>CM070697.1:3507137-4707137 GCA_036346265.1 Melocanna baccifera | reverse complement strand
GAATTGGGCAGTTGTGTTCCTGATGGTAAAGGCTTTGAGAAAGGAAAAACTGACTCATCAAAGACAACATCTCGAGAGATGTATACTCTCCCCGTGCTTTGATCAAAGCATTTGTAGCCCTTGTGTGGGGAGTTGTAGCCTAAAAATATGCACTGCTTGGTCCTGAAATTTAGTTTCTTGTCATTGTAAGCACGAAGATTGGGCCAGTATACCGACCCAAAAACTCGGAGCCTTCCATAATCTGGGTGAGTATCAAAAAGTTTGTGCAGAGGTGTATCTTGCTGAATGGTTCGGCTAGGCATCCTGTTGATGAGATAACACGCAGTGTTAAATGCCTCATCCCAGAACCATAAGGGCATTTGTGCTTGGGCAAGAAGAGAAAGGCATGTGTCAACTATGTGTCAGTGCTTCCTTTCGGCAAGACCGTTTTGTTGATGTGTGTGAGGGCAAGAGATGTGATGATCAATTCCAGTAGCTTGAAAATAGTTGTGTAGACGATGGTATTCACCTCCTAAATCAGACTGAACCGAACGAATTTTGCAGTTGAGTAATCGTTCGACATGTTTCTAAAACTGAAGAAATATTGCCTCTACATTAGATTTGTTTCTCAGGAAGTAAATCCACACATATCTGCTGAAGTCATCAATGAAAGAAACATAGTATTTTGAATTATTGACTGATGGGAGAGCCGGTCCCCAAACATCAGTATCGATCAATTGCAAAGGAGCTGTGGATTTATGCAAAGAAGAACTGAAGGGAAGCTGGTGTGCTTTCCCTTGTTGACAGGCATTACAAACTGCAGAAGGAGGAACACTTGTGTCTATAGCTAATTTATTGTTCTGAAGAATGCGAAGAGTGACAGGAGTAGCAGGATGTCCAAGCCTTCTGTGCCATTGTTCTTGGGAGATTCGGTTGGACAGCAAGGCTTGACAGGAACTGTTATTCAGCAAAACGTAGAGGCTGTTCCTACACTTGCTTGAGAGAAGAATGTTCTTCGTGGCTCGGTCCTTGACAAAGAAAGAATTGGGATGAAACTCAACAATGGCATCATTATCAGAGGACAATTTCCGAACAGAAACTAGATGTTTGTTGATCTTTGGAGCATAGAGAACATTGTTCAGGTATAAAGGACGACTTGAACCAGTAATTGACGAATGCCCAACATAGAGAATAGACAAACCTGCTCCATTGGCTACTTGGACTTGATCACCTCCTGTGTACCGTTCTTTGGTGGTGAGACGTTCAAGATCATTGGTGATGTGGTCCGTGGCTCCGGTATCGACGTACTAGTTGGCATATGTGGAGTAACCGTCGTCACAAAGAACGCTTGCTTGATGTTGTCCTCGACTTGATAAGTCTGATCAAACCGATGCCAGCACTGAAGTGCTTCATGGTTTGGTTTGTGGCAGATCTGGCACAAGGGGGCACTGCTATTGCTTTGTCCCTTCAGAAATGGACGAAAGATACGTCTTCCTTGTGACCGGCCACCACTACGGCCACGTCCCCGAAAGCTCCAGCCGGCATTGCTAAAATCACGGCTAGGGTTCCTGTTGACATTGTTAGCAGAAGGTACCTGAACAATAGTACCGTGATGCTCTTGTCTCATTTCGTAGCTGAGCATATGGGCGTAGACATCGCTAATGGTGTACGAGTCGGCTCGCGTGGTGATGCTTGTCACGAGTGGATCGTAGTCGGGGCCAAGACCACGCAGCATGTACGAGATTAGTTCCTCATCTTCGAGTCGCTTGCCGACGGCAGCGAGAGTATCGCCGACACGCTTCACCTTGCGGAAGTAGTCGGCGACGCTCAGGTCTTTCTTCTGGATGGTGGCGAGTTGCATACGTATCTGCATGATACGTGCCCGCGAGCTTGACGCAAACATCTTCTCCAGGGTGCTCCAGGCGCCATGTGCGAGTGATGCCAACCATTGTGCCGAGAATATCCTCGGAGAGAGGAATTGATGAGGCTGAGTACGAGCTGGTCCTGGTGGTACCAGCTTGTGTATTCTGGGTTGACGATGACTCTCCGGCCACCGGTCTCTTCCGATGGAGTGACCACGATGGTCTGGCTGGGAGCTGCCATGAATCCGTCGACATATCCGACAAGACTCGCTCCTCAGGTAGGGAAGTATTTGGGTTGACCACAGCAGGTAGTTTTCCTGCGTGAGTCTGACATTGATCACATGATTGATCGAAGGCGTAGGCATGGAGTTGAAGTGGATTGAGGTGGTATTGCTAGTGGACGAGCGTGGGGAGATAGACATGACAGAAGTCGATGTGGATCGCAAGCTCTGATACCATGAAAAGATTTGCCAAACGCAATGACCCTCAATGAGGTCTTCTTCATTTATAAGACTTCAGTTACATGTATACAACAACCCACACAACAACCATCTAACTGTGATCCGGTTTAGCAGGACTGCGTGACTGAGTCTGGTCTAACAATAGCTAACGAACTAACAGCCTAACAAATACGTGTTTACTATTTCTAACAGTCTATAAGTTAATTGTAGTAGACATTGTTTTGACTTCATCACTATTGGTTAAAATCGTATATGAGTATCTCTTTCTTCGTACTTTCTCTTCTACACAGCCAAAAATCTAAAGCTCTAGTTTAAAAAATCCCACCTGTAACAAGGGAAAGGGGAGGAACAGGAGGACAGGATTGGCCACCGGATCCGGGGCGAAAGGGACTGCGACGAGCGAGAGCTAGGCCTCTGCCTTTAATCTTTTGTCCTTTTCACGACTGGCCTCCTCCTTCTTTTGCCCTAGCTGCGCGATCTTGACGGAGACCAGAGAGAGAGAGAGAGGTGTCGATGTTGGTATGCACCAGTGTCAGTGTGCGTGCATCGATCGGCTAAGTTGGTGTTGCTTGTGCGTGTGAAAACTGAGCAAAAGCGCGCGGGGCGCCATCGATTCGAGATAGCCGGCCCACCCACCCACCCACTGGCCGCGCGCGGCCGCGCCCTTTGACGCCACGCCAAGGAACCGCACGGCGGCCGCGCTTGCTGTTGTACGTCGCATGTGCCGGCCGACGCAGGCCGCGCGCTCTGCAGGCCAAGTGGGCGGCGCTGCCGCGCGCTGCCGTGCGTTCGGCCGGCTCGATCCGTTCTGTTTCCGGCTCGAGCATGGGCATGGCGTGTTCAGCACGCAGATCGATTGGTCATGCGTGCATGGTGCAGGCCACCGTAAGTCGGTGCAGCGCTCGTCGGGAATCGATGGTGACGGTGAGTCGGTCCAGCGCTCGTCGGGAACGTACACAGACGCCGCATCATATCTGCGGCTCGAGGAGCCGGCCGGATAGACATGGTGTGGATCACAACAACGACGCCCACCTTTGTACGCGAGGTACGGACTTAGGTCACGATGCCATGCCTGAAGCATTTCAATATTGCATAGCAAATGGATTGGTGCCGCACCCACTCCCGATGTGCGACTAGCGCGAAATGATCCAACGACAACGCGACGAGGTTTACACAATATTCTCAATTCTTAGTGAAAAAGTGTGTCTAGCTATCACCGGGTATTTTCTTCGTAACAATCATCTAAATTTATGATCGTTGAATTTGAGATCTAACGGTTCCCTTTTTTGAAGTGAGGATTTTTTTGGAGAGAGAGAATTCGTAACCGTTGGATGTCAAATCTAACGACCACAAATGTAAATGATAGTTTAGAAGAAAATATTCAGATGATATTTATCAACTCTCTTAGAAGAAAATATTCGGATGATGTGCACTACTGGCACAACAGCAACATGCACGAGGTGACGACTAGCAATAGGAGGAGCTAAGGCACCGGCAGCAATACCGATCCACAAGAGGGACGTGCCACCTTCGACGGTAGGAGTAGTAGTTTTGAAGTATTTGATGTAGAAATGATGATACAATGACCACCCGTAGCTTATCAAGTGGTTAATTGATTTGAGGAATGGTAATAAGATAGATCTAGAGTTTTTGGTATATTAATGAGTACAATGCTCTACCCATGTCGTATTACCGATCGGACCCATTGAAGGTCGGGTGATAACTGGACAAGGGATGCGGTAACTGGACAAGGGCGAGCCTGCCATGCGATTTGGAGATTTGCAAAAAAACAAAAATTAAAAATCTGCACTGGTAAATTGGGGCCCATGCACCCTTTGCCACGGTGGCAATAATCAAAGCGCCATTACTGGTCATACCCGAGCTAGCCTGCCAATGACATCAGGTGAGCAATTTAAACATGTTTAATGATCTAAATATGCAATTTGAAAATTCGGTGACCTACTAAGACTTCTTTTGCACTTTCAGTCGGTTTATATTTGTACTATCTATAGTAACTAATTTTTAAATGGTGTGTTTTTTAAGATAGAATCAACATGAATATTATAGTAAAAAGTGTATTGATTTTAGCTGTATCGATCAAAATCACATATTATTATTTTTTTATATATACTATCTCTCAAATACAGTTATAATTTAAATATTTAAACTATAAATCTAAAATAACCCAACCTAAATCAACGCGACAAGTTTGGGATCCGCTGCGCAATCTACTCTTAATTAAACTACGCACTGCACTTCAAACAGCTTATTAATTCCCGTCTATAAGCACCGTGGTTTCTTTGATCCCGTGTTCCAAGGCGTTGAGGTGGATCCAAACCCTTCACTGATAACGACGTGCGCTATCAATAAGCACGTGATACATTTGGCCAACCAGATAGACCCCAACGACCTCATCACCATATCCAATCTTGGTCCTGGGCATGACTTTTGCCCATGCAATGTGATGCCTACAGGACAAAGAATCCAAAGCCTCGCGCTCTATCCGTTCCACACGTATTCCTAAAAGTAGGGGTGCGAATAGACAGTATTTTCGATCAATTTAGATAATTTTTGAATATAAATTTTCTTGGTTTAAATATTTATTAGATAGTATCGAATTAGAAATAATTATAGATTCAGTAGCTTACTATCCATCAAATACAAATACGGATCTGAATTATCCGGATATTCATAAGCCGATATCTACAATGTATATCATCTATTTCGGTCCAACTCATTTACATTATACTTTAGTAGCCTATTATATATTAACATATACATCAATATATAGAGTTAGGGAAGGAATTTTAGCTTATATGAAGAATTTATTAATGTTCTTCACGGATGTTTGGATGAAATAAATTATTTATGTTTTCTGTTCATTTTGTGTACAATTTAAAATGTTTTCATGTTCCGAGAAATATTCATTACCGTATTTGATTCGATTCGTATTCACTCGTATTTAGCGAAAAATATAAAAACAAATACATTAGAGACATTATCTGTTTCAACTCTAATCCGTTTTCACCTCTACTTGGGGAGGTGAAGGCATGTGTAGGTGTCAAGGTTGTACTTGCAGCCAGTCTTGCATGATGGCATGTTATCGGTCACTCTGTACGTTGGCAGATAGTGCATACATTATTCATTTACATCTAAAAAAAATCATACAATGCTTGCTGTCAAGCAAGTTTTGATTTGCCTTAGCTAGCCATGGGTCCAATAATTCCAAGGGACAATTCTCCGGCCCTATGGAGTTCTGTAAAGACTGCAAATCCGCAATGGCATGTGTTTGTTTTCGTCGGCACATCAATATGGCATGTGCATGTCGTTGAAAAAGCTAGAATGGAAAGTTGCAAGGGGTCGCTTCGTCTCTCCTCTTCGATCGCATCTAACTCGGCCAGCTAGGGTAGAATCTTCAATCCTGTGATGACTTGATGATGTATTGATCGATCGGACGGTTGAATATATTGGCGCATGGAGAAAATGTCGGCCATATCGATCCATTCCCGTTTTCAACGGGCTCGACTGGTTCTGTTATGGACCTTGCATTCAGGCTAGTACATTTCCTTAATTTCCATGGTGATCTGTGAAAAAAACTGGGCCGTGCATGCACATGGACACAACACAGGTCTTCTCTCTCTCAAAGAAAAAAGTTGGGCTGAGTCGTCGACACTCCAACAACCTCTGATGGGGTTGTTTTCAGCCACGTGCCTAGATCCAAGGTGGGTAAGGTGGCTACCTAAATGGAGTGGATAATTTCGTCCAACTGATTGACGGGAGGCTCGCAAAAATGAATATAGGAGTTAATGGGTATTAAACATCATCTATATTTGATTTTGATTTTGAGTAAAAAATATAGAATATGATATGGGAATCTATGCAAATGAAGCGGATAGTTTCGTTCACTGATTGGCCGAAGACTTGTAAAATGAATATGGAGGAAGTCAATAGGTATCCGACACTATCCATATTTGACTCTAACTTTGAGTAAAAAATACAAAATATGATATAGGATTAGTGATATCCATCTATATATATTATATGTTAAGTGATGTGAGAAAGTCTGTTATAACTTCACTTAGAAACAAGATAATAAATAAGTGAAATGTCGTATCTAAATAAACGGGAAATACTAGGTGCTCTTCATTCGATATCTCGGTGATTAGTCTTTCTGTGTTCACTTTGATTGCATCTCTATTGTCCAATGTCCTGTTTAGATGTGCAAAAGAAGAGGATAATTTTTATCTGATCGACTGTCCGAAAGCTTATAGAACGAATACGGAATATAGAAATGGGTATCCGTGCCTGACTCTAAGAAAAAGGTGGAATAGAATATATGATAAGCGATATCTGTCTATATCTACTCTGACTGCATCCCTACCTGCTAGCAGTCAAATAGTAGTGTTTACATGACGGCCCCAGTTCTTTTTATCTTTTAATTTTGGCTTAATGGCTTTGGTTTCTTCAAAAGCTAAAATAAACAGGACGGCTTCTCAAAGCCACTTCTTTAAATGGCTCTCCAGGTCCGTCGCGTGTCGTTGTGTCAGTATCTCCACCATTCATCACCGTCTCAGAAAAATATAGTTAAAAATTATCAGACATAGTTAAAAACCATTAGCCGCAGTTAAAAAATAAGCTTCACATCTTTGACGAACGGTGTTTAGTTTCTGGTTCCAAAAGTAATTTCACGCTTTAGGTCCGTTTGAAACGAAAGAATTGCTTTGTTTCTGTTTCGAAAATCAAGTAGGGCACATACTGTAGCTCCATGCACGAACGACCGAACTTTATGGTGGTGGCTCCATGCATCATGCATGACAATTACCAAGTTGAACTGATGCAAAGAGAAAATTCATGGCGGAGATAGGCGATGGCGGTCCATCCTCCGTCACCATGTACCTTAGTCGTGATCAATGTTGTTGGCCCGATGCTAGCCACATACCAGGCTACCAGCAAAGACCGGATTTATCCACTTGCCCAATTGAAGGCACCGGATCGATTTAACCAGTGATCAGGCTGTACGTCCATGTTCCACGGCTATTCGAAACTGTTCACACAAATAATTTTATAGCTATTTTTTTAAATTTAGTTTTTAAATCTATTTTTATAAATTTTGTTTCTCTTTGAGCTTACCGAATTCAACAGAGACCTACTGGAGTTCCCGGCTTGGCAGACGCCAGCCGATTATTGTGTATACTTTAATTAGCACTAATTATATTTAATTAGTGTTAATCCTATTTAATTAATCCTAATTATATTTCAATTAGCACTAACAATAATCTTTAATTAGTGTTAATCAACGGCATTGAATGCTGGCGCTGTGCAATACCTGCTGCCGCAGAGGGGTGGCTGAGTTAGGGGTGTCTGTCGAGCTTAATAGATTTAAAAAAAGGCTAAATTTATAAAAACATATCTAAAGACCAAATTAAAAAAAAAAGTTACATGCATCATTTGTATGCACAGTTCCTGCGGCAATTGGCAACTTTTTAACCTTCCCTGCTACAAGGGTAAATTTATGTATGATCAAGTACTTGCATGTGAACTACAACACAATATCAAGTGGCTATTTATAAAAGGTCATATGAGCCGTTTGGCTTATGCTTTTAGCTTTTATTTAAAAAAAATTAAAAACTAATATAAATATCTAACTTCTTGAATTAGTTTTACCACTTCTCACTCCCATCTCATTTCAAATATAAGACAAAAGGTCATAAACATATCACACACCCCACTCCTTTCACTTCCATCTCTCATTCGCTTTTACCACCATTCGCACTCTCATTATAAAGCTATTTCTTTTAATCACTGTTATTTATTTTCAACTAAAAATCATCAACCAATATGAATGCCCCAAGCATCTAAGCACCAGTCCACAGCGAAATATCCACAGGCACTACCAACGACAAGCAGCTCACATGGCACTTATCGGAGCAGCAGCTGCCAATATGACTCGAGAAAAAACAGAAAGGGGAGAAGCAGCTGTCAAGATGACAGAGAGAGAAAACAGAATGGCACGTACTAGCTGAAATTTCTACATCTTTACTAACTGCCCCTTTTTTTTTTTTTCATTGCAACGAGATAATAATACATGCTACATTATTATTTCTCCACAACCCAAACCCTCCATATCAATAAAATGTTTGGGCTGTCCTTTCCCTCGCCGGTCTTCTCAATAAAACATTGCCCCTGGCTTCTCCAGGGTCATGCTCAGTCCGATCTAACTGCCTATGTTGTTCTGTTAACTTACTAAAGTGTAGTTTACTTCGGTCAGTATACAAGGAGGACGAGCTTTCATCCCCCTCAACCCAACCGGCTCTGGTACCCTGAGACCTGTGCTCAACAAGCCTCTCAACACTACCTGCCTGATCCACCTCCCGACCCGATGAGCTGGTACCCAAGATAGACCTGGACCGGGAATAGGTCATACTGTCGTTTTCCTCGTGTGCTACCATAGGGCCTCCCGGGTACATTTGATCTGAGATCCCAAATAAGTATTGTTCGTACTCATCGGTGCTGGTCGAATTCCTTGCGCTTTCGCTGCTATCTGTGCTCACAGTGCTGTGCGACCCGGCATCGGAGTTGCTGAACAGTGATGAGCTCTCACTTGGACCTGGAGATTCTGCCGGTGAATATGGTGCATCTCCTAATCCGTCAAATGTTCGGGTGAGGTCATCTGCCATGTGATCTGTAGGCAATTGGCCACCTTGGTGTCTGTTCCAGGAACCACCTCCTTGCAACTTGGCCTTCTTTGCACGTGCTGGGTCTAGAGCCAGCATCGCTTCTCTCACAGAGCTAGGAGTCCTCGGTGAACACCTGATATAGTTAATGCAGGATTTAGAATGTCCTGATAAAAATCCTGACAGGAACACACAGGATAACTGCTCGTATCTATTCAAATAAGAGAATTCTGGTAATCACCTTGCATAGAGTAGCATGTATGCACACTTCGACATGACATTTTCCAGAGATACAGGTTTGACCTGCACACAGCAAAGACCAGCCATTTAGAATAGAATATTACTACAACCGATTATTGTTGATGAAACCCCAGGGCAGGTAGCTTTCGTGCAAGAGGCACACCAATGCAGTGATTGTTGAAGTCATTTAAATCTGTTTACTATTCTGTTACAAACATATAGATTATGCGCACTATTCCAATAAGATGCATAGTCTGATTGCTATTCCAACAAGGTTTATAGTCCATTTAAGATGGCTAAAAAACTAAATATCGAAACAGGGTTACAAAAAGATCCGGTATTAACATATAATCAGCTTTCCGAAAGATGACTTTTTAACACACAACGGCCAGGCATAGAAGCCTTGAGATGTCCAGAAAGAGTAAGTATACCTGACTGTCATCTGTCTTGTACCACTTCTCATATGTATCCTTGACATAACATACATAATGACCAGAAAAGGCAGCATTCATAACATCATGATGGACAACCACTGCATATAGGCTGTAAACAGGGGATTTGTCATCAGTTGTGCTCATATAGGAAGACAAGTTCAAGGTCTCTGGGAATCTGATGGCTTTGCTGATCTTCCCAAACCTGCCAGACTGCACAAATAAAAAGGGGGGAATGATTAGTGGATTTCTACACAAAATTTCAAGGCTTATTGAAATTAATCCAAATTAAGACACATACAACTATGAACTCCAGAAAAAGTTAACAACATTGATGTCAACATTTTTCATCACAAAAGAGGGCTGCTAGACAAGTGCCCTCAGCGTGTAGCCCTCTTTTGCTATGACAGTTCATAGGGAAAGTAAATAACTTAGTCCTCTGGATGGTACCTGATATCTTTTCAATGCAATAGTCAGGACATTTGGTGCTTCTGATATCGTCAACTTCTTTTTAGCACGCTCATAGGATTTGCATCTGACATTACAGAATACAGAGTCGAGTTAGAAGTCATCTTAGGTAGTCACAGTAGAAATAAATAGCATAGAACATAGCATAAAATCACCCAACCAACATTTTTCACAGAACACATTAATACTAGTATTCTCATGTCACTTGATTATCTTATTATTCAAATTTGTCTCTTCACGCTTACTTTTGACCAGTTTTACCAAAAACTAGAACATACCTATCATTTTTTCCTTTCATTCCATTTTACTTTGGTGAATTCAGATTGTAAGGCAATGTTTTCATTTCTCCTTAAAAATCCCGATTAAATGATATGACGAAAATATTATCAACCCCTAATTCTCAGCAAGTGAAGGTGGCCTAAGAGGTGTGGATGCCTATAATTCCTTTTAAAATTATATGACAATACTATAATTGAAGTCCTTAGTTTACTAAAATTTCAGTGACAGCTCAAGGACTGTGGTCTGGGGGATAAAACGCAAGCAATGTAATGAACAACAAAGGGCACAGCTTGAGCAGGTGCAGAAAGCTTAAAGATCAACAAAGTAATACAACCTGCTGCATTGATATCTATTATCACCATCCAAGACTTCTGTAGATGTAAACCGCTGAAGTGCTTCTTCGAGTGAACTGATGTCGCCGTCTATTTCAACAGTAAGATCCAACATTCCCTCATATTGCTCAGAACTAACATGACACCTTGCGCATTTTATCTAGAAAATAAAGAGGAAGAAAGGTGAAACAATCAATAGGAATGTAAAAGGTTATTTCACTAGATAACTGGTCTCTGGTAACTGAATATATAGAAATAACAGATATTTAAGCTGTTCTGTGAAGAGAACCTTAGATCGCAGATAGCCCCCAAATATTAATTGCGTAAGTGTTGTTTCTTCAGCTAAACGATGAGCACCACTTTTTCTGGCTTCCTTCATGCATACAGATTGCATAGCATCAATGATGTACCTGTAAACAGATCAGGTAGTGTGGTCCCATGATACACTACTCTTGGAAAAAGATGTGTTGACTAAAATCAATTAAGTTTTTCACTTAAGATATGGTCATTTGCAACATCAATACACACCTAAATAAATTATCGATAGGTAATTGCTCTATCAGGTTTTCTATTAATATTAACTAATCACTATTCAGAGTCTTCGGGAAAAAAACACACTATTCAGAACATTTCATTGATAAGAATGGCAATCAGCAACCAGTTGGGACAATGAATTCCAAACAACTATACTACACATTCCTTCAACTAACCTTCAGTTTAACAGAAAAATAAAAATCAAATGAAAAATTGTAGTAGTTGACTAGTTGTACAGTTGAACAAAATTTGGACACACTAATCAAATAATGCTGCACTGTTGTGTTACAAATTCAGCCCTAATAGAAGGACATATAAATAATCAATGATTGCAAAAGAGCTCATCCACCACTAGTAAAAGGAAAGTGTTAAGCAGACCAGAAGGACACTTTTTGCTTTCATCCACACATCATAATTGACCACTTAAAAGGTATAACATCAGGCAAATTCAAATTAAGGGCTAAATCAATGTGAAAACCTCTATATTCAATGTTTTGACACTTAACTATTCATAGCTTCTGTCAGTTCTGTGTATACTCATGCTTACACTTCTTAAAGTGTCAACTGTAAATAACCAACAAAAATATAAATAATGAATGTTGTCTTACCTAAGGAATTCATGAGCATCTTCTTGTTTACCAGGACCAAAGCTACTTCCAATGTCGCTTAAATGAGAGAGTATCCCAGTTGGTGACAAAGCAGTCTTTCCCTGTTTGCCCTCCACAATGAGTTCTTCAAATTCACACATGAAGCACCATTCCTTTTTGGAACCTAGAAAAAAGTGAGATTAAATAATTACTCAAAGAAGTGCATCATGGAGAAAAAATGCCATAACATAGTATTGGAAAGTTACAATTTTTTGAATGAAGCCCTTCCAAAAGATATGTTGTAAGAGGTCGAGTAAACATCAAGCACTGCAGAACAACATTTGCGTAGCAACTGCAAAAGAAAAAACATGTCAGACAGGGCAAACACAGAACAACTGATTCAAATATCTCAATTCCTGCCAAAACATCTCACTTAACATAAAGTGCTACGTAACAGCAAGTCATCAACAAATTGGACAGCAGGAAAAAAAACTATTATGCAGAGCAAGTGAGCAACACGATAATCTTGTCATACAACACTACAAGTGCAACCATTGTGAAACAACAGTAGGAACGTGAGCAAAAAGACAATCGGAATCAGATTGTATGGATAAATGGAAAATGGTACATTATGCCCATTTAGGTCTGCATGTTGTGCATAGTACAATGAGCACAAATTGGCTGCATGAAGTAAAGTGGAGCCATCAACTGTTCAACATTGAATATTTCAGGGCATGCCAGACCAATCAAGCTGACACATATTTGTCTTTTCTTCATCTATATTTGTGAGAACAAAACCAGTCCATCTTGAGTAACAGGTTATTCAATTGTGTCAACATCACAAATCAATGACTAACCCTATGAGAGAACAAAGTGTAAGACTGAATGGGTGATGTATTACAATAGCTCATAGGACATATATATAATACAAAGAGGACACAAGGACACAAACCCTAGACATATAGGAAAAGACCTAAATACCCTTAACACCTCCCCTCAAATGGAAAGTGTATGTAATAACATTGCATTTGGAAGAGTTGACACTAAAAAGAAAAGACACAAATACTCTTAACAACAAGCCGAGGAGGGAGATAGAAGCATAGTAGCACAGATCGAAGCCCGAGACGGCGGCGACGCTGTGCACAAGAAACGCAACGGAGGCGCGGTGCAGAAGAAACGCGGCGGCTATAGAACCTCGGAGCGACGGCTCAAAGAGAAGAGCGGCGGCATCATGAAGACTTCTACGATCTGCAGAGGCTCAAAGAAGAGCGACAGCTGCGACTATGCGAAAAGAAAGGAGAGGACCACGCCATCCAAGAGGATGGACCGTGGCGAGCAAAGCAGTCGGCTGACTGACAAGGAATATGTGGACTCGCACGGCTTTGATGAACTCAAAGTTATAGAGCAACAGATTTGAGTGAACACAACGGAAGACAAAAAAGGAAAAAAGACTCAAAGATCAGATACTAGCAACAGCAACATGTCCTCTAGATAATATGGATCATGTGCACAGAACACCAAAAGTACTGCCATATAACAAAACAATATCTAATCCTCCCAGGTCGTCTTCACTTTCTTCCACCCTCCTCTTCTCTTCTCTACTCAAGGCACGAGGGCTCCGAGGCGCATTGCCACCACCGAGGGAGGCAGAGGAGACTCCCCCAGCCTGGGCGCTACGGGCAGAGGCGGGTTCGGTCGCCGGGAGGCGGCGGCGTGAAGGAGGTGCGGGTAGGGTAGGAGGGGCTCGACGACAGCGAAGGGCGGCGGCAGAGCGGCGAACGCCCGGGCGCGCCGGCGCGTCGAGCGAGGCGCACAGGCGGGAGGAGGTGTCGCGCCGTCGCCCAGCCGGCGGCGTGGGCGCGGTGGCCGGGAGGCGGCAGCGGCGGCTCGGGCGACGGCTCAGCCAAATCCGAGCGGGGCAAGGCCGGATCCGACGCGGCCGGCACGGATCTGGGCGGGGGAGGCGGCGTCCCGACGAGGAGGCGGCCGGATCTGGCGAGGCAGGCGGATCCGGCGCGAGAGGAGGCGGTCGGGCGCGGAGGCATCGGCGACGCGCGCGGCGCGGGCGGGGCAAGCAGACAAACGGGGAGACAACGGATGCGACCAGATTGGCGGTGGAGACAACCGGATCTGACAACGGGCCGGGATACCAGGAGGCAACGGCGGCCGGTGGTGAGCAGCGGCGGCCGACGTGGATGGCCGCCCCCGGGATTAGCTCCTCCCGGGGGCAGCAGCAGAAGCTTAACTGGAGGTGATTGGTGAGCTAGATCTACCTTAGTCTGATACCATGTAAGACTGAATGGGTGATGTATTGCAATAGCCTATAGGACATATATATAGTACAAAGAGGACACAAGGACACAAACCCTAGACATATGGAAAAAGATCTAAATACTCTTAACAGTAAGATCTACTCATATGCCAACCAGACTCCAATGGAAGTAGAATGCAAACAGATTAGAATGTTACAATTAGAAATGCCCAAACAAAAAAAAAGAATGAGATAAAGTTGACAGAAATAATTCAGTGTTTACCTTCCAATATGTTACTTTCCAGAAATAATTCAGTGTTTACCTTTCAATATGTTACTTTCCAGAAATAATTCAGTGTCTACATTCCAATATGTTACTTTTCAGAAATAATTCAGTGTTTACCTATTGCCAAGGTTATGAAGACCAAAAGGGCACAATTCGACCTTGTTGTAGAGCTTGATGAAAAGTTCATATGGAAAAAGTGTCTGAAAAAATAAAGAAATATTATCAAATAAAAGTGATAAATAAACTAACTAACCAGAGCTATTCAGTTTTTTACCAATTCAGATGGATAATGCCTCACAACTTTTGGTGCCGTTTGCTGCCTGACAATTTTCTTCAGAGATGTTGTAAGGCTATTCACTGTTGAGCCTGCTCTGTCTGATAGTTTCGCATTCCTTTCAGAAACATCAGCCCTTTTTGATGCATTAGGAGTTACAGAACGGCCACCATGAATGGCAGAAACTCTATCAACAGTTAAGACGGATGGCACAAATTTTGAGCTTTTGATGTTGTCTGTACCAGCAGCTTTTGTTTTGGAATGTTCAACTTCCACACGAAGAGAAGTCCTAGAACTTTTGGGTTCCAGGACAACAGTTGCAGCAGCTTGAGAGCTGTTCTTATCTGCAGATTTTCCATTATGACTAGTCTGAGCGCAATCCTCACTAACATCAGCATCCTGAGCTTTATGAAGTTCCTTGGAATGGACTAACGGTTCTTCATTTATAAAACTGCTACGGCCACTTATCTTCAGTGCAGAAGCTCGAGATTTACACACCACCACCTCCTCTAAATCCTTCGTGTAAGAACCATTTTCAACCAAATTTGTAAATTTGATATTTGATTCTGCCTTTGTCCTGTCAAAAGATGCTACTTTCAGAGTATTTTGAGGAAGTTTGACCTCACAGTTGGAATGGACACTTTCAGGAACCTCTGAGGTAGCAGATACCTCTTCTAAAGGCATATCTTTGCTTTTATCATTTAAACTTTTCATGATATGATTTCCGCCAGAAGCTTCAGACCCAACAGCAACTGGTATGTTGATTTCAACCACCGGTTCTACACCAGCCACTGCATTTTCTTCAGAAGTTCTTCCTTGCTCAACATTTCCTTCCTTTGCAACACAAACTTCAGCTCCATTATCTGGCCTAGCATTAGAACTTGGTGGATGGCATTCATCTTTATGACCTTGTCTCCAATGGGCAATCTGGCATTTAAAGGAACTGCAAAAAGGAACATTTCATTGAAGTTGAACAAGTAACACAGTAAGAATGTTATGTATCATGCATAATATTACAATATTGTTTACATTTTTTGACAAGTAACATGTATTGAAGGCTGAAGCTAATAACTCAAGAACTGAAAACTGAAAAGGCATCACACCTCCTCCAGCAAAACAAGTCCCCATTATTATTATTATTATTATTATTACAGTATTATTTAGAACATTTTACATGTAACATGTTTTGAAGGCTGAAGCTAATAACTCAAGAACTGAAAACTGAAAAGACCTCACAACCTCCTCCAGCAAAACAAGTCCCCAATTATTAATATTATTTAAGTACTTTTAGTTTGGGGGTATAACTATTACAGTTACTTAGGTCACACATGCTACATGCCTTGAACTATGGTTCTTTCTTTTTGGGTGGGTGGGTGGGTGTAATTCAGTGGGGTTTAGTTGAAAAGTGTTGATGGCTTTTAGTGGCTCATCCAATCTGCCAAGATCAGATCCAATGAATAGAAACTTAGAGTTTATAGTTCTTGTTCTCCTATTTTGGTGATGGTTCTCATTTAACAGTTCCCTACTAATGATAACAAGTAACAGTTAACACAGTGTGCTAGAACTAGTGGTAATCAGATTAGGATATCCACATGTCAATTGTTGTTTGTATTAACATATTGTTGTGGTTGATGGTTGGGTACGAGTTCGAAGACCGAGGGTAGAGCGCTCACCCTCATTTAGCCACCGGTAGGGCTCTTCCCTAACGTGGTAGAGAAGCTCTGAGACTTGACTTTAGAGAAAGAGGAAGACTAGAGACTTGTTTGATTGTTCCTTGCTTGATGATAATAGATACATTGCTATCTCTTTTATAGAGATTGCTAGACTAGACCCTAAGAAACCTATCTCTATATTAAACAAACTAATTCCTAATAATAGGAAATTTATCCTTGATATATTGAATAAATCTGAAAGGAAATAAACCTAAATAATACGAAAACAAATTATTATATTTTTAATCCGTGATATACTGTCAATGCTATCAAACTATACAAATATGTAGCATCATTACAGTACCCCATGTGGTACTATTCACGTGTCGCTACAGTGCCCCCGCAAGCACTGTCTGCGAGCAGCTACAACACTAGTGACGCTATTAATGTGTCTGCTAATCTTGGCCCATAACATTACACCCCTCGTGGCTACGAGCTGTTAGGTGGCGGCCATGAAACTATACTCAACACTATTACTTCAAACAATGACAGTACCATCACAAAAAAGGAACAGAAATGCCTAAATTCAGCCAATAGCAATTGGATTGGACAACCTAAGTTCTCAGGACTACCAAAGTGACCTAAAATTGCACAGTAGTGTACATAAGTATGTACTGATGCAGGTCATCCTTCCATTCCCAACGGAAGTGCCTTGGTAAATTGGCCAACACGGGGGCTAATATGGCCACAAATCAAGCCATAAAATCTGGACTTTGCTTAGACGATGAAAGTCAATGCATGCCAGTTTTTAGCTAATATTTGACAGCTGTACTGCTTCTCAAAAAACATTAAGTGTAAAGGTATTATTGTAGCACCACTGGTTAGCTGGTGCATTTACTCACCACTGTCTAACAAGCATATCATACATGGAGGCACTGGCAATTTTTTTACATGTAATCCATAATACTAGAGTACCCCCACAATCAATTCAGCACACGGGGGTACTTTTTAACAAAAAACCATTTTTCTGTCAATGCAAATTACTTAGCCAGAAGGAATTAATTAGGAAATAGGTTTATGCAAATGTGACTATGCACATAAAATAAATATTGTGTATTATCGTCACTGGTAACCACATTTCAGAGTCACACAATTTTCTTGCACATGGTTTAATAATACATCTACAGATGCTGCCCATAGATGTTGCCACCCTTTAGAACATCTGTTCTTTGTGATAGGATACATCTTGCAACAGATCAATGCCAGTAATGTCCATGACAACAGGTAACACATTGTCCCATGAAAATGGTACCGTGCTCATCCAGAAAACATGTGAATAGCTATGTGATGGTTAATAGCCTAAAAGGCAGGTTGTGGCCTATGTCGGTTGATAAAAAACAACAACAAACTAACATAGGTGTTCAGAACCGATAGGCAGAGAACTTGAAGTCAGGGTCTCAGGGACCCAAAATAAATGTTAAATTTACGAGGAAACACTCCTTTAACGAAAATAACAGAATTGAACCATTAGGGATCCTAGTTGGTTTCAGATTACTAACAATAGCTGACCAATTCACAAGCAAAGTTCTATCAAATCCGTGTTTCTGTTAGCGATGCTGTACATCCACCTAAAATTCTCCGACAATGAAATTACAGACACAAATAAAAAGACTAAATGGAAGGTTAGCAATAGCCCTAACTCACTTGGCAAGCAGTTATGTTCGCAGCACCCAAAAATTGGGGGCAAAATCCAAATATTGTCGAACTACTAGCCAATTACATGTTACCAACACCCAAATTTCTACAAAAATACAGGGCATCCCCACTCCCAATTGTACAAATCGCAGACTATCCCCAATCATTTGTCCAATCACCCGCTGAAATTTCATGAAAATTGAAAAGGGCATTAGGAACAGGGTTTCAGCCCACTCACCAGTACTTGACGGCCTTGCACTGCTTGCACCTAAACGTCGTCGGCCTGAAGCACACCGCGCAGACCCCCTTGGCCCCCGCTGGAGGCTGCGGCGCCTCCGCCAGCCCCTCCTCCCGCGCCGGAACCGCCGCGGGGGGCGCCCACATCGGCGCCTCGGGCACCTCCGCCGCGTGCACCACGCCTGGGAACAGCTCCGAGTAGTACGCGAGCACCGACTCCCGCTCCGCCAGCTCGGACTCCTCCGCCGCGAGCCGCGCGAGGCGCCGCACCTCCTCCCTCCGGGCCGCGGCGCGCCGCCACCTCCGCCGCACCAGCAGCGCCAGCGCCGGCACCATGATGAGCATCACCAGCGCCAGCGCGGCCGCGGACGACGACCCCGCCGCCTCCGCCATTGCCCCCGCCGCTCCCGCTCAGCCCACTCCCCTCCCCCTCCTCCTCCCCCGCGCATAGATCTCGGCCCCGCCTGCTCCAACCACCGGAGCCGCGCGCCGATTCCGCCCTCGCCGGAGCAAATCCGCCGAAATCTAGGGCCCCGGGATTTCCAATTCCCCCCTTCCTCCGGTACGGGTTTTGTTTGGTCTTCGGAAGTGACGGAGAGGCACGGGCAGCAAGGAAGGAAGGAAGGAAGAAGCCGGCGGTCTCCGTCCCCGGACTCGGCACTCAGACGAATAAGACAACTTGTGGAAGGGGCGAGGGGAGAAAGTGCACTGCGCGAGGGGACGAAACCGTGACGAGAGAAAATATTTTTTCCTATTTTTAAATTTAATTATGTTAAAAAATTATAACAATTACAGAAAAAAAACCCCCTCAAATAATACCAAAAATACCTAAAAGCCCAAAACATAAGTCAACTTGAGCACCACTGAAGCACGAAGAAACGACGGGGTAAGGCACTGTAGTGGCTTCTGTTTATTTGATGTGCTGATCTTGCTCACTTGGGTTTTAATTTTTAGCTTTTAATTTCTAATTTTTTAATTTTGTTTTTCTGATTTTTTTTTTAGATTTTTTGCCTTTTCTTTTTCCTCACATTCCTTTTGTGATAACAAAACCATTTTTATTTTTAAATTTTTAATTTTAATTACATTGAAAAAAATCTCAAACAATACCAAACATTGAAAAAACTAAAAGCTAAAAGGTTAAGCTAACTTAAGTGCCACCTAAAAAAGTTAAAGGGCAATACGCATGCTCGGATTCTAGAAGCGATTTCTTTACTCATCTCGCTACTATCTCGCTCTGGAGATAAGGTATGAGATCACGGGTACATCACGCACTCTACTTCTCTCGCTCCCGTCACAAGCACGCATCTCTCTCCTTTTTTTCCACCGCTCTTCACTCCTAAAAACCATTTTTTTCAACCATTGCTATTCATTTTCAGTCATAAGTCATTGACAAAAGATATCGGTGCTATTCTTTTCAATTTCTCAAAACGATTTTTTGCTTTTGCTACAGTACTTAACTTTCAAACGGAGTATTTTTTAAAATGAAGTCTATAAGTTAATTATAGTACACATTAAAAACCCAACATCTGTACTATCTAAAATCGCAAGTGAGTATCTCTCTCCGTAATCTCTATCATAATAGCTAAAATTCAAAAAATTTCAATCAAAAGTCATAAGCCACAGCAAAAAAGAACAAACCCATCAACAAAATCCAATATGAATACCCCTAAGTAACATAAGCAAGGGCGATGGTAGTAGGAGGGGAAGGAAGATGAGAAAGGAGGGCCATTTTTAGTTTCTAAAAGCTGTTTTTTTTATTTTTTACTATAATTAGTTTTCAAATGGATTGTTCTTTCAAATTAGAGTCTATAAATTAATTGTAATACATAATATAATGACTTTATTTATTTCGGTTAAAATTATATGTAAATTTCTATTACTCTATATTCTCTATTATAAATAATTTAAAAATTATAAATTATAGCTAAAAGTCATAAATAGAAGCTAAGACGGATTGTCCAGAAAGGGATCCCGCGAGGTACCGCGATGACGCGCGTCTGGCCGTCCGATGGATTGGATTGTGGCCGTTGATGGCATGCTGGCATGGAGTAATTGCCTTGTGCGGCAGAGGAATCGCCGGAAACTATTTTTTAGCGAGCTCCTTTATGGGTTATTCCCCGCCAATGATTCTGGGGTCCCACAAACTGACGAGTGGATCCCACGCCATGAGTGAAGAAGGTTGGACAATATTCACGTCAAAAAAAGGAAATATCTGCGTTTCGAAACTGTTCTGGCTTGATACGAATACATATCGAGTCATCAACTATTGCACTTCAAAGGCAATTAATGATTTGCTACTCATTTACTTAGGTAAAATCGGATTTGTCTTGTTAATTACCTTGCATATAGATTACATTTGTCTGCAAAATTTGGTAGTGCTAGCCGGATTTGGCAACACTTTGGTTCGGCTTGCTGCCAAAATTTAGGCCGTGTTTCATTTCAGCTCATATCTTAAGTTCCGTTTAAAAATATTGTAGCTTTTATTTTTTTGGTTGATTATAAGAGAATTCGAGAGAGTAAAGGATATTAGTATTGAGAAGTCACTTTGTTCGAAGTAGCTCTTGTAATAGTTTCTACAAATAATTTATAAAAATCATCTTAAAAACTATTCTATTAAAAAATCAATTTCTAAAAGACAGAAGCAGTTTTCATTTTCATGTCTTGCCCACCAAATTTTGATAACGGCATAACGATATATTTTCACTGACATTGGTAAGGGAAAAAAATTGCACCACCAAACAGTCCTCTTGCCCAAAAGGCAAA
This sequence comes from Melocanna baccifera, assembly GCA_036346265.1. Lineage (NCBI taxonomy): Eukaryota > Viridiplantae > Streptophyta > Magnoliopsida > Poales > Poaceae > Melocanna > Melocanna baccifera. The sequence goes on along the minus strand of CM070697.1, from coordinate 4,686,132 downwards.
TATTATCCAAGTGATTTTCTCAATTTGTCAACTGACAAATAACCTCTCGTACAGGACTTTCTCAGGGTAGATCCCGACGCGGCCACGCTGCCTGATCGGCTCTCTCGCACCGACACCTGTTGACGCGTGGAACCTTGCGCCGATAGGAACGGAAGCAGTCGGTGGTGACTGGTGAGAGTTCTCATTCTTCTCAAGATCGATGATGGAGCAGAAAAGACGAGTGTGAATTGCACAACACAGTCCATTCTATAATCTGGATTCTGGCATAGAACAGAGCAATTGGTGGTAATCAAGTACTCATCGACATGTAGCACTAGCTGGTACCATACAAGCTAACAAGCCGGTGTAGGGTGAACTTTTGTAATTTATATATGCTTTGAGAAGATTTTGGTGCTGTTCTTTTGATCGGCTGTTTATGGTTTATTATTGCAGCTGGTGGTTTTTAATTCTAATAATACTTATATAAATAAATCAAATATTGATGTTCTAATAAACAGTTTTAAAAAGAATATCTTGATAAACCGTTTAGAAATGGTGATACAAAGCCGTTCCTTTTATTTATCGAAAGAAACTATAAATCATAAACTAAAAAAAATTGGATCTTAACTTCGAGTGCACGAACTCATATGTTTGGTGGTGAGCACAAGGAGCAGCAGAAAAATTCAAAATCTGGGCTTCAAATTTGTAATGTATTTTGAGGTTAGTTTTAAATTTGTAGTACATTTTTAGGTATCGAAGTCCACGTGTTTAACCGAGAAAGTAGCTTTGAAACCTATGGACATCGACGATGATGAGATCTATGTCATAGGCGAGGGCGGGGACACAGGGTCTCTGGTGGCGTTGTTGGGAGGTCGACAGGCCTATGGACACGCTCCGAGATAGCATTGCACGTGGTTTGCTAGGATGACCGATGGTAGCAAATGTTGTACGTGTGTATGTTTTATTCTTGTAGTTGCTGACTTAGCATGTTGTAACACATTACGTATTTTGTTATCTTCCAAATTTGTTAGTCATCAGCTCTCTTTCTTACATAAACCACTCACCTTCTATCAGTCACTACTATTCATTAGCCAGCACTATTCATCAACCATAAGCATATATGAACACTCTAGGTTCTATAAACCGGTTCTACCAGCCATCACTATTTATTAGCTACTATTATTCATAGCCACAGGCGAAAGCCCCCAGCAAAAGCCTATATAAATAGACCCTTATCTGGGAAAAAGATGTACATGAGGGGTGAACAAGGTGACTAGAGTGGCAGTTTTATGAGAATAAACTTTGCAATGGTAATTTTCTGAAGTCATCGCTCTATAATGGCACATACATAAATTTCCCCCCTTTTTGTTAAGTTTTCTAATTTTGTTCTCTCGCTATTTTGGTAGCGATTGCTTTTGCGCTAGGTGTGTGCGCCTGTGGTCCTCTACAAAGTCAGAGAGAGCATTCGTTAGGCTAATCCGCTGAACCTTTTTGACCACTTGTAAAGAATTCCATCCCTAACTTGCAAACCTTAGGTGACGGGGACGTTTAGTTTATGTTTTTCTTTTGAGGCGACGTTTTCGTCTATATGTTGATTGTATTTGAGGTTAGTTGGTTGTTCTTTTTTCTTTGCTGAATGGAGAAGATAGAAGAATTTGTTGCGGCTGGGTTTGAAATTGTGGGCCAAAGTAAAGCTAGTTCATACTTTTATACTTTTGTAACGTCTATGGAGTTCCGTATGTACAAAATAGTCTGGTGTCATCTGAAACTTCACATTTAGGGGAATACTTTCACAACCGGATCCAACAGCCCAACACCAAGTCCCAAAATTATGCAAATTACTAATGCCGTTAGGGCTCTTGTGCGCATGTGGTTCGTATCTCTATGCATATTTTGAGTTTTTGACTTTTATGTACGATGGAAAAGTACTACGTTGAACACGAGTCCCTTTTAACGGACATTGTCCTAGCCTGAGTATTTTAAAATGTGGTGCACCCTCTAATAAAGATGCAATTAAAGTAAATACAGATAAATATCATTTATCTTATATCCTATTCCGTATTTTAGTGTTGGATACATATTTCTCTATTCCGTATTCATTTTATAAACCCTCGGACGATCGGTTGGATGAAAATTTTCTGCTCCTTAGACACCTCTATATAAGATATTGGCTAGTATGGGTGTAACCACAGCGAATACGGAGAGACTAATCGTCAAGATGTCAAAGTGAGAGCGATAATCCACATATCTCTTATTTTGTTTTTAAGTGAAGTCATAACAAACTTTCTTACCACTTGATATATGGATATATACAATAGATATTATTCATCTCATATCATATTTTATATATTTTTTCTTAGAGTTAAAGTTAAACACAGATAATACTGAAGACCTGTTTATTCCCTTCACAATCCTTGTCGGACGAAAATTATCAGTGTTTTTGCACCACTACGGCACTACCCTTCGTGAACACCAAATAACGGGGCGGTACAGGACTAGCCCACCGTTTGTTTCCCTCCAGTTCTCAACGACACCTTCCCACCACTACCAGCACCACCGCCACTCTCCGCACCCGGCCACCGTTCCTGCCACCGCCGGCGGCGACAAATCGGGTGTTTGTCTTGGTCAGATCCTCCCGCTCCAATGCTCCCCGATCGCAACGTAAGATTCTCGAATCCCTCCTATTCCCATCTGGATCGACCTAGGCAGACTAATTTTAGACCCCGTATCTCATCATCTCTACCTCCGTTGCAAGTCAAACAATTATATATTGGATTAATCAACTTGTATGAACCATCTCAACACAATTGTTTAATCCCCGGATCCACTAGCTTGCTAAATAGGCGCATCGATCCCTTTCGCGCGCACGCGGGGCCGTGTAAGGACCACCAAGGCATCAAATGTTCTTAAAAACAAGGCAGTACAGGAGCAAGAGCAACACAACAGGGGGGCGGGAGTTACTCGGCTGCGCCCGCCGCATGTGCTGGTGGGTGGAGTTCTTGGGTGCACTCGAGGTGTATGATGTAATGTGGCAGTAACCAGTAAGGTAGTAGATGTTCGCGTCCTGGAGATCGTGTGTCAGCGTCAGGGAGGGGAGGGGACAGATAGTTCGTGCGGAGCTGAGTTGTGCGTTTATAAATTGGGGTGCATGTGTAGGTGTTGTTTAGGTGGGATGTGGCTTTCGGAGCTTCGGTGTCTCCGTAGGAAGAATTCATGGTGGTGGCTTAGTTGAGGTTTGGGGTCATCATTCCTCTCTTTGGGAGGGTTATCACTTGTCACACACATATACAAATGTACATTGGATCGAAGGCTTAGTGGAGCTTTTGACTAGATTGAAGGTTAGTTTGGTTCGGCATGCCCTTGATGGCAAAAGAATGTCGGAGATTAAAAGTTTGTTTCCCTCTTTAGTAATCTCCACACTAGTAGCTTTTTTATTATTTTCTTCTGAGAAAAGGTTGTCGAAAATGGATAGAGCAGCTGTTCTTTTCCAGTGGTCCTTTCGTGCAGTGCAGAACTATCATTCTAAAGTTACACAAGATTAACAATTCAGTTTTGACCTGGATGATAAGAATCATTTCTCCTTGTTTAAAAAAACCTTTTGGACGTTGCAAGAGCTTTTTTATTGTTTATTACGAAGGTAGAGCTTTGACAGAGTAGCTGTTAGATTAAATATATTCAGTTTGCACTTGAGCAAAACCCCATAGTTCCTTTTGAAAGTATCCCTGTCCTTTTGATTTAGCAATGAGATAGGTTTCATATGGAAACGTCAGTCCACTTGTTTTCTTCATGGTGTTCTTATGTGTGTTCACATGCTTATCCTTTCATGATACCCTTTTTGAACATGGCTACAAGGATTTCCTGGAGTTATCTAATACATTCAACATTGATTTGGTTAAAATCATGTTCTGTAAAAACAATTAAGTCTGTGTCAGGTTATAAGCTTGGTTTGTGCTAAGATTAAAGCTTTCTTTGTTCTTTACAAGTATGAGCTGCTTTCCAGTTAGGTACTACCAAGATAAGGTTGTTGCACAATAGTGCACTTCTATTTTTAATGTGTCATACTACTTAAATTCTCCTTTTGAATAGCAACAATGGGTGTTAGTATGCTTCGATGATCTGATATATTTGCAAGTTGCAACCACCTTTTGTTTTTCAAAAAAATCTTGGTGAATGGAAATAAAGTTTGATAGGAAAAAATACCTTGGATTAAAAGTTTCTGAATAGTTAGGAAAATTTACATGTCTTACACATTATTTGATACCAACCTAGGGTGTCAGAAAGAGTACATAATTTTGTTTCAGGAGATTTTCCTCCATAGCACTGCAAAGGTCTGCATTTAGCAAAATTCCATCGAGTATCTCATTGACAAGTGGACCAAGGTCCCACCTGGTAGTGTTACTGCCTAAGATATTTTAACAAACTGTGGCTTTTGCAGTGCTATAAGGATAATCATTAAAATATTCTGATGCTACTTTTATTATGAATGCCAAAAGGAGTTGATGGCATTAAATCTGAAATGTTCTTGACCTGTTTAATGTATTGTTGTGTTCTAGGTGATTACGTTGAGGGGGATGTGTTTAGGACCAAGATACAGGCTAGCAATACGGTTCTTTGTCATAAACAACTCATATGCTCAGTGCTCACATTGGTGTAAAGCGTCATTCTGAAATTCCAGCATTAACACAACAGAGGAATATGAAGTTAAGCACATTCCCTTGTACTTGAAATCAGAGGTGATGTTATACAGCAATCTTGTATAGCTGAGAACTTGTGCTGTTTGATGTGCATGTTTTCTGGAGATTAGGTGCACCTGAGCCTCTTTGTTTGCAGTTTGCACCCATAGCACAAGTGTACACAAAATATCATGTATGGACTGGCCTTAAGATTAAAATTTCAAAATGATATTAACCTCTGTTTCTGCTTCGTAAGACCTGTTATAACTATTGGAAAAAGAGGTAGCTTACCTACCAAGCGAAAGCTGTAGCTTATGTAAATTTATTGCAACATCCCTTAAAAGTTAGAATATTTGTTGAGTAAGTAATAGGTTGGTGTAACATGGGACAGCCCGATCTGTTGGCCGGACCATGACCATCTCCATGCAACCTGTCCTGATGATAAACTGAAAAACAGTTAAGTGGGCCAAGTTCAATAGGGTAACAAATTGTATAGGTCAATAGAGCCCACAAGGTGATCCTACAAGTGTCTGCCAACTTTAGATTTCTGGTGCACTTCAAGCCTGAAGATAGTGCCAACCACTAGGAAACTTTTGGTATTTTCATTATATCATATAACGCCTTCTGATAATTCCTTAGCAATTCTTTTTCGTGCTCTTCTTCACTTTTCCCATGTATTCCCGTTGAAGGTATATAATCAAAACACAGCACTTCTTTTCTGCATGGTAAACTTTGATGTCTACAGTGTTCCACTTGTTAAATCCTGTAGCTGTGCGTACTGTATGTCAAGTCTGTCAATCTGAGGAATATTCCACCCTTCCGAACAGTAACTCCACTCAATGATCAACAATATGGAGGTTGAATCCTGATGATAAAATGCCAATTCTGAACTGTACCTCGATGAGTTGCATATTTGCATCCATGAGATGCAACTACCCAAGCAAGGATGCATGCTAAGAGTCTGGGTGCATTGGATAACGAAAACTTCATCAGATGATTTCTGCGTTACCATGCCTACTTGGTTTGGTAGTTGATAACCAACAACAACAATAAAGCTTTTGTCACAAATAAGTTAAGGTAGACTAGACATGAAACATCCTCAAGGTCAAATAAACGAAAGTCTTGTAATAAAATCTACAATGCAAAAACCCTAAGTCTGAATCCTACCATCTGAGTAAAGAGCCTAAAACACCGCCTCTAAATCTTCTTCTTATGTTATGGTTTTGATACGTAGATCACTAACTTCCATATACTCCTATCCAAAACTAATTCTTTAGATATATTACGATCTCTTAGTTCCCTTTTAACTGATTCCTCCCATGTCAATCTTGGTCAACTGTTGCAGCTTCTTGTGTTTTCAGTACGTTTTAAAATTTCACTACGTACTGATGTCTCAGGAGGTATCCATTGGAGATGTCTAAACCATTTCAAGCGGTATTGGACAAATTTCTCTTCAATTGGTATTACCTCCACCCTATCACGTATATTATCATTATGAATTCGATCCCGCCTTGTGTGACCACAGATCCACCACAATATCTTTATCTCCGCTACACTCATCTTCTATATATATTGTCTTTTAGTCGCCCAACATTCCGCACCATATAGCATCGCAGGTCTGATCGTTGTTCTATAGAATATATCCTTTAACTTGAGGGACTTTTTTATCACACAGGATATCGATGCTTGGTGCTATTTTACCCACCCTGCTCTTATCATGTGGCTCACGTCTTCATCCATCTCATTGTCCTATCGTAGCATCGATTCTAAATATCGAAAAGTGCATTCCTAGGCACTATTTGTCCGTCTAAACTAACAACTCCATCATATGCTCTAGCATCGCTGAAATCACACTTCATGTACTCAGTTTTAATTCTACTGAGTCTAAAGTCTTTCAATTTTAAGATCTTTCTATACAATTTCAGATTCCTATCGACATCTATCCTACTCTTATTAACTACCACTACATTATCAGCGAAAAGCATATACTAAGGGATATCTCCTTGTATGTCCTGTGTGACCTCGTCCATCACTAGGGCAAAAAAGTATGGGCTCAACGCTAACCTTTGGCGTAGTCCTATCTTAATAGAGAAGTTATTAGTATCACCATCACATGTTTTGACGTTAGTTACAACATCTTCGTACATATCCTTGATTAGTTTAACATATTTTGTTGGGACTTTTTTTCCTTTGGAGCGTTCACGACATGATCTTTTGGCGCTTTGTCATAGACTTTTTCAAGCCGATAAACACTATGTGAAGATCCTTCTTTTTCTCCCTATACCCCTCCATTAATTGTCGTGTCAAGAAAATCGCCTCTGTGGTCGACCTCCTAGGCATAAAACCAAATTGGTTTATTGTCATGCTAGTCACTCTTCTTAAACGGTGCTCAATTACTCGCTCCCAACGCTTCATTGTGTAGCTCATGTGCTTAATTTCTCTATAATTAGTACAACTTTGGATGTCTCCTTTATTTTTTAAAATTAGTACTAATGTGCTTCTCCGCCACTTGTTAGGCATTTTGTTCGACCTAAAAATGTTATCGAACAAATTAGTTAGCTAAACGATTGTCACTTCTCTAAGGCATTTCCACACATCGATAGAAATGTTATCAGGTCCCAACGCCTTACCCACTTTCAGCCTTTTTGAGGCCTCTCTTACTTTCGACTCCTGAATTCTTTGAAGAAACTATCTATCGGTGTTGTCAAAGCACCATCTAGTTCAATCATACTATCCTCATTGTCTTGATTGAACAGCTCGTCGAAGTAATCTCTCCACCTATCCTTGATCTTATCGTCTATTAGTATCGCTTTGATGCATTTAACTTGGTTGAAATCTCTCGTCTTTCTTTTTCAAAGTTTAGTTGTCTTGTGGACATCCTACTCACTCTCCTTTGTATTTAGCTTTTGGTAAATTTTCTCATAGGTCATGCCCCGTACCTTATTCACCGCTTTCTTTGCATTCTTTTTTGATACTTTGTACTTTTGTATGTTGTCGCTCCTATCATAATGCGTGTGCTTGTAGCATGTCTTTTTCTCCTTGATAGACTTTTACACTTTCTCGTTCCACCACCAAGTGTCTTTAGGTTCACATTTTGTCCTTCGGGTCACTCCAAGCACCTCCGTAGCCACTTTCTTAATACGAGTTGCCATCTCCGTCCACATACTATTCACTTTTCCCATGTTCCATGTCCCTTCCGTGATCATCCTCTCCTTAAACGCCTGTGAGGTGTCCCCTTTGAGTTTCCACCACTTTATTCTTGATTGGTAACTAATAACTGATCTTGATAAATATCTGAGCATTTTTCTATTTTGTAATCTTACTTTATAAGAGAATTCTGAATTGTTTTGTACTGTTAGATTGCTCAATATTCGATAACTACAGTTGTGTCATGCAACAATACACTTTTGGTTTTGGACGGATACTGAGTGTTGGCAAGTCTAGTGTTAGCCATGTTTCCTATAGACATGGGAATTGTGTTGAGGACATCCTTCTATTAAGGTTGGAAGTGTGGGTAATGCAAGTTCTTGAATCTAAAGTTGCGTCTATCTATTGTGTGAAATTGCTTTGTTATAGCATTCATGTCTTGAAGAATCACCTCTATGCATATTGCATAACTTTGCATTGGCCCTGCCTTAGAGTTTCCAATGCCTGGAAGCCTAGACTTTCCTGTTAGAATTATCCAATTGATTGAGCTCACTGCTACTAGGAGATGTGTGATCCAATTGATTGGGCTCACTACTACTAGGAGATGTGTGACATAGCATTGGCGAAAAAGCTTTTGCAGTAATTTCAACAGTGGGTGTTTCCGGCGAAAATTATTCTAAACCTGAAGGTTTTGGAAGAAACAACATTAATGACGCAATATGCTGGATCAGCTGATTCTCTAAATAAAAGGATTTTGGCTTTTCTCTTTTTCTAGAGATTCTTTTCCCTTGTCTGGTGATTTTGTGTAGCATGGTGGATTCAACTACTATGGGAAGGTTCTTTACCACTTTACTTTACTCTTTTGTATTTGTTGATATGGCATACCAATTAGATAGCCTTGAAGTAACCTAAAATAAAATGTTTTGAACGAAGCTTGTATGATCCAGATTTTGCAAAGTTGTTCTGACTTATTAGAAGGGCATGTGGAATACTGAAAAAAAACTAAACATAAAGAAATATAACTCCTAATGTTAGCATTTACTTATATGTCGCCAAATCTATCCTCTTAACTTCTATTGAGTAATTTGCATTTCTCATTTTAGTATTCCTCTTTGTAGCCCATATTTGTGCCTTTTGTTTTCTATAGTAGAAATATTATAGGCTAAGATGACGAATGCACTGATTTCTCTGTTGTATTGTGAAAACCTATATTATCAGGCGTTGTATTGTGAAAACCTATACTACAGGCCCTTTAAACATACAGTTTGGGAACCTTACTGTGGTGTTTTCACCTTCCTATGAGTCTACGCATCATGTTTTTTTTTTAATTGTGGGATGGAAAGCTGGAGCTAGTGGAGTATCATGTTGGCTCATAATAACTTGGTTGGAGTTTGCTGGGAAAGCCTCCCAGCAATTGTTTAGGTATGCATCTACTATCCTTCATCAAACGGTAGACTGAAAAATGCTGTGTGAACTCTATTTTTGGCTTTCCACGCCTGGAATGTCTGCCTAGTGCCTATTTGGATTGGAGTAAATACATCATATAGCCAACCTTCTCGTAACTGGATTTATTTGTTAAGTCATATAGGAGATATCTTGTTAAGTAACACCTTTTATTTGGCTACATCAATGGAACAAATTTCTTTTCTAGGCTGGTGATAGGAAGCTGTTACAGTATGATTACTAAGATACTTACCAGGTCCAATCATGCTGCAGTCTGCAGCCCTCCCTTTGTCGGACATATAGGTTAAACTCAACCTCTTGGGCATCAACCTAGCAATATCCCTAGTTGCAGAATGCAGATATTCCAGATACATATACCTAAACGAACTTGATTCATATCAATTTGACGTAGCGCTAGTTGCAGGTTCCTAGTCATCACCATTTCATCCCTGAATCACCATTTTATTGACTCTACGTGATCTGCAATATCTGCCTTATTCTTCTGTCCTTGAGTGAGGGAGCTCACGCCATAAACAATGGACCTCATGCACTAAAGCAATACAAGTATATCTCTTTCTAATAAGCATCTTTTAACAATTTTCATGAAACTGCGGACTACCTTCCAACTTGAGAGCTGATTAGAGCTTGATAAATGAATATTTTCAGTACAACTTGGTTGTAACATGTCATGAATTAGTGTCATCTGCTGAATAACATGCCCACTTATTTCCTGAAGAAGCTGTTTATCAAGTTGACACCGTAATTATTGCATTTTCAGTTTAATATATTTGCTAATGTTGACTAATGGGCTTGGCTATTACTCTAGTGGGAGCTCTATCGTGATTCAAGAATTTGGACGCGTATGTTTGATGATACGCCTCGCATTTCACACCAATACTGTTTGTGCCTCCTAAATATGCATGACCAAGATAGAAAACGAGAAGCTGCATTTTTCTTCTTTTATAAATAAGCAAGACAATAAAATATTCAAATCCTAAAGAGTCTTAATAGTTCTCTCCAGGTTTTGATTTAAACGTAACTAAAATGGTGTGGTCAATCAAAAAACTAGTACTAAGCTCCTGTTCAATCTTGAAAAACTGTACGTGTTTCAGCTGCTTTTTCTGGTCTATTCTGTGTGAGGTCAGCAGCTGTCAGCTGATTTGCTTCGCTTTTGTTTCGTTCTTTCCTACAATTGGTCAATACAAGTTCACAGACAAATTCTCTTTTTTGGTATATGTCTGAGAACTTAGTAGTACTAAATACAGGCAGGATTTCCTTTGCGTCTAAATCAATGACTTATGATTCGTGTTATTCGGCATTATTCTTAGCGTGACTACCTGCAGGATGGGGGAGAACCAAAGCAAGCGGATCTAAGCACAACGACGGTGTGCTCCAAGGACAACAGTGATTTCTCAGAGAATCAGTCAGTTTCTGCTCAAACTAGGTATAAACGGTGAACGACTAAGCTTCTTTTCATCATTTCTCAAAAAATGATATCGGTAGTTTATTTTTAAAATCCTAAGTAGTGCTAAACTCTGCTGAAATTGATGGAGCCATTATTTGATTACTGACTAGAAAGCTCTGGTTTTCAAGTCTCTAGAGTCTTGACTGGTCAGCCTGCCCTAGAGCTGGGAGTTGGGCGTCTTTGTCGCGCACGGCCAAGCCCATCGTGCCGGGCGGTTCGTGCCGCGCCGACTCGCCCGATCATCCCATCGCGCCGCCGTGCCGCCGCCTCACCTTCTGGTCGGGCCCAAGCACGCCAAAGCCCGCCGTCTGGCGTTCGTGCGTGCGGCCAAGCCCGCCCAAAGTTACTATGCACGACAAAGGTGCGCGACAATTATGGTGGCGTCTGTCATCTTACTTTCTCTCGCACCCGTCTCGTTGAAAATTAATTCAAGGTCTTAATGCGTGTAATTTTTTTTGGTTGCTGGTTGGGGTTTTGTGGGCACTCGGCCTCTCAGTGCGCTCCTTTCCTTCCTCTACCCCTCTGCTGTGTGTGTGATCGTGATTGTGATTGGGATGGCGGCGGGAGGTGGAGGGGGGGGCGGGAGGAGGAGGAGAGGAGGGCGGGGGGGGGCGGAGGAGTTGGGAGAGGCGGGGCGGGGACGGGAGGGAGAGCCGGGAGGCGGGCGTGCGGCCGTGCCCCGTCGCCCGAGCCCACCGTGCCGCCCGAGCCCGCCGTCGCGCCGCCCAAGCACGGCCCAATCTGCGCGTGCCGCGTCGCGCCCACCGTGCCGATTTTGAGGCCCGCGACGCCACCCGTTCGTGCCGTGCCGCACGGCCCGCCACGCGTGTCGGGCGGGCGTGCTTGACCGTGCCGCGTCGGCCGTGCCGGCTGGCCCAAATAAGCCCGACCCAAGTCCCAGCTCTAGCCTGCCCGACCATGTCGTTGCCTTCGAAATTTCTGCGCTTGTTCTGCTACGGCTGCGACCAAGTTGGCACCCATTCTTGAGAAACAGCATTGGTGAATCATGCTCTAGTGCTTATTGTGCTGGTAATTGACAGCGAGGGGCCACTGTCAGAGCTGCACTTACCACCATTATTATTGGCATGCGATCTCGACGTTGACACCCCATTTGCATCGTTATCTTGCTCTGTCAATCGTGGAGAGAGAGAGAGCGCATTTTGTTTTGCGTGTGTACATGCATACTTTTATGCTGATTTAGATCCATTTGAGAAAAAAAGAAGAAATATTATACCCAGGCCCAAGCATCCCAGTGTCAGGTAACATGCATGTTGCCGTCGTGCCGATACCAATAGTACTACACTTTTGCAGCTCGAGAGACGTTGCTCGTTGCTGCGCTTTTGGCGGAATTCAGGTACGCGGATTCTACCCTGTGCAATGTGCAGAAATGCAATCGGACTATATACAGATAGATATCAGTCATTCTATATCTTATTTTATATGTTTTAAAAATCCAACACAAATAGTACTAGATATTTATTTCTATAGATATTGCTTATCCTGTATTCTATTTCATTTTTTTCTCGAAGTCGAACTCAAACACGGATAATACAGATACTCATTTATCTATTCCATTTTTTGTTCTATAAGCTTTCGGACGGACAAAAATTATTCGCTTCTTTTGTACCCTTAAATACAACATTGGACAATAGGTGTGTAATCAGAGCAAGTGTAATCAGAGCGAATATAATGAGATTAATCGTCGAGATGTTAAAGGAAAAGCATTTAATACGGATATATATATACAGATGGATATCACTCATCCTATATCATATTCTGTATTTTTTACTCGGAGTCAGAGTCGAACACAGATAGTGTCGGATACCAATTTACCCCTTCCGTGTTCACTCTGTGAGTCGTCAGAAATTATCTGCTCTATTTGCACCCTGATGTGCCCAGGCAGCAAGCATGGAGCAGGTTAGAACCAGGGAGGGTTCACGGATACGAAATTTAAGTCTTTATTCTTTAATAGCGTTTTAGATTAAGAACTGTCTATTGTACCGATGTCTATTGTACAGATAATTGGTTTTTCTCTTTACTTTTAATCATTTTTTTATATATTGAATGAGTATCTGTCAACATTCTTTTTAGGAGAATTTTAACTGTGCAATAACAAAACCATTTAGATTATTACTACTAGTAGTATTAAATTTAGAACACCCCAATAGTCTATTCAATTAAAGGCAGCCACGTTCAAGTTCCAACATCCGTGGAGGCTACTGATGAAGTATTACCACAAGTTATAACAGAGGATTTAAAAATTGGGAATTCCATTGAAATTAGATCAAAATCCATCGAAATGCACTCGAGTGCGGCAACTGAAGAAACGAGGCTGACACGGGAAGGCGCCAGGAGGCTCTAGCAGTAATTATTATTATAGCAACAGCAGCGGTAATAAGGTTCTCGTCGTTTTCGTCATCATCGTGGCCGTGGTCTTAGAACTCGACGCCCTTGAAGACCTTGCGGACCTGCTCGAGCGTGACGAAGAGCACGACGGTGAAGGGCCCCTGGCGCGACACCGTGGGGATGAACCCCTTGTACAGCGCCATCACGCCCTCCGACCGCACCGTCTTGAGCACGCAGTCCATGGCGCCGGCGTACGGCGGAGGCGCGCCGGGCGCCACCTTCATGTTCATCACCCTCGTCTTCACCACGTCCACGGGGTTGGACGCCGCCGCGGCCACAAGCCCCGCGGTGAAGCTGGCGGCCACGTGCGTGGCCAGCCCGTCGGCGCCTGGGCCGCGGCGCGCCAGGATGGCCTCCTTGGCCTGGTCGTACGTCGCCAGCTGCGACGCCGTGACGATCATGGCGCGGTTCACCGTCAGCGCCGACCCACGCCACAGGCTGCGCACGCCCTCGTCGCGCGCCATCCGGCCGATGGCGTCCCCGACGCTGCGGTAGTTCCGGCGCTCGGCCAGGGGGAGCCTCCCGTCCGCCTGCATCCGCACCATGGCAACGTCGGCCGGGTTACCCACGGCCGCGCCCACGCCGCCGGCGATGAGCCCGGCGGCGATCTTGCGGTGCAGCGGCAGCACGCCGCCGTTCTCCTGGGTCCACCTCTTCTTGAGGATGTCGTACAGCCCCATCCGCGTGGTGGAGTAGAGTGTCTGCCGCAGGACGGTGGCCGACACCCCGGAGAAGAGGCCGGCGGCGCCCTCGGAGCGCAGGATCTGCGCGCCGACGGCTATCGGCCCGGGCTTCCTCGGCGGCGCGATGTTGTGGTGCGGGAGCGCCACGGTGTGCGCCCCGGCGTGGAACGCGAGCGCCGGGCGCAGCGCGGGCGCCGCCGCCGCCTCCCCCTGCAGCTGCATGCGGACCTTAATAAGGTCGAGTGGGTGGGTCGAGCACCCGGCCACGATGGACGCGATGCCGCCCTCGACGAATCCCTTCAGCCCCATTTGCTTCGATTGCTTGCTCCTTCCTTGTCCTTCTTCCTCAAAGATGGATGTTTCCGAGACCAAAGATCCAAGAAGGGAAAACGAAAAACTCAAGAAAGCTTAAAAACGGAAAAGGAAAGAGGATTTAGGTGGCTATTGCCAATAGGAGCTGGGGCACATCTCACTGGAGACCAGCAGATGGGAATGGAGGGCGAAGGCTATGCAGGAGGAGTGTGGGACGCTGGCCCTCTGTGACATATGCTGCTCGTGCTTCCACTTTCCTCTGTGTTGGGGTGGATGGGAGGAGGCGATGAAGAGGAGGCGCTATTTGTAGGTGGGTTGGAAGGAAAGGGCGGGGAAGGAAGGAGACGGTGAGAGTCGGCTTCGGGTTCGGCTTTGACTCTCGCCGTCGGGCAGGGAAAGGCAGATTCGCTGGCACAGGAGACCTGGCCGCCCGCGAGAGCTTTCTGGGGTCGCGCGGGAGGCTTATCCTTGACGCGGAGGGGGAGAGGCGGACGGCTGTGGCTGCGTCGGTGGTGGATGGCTGTGGCCGCGCACGTTGGGCGTCGTATTATTCCGCCGCCCCACGGCCACGGCGGCGTGAGGGTTTCGCGTTGCGAATCTGTTCTCGTTCTGGCCTTCTGGGGCGCGTCGCGGCCGTCTGCTGAGCCCATCTGCGCCGTCGGGATGGGCGGGGTTGGGGATGGATGGATGGATGGTGAGCACGCGCCTCGGGAGAAGGGCTAGGGCAAAAGAGTAGGCAGGAATAGGATGCTTCGCTTGCTGGTGACGCGTGCGGTTGGAGGGGGGATCCTATCTCGGTTCTAAACAATTTCAAGTTTCAGAGGTCAAAAATATTTAAAATATGTTAGTTTTTTCATATATTTTTTCTTTATATTTTCATGGAGATCTAATGACGATAGTCATCAGGTTGTTGTGGCCTTTCTAATCTTTCCTGTGGCTAGAAGCCACAATCTTTTCCTCTTGCTTGAAGCCACTGGGTGCCCAATGAGCGTGTACCACACTGGTTACGTGATTTCCATCCTATTCATAATTTCGTATGGCTACCCTTGCCGGCTCAGCTTGGATTACTTCCCTGGAACTAGTGGTAAGCGGAATTAGGATGCAACCTTGTACAAAAGCGCACATGTGGCGCCTTTTGCCACCACGATTTCCTTATTAAACGCGTTCCCATGCCCAGGTCTAATTATTAGTACTAATCTTGGCCCTAAAATCATCCTCGCAAGGCAACCACCTACACGAATTGTCAACCACACACATGCTCATTTTCATACAAGACATCATTTATCAGGGTTGCCAGTTCCAGTTTCAATTTACGCAGCCATTGCATTTATTTCCCGTCATTTTTTCTGCACAAATCTTTTCGTGCGATTCATATCGCTGGTTGCAACACCCTCTGTATCCTCGCAGACTAGCAGCATCGCCAATTGTCTCCGTATTACTATTAAGCGGGCACTCATGTGGGCTATGGTGGTTTATAGCTGAATTTGTACTGTGATTGATAATGGTTTATTTGATATAATTAAATTAAAAAATCTAAAAATAGAAAATCAGGTTATCCCATCATGTATAATACAAACGAGTACGAAAAAAAGAACAGGCAAAAAAGCTGAAAAGCTAAAAAAAGATGAAATTTAGGAATAGTAAAAAAATAAGCCAGAACCTCAAGCCAAAATGAGCGGGGCCTAAATAACCAATTCATGCGCAGCCTCAATCTAGCGCACCAGTTGTTCGCTGTTACTGTGCATAGTGCACCACTCGGTCGCCTGGTCATACATTATTCTGGCCGCTTCAGGACCCTGATTCCCTCGTCCTAAGTAGGCCACCGCCCCAAGCCAGCACCACCAGCTGCAGGGACGAAGCCAGTGTTGTAGCATTGGTGTCCAATGATCCCAATAAAATTTAGCAAATCATATAGAAAATTAATATTTATTAATGTTCATTGGTGGAGGGGACACCATCATGCAATGAAGATGACCCCAATGCTCATGTTGTCTGGCTTCGCCCCCTAACCAGTTGTTTAGCGAGTCCATTTTAGTGGGGTCAACATACCTGTTCAAATAGACGATCGACACGGGTCTTAGGCATGACCCATTTAGCCCATTAGTCTTAACAGGCCGTGTCATGCTGGCCTGTGGCCCAAGGCGGTGGCCAAGCACGGCCCAACACCCTGTTTATCCTAATGGGTTAGGTAGGCACGGGCAGTTTGTTTCGGCTCGAAAAATTTCAAAAAACGTAATAATTCAAAAAAATATGTACAATTCAAAAAAGATAAAATAAATTATTGAAAAATAAAAAATAAGCTTTATTAATATTTAAATGGCTAACTCGTTAAAAATTTTACTAAGTAAAATCTCAACTTAAGAAAGTATTGGCAAAGACAAAAGAGTACAACCTCTAGCTCAGTATTACAAGTAAAAAAATAAGAAAAGTTACAATATATACATGGATGCTCTAAGAAACATCCGTGTCATGACTGCCTTCGCCGCCGTCTAGATAGAGATTATTGAACGTGTGTTTCAACTCCATATCCACCATGCATTGTTGAGCTCACACATCAGCTTGTTCACGGCCTTTCATTGTGATAAGTACTTTCACTATCTCACTTGTGAGACTTGTTATTCTCTCCAATATTATTTTAGAAAGACTAAAAACAGACTCGAAAGAAACCATCGAGATAGAAACGGTTAACACATCTCGTACTAATATGAATATCACCGGATATATTAGCTTGTGCTCGTGCCACGATTCTAAGATGTGTGAAATCCTCTGCATGGTGGGGCACATGATCACTATTCAGAAAAGACTGATAGTTCTCCACAAGTGTTGGTATGGATTGCTTTAGCACTTAACAATATAGAGCTTGATCTTCTGGAGAATGTAGGTGTTGATGGAGATCGTTGCAAGTGAACTTACTAAAACTTATGCTCGTACTACTAATAAACTTCAGACAATTTAGAACGAACAGCTGTAAAATAGTTAGAATAATCTATCTCTACATATTATTGTAGTATTTAACTAATTCTCTAGGCATTGTCTATCTAAAAACATGATCAAAGTTGGCATTATGAGCAATTCTAATGTATTTTCCGAACGCTTCTAACTCGACAAAGTTTAAAGGAAGATCTTGTGCAGCAAGTAAACAGGCTAAAGATTCTTGAGCTACCTAGGGATTCTAATCCCAATTATGTATCATGTTGTCGGGATTGTACTATAGTTACATCTGCCTTATAGCTATACCTTGTTTTTCTTTACATCTTTGAGCGTGTCTGTGCAAGTGCTCGGTTCTACCTGAAGACTTTGCAAATAATTTATGACGATATATTTTGCAAACAACAAATCTTATATGAGCTCTGGCCCTGTCTCACTTCACTACCTTATCAAAATCTTGCCACACCTTCATACAGGGTTATTCGATCTTCTCGACGTAGGATTGGATACTTACGAGAATCTTGATGAATCATTGTGATCCTTCAATGCCAGTGCAAGGGACGAACACTCTTTAATCCACTAAAACACACTCATATTGATTTCGTCGACCACCAAGCGAAGTTCTATCATGTACCCAATTTCTAACGAAAATATTGAACAATCTTGATTGAAAAACACTCTCTAATTTCCTATGGAACTTGGTAGTAAGGAAAAACACAAGCCATAAACATAGTAGATTGATTTCTTAAAAAGATAGTCTAACCCTCCAAGAGGGGTGGTGGCTGCCTATTAGGGGGGTGCGTACCCCCTTACGCACACCACTTGGGCCCCATGCCCTACACATGGGCTTAGGGTTCCCAATGCACACACACGGTCTAAGGCCTTATTTGATTTAATGGCCCTAATCGTTTATAGGTTGGGCTGAGTTCACGAAATAGAAAACATGAGTTCACAAAAGTATAAATATTTATATTTCTCTTATTTGGGCTATGGGCTGGCCGCATAAGCTTGGACTTGCTTCATTCTTGAATATATTCTGCTTATGTTGATTTGTGCCAACCGAATGTGCCTTCTCCTTCTAGACTTTGACCGCATGGATCTTCCCCTCCTTTTGACACTTGGCTGCATAGGCCTCCTCCCTTGTGGCCGCATGGGACTCCGCCCTGGTGGCCGCATGAATCCATCTCTCCTTGGGATTGATCGGTTGTTCTTTGTCCACTTGATCTTCTATTGCTTCAAATCTAAAAACACACAGTGTATTTGCATAAGATAGTATATCATTCTTATCTAAAACAATAGGATACTCTCTAAAAAACAAAAACACTTGTTGGAGTAGCTTATCTCTTGCTCTTGTCATAAGACCTTTTGAAGCCTCATTACTAGCTTTATCATGTACACTTGGAAGTAAAACATGAATGTGTAGTAGAGACACCCTCATCACCCTCTGATGTGCTGGGTTTGGACCTATTTGCTCTAGTATTTGTTGGCGCAGAGACGCTGTAGAGCCTGACGATGGTATAGCCATAGTCTGCTCTGCCAATTGTGGTGAAGGTGGAGGCAGAGATGTTTCATTCCCAAAGGATAAAAGATCTTTCAAATCAATTCCATATTCATTCGTATGAAAATTGTTAAAAAATTTTCATAGAGAATTGTGAAAAATTGTAAAATGCAAATAAAAATTTACACTATTACCTATTTTACCTCTTTTCTTGATTGGCGGATTTTAGATTTTTGATAAAATTATTTTGAATTTTGCTTAATTATCACAAAGTGTATCGAAATTTTCACAAGAGAATTCGGGGAAGACATTACTGGTTTGAGTGTATGAGAGTGTATGCTGCCTATTTATGAAAAACATTTAAGTGTTTTGATTTTTTTTGTATTTTTAAACTCTCAAATGGCAACAAAATGGCTAAAAATTTTAAAAATCCAACTGTTAATCATGCTAAACAGGCCAAACGGGTCGTACCCACCATACTGTGTCGGGCCAATCGTGCCTAATATTTACACACAAGTTCATAAAAAATATAAAAAAATGTTATAATAGTTTACTCTATAGGTTTTGAGATCTGGCTAGTAGGGTGCAATCCAAGTGGATATGAACGAATATCGCTTATCCTGTATCTCATTCTATTTTTTCTTAGAGTTGGATACGAATAATATCGGATACTTATTTCTCCATTTCGTATTTGTTCCATAAATATTTAGATAATTGGTTAGATAGAAATTATTTGCTTCTTTTGCACGCCTAGACAAAACATTAGACGGTAAGGAGCAATAAAAGTGAACATGAAGAGACTGATCACCGAAATATCGAAGAAAGAGTACTCGGTATTCTCTGTATGTTTAGATGTGATAATCCACCTATATGTTATCTTATTTTTAAGTAAAATCAAAATAAATTTTCTCATATTATTTAACATGTGAATATATATGAATTTAACATGTGAATATATATATGAAAAGATACTTCCGTATCCTATTCTATCGTTTCTCGGGGTCTGACTCGGTCACGGCCGTTTGGGAAGCGTCCGGGCGCCCCGCAACGCCGCCGTAGCGCCCATCGCGTTCGCGCGCGCGCGGTCCGGAGACTTTGGGCGGAGCTCGCTTCGCTAGTCCTGTCGCGCCACGTGGACTCCACTCAGTGCCTCAGGGGTGAGACTGACTAGTAGAAGCGCGTGGTGCACGGTCGGGTCGGTCGACTGCACGGATGGGGCTGGTCCAACGGTTCCAGAAAAGCCGGCGAGGTCGCAGCTGGTGCGGGCTGGAACAGAGATCCTCCGCTCTCCTACTGCGCATTATAATAAATCTGGGCTTTATTTCCCACAAATTTGGGTTTATTTTCTGCTTGCTTTTGGACTTGTGTGGTAGTAGTGCTACTTTAATCTGAGCTGTATAATTGTCCTTCATGGACTAATGGTAGATTAAAGAAAAAAATAGCATTGAGACAAAAAAAAAAAGCGCATCGAGCCGTTGCTTTTTTAGGACACTAAATCCAAGGCTAGGGAGGACGACGACGAACACATGCAGCATGTGCACATACGCTGTAACGCTCCAGGATGTTGCTCTCCTTTGGTTTTACTTTTACCTTTCCTTTTTTCCATAAAAAAGCGTCTCCAGATGCTAACATCGTGAGTATGAACGCACGATTGAAGTATTCTATTCTTAAAACGGTGTTGAATTTTGAACTCTTCCAGAATTTCTAGCTGCTTTTAGCGAACTGATCGAAACCCAGCACAACACGCGGTGAAATCGTGCTGTTTCAACTTTGACAATTCAAAGAAAGCAGTGCTTGTAAAGCGATTTAGGCCACGAAAGTTACGCCTACGTACTCGTATATGGGCTACTTATTTTTAGCTTCTCCTTCTGTTATGATTTATAATTTTTAGGTTATTTGTAAGAAGAAATACAAAATAATAGAAATTTACTTACAATTTTGACCGATATAAATAAATTTTTATTGTACTATAATTAATTTGAAAATTCTATATTAAAAATATTTTATTTACAAATTAGTTATCGTGAAAAGCAAAAAAAGGTTTTCAGAGTACGAAAAAGAAGAGACCCATTTCTTAACCGTTTCGGGAACGGTGCACATGTCTGACCGGTGACACGCAAAATTGCTAGCGACTCACTAGTTAGTACGTTGAGAAATCGTTTCCTCTGAAAAGGGCCTTTTGCAAAATGTCAAACTTGGGACTCTCTTCTCTTTTTTTTTCTTTTTCTTCTGTGTTGAGGAAGTCAACTTGGGAGCGCACCCTTTGTCCAGCAATCGCATTAGCGATCAAAACATTTCACTGGTGTACCCTGCGCCCTAACATTAGGGTTATATTTAAGTTGATTTAAAGCTAATTTTTGTTCCTGATTTTTGTTTTTTCACTATTCAGTAATTTTATTTTTTCCTGATTTTTTAATCTTTTTTTGGTTTTTTTCCTTTTCTGTATATGCACGGGTAAAATCGCGCCACCCTAGCGCGCGCGCACCATCCACCACCGCGCCTGGGCGAAACCCGAAACAACGTGCCGCCGGTGCCGGCTCTAAGCGCGCACGCCTAGCTAGGCCGCGGAGCCAGCGCACCACTGCTCGCCTACGTACCGACGCCGCGGCGCCGCTCGTGCGCACGGCCGTGCTGCTGCGCGCCCGCGCCCGTGCGGACCACCATAGGCGACCAGCATCCGACGTCGCCGTGGTTCCTGTGCACGTCTCGTACCACCGGCACGCCGGCCGGCGCGGCGAACGGTTCGTAGCGTAAGGAGGCGGCTCTGTTTGGTCCTTTCTGATGTTACGGGACAGAAAACAGCCCCAAGATTAAATTTTTTGGCAAATAGAAGTTTGGAGGTGTAGATAAACGACTTTCTGAGAGAGAGAGAGAGAGACGTCACATTGCCCCATGACTTGTATCGCAGTAGTTAATGAAAACAGATTAGGTTCATGCTCGTCAGCCCACGCGCTGCGCGTAGTGATGGAAAGAGCTGAAATTGGAAGCAGTCATGCTTGGCTTTTGGTCGATATGGGCGCGCCCATGCCTTCAGCTGAACCGAAGGGACGTTACGTATACATTTCAAGGAAAAGGGGGTTTATGAAATTTCGTGCCTTGTCTGTACCATTGCAGAGTTGATACCGTTTTAGCTGTTATTATCGCACGTTTCGGAACCGGTCGGCACCGCGTACCATTTCAGAGTTGCTACATGGTATCCACTCACCGTGCATTTAAAGTAAGAAAATGTTATAAAAATTTTAAATTTTTTTTACATATACTTCTAAGCTTGCTTTAGCTATGTATAAAATTTAAAATTCAAACTTATTTCATGTTAAGAGTAACAAAAAAGAAAAATCTAATAAATATTGAAAGTTCAAATTTGTCAGATTCTTCTATTTTTTGTTACCTTAGGTCCCACTCGAGCATTACTGTGGGTGGGGGGGCAAAAACTTGTATGTGTCTTGTGTGCTACAGAGCTACAAAGACATTACTGCTATAGTAAAAAAAATTCATTTTTTAATAAAAAATTTACTTATACTTTTTTCGTTTTTCGTTTTCAGTTTTTTTATATTTTTTTACATTTAATTATACTCAATAAACTAACTTCGATTCTGATGTTTTCAAAAGAATCTGATATTTTTAAAGAAAAGCCAAAAGTCATCGCTATTCGGATCACCCTCTTAATATAGAATGAATTCGAACTTAAAATTTTATACACAGATGAAGTAAACCATAAAATATGTCCAAAAAATTTGAAATTTTTATAACTTTTATAGTTTGAGTGCACCAGAGGGTAAATACATAGCCTATGTTTCATATTATATATACACACACAAAAATTACATGTGCATCAAATTTTATATATAATATTACTCTAAATATGTAATAGTAAATTAATTATAACATATAGTTCAATGAATTCAAAAGATGGAATTATTAATTCCGCTCGCCTCGTCGTTCATCGAATCAACAACTCATCAATTCTGATCGCAATCAGTGACCGAACGCGATCTATCATTACGCAGTCGACACGTTGCTTATGTGCCTAATTCATTGAATCTTCAACTATTTTTGTTTGCCGTCCAGCCAAACTTGTCACTTTCATGCGATTAACCATGTCCATGTTTAGTCTCTGTTCCCACTTACTGCTAAATTTCCACTGCACTTGATAGAAAATACGAGAAGCCCTCCAGCATGGCAATTTTGACGAACCATAAAATTTCCGACTCATCTATACAAATATAAGACGAAAAGATTCGAAGTTGTATGCATAGCTATGATGAAAAAGGGTATGTAATTTTTATGGAAGTATTAAAAAGAACTGTATATGTCTGACAATCCTGAGTATACATTCTAGCTAAACATAGTAGTTGCCTTAATCCTGCTATGACAAATGGAGTACAAACTGTAAGCCAAAAAAAGCTGAAAAAAGAAACTATAGCATTTGAATGCTGTATTAGCCATTGGCATCCATCCACTTTATTAAAAAACCCACTCGAGTTTACAAAAAAGCAAAGGAAAAATCTTAAGAAGTCATATCATCGTCCACATTGCATTCTCCAAGGTAAACCTTGATGCTTCGAGGTGACCCGCAATTGCCTTCCGCAATAAGTGCTCTATCATTTGCGGCCACGTGCTGAATTATTTTATATATCATTTCGATCTAATGGAACACAAAGAGAGTTAGTGAATCAATCTGTCGATGTTTTTGCCAATGGGACGTGCAAAAGAAAACAAAACATAGCATGGCCCGTTCAGAGAAGCAAACTCTAGGATTACGAATTACCTCTTCAGGACAGTGGCAGCGATCTGCAATTTCATCCAGTGTCAATGGCTCAACAGGGTCCTTGCAGCTGGAAAATAGCAAATCCGCGATAAGGAGGAAATCCCAAGATTTTCTTTGACAACATTATTACACATGGCATTAATAGCTCCAAATGGTTTTATCAGAAACAGATGCTTATAAGTTCCATTTATTTTTCTCTGGGAGGAAGTTTCTGGCCACAAAATTGTGCTAAAATTAAGACATCAAGGTTTTATACTTTTATGAGAAAGTGATGCATATATGTTTCCATTTTTTTTCATTGGGGGAATAAGATATGCTTATGCCCCCTTTTTTTTTTTTGCTTTTCAGCGGTTTTATCTTTTGGCTTCTCTCAACAATCACTATTCATTAGACTAATGGCCATGTTCTTTTCGGCTTTTCAGCCAACTTTTGATTTTGGCTTATTTTAGTAATAACTATTCATTAGACTAATAAATTACAGCCTAAAAGAATAAACCTAATAAGTCGCAGCCAAAAGTTATAAGCCGCAGCCCCAAAAAATATACCCTATACAAGTTTTAAAAAAATGACTTCTTTATTACAACTTGGATTTTAGCCTTGCAGAGGACTATCATACTGCATACTGTTCAAAAGTTAGTCTCATTGTCACTGGTGACTTTTCAACCATTTCGAGTAAGACCAGCCATTACAGTTCACATATAATTTCTCAAGTTCTAATTTCCAATGGTTGCCGTTCGTAACTAAGCCTTAAAGTAGCACTGTTAATAGCACACTAAAAGCCAAGATACTCAAAACAAGTCCAGAACAATGCACATTAGCTTTATATCAAAAAACAATAACAAATCATCATAATAGTTTATTCCAAAAGGATGTGGATGCACTTCAAGTAACGTAGGGGTCAACACATCTAGGATGACCTTTTCAAGTTCTTTGAGCGATATCCGTACCTCAAATACTATATGCAGTTAATATACTTCATGAAAGAAATCAGTAAAAAGAAAAAGAAACAATTATATTCCATGCCTGGCCTCGTTCAGAACAGTTAGGATCCTTTTTTGAAGTGCCAGCACGTCTCCTGCTGCTTTTTTCCCTGCCTCAACACCTGTACAGAGCATAATGTATATAAATCATAAGAATAAATTTAATCAGCAAATTTTGAGAAACATTAACATATTGTGAGAAGCAAACCAGGCTGATGATAGGCATTGATGTTGATTAAATAGGCATATAATCCAACAGCACGTTCATAGAGTGCAACAAGTGCTCCAACAGCTCTAGGATTTACTTCTTGCACAGTGACTGTAATAGATTCACGGTCATTTGCATAAAGAGCTGAACGGGTCCCCTTCAAGAAATTATTTTATTTTCCTCATCAAATAAATAGATTTATCGTTGTGCTGAATCTCACTTCATATATAAATACCAAATCTGGAAAGTTACCTGCAGCATTCCAAACAAGTAGTCCCCACATGTAACTCCGGGTTCAAGCTCCCAGTCACGACCAGGGGGCCTATCACGCAAAACTTCAATGAAAGTGACAAAGAAGTTGTGCACACCTTCTCTCAGCTGCTGAATGTAGCTGCAACAAGAAATAAATCATTATCCATACTTTTCTAATCTATAGGTAAGTACTTGACACAGAAGACCATAAACTTACGCATGCTGATCTGTGCTTCCTTTGTTACCATATACTGTTAGTCCCTGATTAACCTGTAACGAAATCTTGCATGTTAAATGAAGGAATGCTATCGAATAAAGAAATTGACATGATCGGTAATATAATGGACAAGTAGGAAAAGTACGAGCTCATACCCGATTTCCATCGAGGTCAAATTCTTTTCCAAGAGATTCCATGACAAGTTGCTGCAAATACCTACTCAAAAGAAGCAAGCTATCTTTGTATGGCAAAACAACCATATCCTGGAACAGCATTGAGACTGGTAAAGAAAAGCCAAAACACTCACACACAGAGGCACATGCATACAGATGCAGGACAGGTGTGTACACACGCACATAGACATTGAAGGAAAGGATCAGTGAATAAGTCATAACTAATCAAGTTACAAACCTTACTACCTACTCCATCTGATGCCCAATACCAACACAATGCAAGTAAGGCCGCTGGGTTTTCCTTAATCTGGACAAGTAAAACAGCATGGTTCATATATTGTGAGGTATTATGTATGGCCTTCAGTTTGTGTTTTCTATATTCAAACAAATCATACCACAGTATTCCTAGTTTCCTCGTCCATTTGTGCTGCACCAACTAGCATTTCCTTGATGTCAATACCCTGGTAACACCTCTCTTGTCAGCTCGAAAGTCCATGAAAACCATTCATTCCTAAATAGCACATAAAATGGAAGGTGCTGACCTGCAATGCTGCGGGCAGTAAACCAACAGCTGACATTTCTGATGTTCTACCACCGACCCAGTCAAACATGGGAAATCTAGCTAACCACCCCTCTATTCTGGCAGTGTTATCTAATAAAGAATTTTCTTGAGTAATTGCAACACCCTGCAAAATAATTAGTCTTACCCTAAATCAAATATAACATGAATCACACATGTACACCCATGGTAAGAAAACAAGACCTAATTTCACAGGAACCTATGATAGTACACAGTAAGCAATCATCTGATCAACAAAGAAAATGTTGGTCACCATTAAAAAGAGTGTGTAATTAGCATCATGGATACATGGAAAAAAGAGCAAAGTTTTTTTTTTTGAATTATGCTGCAGATACTATAAGTGTGAATTGCATCCTACACACAACCCCATAAAGGGGAGAATGTGAAGGCAACATTTTTTAGAGGACCTTCAGACAACACTTAGTAAAGCATAATGCCATGGTGACCAAAATAAGGGCGTAGAAGGATGATGCTTTTACAGCTGGCAGCTTGCTTTTAAGAAAGAACAGAAATATCTCTTCAAGAACCACACAAGTTTTGCATGATAAATGAAAATTCATACTAAAACTTGCGCACTCTGGTACATCCCAACATACAGTATTTGGTAGCCCAGTAGATAGAAAACATGGAAGAATAAAAAGAACCTTAGGTCAGAACCTGTTTCGAGAATTCCAGCTCAGCATCTCGGAAGGCCTTTTGTACTTCTAATAGACCATTTCGTGTTTCAGGTGTGCCTCCACTCTATAAAATACGAAAGAAAAATGGATATGACAGATTTACCCTTGTAGTAAGTAATTCCACAATAGCAAGTCAAAAAAGGGGAAGGGAATGAGGGTATATAAGAATTATGTACCTTTGAAATTACAATTACAAGAGTTGATGCAAGCTCTGGTCCTAACTGTGCAATTTGGTGATCGATTCCAGCTGGATCGGTGTTGTCAATAAATCTTATCTGACACACCCAGCAGAAAGAGAGGGTAGATCACACGTTACTTTGAGCTGCAGAAGAGATTTTAGCAATACAACACATTGTAAAAGAGCTCACTTTGCTTATGGAAAATAATGACCACAAGCAAGTAAGCTACAATGTAGTTTCAAGTTCCCCACAAGGAATTGAGTTTAAACTAGAATCAGATAAAAGTGCCAGCTTATTTGAAGGCAAGAGTCATGTTATCCTAAAAAAAATTCCTAAATGATACAGCCTGTATAGTAGATAGGTATGTCCTAAAAAAATTCCTAACTCAATGATACAGCCTGTACAGTAGATAGGTATGAAGGTCAGGTAAGAAAGAACTGGATCAAATTTTCGTGTTGTTGTAAAACGCCTTTATCATTTTATAAGAATTCATACGCTCATATGTAAATCTCCAGAGAATCTGAAATCTCTTTAAGAGCCATTAATACTCTCGAATTTTACTCAATGCAAGCAAAGTATTCTCGAAACTAAGATGACTAAATAAGAACAAAATACATGGCAGATGATACAGGTTAAAAGAATTGGAAAATATCAAAATACCTTCAATGGAGGGTTATCTGGAGCAAGTGCCTCGGCAACAAATTGTGGCCCCAAAGATGAACCACCAATTCCTATGGAAAGAATTTGAGTAAATCGTCCAGCAGGAGATGATGGAGGTTTGATCTGCATTTACACCACAAGTACACACATATAAAATCTCCAATAAGGTAATGATACAGTATGGTACTATGGTCTATATATAGATGTTCTAATATTATTAAGTACAAGTTGCTCTCTCCAGTTACAAAAAAAGTCATTTTGGGTTGTGTGCGGTCAAACATTACAAACTTTGGCTACCAATATCTTTTTGAATATTTAGATTAGACACATTAAAATGATGTGTAGATTTGTCTTGAAAAGTATGTTCATAACATTATAATTTTGTTAGTTTTTATAAATATATTACAATAGAAATTATTGGTCAAAGTTAGCATACTAACTTACCCTCGTCATCCTGAGAAATATAGGTATCTATTCAATTCTTACTAAGATAACAACTTCCAAAACAGCTCTCAAGAGCAATAAGCCAACATAATGAAAATACGTCTATTGTTCATTCATCATTGACCAAAAGTTATTCTTTATATGGTGATGGATCACCAAACTCTTGGGATGCCTTACCGTTCCAGAATACAAGACCACTACGCATGATCGCAATTGACAAAAATAATAGGTCAAATTAATACATAAAGAACTCCCAAGATGAAGAGCAAGCTTGGTCATATGCAAAATGCATACACATGCATTGTAGGCATCCCTCTTGAATCTTGATGCAACGAATTCCTACAATCCTACATTTCAAAAGAAGTGCAACTTCTACAAATCCCCTAAATGCTTTCAACATACTATCCTACATAGTTACTCCATATCCCCTGAATGCTTTCGACATCCGACCCTAAAGAGTAAATTCAAAATGGAGTATCTCTTAAGCGAGTGGAAATGGAAATTTTGCAGGGCACCTTGGCGGAGATGACATCGCTAGCGAAGGCGAGGATGCGCTCGAGGGTGGTCTCGATCTTGGCGCGGAGGAACGAGTTGGGGGCGAGGCCGGGGCTGCGCAGCCAGTAGTGGCCCACCATGCGGGCCTCGTCGGGGTTGGCGATGGCTCCCTTCTCCAGCTCCCGCATCGCCGCGAAGGCGCGCTGCATGGGCGGCCCCATCCGCTCCAGGAACTCCTCCGTGAACCCTATCCGGCTCACGTCCACGAACAGGCCCAGCTGCTTGTGCTGGTACAACCAATCCACGTAGCGGCTCCACAGCCTGATGGGGTCCTTCTCCACCGCGCCGTGGGCGTGGCCCGACTGCTTCGAGGTGAGCGAGTGGGGAGAGGAGGAGGAGCGGGAGACGTCAGCGATGGAGTTGGGACGGGCGAGGCGGAGGTGGGAGGGGCGGGGGAGGAGGATGCGGCGCCCGAGGGGGAGGCGGCATGCCCCGGAGGAGGGCGCCGACGCGGCTCCGGAGACGGAAGCCATCGCCGGAGTTGGAGCAGCAGAGGAGAGGAGTGCGTTTTGGAGTCCACGAGGTAGGCCTAGCGAAACGGAGGCTAGCGCCGTGGTGGGACCCACCTGTCCGTGAGGGAGGAGCATGGAGCCGACGAGGTACCGGGTACGCGACGGCGAGCGACATAGCCCACGATCATATTCTCCGCCAAGCCCACGGCACGCCGTCCGTACGGCCCAGTATTCCGCCTCGCCATCTCCAAAATTCCAGGCCATACTAGGCCACAGCCAGCTGTCCTCCAGCCCACTTCCAATGGTGCATAGTGGTGTGCGGTGCATAGTGGTGTGCGCACCGCAGGATAGAAAAGGCGTGGGCGTCCGCATTTTAGCGTCCTCGTTCTTTTTTCCAAGAGAGATCCGTTGGAACTGACAAATTGAACTATCAGCAATTTTTTTAGCTTCTCTAATCCCTCTACAATTTCCTAGCATTTTTTCTAGTATTTTCTTTTGCAAAGGGAGTAACTGGTTATCGTAGTCATCCTTAACACTTAGCAACCGAGAGATCATGGATCAAATCCGTGAAATCGATAGTTAGCCCATCCAAAAGAAGACAAGGATACCACACGTGGGGTGTACTAGTCATGGCTGATACTCGGTCATTTCTTTTCGATTTTTAAAAATTATTTTTAAATTATTTTTATAGTAATTAATTTTTAAATAAAATATTTTTTAATATAGGATCTATAAATTGATTATAGTATACACTATAACAATTTTATTTATATTGATTAAAATCGTACATGAATTTCTTCTAATCCGTGTTCTCTCTTATAAATAATTTAAAAGATGTAATCTACAGTAGAAAAAGGGTAAGCCCAATTTCCTAGCAACTTACACAGTGCAACAACACGTTGGAACGCAATACCAAAGAACAGCTATGCAGCCAGGAACCATCCGATGGTCAGTTGGCGGAGATGTAACGATACGGTAACACCTACTAGTGTTCAAATCATTGCTGCCTGGCCCCTACCTCACACACACCGGTGTAGCTCAATGAGAAGGCACGTGCAGACGTCGCCGATGCTAGATCTGCCCAAGTTGGCAATCTACATGGTTTAGAGTAAGGGGTGATCGGTATAGCGATGATTTTAGATTTTTACTAAAAAAATATTGTAGTCACCGTGAAAAAGTAAAGAGTGATGGAATAACGATGGTTTAAATTTTGGTGAAAAGTATAATTAAATGTAAAAAATGAGTATAATTAAAAAAAAAAAAAAACGAAAAAAAGTATAAGTAATTTTTTTAAAAACGAAAAACCGAAATTTTTTTTGTAGTAGTGTATTGTAGCTACAAGATGCTGCTATAGTGTTTTTCGCCCCGCGCCACACATTGTTCGAGGGGTGATCGAATAGCGATAGCTTTTGGCTTTTCTTTGAAAAAACATCAGAATTGGTGAAAAATACTGAGTTGAGTTGGTTTATTGAGTATAATTAAATTTTAAAAAATTTAAAAATAAAAACGGTATACTAATCTAGAGCGGATGATGCAAAGGAACATGAGAAAAAATCAAACAAAAAAACGAAAAAATAATTTTACTGTAGCAGGTACTCTAGCTACAGTACCTACTACAGTGAAAATATCGCCACCGCTAGCGATGGCATAAGCCATCCTGAGCGCAGCCTCAGCGGGGCCTAAGTTATGCGACTAAGGCGGATGAAATAATAGGTCTGGCTAGGTGCTTTGCATAAGGCGATGTGAGCACGCTTGGGGACACTACTTCAATGCGGACGGTGGAGGCATGCAAGCTAGGATGTTCTGGATGCTTATTTACGGCGTAGCAGCGACCACTGGGTCTAATCAGAGTAGATATAGATGAAAATAATTTATTTTATATTTTATATTTTTTGGAGTCAAAAGTTGTACATGGAGAATATCGGATATTTATTATTTCATTCTGTATTTTTTCTATAATCCTTTGGACGGTCGGTTAGACGAAAATTATCTACTTGTTTACACAGGACATTAAACAGTAGAGTATAATCAGAGCGAATACAGAGAGATTAATAAACGACACATCGAAGGAAGAGCACTTAGTCCCTGCCTGTTTAGACATGACAATCCGCTTATATATTATCTTTGTTTCTGAGTAAAGTCATATTGATATATGGATATATACAAACAGATATACTTATCATGTATCTTATTTTATATTTTTCTTGGAGTCGGATATGGATAGTATCGAACACCCATTTACCTCTTTCGTATTGACTCCGTGAGCCTTCGGTTGGTCAATTAGACGGAAATTATCCGCTCCGTTTGCACCCCTAGCGATCACCAAGTCACCAGCATGTACAAAAGCTCATGTCAGATCTGTTCACAAAAAAATCATTGTAGCCACTTTTTTTTGAAAAAAATTGACATCCGAACACCCGTAAATCTACAAAGCTCGACAGGCACCTACCGTGCTAGCTACGGGAGCTCGACGAGCAACCCATGCTGGGTTGCATGCCAACGCACTATGCAACACTGTGGTTGCACTATACAGACGTAATTAGTGCTAATTGTATTTAATTAGTACTAATCATAAGTAATTAGTACAAATTAAAATACAAAATTAACCATATTTTATTTAATATTTTAATTAGTGCTAAAAGTATTTAATTAGTACTAATCATAATTAATTGGCATTAATTATGTTAGTGCTAATTACACGTGCATAGTGTTTGTTACACTTGTAATTAATTAGTGCGAATCATATTTTAATTAATACTAATTAAAGCACTAAATTAATTATATTTTATTTAGTGCTAATCATATTTAATTAGTATTGAAACAATTAATTAGTCCTAATCATATCAATGCTACTTAAGCATGCAGAGTTTTTTTATTGCACTTGCAAGGTGATGTCTAATCTTATGAAACTCTCATATCACAGCTTGCACAATGATTTTTTAATTAGATTTGAAAGTATTTTATAGTGATTAACCAAATGAGCACTACTATGAGAAAATCACAGTTTATATCTACACTTCCAATAATTCTTTTAAGAATTCACTTCTAATATTGGTGATTTACTACTGTGATTTTTGAAAGTATATGTAGGTATTGATACTGATTCACTTCTAATATTGGTGATTTTTGAAAATACATGTAGGTAATGATATTTTATTCACATAAAATTAAAAATTTTTCACGGGATAAATTCTAGAATTTAAGGCCTCTTCTTTTTAGATTTTAAAAGTTGCTTTTCAGATTTTCTATAGTAACTAACTTTCAAACGGAGTGTTTTGTCAATGCGGAGTCTAAAAATTGATTGTAGTACACAAATATCAGCACAGTGTAACTTCAAGCTCCATTAAGTTAGTTTTGATGATAATGATAAATACAGTTATGAGACTAATATGCTTATTAGTTATGATATTTTCTAGTCTCATTTGGATGTAATGAATGATAAATGTAAGTGTGAGACTAACATCATAGAATGATTATGATATGGCTTAGTTGGATGAAAAGGTGAAATCATAGAGATATGCATTCAACACTCACATTCATTTATATTCTTGTGCATTTTTCAGATCCAAAATATAGATTAAACTTTATCAAAAGTCTAAGATTAATATGTGCATATATTTTCCACTATACATTCTTATATGCACACATTTAGGGAAAGTTCAATCTATATTATATGGTTTTATTAGTCTTGATCAATGTTACTCTTTCCACATATTAAGGATCTGTATTTTGAAATATATCTTTTGAGTATATATAGCTGTGTAGTTCATATATACTCATAATCGAGTTGTCATCTAGTTCTTCCATTATGTGTTAATAGTTGGATGATTAATGACAATCGAATGAGTAAACTTTGCTAACAATTAATCTCAAAAATAAACACACACATTCAAATGAGTTAATTGCTTGAGAAAGTTTATTCTAGAGTATACAATTGTTGTTTACATAGTGCATACTCGTAAATTATTTTATATCTTATTATTTATTGAGATTGTCATGAATTACCAAAAAGAAAAGATTGTAGAATCTAGTACCCCATTATGTGTCAATGGTGAAGTTTTAGTAATTGATGGCAATTGGTTTGTGGACTAATATTTTTTATGAATTAAATTTATATGTTAGGTTCATAAGTGAGAACGACTTGGGATGACTTCATGTGTTGAAAATTATCAAATTAAGACAATGAAAGATGGTTTTATGTGTTAAAGGCCATCAAAAAGAGAAGATGATCATGAGTTGATCATCAAGTGAAGACAAAACTCATCATGTGTTGATAGATGTTAAGTAAAGGATGCATCATTGGTTGATGCACATCAAGACAAGGATCTGATTTTGAAGTGATAATGTGTGTCATTAAATTTTAAGAAAATGCACAAGTCAAAAGTATAACTAGCTTGTCGAGCTCGGTAGATTCATAGAGAGGATTATATTTGCAAAAATAGACATTTAGAGATTAAATTTGAAGAAAAAAAGCTATAATAATATTTTTGTGAATAGTTCTACGTGAATGTGGTTCCTCAACCAAAACAACCGTGTATAGCTTATATGCAAACCAAAACACTGCTCCGCTCTTAAAGTCGGACGCTACAATTTCTTTTAAGCACGGATGCTTGCTGCTTAATTCAATCAAAATGGTATTGGTGCTTCAATTGAAATGCTATTGTTGTAGTTGTTTAAAAATACTGCAATACAGGAAGATATACAGTGCAAAAAGTTTTACACCGAAATCTGTATGAACTAACACAAAAGGATCCCATGGTAGATGTCGGCAACTTCCCTTTTTTTTTTTTCCTCCACTAAGGTCCATTCCGAACACAAGAATGTTATATGAAAAAAACATGCATGATAAAGTAAACATAACCTTTATTTTTACAGTACTAAAAATTTTACAGTCAAATTCAGACCTTCAACCACTAATCTAAAGCTTCATATGTAAAAATGGCTGATTTAATTTGGCTATAAGGTGACCATGGTTTCATGAAAGAGCCCTAATACCTCGCTCGTTTCAGGTTTTTTTCAGCGCTTCAGCTTCTAACTTCAGCTTTTTTTTACTATTCAGTAATTCATCTTTTTCTAAAATTTTAAAGATTTTTGGGCTTTTTTTTTTTTTCCTGTGTTCCTTTGTATTGTTCGTGATGGGTTAACATATTTTTTCTATTTTTTTAAAATTTAATTATATCTAAAAAGTCAAATCAGCTACAGTAAAAAAAACTAACTATAATAAAATTTCAAACAAAAACAAGAAGTCATCATTAAAACAAATGCCGCGGCACCATTTTAGATGATACTTTTGCCCAAACCATCCCTTAACCTCATCTCAACGTTTTTACTCAGGAAGGGCACGTCCCAAGGATTCCATTTGGACCAGCCAGCATGCATGTAACCTCGGTTCGTGTGTGCTTTGAACTTGGAGCTAGCGCACTAGAGCTGTAGAGCAGGCAGAGCAATTAAGAAAAAGAAAGCATAGCAGTAACAGAGTACTTACAGCATCTCTAACTAGCAACTAACTAGGAAACTTCCACATCATCAACCAAATAGCTAGCATACAAAGGACTGTCTATAAGGATAGCTATTTGATACTTACATGCACACACAGTCATTTATAGAGACTGCCTCGTTTTCTATTATAGCCTAGTGCTTAAGGAAGAGCTGGTTCGATTTTTTTTGCATACTTTCTTTCCTCTACATAGGATTTATGCTGATGTGTACATGCAAATAGCCAGCTGACTCAAATCATTGGAGATGTCCTTATAGTACTTAGAGAGTAGTTAGTACACCTACGTACACGGCCAAGTCCGTCACTTTGCTTGTTTTACGTGGTTGTAGTGACCTCTTTTCACTCGAGAGCTGATACAGACCTTAAGACCTAATGCATGTCTAGAACATCTTTTTTAGGATCGAGGCACCGGAACATGCCGAGTTGAGTTAGATTATTGTTACTAGTATACGTCAGAAATAGAGTTATCTGAGTCAAACGCGAAGCGACCAATCAGTGCCTCGGTAGTTGTACTCGTATTATAGGATGCGTTCTTTTCCATTGGTTTTGGATAGTTTTTAATTTTAACATTAATATTTATATAAATAAATTAAATATTGATAAATTATTTTAAAAAATTGTTTCAATGAACTATAAAATAATAATAGAGAAATCGACTTATTTATTTATTTAAAAGAAGTCATAAATTATAAGTTAAAAAGAACATAATTTAGTAGTAGCAACAAAATGAACAACGGGATAAGAACCCTAATGACCAGATCGATCCAATTGCATATTTGCATGCACTCTCCTTAATTGCCTGTCTTACCAGTACTATAAACAAATGACCTTAATTTGTCGCGCATGTAATGCGGCACTAGGCAAATACTAGTAGCAACTAGTGCCCTCTCTGGATGATACGACTACTTTTTTTTAATTTTTGATATATATAACATGTTTTACAACTTATATTTATAAAAATAGTTGTATGTGTGTGTGTGAGAATGATAAAAATAGTACTTTTGCCGCTCGGTCACCGGGCGACAGCGCCCTTTAGTTGACACATCACTCATCAGAGCCTGGCCATGGGACGGCACGTGCCTGCTATCTGGCCATCAGGCGACATGTGGCTTGCCACCCCACCACAAAACAGCAGGTAATTAAGCTGGCTAATCGCTGACTTAATTACCTACCTACATTAGTATTTTATATATTATATTTATTTAAATTTTTAAATATAGTAAATGAGCTCAAAATATTACAAAATTTTATGCGCAACCTCCTGGCATAACGTAGTTCATGTATGAGTTGGCTTATTGGGTATAATTAATTTTTTTAAAAAAATTTAAAAATATAAAAAAAACATACTAGCCTATCACGGACAATACAAAGAAATACGGGAAAAAAGAAAACAAAAAAAAGGAAAAACATGAACATGAACAGTAAAAAAAGCCGACGCTGGCAACCGTTGCTGGCTTAAAAGCGCTTTTGAGCGCGGTCATAATATTTGTAAGAGTTATTACATAAATCAAACAAGCTCAAAAAATTATAAAAATTCATGTAGTTGAACTAATTTTGTATATTTTTTTTGAGAATTTTATATGCTCTAAATTTTTCATGTTAATTCATATTATTTTTATCATAAAATTAGTAATATACGATACTCATATAATTAGTCTGCATATGTGATTGTCATTAGTTTTTAAATTTAATTATGTTAAATAAGTCAACTTAGTTACAGTAATAAATAAACTAACTATAATAAAAATTTATAAATTAACACCGTTCTAAACACCTCTAACTAAATATAAATATCAGGGTGTCTCAGTGGACCTCGGCTACGCACCTGCAGCCTACCTCTCCGGCGCGGGCCAGGTCTGCGGATAGGCAGGCTATCGGGTAAAAACTACCAGTCCACCAGCTCCGGCAAAAAGTGAGAATCCGGCCGGGTAGTCGTACGCGAGAGAGAGAGAGAGAGAACGAGAGCGCGCGCATGGAGTACGTGGACGGCTGGGACGCTGCGCTGCGCTGTACACGCGACGGACGACGGCACGGGGCGGCGTGAGTTCGTTCGTTCGTTCGTCATGGAAACGCGCGAGGACGACGAAGCATGTGAGCCAGATCCGACCGCGCAGGCGCGTGCGGCGCTTATACGGACGGGCGACCCGGCTGGACGGGTGAAAGTCTAAAGCCGTCGTGCACGGCGGTGGC
The DNA here is from genome assembly GCA_036346265.1 of Melocanna baccifera. Classification (NCBI taxonomy): domain Eukaryota; kingdom Viridiplantae; phylum Streptophyta; class Magnoliopsida; order Poales; family Poaceae; genus Melocanna; species Melocanna baccifera. Next base: position 4,649,766 of record CM070697.1, on the reverse strand, counting down.
AGTGGCAGACAGCGGGCGGGGAGCGCTTTTGCATGCGCGCGCATGTTTTGTCTGGGCGGGGAGCCCTAATGCATCCGCCAAGACTAATCAAGGCATGTTCGTTTGGGTTTTTTAGGTTTAAAAGTTGAAAAGCTAAAGCTTAAATAAAGCGATAGCTTTTTAACTGGATTTAAAAAAGACTAAGTCACTGTACTATAAGCTAAAATCCAATCCAGAAGTCTTTTTTTTTTTTGGGTTGAGATATATCTTCGTTATTGAAGTTCGAGATATTTGCCTACCTCTATCAATGTATAAAATGTATTTCCTCACATCCTAACTCCTATTTCCCATTCTCCTCTTCTACTCTTGCCGTGTGAAAGAGAGCGGTGTTTGATCACCTCCTCACCGTCGGCCGGCGGCGACCCCGCCCTCCTCCTATGCGGCCGTCAATTTGAAGCTTAGTGCGTGCAGTGCATCCAAGTATGGAACGGAACAGGAGGGCCAGCTGCGCAACAAGCTAGCAAGCATGAGGAGAATTGAGAGGCCACGCAGCAAGCAACCGTGCTCACTGCTCAAACGGTAAAGAGTTTTAGTTTACTCGTGAAGCGGCAACTGCGCGATCAATCATCATCCGTGTAATGCTTCTGATAAGATTAACAACGGAAAGCAGTACGTACTCAGGATGCAATCAAAGTGACACCATAACTGTTGGGATACAGATATACTACACTAGCACAAATTAAAATTTTCTACCTCGTAAAACAGGAAGCCATACGAGTAAAAGATCATAGATCGTTACCACTAGACGCGTAGTGCAGCGGAAGTAGAGTTAAAACAGCCGATTCAACGTAGAACGCGTTGGTATGGTAGAACCAGTCAATCGTCCTCCGGTCAACCGTCTCCTCCTCGTAATGGTCTCGATTAGCGCTGTAGTCGTAGCAACGCCTCTACCGAGGTCCACACGTCCAGAGAGGAAATACCGTGCGTCGGTGTGCTAGCACCAGTATGCACGGCAAGAGTTATGAGAGGTGACGGCTAGGGTTTTGATGGATGTGTTTTGAGATACCTCCCACACCTCTTCTTATATAGCCTCCAATCGGATCCTTATCCGATACGAGTAGAGATCAAATCCCACTTAGAATTATTTTCTAGACTCTTATCGTTCCAACTCATTAGGTGTGTGACCCTGTAGGTTCATGTATATTTGATCATAAGTTGAAAACTCTTTTTCAATTTATAAGTCGGTAACAGTCTCTAGTATAACATAACGACCCACAAATATACATAAAAATCATATCGAACGAATCTATATAATGTTTATGTGCCGATCCCTTTGTCTCATAATACCAGATCAAACTCAAAACGAGAAGTATGCCATCCTATAATAGCTAGATCCTTTACTTAAACATATAGTAGATTACTCATTTATGATTGACTCTTTAACCACATTTGGCGTGGTCATGCAATTCCTTAATTCAATCACATCGAGAGGCCCAGAGATATCTCTTCTGTTATATAGGGGGCATATTCTATCTTATCACTTATATTCCTTCGCATATTTCATAGTAAACCCGAAAACTACGTTTATGATTACCCAGTCACGGAGTAATGTTTGATAGCCTCTAAGTAAACTATTACACATGTTGAAAACAATGTCGATCTCAGATATAAGAATTCTACATACACTATATATGAGACTAATTGATGACATTTAAGAATATAACAATTTCTGCAGTGTTCCATGATGGGTCAATCCAACATAATATTCTCTAATATATGTTCACATTATTGATTTGATATCTCATATCTATGATCCGTGAAACATGATTATCAATCAATACATGTACTATCTGTAAATCATAATTGTCCCACATAATGGTATAAGATTATGAATAATTTAGAATAACATCAAAATATAAATAAAGAGTTTCATGAACAAATCACATATTTGTTGATCAATATAAAAAGTATTTATTCAAAGAATGAAATAACATATTATTCAAAAGATCATAAACATAAAAATAATATAATCATCTCTACAATTACCTCTAAAACATATCACTAACAATAACCACAGTTACAAAACCTTGTCAGCGCCAGAGCAATGAATCCAATCCACTATAGCCAGTCTCATACAGCTGCTCATAGTACCAGACCGGGCGCCAAGCAAACTAATGGACCCAAAGCGCCTTGAGAGTTACATAAGCAGGACGCGCGTTAATTCCGGCGACAGCCAGAGTTAAACAACTGCCAATTCGTATCGATGTCCTTGTGGACAAAATCTGTGCCCGCCCGGTACAATCATTTACGTTCCGTCCGGCGGCGATAATTGTCTGCAGAAATTGTACTGCAGCCAAACTAGTACGTACTTACTACGTACCTAGTCCTCTGCATTTGCTCTGTAATAACTTGGTAGCTTAACGATGTCGATCCTTCTCTGAAGACAGAGACAACTAATTCTGCTGAAACTCCATGGATCATGCACGCATTGTTTGGGGACGTCTAATCGTCCGTCCATTTCAAACGATCCATCGGTTCAGATTATTCGGGGATAACTTAGCAAAAATATTAGTAAGGGACATGCGAACCTATTGATTAATATCGAATCAGATAGAACCACTATTGTCATGTTAAGCGAGCTGAGGTAGATAACGCTGCAGTAGGCGAACTAAAATGTTGTTCCAGCAACGAATATGGATTTTAAAAATATATTTTTGGAGCAATACCAGGTCATTATTATCAGCAGCTAGCCCAAGAAACCTGCCACTTAGGTCCAAGCCTGGTTCAGTATGGAGTATACTTCACTCTTCAGGTTGATTTTTTTCATTTGAATAATTAATTTATTGAGCCTGGAGCTAAGTACTTTTTTGAAGGATGGAGCCAAGTACTTCACCAATACAGCCCCTGTTACTTGGGACGGCGATGCAAGATGTATTCCATTGGTTAACGGAGTACTATTAGTACGGATAGACGAGTACTCTTAGGGACATTCATAGCATACTTCCCGTTTATCTTCATAACTAGTAAGGTGTCTGTATGTTGCAACGAGAAACCAAATAAAAGTGATGTATACTATCAAATATGATCTCAAACTAAATAATAAATATCAACTTTTTCTTACGTCATCATGTATCAAACAAAACATCCATGAACGGGGTGGAGGGGAGAAGGTAGGGAGGTGGCGGCGCGGGGGTTGGGGGAGGCGGCGGCGCAAGGAGGAGGATGTGGCGAGGGGTGGGGAGTAGGAGGCGGAGGTGCGGGGACGGAGAGGTGGAGGCGGCGGCGCGGAAGTTCCTAAGAATAAGAACCATGCGCAGAGTTAGAACCTTTTCTTTTCATTTTAACACCAAAGGTAAGCGACAGAACATAAAACAATGGCTTGTCAATATTGCATGATTACATCTCATTAAGCACAATGGGAAAAGAAAAGGTCACTGCTCCTGCAAGAGGATTTGGGATATTTTCAACAAGCAAGGGTTCAGATTCAAAGTGCGGAACAAAGGTGTCAACAATCTGAAAAAGCCCAAGAATGAGAAGTTAAGAAAGTGTTATGAAAATAAATACAATGCAACATTGGAAGCAGAGACCTTACATCCGAGAATTCATGATTCGAGTGCATAGCAAAGCATTATTTCATTATTTGCCTTTGGATGATTCTATATCATAATGTGGGCGCATTATTCAACTTCTAAATCTGTGAATTTATCCTACATAACAAACCTGAATTCCACTATCATAATGTGGAACTGCATTATTCAACTTCTAAATCTGTGAATTTATCCTACATAACAAACCTGAATTCCACTATCTTCTGAATCCATTACATCAGAGTTTTTCCTCTCACTAACAGGAAAATGATCCTTGAGTACATCAATTTGGCCCAACTCAAAATCTTCAGCACCTGACACATGCACCTTTGAGTGGAAAAGTTATTAGCAAAGGAAACAGATAAAATAGCTTACTAAAAATTTAAACATGGATCATAATAAGCTTCAAAAGGTCATAATAAGCATACTTGTTAACGAGACTGTAAGAAGAAAAACTAACAAAGTTTTCAACAAGGCAACCAGATCTAACCTCCATTAGCTCAAAGCCAATCGACAAGACCCAAAGAAGAGATTGTTTTCGTATCATTACAGCCTTTCCCCACCAACCCAAGACATGGGCAATAACAAATTCATCAAACAATGTCTCCTATGCATAGATCAAACCGTCAAATTTGATGGAATGACAACAACAATAACAAGCAGGGCATCTTCATAAAATAGGAAGGTTCACATGGAAAAGCATACATAAATATTTATGAACTTGTTTTTAGGGTTTTCTGGAACATACAGACGGCAATCAGCTCCTTAGGATCTCTCTGGTAATTCTGCATTAGGTTAAAGAAATGTTTGTTAACTCCAATTTTTGCACATTGTGAAACTATTTCATACAAATATATTACCAACTCCAAGATCAGGGTAAAGGTGTTTCATGAACTGGTGAGCATCATCACGATTCTAGAAAATGAGCAAAAAATTAGAATCACAGCAGACTGCACTATATATCCAAGGTGTATAGCCATTATCCTAAAGTGTCAAAATCAAATAGTTTGGCATTAAGAATCCAAGAGAACAATACCCAATAGTGAAGGTAGCTAACCTGAAAAAGAAGGAAGGTAAGAGCAACAAGGTAAACAACGGCCCGACCTATGCACGGGCCTTGAGACAGCGGCAGGATGGGGCCTAATAAGTATCTGTGACAATATTGCGGAAGGTGAATTATTCTCATCCAAAAATATCGCATCTGAGAAGATTGACTATAGGATCCAAAATTGTTATGAAATCAAGGAAGACAAAGTTTGCATGTATAAAACATAGTTGGGGACCTCTAGGTAATTTGGCTGTTGCCACTTAAAACATCCTGACGAACAACAAGCGCTACGAGGAGCATGACGAAGCGCTACGAGTAAAGTGCCCATGCATTGCAACGGAAAACTAAATAAGTAAAAATTTCCTAGCAAATGATGGGAGAATGCTTCTGCTACAGACAACGTGAAATAGACCAACATAATAGATGCGAAGCGAGCAAGGAGTTGACAATACAACATCCATATCATGCTTACATGTCATGAAATCTCAAGAGCTAGGAGCAGACAACCAATTCATAGCCTAGAAAGGATAAAAGCATGCCTTCAGACAAGAATCAGTGTGTATTGAAATACTGAAATCATGGGTGTCACAATTCGACTTTCGGTACAATGAGTTGATGGGAGATCATGAGAAGAAAAAAAGCATAAGCGTAAAGCGTGCACGTTTTGGATGGTATGTATTCTTGTAACAAGCAGGCGAGCAATAGAAGGGCCAGGGAAAATGGTGATCCCTAGGCAGTTGGCAGTGAGCACATCAACAGTCTGCAAGGCTCCTCTGTCAATGGCTCTCGCTGCAACATTCATACATACACCATTGTTTCGGTAATTATGTGCATTCTCTGTGAGAATACCATAATACAAACAATTAAATGTGCTAAACATGATATGATAACATAACCACCTCATATTATTGATCGATGAGAAATAGGAATTCTCTGCACATATTTCACCATGAACTCGAGCAGTACTTCTTTTGTCAAACAAAATATAGATACAACAAAATTTCTTATTTGAGATGCAAGGATACACAGGTGGGTAATAATAATCGTAAAAACTGTAATCTAAATGAACAACATAATATCAATGGGCATCAAGAGGTGCTTGTTACCTAAGTTAAAAGAAAGAATGTTCCTTTACTTAAGTGACCCAAAACAGAAATTCATCCTGTAAGGCTACAAGGGAAATCTTGTTTCCAAATCAAGCAATAGCCAGGAGATTATCCAAATAAGTCAGTGTCACTCTCTCCAATCATCATGCAATGCTACGAGGAGTGCGATTCAAGCTCAAAAGGCAGCATCAGCATGCAAGGGTAACTGATTTTCTTGGATAAATGTATTCATTACAGTGTATAACTTCAATACAGACCTAAACGGGACGGTAAAAATTTGAGATGACTTCAACCATACCTCTTAATAGATGTCACCTTCTTTGTGTGAAGCGGCCTATACGGATCAAGAGCTCCTCCATTTGCCCAGTGAAAATGAATCAAGTAAACAAACAAAAATAAACATGAGTTTATCAAGACAAACAAAAATTTCGGATGGCGGAATGAAAACTTCTTATCATTGATTTGATTAGAAAAAATAAAGTGAAAACATGTATAATCAATGGAGTAGATCGGACTAAAATCTACATTATTGGAAAGGGGAGGAGGTGGTGGCACGGGGTTGGGGAGTAGGGAGGAGGCGCCGGGGGGAGGAGGAGGCGGCGGTGCGGGCTAGGGGAGGAGGATGCGGCGCGCGGGGTGGCGGAGAGTGGCGGCGCGAGGCGGAGGGGTGAGGCGGGAGGGGCAAGGAGGCTCCCACGCTGGCGGCAGCGGCGGCCCGCCACGGATCCGAGCGGAGAGATCCGGCGGCCACGGCGGGTGATGAAGAACCCAGCGGCCGGGCCCGGCGAAGTGTGCAGTGGAAGAACGGCGGGACGGACCCAGCGGACGAAGAAGTGGCGGCGGATCGAGCGAGGCCGGCGGTGAAGATCCGAGTGCGGCGACGAGGCGCCTCATCGAAGGCAGCAGCTCCGGGCGATGAAGGTCCACGATGGCGGCCGAAGAAGTGATCGCGGCGGTGGCCCGGATCGGAGTGCGAATGAGCCGAAGGAGGCGCGGGGGGGGAGGCGGCGGGAGAGAGAGGAGGCGGGAGAGCGAGAGCGAGGAAGCGGGAGAGCGTGGCGGCGGGGAGCTTGAGAGCGAGGCGGTGGGAGCAAGGGGGCGGGGAGAGCGGGGTGGCGGGAGAGAGCGGCGGCGGGAGAGCGGAGAGTGGGGGAGGCGGGGAGAGCGTGGCGGCGGGGATAGCGAGGCGGGCGGGCGGGGTTGGGGTTTTTGTGTAGCGGTTGAGATGCTCTCTTATAACCAGATCGAATGGCTAAAAAAAGTAAAAGAGGACTCATCAACCACCAACTCCTTCTTTTAAAGTAGTAAAGATTAAGTAGCTTGGTGGACCTGCGATTTACTTTGGCTAAATGAATTGCTGCTAATTGACTACTTTTAGATGGTAATCACTGCAGCCATTACACGAACATCTGCTGCTAACCAAAGTGGCCCACGTCTGCTTCGTGGCACCCCTCTCCAAGCCCAAGTCCCAACCATCTGCTCCACCCATTCGCGTCCCCTCCACACCCTCTAGCGATGTGGCCACACCCTCTATTTGGGATTTTGCAATGTCAACCCAATAACAAATTACCTTTTGACTCAAAATCAAAAAGTTTCAACTGAAAATCTTGAACTTTCAAATAGAAAATTCCAAAACTTGCAACCCAAATTCCAAACTTTCAACTAAAAAAACCCTCATATTTCAACTAGAAATTACCCAATTCCAACTCGGGATTTCGAAAACTTTCACCTTGTAACACTGACAAGGGAACATGAGCAGAGTGCTCAGTTGGTGGGAGGTTAGAGTTTGAGAGGAGGGGAAGAGAGGATAAGATACTTCATAGGAGAGGATGAGGAGCCAGAAGGATGAAGAGAAGCATGATGAGGTATGGCAGAGGATGAAGGACCATATGAGAAAGCCCAACATAATATTGTGATGAATCATTGCAAGTTTTGTGGAGTGGTTGTTTGATTTCACAAATATTACATTTTGTCTAAATCACTTTCTAAATTTTTTTTTGAAATACGTTATGACCGCAGCTTGATGCCAATCGTATCGCTATGTGGTAGTACCGCAGCGTAGTGCCGATCATACCACTGGGCGGTAGTTCCGACTTTTACTTGGCAGTAGCTATTTTCTAGATAGGTCAAATTGCGAGGTTCAAGCTACGGCAGTACCGGTTTGTGAGAGCGGTAGTACCGTTCTAGGTAAATAATTCAGGGTTTTGGGCAAAGTGAGTCATGAATTAAGTTTGATTAACCTAGGTCAGTACATTAATATTGTATGAAGCATATTTTGACTAATGTAGGTTACATTTTGAAGAACTTATGTCCAAAAACAATTGCTTTATCTTGGATGCTTATAGGGTCGCTTGGAGTTAATCATGGTCAACGACGAGGATTGTGACTACGCTCATGGAGAAGCCGATACCTAGAATGATTAAGGATGTAGAGTGAGATGGTGAGCTCAAGCATAGCACGAGAAATACAGAAAATGTTGAAGTGAAGTTCAAACGACAGGTTTGCACTATATAGCTTGATCGGTCCAACTGAGATGTGGTTTGGTCGAACCGAAATAGGAGAGATTTTTCAACGCGTGGTAAATCAGTGGTGCGCCTACACATGGCAAGCATAGTGATTGTTTGCAATGGAAGGTGAAGACTGGGTCAAGAAAGAGTATTTTGGTAGTTTGGCTAAAGTACCGAAAACTAACTTGATCAAAACCACGGCAATTGGGAAAGCGATTTAGGTCAAAGAGAAGATGGTTTGATCAAGATGGATCAAAACTAAGGACTTAGTAGATTCGGGTTTATGCCTTTAAAAAGTGTGTATAAGTGTAATGCATGAGTAGGGTTATCAGGTTTCTCCCATTGTACTAAATGGATAGTATCTATTAAGAGATATGTGTGATTGGTTAGCCCATTTATTTAAGGGGTTATGATGGAAACTTATGTTTAACCATCCATCCTGTTTAGAGTTAGAGTTTAAGAGAAGTTGAGTGTTGTGGTGTGTTCTCTTGTTCTTCAGGTGGAGTGCTTGTAAAACCTCCATCCTCAAAGTAGCAATATATCAATTTTTGTTCATCTACATAAATTCCTCTTTTATCTCATCTTCTTGATCTTGCTGTATTAAGGACGTATGAGAGATAGGGATATCATCTGAAAATCAATTTTCACATATTTAGATACTTTGTCGGCAAGTTCATAAAGAAATCCGATTTACTTGATTTTGGCCTCACCAAGTAATTTCATAATTTGAATGTTTTTTGACTTGATTTTTTTGATGTTCTTGCTTGCTGTGATATGTCAATATTTATTGAGTGATGTGTTAGCTTTCCATGCTAATCTATATAGCTTTATAGTTATTGAAGTGAAGTATTGGTGAATACTTACAGAAAAATTATAAGTTATTGTTATTTCAAAAGCTATCTACCTATATGTATCAAGCCATAGCGGCTGACAACGATAGTTTTGTTCGTTATAGTAGTAGGTTGTAGACAGATGTGATTGGGCGAGCACACGACCATATGAATCTATCATCACCAGTGAGTTCTCAATGGAACACTACGGATGGTGCAAATGGCAGTTGTGCCATTCCGCTGGAATTTCTCATGGGCATATAGGTAACTTCACGCTGACATTAATCACAGGTGTAAAACCAAACGATTTTAGGCCCGCTCATTTCAGGTTTTTTTCAATTTTTTTTTTCACTATTCAGTAATTCGTCTCTTTCTGAATTTTTTTAGATTTTTTGGGGTTTTTTTGCATTTTTATTTTTTCCTATGTTCTTTTGCATTGTCTGTGATGGGCTAACATATTTTTTTTATTTTTATATTTTTTTAAATTTAATTATGCCCAAAAAACCAAATCATTCTGATAAAAAAAGCCATTCTGATGAAATTTTAGCTAAAAATCGAAGTCATCACTAAAACGATCACCTCTTAGAGTCTTTCAAACCGTTTCTAGAAAGAAACAATTCTTGAGAGTACATATAGTATAGCTAAAATCCAACTCAAAGGTGCTGCGTCCAATACTTTTCAGGTGAGTTTTTTTTAATGTAATTTATGATTTATGGTTTTTATTCTAGCGTAAGTAGTTATGCGAATGAATCGAATACTGATAAACCATGTTGAAAAAGCTATCACAATAAATCACTTAAAAATAATGATGAAAATATCATCTTATTTATTTATTGTAAAAATATAAATTATAAGCTATAAATTAAAAAAACTAGTTCATTGAATATAAGGTTAAGTGTTCACACCTATAAAACGATTAAGAATATATTCCAACGGGTTTACGCGGCCAACACGACTCTTCGCGGAAGAGTCGCACGGGTTGTCAATCGCCGAATCTTCTGGCTGCGACAGCGCCCGATCCAATCACAACCGCTCATCCTCAATCGGACGGCTCCAGTCGGTCCCGCCTCTTCCCAAACGACGGATCCAGCCCATCATACATAACACTATCCTTTTCTGCGTCCGCTGCGACCACCCGGCTCCTCCGTTCCCGCTCCGGCTGTCTCGATTTCGGCGTACCGTCGCGTGCGCTTTCCCGAAATACTCCCTCCCCTCCCCAATACAACGCGCGAGGGCCGCAGCGGCAGCACAACTGCACCGCACAGCGCCTCCTCCCCCTTGTCCTTGACCACCACTCGCACTACTAGTCACTGCTCCTCACTAACACGCGCACCAGTCTCCTCCCAAACCAAACAAAGAACGCAGAGCAGGGAGCAGGAAGAGAGGGAGAGGAGGCCAAGAAAAGCGCAGGCTTTGCCGGTGGTGGGATAGGTAGCGAGGAATGGCTCCGAGCTGCTACGACGTGCTCGCGTCCATGCTCCTCTGCGCAGAGGACAACAGCAGCATCCTGGGCTTGGAGGAGGAGGAGGAGGAGGCTGTGGGGGTGGAGGAGGAGGTGGCGGGGAAGAGGAGAAGCCGGTCGCTGAACGGGGATTTCGGCGTGGATTTGTTCCCGCCGCAGTCGGAGGAATGCGTGGCGGGTTTGGTGGAGAGGGAGCCGGAGCACATGCCGAGGGCAGACTACGGCGAGCGGCTGCGCTGCGGCGGCGTGGATCTCTGCGTTCGGAGGGAGGCCATCGATTGGATTTGGAAGGTGGGTTCTTGGTTGATCTGGTGCTGGCTTGGCTTGGGAAAGAAAAAGAAAGAAAGAAATTTTCGCCACTTTTTCATTGTTTCTAATAATGCATTCCATTTCCATGATTAGCTCTGTTTATTTAGAAAGATGTGTCCTTTCTTCGTTTTTACATTCAAACACATGCTGCAACTTCTCTTCTTAGTCAGTTTTTAATGATCTGCAGCGTTATTTTACGGGCGTAATGCGTGGATGTGTAGTAGGCGTGTAGCAAGTAATTTCTGCCAGTATTTCACTGCACTTCGAGCAATACCAATTTGTGGTAGCGATGTAAATTTTCGGGGCCATCTCGGCCAAAGTAGCCCTTTCGTCAGTTTCCTGGTTCACGAGATGTCGTCGAGATGCAATGTCTGAATCTAGAGTACGTGTTATTTGCCGGGTTGAAAAAAAGGTCCTTTTTGACAACAACGTAAAAGATAATTGACGTGAAGTTTGTACCCTGTTAAAGTTTTGCTTGTTTTCCATGTGATCGCTAACTTGTTTCGTTGTGATCTCACCAAAGGTTTACAATCACTACAACTTTGGCCCTCTCACTGCCTATTTGGCTGTGAACTACCTGGACCGTTTCCTCTCACAGCACGAGCTGCCGGTAAGAATCCTAAGACCGTATTTGTAGTTATCTCAAGATGTCGCCAATGCTGTCCATTTCAGTATTCTAGATGAGCTAAACATTTGGCGCCCATGCCTGAAAATTCAGGAAGGCAAGGCTTGGATGACGCAGTTGCTCTCGGTGGCATGCCTGTCTTTGGCTGCCAAGATGGAGGAGACTGCTGTCCCGCAATCTCTGGACCTTCAGGTGAGCAGCAAACTGTGACAGGACATTGCAATGCACCAGCCTGCACAAATGTTAGCTTGATCTTCGTCTTGTTCTAAGCATTGTTGGGTTGCGTCGATCAGGTCGGCGAAGCGCGGTATGTGTTCGAGGCGAAGACGATCCAGAGAATGGAGCTTCTTGTTCTGAGCACCCTCAGTTGGAGGATGCAAGCCGTGACTCCTTTCTCCTACGTTGACTACTTCCTACACAAGCTCAACGGCGGCAATGCGACGCCGAGAAGCTGGCTCTTTCAATCGGCGGAGCTCATCTTGTGCATAGCTAGAGGTACATATGCATGTAGAAAGATTCTTCTCATGATTCTATCAGCGAAATTTATATGGATCAAACCATTCTGTGTTTTTGGATTAATCTGGTATACGTGATAATGTGGATGCGCGGCAGGAACTGGATGCCTAGGGTTCAGACCCTCGGAGATCGCCGCCGCAGTGGCCGCCGCCGTGGTCGGGGAAGTGGACGCTGTAGGCATCGCAAAGGCTTGCGCCCATGTAGATAAGGTACAGTGGACAAGTCTCATGCAAACTCATCGTCGCAGTTTGTTATAAACTTATGAAAAAAACGCAACGGCACTATTTGGATCCACACATTCATAAGTTGCAACCATACTTTCGTAAACACAGTCCCAGTTAATGCGTTGCTTGCCTTTTGCTGCTGTGGCTGCAGGAGAGGGTGTTGCAATGCCAGGAAGCGGTTCAATCGGCCATCGCCTCCATTAACACTGTGCCACCTAAATCTGCAAGCAGCAGCAGAGGCCCAGCCTCCTCTGCGCCACAGAGCCCTATTGGGGTGCTGGACGCTGGCTGCCTGAGCTACAAAAGTGACGGTACAACAACTATTGCCTCACATGGAAGTTGTTGCTATGATAGCTCCCCAGTCACTAGCAAGAGGAGGAAGATTAGCAGGTGACTGACCGGTCCAAGTGCCCAATGATAGGTTACTTCCTCTGTACACCACTCATTTCAGCAAAGGAAAAGCCAAACGTTTTCGACTGCAACGACTGTGGGAGCGAGCTACAGTGCCGTGTAAAAAGAACATTGAAAGGCAAGTGAAGGGGACCAAAAAGGAGGGAGTTTTGACATGACAAGAGAGCAAGAAGTTGATGAATAAAGAGTGAGGTAGACAACACCTAATTGCTGAGCTTTTGGATGAGTAGCCAGCAGCCGTGGTGTGCCCCAAAGAGAAAAGCAAAGCTTTGTAGCAACACAAAGCTAAAATGAGATGAGATGATCAAAATAAAGCAAGTGTTGAGGGGACAGCGGGCAAGAAGTCCAAGGACTAGGCATCTGAGCTGCCTGTGTAGGAGTACCTGCTTTGCACTAGTTTTTTTTTTTCCAATTTCATTTGTGAAGAGAGTTTGGAGAGGAAGAGTACATTTTGTGATCAAGAATGATCATCCAAGTGAATAAAATAACTGGGCAGCGAAAAAGGGTACTGAACAAATCCAGAAAAAGAGGGAGTGGGTTTCTTCATCTGTAATCTACATTATTCTCGATCATTTCCTCAGTTTTTTTCCCCTTCGTACCTTGGTCTGCCTGCCTACTGCTTGTCTGCTTTAAGACCATGAGCATTGCTTTCCCTAGGAAATAGAAGAAGGGGACCTTGTCAGGAGGAACCTTGGGAACACAAATTTATAATACCACGGATGCAGTATTGAGCCCACGGATGCAGTATTGAGCATCTGTCTCTTTGTTCTAATTAGTAAGTGCTCCTTTTTTTAGTTTAAGGACTAAACGCTCCCCATCCTCTAAAAAGCAGTTACAGAAGGGCTATCAAGAATATGAATAATCCCATACCAACTTGGACTGTATCCTGTTAGGGGGTGTTCATAATAGGAGTGGTTTATGGTTTTTAATATAGCTGATTTTTTACTGTAATTGAGTTGATTTATTTGATATAATTTAATTTAAAAAATTTAAAAATTAAAAACATATTAGTCCATCATGAAGAATGCAAAGTAATACAGAAAAAAGAAAAAACCTAAAATTTAAAAAATCAGAAAAATAAAAATTTGAACAGTGCAAAAAAAGCTCACCGCCAACGTTCAACACAACTTGAGTGGGGCCTAAGATGGTCTACTTAGTTTCGCTAATTGATCCTATTCAGTTGGAAATGATGTATAATGCTGCCACTAGATTTGTACTTGAACTGCTATGTAATGCTAGATGGTCCTACTCCTGCATTTGGATCGGAAAATTATGTAGGATCAGGTATGCTAATCAGAGGTGTACCTCTCATAAAATTTTTTCCTCTAAGTATTCAAGATCCTTTCACTTTACTAGCTATAAAAACCTAATAAGATCAAGATCTAACTTGCAACAATGACAAACACCTAAACACAAGCAAAAACCAATCAAATTCAGCAAGAACATCCTGGTTGGACTGACCACACTTATAAGGGGCCGTTGGACCAGTCGTACCGGTCTAACCAGTTGTAACATGGTCCGACCTCTTGAGCTTTTTTTTCTAAAGCTTCAAATCATGTGAAATTTGAAACATTCCTTCCCTAAGATGCTAGGAATCTATTCGAATCAACAATTTCAACAATTATTGCCAAACTTCTAACATGTTGCACCAAAACAAGCAAGGGAAAAAACATCAAGGCAAGCTTATGTATTCTAGATGACTAAGTTGGCCTTAGATGGGTTTCTAGATGTCCTGGCATACCTTACGATAGCAAGAATCAAATTCAAACATGATAGTGTTGAAATATTTGTAGTTTTAGCAACTTTTCACATTTAATTCCAACTATAAAATTAAAAGCATACTTCCAGCAGCCTTTAATCAACATAATCAACATATAAGTAAGTAGATCTTCCATGTCAAGTAAACAAAATAGCATGCTCATGAGAAGGGACAACATAACACATAAAACTAGTGTATTACTTAGATTTTAATGTTTGATTATTGCTTTTAGATGTAGAGTTGCATAAGTTTTATTCTTGGCCTTCGCAATATTTAAGTCTAAACTCTAACACATTTGATAAGATATCTCCCTTTTAGACTTTGAGCTCTAAACAAAGTTTTACTGTCAATATACCTTTTAACTAAAATATTGCTTTCGGCCAACAGAAGAAGATCAATACAGAGTGTATGCAATAGTTTTGTTAACAATCAAACTTGAATAATTCACAATGAAACAGATTCAAGTTTAGCTATAAAGCCTTTTAGCTAACAGAAATGCACACTAACAAATACCAAAAGCTATATATTTTCAGAACCTGACAACATTATTATCTAGGCACAACTAAAGGTAATAGCTTGAAAAGCTAAAGAGTAATTGACAGTAACAACTAATGTGATTAGAGCTCAAATCTAAACTAGAATATCTAATCAATTTCAGTATTAGATGATCATCATTATTGAGCAATTAACCCATTCCTTCAACATTACTTTGCAATTTCTTTTAGTTGAGATATCAAGATAACTACTTATAGCAAGAGTCTCGAACCAGATCAGTATAATTCAAAGAGATGAACACCAAAATACTCACAAAGCCGATGGCAGTCAAAGTCACCAATTAGAACTGGGCAAAGCACGCCAAAAGCGCTGTCCTAGAAACCGATTGCCTCGCTGTGCCACGAATCACTAGATAAAAGTTGACGGAGATACAATTCCCACTTTCGCAATTCGGGTCACATCGAAACACAAAATCAAGGTACAAGTAATGCGCACTAGTCGAGTGCACTTAAGAGCAACAAAAGGTAACCAGAGCCTTCTTCCTCCCTCGGATGAAATCCTCACCTTCAGGTTTCCCTTCAAAACCCCATTGGATGATAGTGCACATACGGGAACCCAGAGAAGAGAGCTCCAAGAGGAGATGGCGTAGAAGCTCCCAATCTCCCCAAACCCGAAGATCAGTAGGAAGAAAACCAAAGATGAACAATAGCTAGATCTGAAGAAGGATACCTGAGGAAGAAGAGGAGGCGGCTTAGATAGAGGAGGCAAGGGGCCACGACGTGGTAGCTACGAATGGCTGGCTCCGAGGAGCCCGCACCTCCAGCGCCGCCTCCCTAGTCGTTGCCTGATTCGCCAGCTGAGAGACAGACGAGCGGCCAAAAGACCAGGAGCAGCATCCGAAGCTACCTTATCTCCTTCCTCTCTCCATTTAACAGATGGGCCCTCTTCTATTCCTTTTTTTCTCAAATGAGAAATTACCAAAATGGCCCACAAGGATCCAACAGATTGAACCAAGAAGCCCTAAATCCAACTCAAAAGAGGCAAGAAAATCAAATAAGAACACAAGAGAGGCATAGGGAACATGTTTGATCTTCTATTATCACTTGGGGATAAAGGATTATAGCTACTTCAATTGGAGGACAAAGCTCAAAGGGCAACACCAAGCTTCCTCTCAAAACCCTAAACTCTCAAGTTAGTTAAGTGCATCGATACTTGCCTCTCTTTAGCTCCTCCTTATATAGTAGATGTTCACAATGAAACCCTAAACTAGAATTCTTATCGGATATTATCCACTTTACACTTGGCAAACCTGATAACCAACACATAATGGGTTTTTTTTCACTCACACACGCACACTTCTCAAAGCACGACTTCTACTTGGCTCCAATAGCCCAATTTGCTATGCCTTTATCCTCCTATTCGTGACCTAAACTACTCAGGCCGCTGTCGCGGTTTTTTACACTGTCACTTTTCTGTATTAGGCAATTTATCAAAATGCCTCTCCACTAATGCAATTCCAATTCTTCACCTCAAAGCAATCCAACCAATCCTCCACTTCAAAGTATCTTTGCATACCTTGACATGTAGCCCATGGTCTCGGTGAACTGCTATAAAGCTTCACACATCCGGATCCCACTAGATCATCTTTACTTGCACCGGCCTGAAGCTACTTGGCATGCTCCATGTACCAACTCGTCTCTTCATAATTCTTATCTTTTCTGTATCTCACGTTTGAGACATGTAGCTTCACTTGAACTTATATGACCGTACGGACCTCAGCTCTCCCGTATAGTCCTGATCTTGCCGTTGATTGCCACCGCTCTCCATGCAACTATCTCTGAGCACAAGTTCCAATGCATTTGAGTCACATCAATCAAATCATGCATCATACAACTCAACACAATCAATCCATGGCTCCCAAACCATGACTCTTGCTCAGAACACCTCATTTCACCTCTCACTATGCTCTGCACAAAACACACTAGTCTGACCGCCATGGCATGGCCGGTCAATGCACCCCTTTACTCAGGGGTTGCGGTCTGACTTTCAGTCCTATGCTAGTCAAACCAATACTTACTCCTCTTAGCCCACGGACCTTATGAAAAAAAAAATCAAAACTCTCCTCTTAGCTCAAACTTTGAATTTCAACGAAACACCGAGCAAATACATACCCTTACATGGCATCACAAGTTTTTCATATCCATTTTCCAAAAGCGCAAAAAAAAAAAAAACTTTACCAGTCTGACCACCATGTAACATGCAATGGTCTGACCGACATGGTCTCACAAATTCACTACTAATCCAAACTTGGAGTAGGATTGTATTATACAGCATTTCCTACTAACGGATCCTACTTAGTTTTCACTGTGTAAACTGTTTGTATTTGAATTGCTGAATAATGCTAGATGATCCTACTCGTGCATTCTCAAATTGGGAGCACCGGGTGAGTGAGGTACATTGGATATTGCTTCTACATCACTGACGACTAGTCCATGTATGTGGTCAATAGTTTTGTCAATTTCCTGAGTACATTACAGGCCACTAGATCAGCTATTATACATTCCTCAGAAACAAAATGCATTGTCTATTTCAATTGGCACTTCAAATTGGGAAAAGCTCATCGTATGAAAGTCCGTACTAGGGAGTAGGGACTGTTCCTAATCATGCCATTTCTCCGGCAGCATTCCAAGGAAAGTTCGATCCCATTCAACTCTTGGCAGAGATATACGCTCCTTTGTATATACGCAAACCCTGTTACGATCTATGAGTAGCACCAATGTAGGGGCAATGGACCCCGTGATCTACTTCACGTAAGACTGTCGCATGCACATATATATATCTACAACTTTCAACTTTCACTGGAATTGTATATGGTCTTGATCTCTGCACACAACACCTAACATTTTGCTCAAGCAGTAGATACGTAACTACTACAGCTCTTGCACGCAGAAAGGATAGGTTTTGGCTGATTACGAGAGAGATTGAGAGAGTAAAAAAAATACTTATATTGAGAAGCCACTCTACTTAAAACAGCTTCTATAGTGACTACTACAAACGGTTTATAGAAACAACGTTGAGAAATTACTCCATTTAAAACCAACTTTTAAAAGACAAAAACCAGAAGTTGTTTAGATAAGGAGTGTTGAAGTTGGTCCAAATTCATACTATGTCTGTGTAGGATACTACATCGCCTCATGCTAGGTATAGCATGTCAGATATTTGGGTCATGCGCAGATTGTATCAAACATTATATCAACCTGTAACAACCGACTCTGATTCGGGTTTCTCTCTGTGTAAGACTCTTTTTCTCGCTCTTTATATGTACCTGGTAGTCTATAGGAAGGACAAAGCGCTCTATTGTGATCTCTCTTCATTATAGTGATTTGCTTTCATGTGTCCATGATTTTTTTCCGCAAAGAATTTTTCATGTAAGAATTTCTATATCTTGTTTCTATTTTTTTTTGTATATTATTTGCAACAGAAAGCCATGCATAAAGATGAGTCCCCCCTTTTGTTTACATTTGCCACACACCGTTAAATAAATTTCAACCGATTCGTCTTCGCTCTTTCTAGTAGGATTAACACATGAGATTTTTAGGGCTGCTCCAATTAACTTAAAAATTGGCTTTTTACCGCAAATGCACTGTAGCAGGCGGCTGTTAGAGAAAAAATAATAACAAAAAGAAAAAATGAAAAAAACCGTTATATCTTCATAGACAATGCAAACGAATAAATCAAAAAAAAAAAACAAAAAAACTGAAAAAACAAAAAAACCAAAATAAAGAAGCCGATACATTTGAAGTGACTTCTGGCTAAGCCGTTTGTGGCATGTTTTAGCGGGTGCTCAACTTGGTTTTTTTATGACTAATGCCGTTTTTCATTGTAATTGGTTTATTTTCCACTGTAGTTGATAATAGTTTTTTTGGTATAATTAAAATTAAAAAATTTAAAATAAAAAACATGTTAGTCCATCATAGATAATACAAAACAATACAAAAAAAGTTTAAAAAAATCAGAAAAAATAAAATTTAAAAAATATTAAACTAAAAACTAGAAGCTAGTATCTAAAGCCAAAACGAGAATCTTTTCCTCCGTCGACCGACGAATCGGCGACCCAACAAGAACCAGGCGTGTACGTACAAAGCCTCGTAGTTCCCAAGCATGGCACGCTAAAGCGGGGGGTTCAAGCCATGCAAAGACCCAACTGCCGGTTAACTTTTCCCAGTAGCCAGGGAATAAACGCGTCATTTAACTGCTCCAACCGTAACAAATTTCTTTCCTCCCTGCAGCCGCAGCGGAGCGGTAGCATAGTTAAGCATATCCGGCTAGATCGCTCGGTGATTGACAGCCGGCCGAGACGGAATCGCGCGTCGAGACAAAGGGCACGGCTCGGGCCCGTGCGTTACCGGCACGGCGCTGACCGGTATCGCGCGGAGCCCCGACGCGCGCGGTCGCCTGCGTGGTCAAACGAGTGTGGGCCTACCCCTTGAGAAAAAGCGAGATACAGCCGTACAGCCAGGCGGTGCTTCGGCCCTGATCGGAGCGTACGGGTTCGACAGTGGCTTCTTCTGCGAGTGATTTTGGTTTATGTTTTATGCTACGATAACTACATTTTAAATGATAGTTTTTTAAGTGAGGTTAATAAAAAGATTATAGTAAAAAATATATTGAGTTAGCTATACTGGTTAAAATCGGATGCGATTATTTTTCTTTACGTACTGTCTCTCGTGAATAGTTAGAATTCAAAATTTTAAGCTATAAATCATAGGGTAAAAAGAACTCACCTAATTTTTTTGGAGTAGCTGATGTGTTTCTTGAAAAATCATGTGAAATTCTTTTGTTCCAAATAGATGTAAGACTGTGGGTATATCCTAGTTTAGGGGATATCTTTAGAGCCTATGTTGGAAATATGGGAATTTTACAGCAGCATTACGGATAATGGAGTTCACACAAAAATTCCTACCAATGTGCTCTTCGAAGGTGCACCAACTAACCTCTTCGAAGGTAAGAGGAGTATGCAAATCCGGACCGTTGATTGCTTTGGCAAAGTGGGGCCTGCAGTAGCCTAACCGGCTTAGCTGGTTGTGATGACACGCTTACAAAATGGAAAGTGCAATTAATTTGAAGCGACTAATTTTTTCATTCATTTCTACTAACTTGTACAAGAAATACACGATTCACAGCATGTAAAAACCCCACAATGATGCAATGGGCGGAGGAGAGAGAGTGCATCTAGGGTTTCTCAATTCTTCTAGATCTCTCAATCAAGTTTCATGAGGTAGATCACCGATCACACAGAGAACTGGGAGCAATGGATTGCAATTGGCGTTATCAGATTCATGGTGGCTTGATTCGTGAGGTGTCCCTAGCGTCGACGTCGAGAGTGGGGATGCGACATGGCTGCGGGTTCAAGCTAAGACATCGGCGGGGGGAGGTCCGCCAGAGTTGCAGGCGGAGGACGATGGCCAAATCTGAAGTCGGGAAGCACAAGTGGGAAGCAACTGCCACCATTGATGACGTCATCACGGCCTGTCCTAGCAACTGAGAGGCCCATAGCTACAATGGAGGTGAAGCGTCCATTTACATTCGGGACTTGTCTTGCCGACCTCTTCAACCACTCCTGGTCGCGAGCTAGGGTTTCTGATCGGTGGCTGTGGTTGCCATGAAATCACACGCCATTTGCAGATCTAAGAGGTTTCGAAGCCAAAAAAGGAGATCCGGCTAGGAGAGAGAGCGACGAAGATATATAAAATTCCATAGTGAAAAATCGATTCTAGATCGTTTGCAAAATTACAAGAGGTGGAGAGATGGATCGAAGAGGGGAAAGCAAGTTTGGCGTGAGTAGCCACGGAGGGGAACAAAGTGTTGCCCTAAGGACGATCAGGTGGTTCAGCACCTCTTGAAAGGGGGTCTCTGAGCCAAAATTCGTCGAGACAAGGAACATCGTGGTGAAGATGAAAATCGAGAGGGGGAGCCGAGTGCAACGGGTTGGAACCAGCAACAAGGATGGGCTCAACAAGGTAAGGAAGAAAGGAAAAACTCGCAGTAGAGGCTTCCCCAACATTATGACGAGGACATCACTTGCTTCAAATGTGGCTAGACGGGCATCACTAAGCTGTCCGCACCAACCCACCTCCGTGTTACGTTTGTAAGAAAACAAGATATGTATCTGCAAAATGTCCCTATACAGGAGCAAGAAGAGGTATTCAGTTGTGTGGATTTAGCATGCCTGGACAGGGATTCTTGTGCATGTTGATGTGGATGAGAAGAAAGTGGCAAAGAAACCGATGACAGGGATTATGAAGATTGAAGCTAGAAACTGTTCAGAATCAAGTGATAGTTGAGATGAAGCATTTGTTTGATGTCAAGTGGGAGTGGAAGGTAAAACAAATAGAGGAAGATTAGTTTCTGATAGAGTTTTCATCTAAAGAAGCGTGGAGCTAGGGTCTTCCACGGCAGGGGTGCATTCTACTAGGGTCTTCGTTGCAAACTTCTTCACCACTAGTGAGCACCTAGATAACTCCTCATTGCCAACACTGCCCTCTCCCCTCCTCCACCACCTCCCCTCTTGTACCAACGATGCTCCCATCTTTCTCTACCATGGCCGACGCTACCCCTCCCTTCCTGTTCCTCCACCATCGACACCGTCTCCCCCCCTCTTCTCATGCCGAAATTTGGAGATGGTGACCGAGTAGGGACCATGGCAGTGTGGCTCGGTAGGGCGTGATGTGTGGTGAGCGCATGCGGCGAGGTGTGTCGGCATGAGACACAGTGCAGGCTATGACGACACAGCTCGATAGGGCATGAAACTTTCATGCAGCGCTCATTAGAGTTTTTTTCTTAGTGTTCAGCGTCGCGATGCACTGTAGTAGCGACGGAAACACTGTAGCAATTTTGGCGTTATTCATTTTTTTTGTTTTTTCAAATTTTTGTGTTTTATTTTTTTCCCCGTATTCATTTGTATTGTCCGCTCTAGATTAATGTGCCACTTTTATTTTTATATTTTTTTAAAATTTAATTATGCCTAATAAGTCAACTCAGTTACAGTTAAAAATAAGTCAGCTACAGTGAAATTTCACCAAAAGTCAAAAGCCATTGCTATTCCGAACGCTACCTTAAAAGCTTCTAAAATTTTTAGAAACACGTGAAATTTATTGAAACTTAAAACTTTTCAAATGGTTTCATGAAACTTCGTGAAACATATAGCTAGCTACAGCGTTGTCTCGACACCTCCTTAAAAAAAATCCTCGTACCAATATCATATATTCCAAAGAGGGCTTTTTGGTGTTGACACACTGATAGGCACAATTTTGTGATTACATTGTTTTGTACGAATGCAAATGGAATACCCCATAATTGGCTATACGGGTGACTGGACCAAAGCTGCAGTATCGCTAGTTCATCGAGTGCTCTGCTCTGCTACGCTGCTTCCGTCCGGCCAATCAAAGGAATTGCTCGAGCCATCATGACACGAGCCCTGCAAAAGAAAGGGGAAAAAAAAACAAACAATTTGGCACGGGGACCGGCTCTTCAACGCACGAAAAAATCGCAAGGTTTTGAGGAGGCAAAGGCCGATGAATCGATTGGTTCCTTTCGCCGGGACATGCACTGCGGGAGCTGACGAACACGGCAAAGCGGTGCCGTGTAATGATCATCTCGCCATGGATGGAGATCGTTCGTCCGGTGGACCAGATCTATCCATTCCAATCCTAAGCCAAAAAGAACGGGTGTGGAGCTAGTGTCCGAAAGATTCGTGCACGCCTGTGGTCTCCTTCAAGCATGTGTAGAGAGCGGCATCTTTTTGGTCAGGGTGCGTGCCACATTGGATGCTTGATTTCTTCAGGAGGACCAAGCGAACCGCGTAGGGACGTATACCCACACCAGAGCAAGATGCACGATGGAGGTAGGGAAGTATTAGGCTACTACTAGTAGGAACAGGGCTAGCTAGGCCGAACGGCGTATTCTCACTGGAAAGTGCAGGTTACGCCAGAGCAAACCGTGAAGCCTGAGTTCTGCTTCTCAATCATTTTTCAGAAGAGAATCACACAGCACTACTCCACCACGCTCTTCCACAACTCTGCTGTAGACGACAAGGCTAATTTTAACAGGCATTCTCACCGTGCTCTCCAGGGAGCGCACGCTGGCGCTGCGGCGCAGTGAAAGGTTGCTGTTTCTGTGCCCGCTGACTAGCAAGCACGCCTGCAAAGCCGCTCACCACACGCCGCAGAACAGTTTCTTCCATGTTCCACTGAGAGGGGCACGCACGCATGCACCGATGGGAATACACGTTAGGAAAAGAAGCCAGTGACGCGCAGTGCGCTCTGCACTGCACTGCAGCTGCAGCTGCAGCTGCAGGTGGTAGAGATGAGGCGAGAAGACACGCCGATCTGCCGAGGACGAGCAGGGTTTCGTCTTGCTCCGCGCGCCTACAGATTTGGGCGAGACAAGGTGGGCTCGCGCTACCCGCGGTCTGGGCCCAACGCGCGCCCGGTAAAAGCCTGCCCGGAGTGGCCATTGCGTTGATGCTGCGCGGAGGGCGACCTAGCTCAGCTAGGCCCATATGGGCCACATACCCTGAAACCCAGAACTGGTAGCACAAACCGCTGATTCACTGCGTGATGGGTTCGGCATTCAGCTCAATCGCCAATCGCATCAGTACGACGGCCGAATGGGACAAGATTGCTAGTAGTTTAGTTTGGGTTGTAGGAATCGATCGATGTTCCAGAAGTACATTACAGAGCGGAGAGCCGGAGTCATCGCCGTTAGGATCACATACTGTTCGTGAGATCTGACCTGAGATTTACAGTAAAATGCTAATCTGTTCAGCTGCACATGCAGGGCAACTTCTAGATTCAATTCCACAGAAACACTCTTCATCCGTTCATCGTATGACTGAAATATCACTTGGAAACAGGGGCGGACCGAGAGAAGGATAAATGGGGGCCGAGGCCCCCACTCAATTTTAAATTTATAGTGAAGTAATTAAATGTTTTAGTACTTGGCCCCCACTCGAGCGACTTCGTGGCCCCCACTCGAGCGACTTCGATGTCTAGATCTACTACGGCGTGGGTTGAGTGCCTCCACTCAGTTTTTGTGCTGGGTCCGCCCCTGCTTGGAAAAATCTACCGTCCTACATGTTGATTAGTATGTTCCGAAAACCTAGATCATCAATCAGACTTCAAGTGTAAGTTAATAGCGGCATTTTGAAAATTTTCACCTTTGAATGAGGGAAGTGTTAAGTGTCTGGGTAGAAAATAACACAAAGGACCCAAAAACGGCAACCCCTCCACACCATGCCATGCACCAAGCCGAGCTAGCACGAACAGTAGCACAGTTCATCACGCCGTTTCATACTTTAAGGCCATCATTGGATCGGTCAACTTTACCCGGCCCGGAGCCATCGAGAACGTGGAGCTAACGGTAACGCAACAGTTGTTACTTGTAAGAACATGCTGTGGTAGCTGCGTGAAGTTTATAAGTATTTAATATTGTTTATGCTTTGTATGTGTTAATTGGATTTGATTTTTATGAGAATTTATAGTGTAATCTATACTCCTGTAGCACTTGTCAGACCGGTTTGGAATTGCAGCCTAACCACTTAGGGGTGGTGGTCTAACCGGTGGGACTTCGCGGTCTGACTGGCTTACTAGCTGCGGTCAGACCGGTCATATATCAAGTTGTTGAGTGTGTTCTGTGGTTTTAGTTGTGAATCATGGCGGTGTCTATGCGGTGTTAGTCATGGTGTGTCTATATAAATGTTAGTCATAGGTTTTCATACAAGGGTTAGTCATGACGTAGGTCCATGTATATGTTTTACTATTTGAGAGTCAAGTACGTGTTATTTGTATTCGGATTGATTGTTTTGTCTTTTGATGTGCAGATGCTTTAATGATGGATTGTGGCTAGCGGTAGAACCAAGACTTGGTGGCCGTAGAGTGTCGTGTAAGTCCATGTGGAGCATCGTCTCAAGTCGAGAGCATGAGAGAAAGACAAGAAATATTAGGAGGTCATGTGTGCATGTGGTGTACCAATTAGGGCATTAGCGCAACTCTTCATCCACTTCAGAGACGACAAGCACCAAGTCACTCACAAACGGTGTCGAGCCTCTTCACATGCTTCTTTAAAGAGATTACCACACAACTTCTCTAAATTGTCTAGGTGTCGACAACCACCAAGGGTAATGGATCACAACATTTGTTTAAATGTTATCAAGTGACATAAAAATCAACTTATGATATAATGCACTTGAATGCTCTCAACTATCTCAAAATGTAAAATATGAGTAAATGAGTAGTAGAGAGTGCACAATGAGCTCAAGGGTATTCAATGAAGTCAAGAAATGAGCCCTTATTGCCGGTTGGAAGGTATTTATAGCCTCCACCCACTAGGATGACCGTTAGAGTCAAAATCCTTAAAAATTGGGATTTGTGGTACTACCGCCATGTAATGGCGGTTACTATCACACCCACTGTTCAATAGTTAATTAAGGTTCATTAAATGCACAGAAACTAGCCGTTACTTCAAATATGGGTAGTACCGCCTTCACAGGGTTTGATAGTATCAATCATGCAATTGTACCGCACCTAAACTCCGGTAGTTTTGATTTCTAGAGGAGGGAAAATGCTCCATAAACATACATATCTAGAAATTAGCTACCATCATTTAAATTTTGGTGCTACCAATTTTTGGTAGTACTGCCAATCTTACGGTCATATCACTCTACGGTACTACCGAGCAACACATACGGTAGTACTATTTTGAGGAATGTCAAAAGAATGCTTCTCTGGAAATAAGTTACTGATATGTAAAGGCCGGTAGTACCGATCAACGGTACTACCATTCAAAATGGGCGGCAAGTTCGGACGGCAACTCTTTCCTCGCGTATCGTTCCCGGGATCTCCAACGCGTCGATTTGGTCGAACGGTTGTCTGTCACGATTTGATCTGGATTCTAATACGCCTTTCCCTTCCCTGTTAGTCGAGTCCAAGAGTTCCTAATCTTTACTATTTTAAAAGAAAGAGTTGGTGGTTGATGAGTCCTCCCTCACTTTTTCTTAACCATTCGATCTGATTATAAGATAAAATCCAAACCGTCTATCTCGCAGTCCCGCCCTCCCACCCCGCGCCGCCCCTCCCTCACACCCCGTGCGCTGCCTCCCCCCTCCCTCCCACCCGCGCGCCGCCGCCTCCCCCCACCCCCACCACCCCGCCTCCCCTCGCTCTCCCCGCGCCTCGCTCTCCCCACCGCCTGCTTTGCCCCTCCCGCGGTGGCGCTCGCCACCGCCGCGGCGCGTGCGCCTAGCTGCCGCCGCCAACTGCGTCCTCGCCAACTTCCCCCAGGGGATCAAGGTCCGTCGCGCCTTACCGCTCGATCGTCCATCTCCCAACTCCGCTCGTGCGGTTGGTTGGATCCGCGAGCCGCATTGGTGATCTGTGTTGCGCTCGTCCGTCATTGTCGGTGCATCATGGTTGTGTTTGTTGCCAGGTGGAGCCGGGCGCCTCGATGCGGCGAATGCGGCGGAGGCGCGGAGAGATGTGGGCTCGGACACGGTGGCGTCCATCATCCTCGGCGGCGGTGCCGACGCGCGCCTCTTCCCGCTCACGCGGACTAGCGTCAAGCCCGCGATAATCACCTAAACCTCTCTCTCTCTCAATCGCTCACAAGTCACATTTCATCATAAATTTGTTCAGCATTACATGAATGGTGTGTGCCAATTGGGGACTCTTGTTACAATTCGTACCATTGATTGCACGATGACAAGGTTACAGTAGTGATTGAGTACTCTTTTGTTGGTGTCAGTGCGGTTGGGGATGTTACGGTGATCGATATCCGGGAGCAAGCGCATAAACAAGCAAGATTAAAAGATCTATGTTCTCACCCAGTTCAATTCTCAGTCTCTTAAACGCCACATTGCGCGAACCTATAACTTTGGCGAGGGAGTTGGATTTGGTTATAGGTTCGTGGAGGTATACCCTTTTGGAGACCACTCAGTTCGTTTTGTTTGTTTTCTTTGTTTATGGAGAATTGCAAGCATTCTTGATGATAGGATGATAGAGTCTCTATCCTGATTTGTTATCTTCCTTTTGTAAGCAAGTACGCACCCAGCAAATTCATGAAATAAGGAAGAAAGACAAGGAATACATCAGATTGCAGGTAAGTTATTGCATTTTTTACATATCGATGTGCCAGACTTAGCATGGAGATTTAATCCAAACTCCAAAGTGATGCTTATTGGATGGACCTATTTCTATTTTGCAGGAGAGACTAAACCAGGAATTGTTGGAGAAGAAAAAGGAATAATCCCGTTCAGGAATGGAAGTAATGAACTTGGTGGAGGTGCTATGCTTAAGAATCTTCTCAATATTGTTAGTCTATAGTAATACTTTATTTGTTAATCGAGACTTCTGTTTGATGATTCTGTTATTTAATTATGGCAACGTGGTACTTATGGGAAAAAGAATGACAATGATTATTACAAAATGATTGTAAGCGCTATGCCACTTCTGTGATACAAACCTGATTGAATATATTCTGAGTTACCTTGAGTGCTCATTCAGGTTGATGCATATAAAGTGTGGAAGCATGAGCTGGTGCAGGAGAATGCTGATTTACGGTTACGGGCGTTGTTACGTTCGATGTAGGCAAAAGATTGTGATGTTACAGATTTCATCCTTTGCTTTTGTTTGTAATGTGTGAATATGTAATATGCTAATAGGATTCACATTGTACCAGTCCTTTCGTGTTAGACATTTATGCGTTAGCATTATTTTCGAAAATTACGTATTAGATCTCATAACTGTTTTGCTTATTTCAGTGTTCTGCCTGGAAAAACAATATTTTGCTACTATAGTTTTCCTTTTTTTTTTGTATAAAGTCTGAAATGCCATGATTTGATAGGCGAAGAAGCTGTAGTAATATTTGTAGTCATCAATATCATATCTCCTTATGAAGTATTGAAAAGTGTGCTTATCACGAGTAATGATGTTTTACTTTAGATGGATATGCGTGAGTTCCTTAATGCTCCAAATGGAGCATCACAGCCTGTTGTTGCTGGCAATGGAAGACAAGAGTCATGTTCTCCTCAGTCCCCACTTGGTGGCAAGGCGGTATGCATATGCCCAATCATCTTTTGGAGTTTATTGTTTGTTTCCTTTTTCTTTTGAAAATCGTATGGTTTTTCGCCATGTATGATATCACAAAGAAACATAAAAGGTGCAAAAAGTGGGGAAATGAATTGGTGTTCCGCTTTCTCTTTTCTTCATTACATAACTTTTGCTTAGTTGGAACTCATGATCACTTTTGATTTCTTTGTGGTTCCTTTTGCGGAGCGTTTTGACTTGCTCTTTCACATGGCTAGAGACCAGATAGAAGAGAGTTTGCGAACAAAAATGGCTTCAATAAAGGTACGAACTACTCGATAGACACTGATATCCCCTTCTTATGATTAATGTTTCAGTATGCAAATTGTTACTTAGTGTCTGTATTTACGGTGTTAGATAGAATGATTATCGCTTTAGTTCGTTTCATTGTTTTGCCAATGTATATATTGCTTGGTACTTTCTTGTGCTTACGTGTGGTTCGTTATGTTGCATTTGTGTTTCCATTGCGTCAAGCCCTTCCAGCATTCCCTAGGAAAAAAACTTCACCTAGAAAACGTTTATTTCAGCACAGGCCAACCGATTAGGCTTTCAAAAAAAAGAAAATTCACGTACACGCTACTGTGTCGGGCATGCTACAGTCCCTATTAGTGCTTCACAAGCTAGCCAATTCTCGATGGGCAACGTTATTTATCACAGCACTTAGCAACTGGCCTCAACAAGATAGTGCCCATATTCTATATGCTACCTGTACGAAGTTATCGCTGTATAATACAACGCTCTACAATCCTTGTCACCAATATGGACTATGCTTTATTCTATCTTCACCTCCGTTTGCCGCTTCACATATATATGTTGTGAAGTGTAAGGAAGAACGGTGATACATTATATTTGTTCGTAAGGATTTGAGATCAAATTTGATAGTATGCATCACTTTTATTTGATTTTTC
Organism: Melocanna baccifera; assembly: GCA_036346265.1. Taxonomy (NCBI): domain Eukaryota; kingdom Viridiplantae; phylum Streptophyta; class Magnoliopsida; order Poales; family Poaceae; genus Melocanna; species Melocanna baccifera. Next base: position 4,620,861 of record CM070697.1, on the reverse strand, counting down.
GTTGCAACGTACGGGTAACTTACTAGTCTTGTTATAATTTACACGACTGCCTCGACCGTTGCTCGAGTACACCATCTCTGGCTTGCTGTGGTGGGACTTCTACACAGTGTCCTTTGGGACTCATTTCGATCATATGAAAGGAAACAAAAGTATGCAAACAGGTCTGCTCCATTTGATCCTATCATCTCCTTTGCTACAACTCTTCTTTATCATAATCCGAATCCATTTGTCTAGATTCCATTGAAGAGAAAATGAAGAGCTATTTGTTGTACGGAGATTTGGTCGTTCGATGTTTTGAGCCCATCCTCGATTTTGATCCTGTCTTCTCCACTGCTTGTATATATATCGTCGTTCAGTGAACAATACGTCCTACAAACGCTCTCAGCGTTGGGATTACAACAGAGAACAGAGGAGATTACACCTAAGAAAACAGAGTGAATATTCTTTTAGTTAGATATGTTAACAAGCTACAGATAAGGATGTCGTTTGTTTAACAACGTGCGCCCAGAAATTATGGGAGATCATATCGGTGGAGACGGCTGCGGCAACTTTAGGTTGCGCTGCCATGCACAACTGCCCGGAGCTTAAGAAGATGTGCCTCGACTTCTTCATGGCGGTTGGCGGAGAGAAGAAATTCGACAAGGCAGTGGTAACCGAGGGGTACTTGCGGCCGGTGCAGCGCTCCCCGTCAGTTATTTATGAGATAAGAGCCGCCTTGAGTGTGTTCTATGATTTTGGTTGTGAGCGATGATGGTGTTCATAGGGGTTCTATGCAATGGTTAGTTATGGCGTAGGTCCATGCATATGTTTTAGTAAGACAGAGCCATGTGTTCAAGTGAAATGAACATATAAAGTTTGTTCAAGTGAGTTATGCCATGAATTTCCTCTTGTACTTTTGATTTACTTGACTTTTATTTGGATTTATCTCTTCTTGGCCTTTTTTTGTGTCAATGACATGTAAGAAATGGATATCTTTTGGGGATAAGATCATATCCATCTAGTCATGATCTAGAGAAAATTCTTGAGTTTATTTAGTTTTTCTCATGAGAGAGGTGATTTTGAGGTTTTACTCTTGTAAGTGTTTTGACTTTTGAGTTGAATTCGTGCTATGCCTTAGCCTACTATGGTATGTGATAACTCATCTAAGGTCACTTACAATATTTAGGACTCACGAGTAAGAGCAGATCAGGGTTTCCCTTTTTTGCCTGATTTTGGTGTAATTTTTCTTCAAATGAAAATAGATCACAACTTTAGTAACAATTCTCTCGATCATTGATTGGAATAGATTCGTGACATCCTATAGAAGGTATATGTTAAATTTCAAGTCTTTTAAATCATCGATCGAAAGTTACATGAATTCTAGGTTTTAAAATTATACTAAATTTACTATTCATCAAGTATATTTTACTGTTCATCATTTTGACCGCCCCCAGCCAAGGGTCAGACCGCCTCTAACTAAAGGTATGATCAGTGGGTCTCTGAATCTCCAGATCTTTGCCTTCTTTGGCTTAAAACTTTAGTAAATTTATAAATTTATGTTTCTACTGTATGTCGTAATTGATATTTAACTGAAGATTTTAAAAAATCATTCACTCAGCTCACTCGTCGCACTCGGCTCGATCCTCCGTTTACAGTTCGGCCAGGAGAGAAGCATGTACGTGACGCAACGTATCTCCTTTGAAGACAGCCCGACGATCAGCATCTTCGTTCACGCTCGCACAGCACGGCGCATCTTGCAAGCAAAGCCGGCCGGCGCACAGTGTTGCAGCAGCGTCGGGCTGCACGCCGCGTGGGTGGCGCCGAGCCTTCCGCCGCACAGGTCCACAGTATTGAGTTGTATGCACCAATCAATTCACTTAAAAACTTAAACTAATGAGGAAAGATAGGCAATTCACTTATACTTACAATTATTATTTTTTAATTACGTCAGCCGGGTTTTGAACTCAAGATTTTTTGGTTCTGATACCATATTGAGTTGTATGCACCAGCCACTTCATCCAAAAACTTAAACTGATGAGAAAAAATGAATAATTCACTTATACTTCAACAACGAGATAAAGCAGCTCGGCGAGCGCATCGTTTTGTCCCTTCCCACGCGCACCTCTGCCCTGCCCGATACAAGTTGGGTTCCAGGAAGACGAGTCCCTTGCGTTCGTACGTACGTACGTACGTCGTAGTAGTAGTACTACACAGCTTGGATACGTCGATCTTTGGCTTGTTTTATCGATCGATGACGCACTCTTCTGCTGCAAATATTTGACTGCTACGAGTTCTGTCTCTATCGGGCGGACCTAGCAGGTAGCGTACCGGACAAGATAGGATCCGATGCATGTCTACCGAGTCATGCGTCTGATCACCGGCATGCCATGCAGTCATGCACTAGCCCCTGTCCCGTTGAGTGCCCAAGCTAGCTAAAGGTAGGGCATGGATACTTTTGGAGCCTCACTGGTAGCTGCTGCGGTCAGCAGCCCGCGGAACTGATGTCGTGGTGTCTCTTTAGGACTTTAGGCGCCAACCACCAGCAGCACCTTTCAGGCTTTCACCCTTGTGGTCGCTTTCCAGAAGTTTCTGCTACCTCTGTGTGCAATGCAAGCTAGCAGCTGACTGCCAAGAACATGGGCGCCCCAACGCCGTGTCGACTGCCAAGGAAAGAGAGAAACCAAGCCTCTGCGGTGCCGATCGATCGCTGCTGCTGCTGCTGCTTTCTAGCTCAGCCCCGGCCTTGGTTCGGCCCAAAAAAAAAACAACAACACGGGCCCACGCTCTTTTGCCACTGACAAAAGGGCCGGCTCTGCATTTTGTCGCGTCCAAGTAAAGGGCTTCCCAAGAACTACGTGCCTCGGTTCAGTTGTTTGCTTCAGAGTTCAGCCTGCTTTCGGAGTGACAAAGGTTTTGTCAGATGTTAACTTGGACGAGTACTAATGTTCAGCTGTTCATAATGAATCGACGTGCAAGATTGGCAAATCCGTTTAGCCAAACAGGTATAAATAGCAGGCCAACCAGCACCAGCGGTATGTATGCTATGGAACTATGGATCACTCCACTTGGGGGAGGAATATGTGCCCGAGAATGACCTGGAAATGGATAACTGTCGATTATTTGGATCGTTTCAATCTTAACTTCCACACTCTTCGAGCGAATCTCGCGAGATAGACCAGCGAGCACGCAACTGGGACGTTGCGCATCGAGGATCACATCTTGTGCTCACGGTAAAAGTCGGGAGGCGACCGAAAGGACTCGTGTAGCATATCACATATTAATATAAAATATTATTACAAAACATCATCATCAATGTAAGAATAAATAATGAAAGCAATATACCCAAAAACAGTATTTGGCAATATATTGAAACTCCACTAGCCTTTTACCTGAGAATGAAAAGAGCAAACGTGATATTTGGGAATCTTAACAAATACTCAACAACGATCGCAAGCAACGTTGTAAAGGATAAGTAATGCAAGCAAATAATCGACACATGATAATTACAACAACATTAAGTTATCAGAACACTGATAGTAATCAAAGATGGAGATAACAAAAACGGTGGAGTTAAGGATAATTGTTATTTGGCAAGTTATGGCAACAACATTGACGATTACTCCCACATACCGGTTATACGAGAATAGTCAGGCACAACGCTGTCTTCGACTGTATAACCGCAGACGGGGTGTTATATACTGAGTAATGAAAACGTACGGCCTTTGTACGTTACTAGGTAGGTAGCAATCTCCTCTATATGTGGGCAACTCCAGGCCAGGTAATCGTTATGTTATTAACAGATAATATGATAAGAGATTGGAGTAACTAAGGCTAGATCCGGGTAAGATTACGATAAGCGAAAGGTTGGTAAGGGTGAGAATAGAAAATCATAATTTCCGATATGAGCCGATGAGAGCTGATACTATGGTGATAGTGATCTAAGAATTATTCTAAAAGGCACTGTGACATAGCTCACACAAAGGTTGTCAATCACTCAGATTTTATTACGTGATAAGTGGTTATTAGTCAGACTAACATGATATTATAAATATAAATCCTACATGACTCTCATACAACATCATACAGGCAACGGATCATGTCATCAGGAACTAAAGCATAATAGCCTTAATGCTAACAAAGTGCTAATGAGCTAAACCTGAATTAAAACATGCTTATATGCTACCCCCAATTAATAATTGAAGCATTAATTCTAAATCACTAACTAAGGCACGAATTCTAGAACATTATCACTAGCATTTAATGCGCCTAAAAGCATATAATACCGATTAACTTAGGTCATCATGATGTAAATACTATATTAGCATGACATAACCAAGCAAACATTACAATGTGATAATTGTAGTTAAAGGTAGAGGCGACAATTAATTATGGAAACAGGTGATATACGGAACGGAGAAGTTATAATCGCGAGATACTTGCTTTAAGCACGATCAGTGGATTCACTGCACGAATAATCTAGAATGCGCAACTGCCCGTGCGCTTCCTCAACAGCTGCGTATGAACCTACATGGTGGAATGGAAGCGAAATCAAGAAAGGGTTATGATAATATTGTAAAAAGGACAGCAAGAGATTGTTTGGCCGGAAAAGATCGTGTTCGGTAAAATTTTACTGTGCGAATTGCTGTTCGGTAAGGTGATTTGTCGATCGACCGAACAAAGGCCCGTGGCACGCATAAGAAATCCCGTGCGAAATGCTATTCGGCTACGCGTCCAACCAACCGACCATGTGACCGTGAAAAAAAGGGTCATCGGTCACACCGGCCGGCCATCGCCGCCTGCACCACGCCACCCGTGCCACTCGGCCTCCTGCGCCATGCGCCCGTGCGGCCAGGCCATCTCAGCTGGCTACCGTGCCGAGCCACTGCCTGCCGGTCACCTGCGCCACTAGCTGCCATCGCCGCCACCGGCCAACGAGCCTCCGTCGTCACCCAAGCGCCTAGCCGCGCTTCTTGCCACTAGCCACCGCTGGCCACGTCGCACCGCCTCCGGCCTACACGCCGCTACCACATCCGCCGACGCCTTGGCCACCCACACCGCCTCTAGCCTGCGCCCGCCGTGCGCCGTCGGCCTGTGTCGCCTACCGGCCTACGACGCCGCTCGGCTCGCCTCGCCTGTGTCATTAAGACTGCTCTTTCGTCATGAAACTGAAAAACAACTAACACAATACGATTTTGCTGCTTATTTATGTGCAGATGAGCAAACCAAGCCTATATACTTATCATGCTTACCAGTTTATTGTAAACATCTGCCTATGAATAATAAACTCCTATTGATCAACAAAAAAAAAAAACAACAGTAATAATACAAGATACAAGCTAGTTAAGCTTTTGACCTCGCATCAATTAACGATAGCTAACCAAACTGATACATAGGAAACACTTCTACAACGTAAACATATTGTAGTTTGAAAGTCCTAAGAATAACTGATGTAACTTTTTTATATACAATTAACTGTTCAACTTGAAACACTTTCTTCCGAAAAAATATGGGCCGTAAGAGCTCTAAGGGTTAAGATTGTCAGTATCGTGATACATATCGTAGATCGTGTGATTCTACGATCCTACCATGGCTGGATAACAAGTGTCGGTGCATGGATCGCTTTCATGTAGGATCGCACCTGGATCGCGATCCAGAGCGTAGAGTCACTAGAATCACAACACAGAACGCATTGCTACGCGATCCCACGGTCGGGTGAAAAGCTAGCCGTTCGATTTGATCGGAAGACGTGTCCGCGCGTGCGCCCAGCTGAAGTGAACTAAGGAAAACCCAACTCCATTCGGTCCGGCGGAGAGAAACTGAGAGAGAGAGAGAGAGCCGGCGGCTTCGGTCCGCATTCGGTGAGTTGGTCTCCAGTTCTCCCCTCCATCTCCATTCTCCAATCTCCAGATTCTCCACTATCCACTCCCCTCTCCAGAGTTCAGATCTCCATATTTGTGGTATCACTGGAGCCATGGCCGACAACACCAGACCTCTTGGAGCCAGGGCCGGCGGCGCTGTCGCCCGTGTAGTGCTGTTCCCCAGGAGTTGCCGCCTATGTTGCCCAGATACCCCGATACGGATACGGATACGCGATACCGCGATTCGCCATTTTTCCAAAAACAATTATACGGCAATACGTTTATATATATATAATAAATATACAATAAATAAGAAATTGTTAGGAAAATAAACCTGACCGAGATGTGTTCTGGTCAGTGCGTGTGTGTCGCGTGGTGTCGAGCTGTGTCGTGGAGAACGCGGTGCGTTCGCGTCGGTGAGTCCAAGTCTTTTCAGTTTGTTTTGTGCGTGAGAATAGGTAGGAGAAGGGCATGCATGATGCCGGTTGGCACTGGAGGAGGCCGAGTCGTCCGGGAACGAGCGTGTGGTGCTCGGGACGTTGAAGACCGAATCGTGCGGATCATGGCGAGCTGGCCGGGCAGGGAGTTCGTGGCTCTGAGGTGTGCGTCCCCTGGCTGTTAAATAGCCCTTGTACTCCATCGTTTCCTCAGGCCAAGTACAGAGAATAAAATCGCCAAGATACAGGCCGTTGCGGCGGCCGCGGCGTTCGTCGCCATTGTAGACTGCTCGAGCTCGTGCGTTGTGTTCCAGTGAGCTGTGAGAGTGTGTGTTCCCTGAGCTAGGCCGTCAGAAATTAATGAATTCCTATAACGATTGAGAAATCGAGAATACCTTAATATTGATATAGTAAATTACAAGTAGTGAAAAGTATTCGATAGACCAGTCTTATCTGTGTGGTTCTAGGTTTGAATCCCATGATGGCATAGTGTGTGCTGTACTACCATAGCTGTATAGGACTTGGAAGATGACATTGACTTCGGTTGTGTGCATTCACACGGAACTTCCCCATGAAGGCAATTCCTCTCTGCAGGCCAGAGGCAACAAATTAGTGCATCAGGTCCACACAAAATTACTACCGCAAAGCTACAAACCTCTCATGGCACCAGCGGCTACCTTGAGGGTCTCCTCCATAGCGTAATCAAGCCAGTGGGGTTGGTAGAACCACCTCCCAGCAGCTCCTTCTCCCATTCCCGCCACTAGCGCCACCACAGGGCACGGCGTGCGCAGTAGGGAGGTGGCTGGCATGGAGGCGGCGGGTCAAGACGGCATGGGCAGTAGGGAGGCGGCTGACATGGAGGCGGCGGGGAGATGGCCGTGGCGGGGAGACGGTGGGCCGAGGCGGCGGGGAGGCGGTAGGCCGAGGCAACGGGCCAAGATGGTGGGGAGGCGGTAGGCTGAGGCAGCAGGCCAAGACGGCGTAGAGGCGGCGGGAAGACGGCGTCGAGGCGGCGGGGAGGCATGCGTGGAGAGTCCAGGCGGCGGGGAGGCTTTATTAGATTTGGATCTGAGATCTCAACTGAAGAGAAGCTTTATTATGTTTACCGTATCAAAAAAGTATCAACGAGGTATCGGAAAAGTATCGAAATTTATTTTCTTTTTTTTTGAATATTTATAAATTATCAGATACGTGCAGGATACGTATCGGAGCGTATCGGGCCAGTATCCGTATCTAGTACAGTATCTGATACTGATACGTAACTTTTGTGAAGTATCCGCATAACGTAGGTCGCCGCCCTCCTAGTCTCCCAGAGCCAGAGCAGCCGGCCGTCCCACCGCAGATCTGCAACCGCAACACAACTTTGTTTTGTAGGTTTGTGATCATTCGTTCCTTGTCTGGTACTCTGGTTAGGTTGGCCGATATCTAGATGAGTAGATTCTTGACAATTAGGGAGTCTTGATAATCGAATATGCAAGCAAGGTTTTTGAGTATTTCATAACGCAATGGCTTCTTGGACAAAAGCAAAGCCAAGTAATAATTATGCTTTGCTGTACCAAAGTTTTGTGATGATTGAAATTTCATGATAGTCAATTTAATTGTAGAATGTTGGCAATGTCAAACTGTTAGCTAGCAGATTGGGTGTATGTAACTATGTAAGAGCTGGAGCAGCGTTGATATGCTATTGTTTTCTTCTCAGGATGTAATTTGTAATGGGGTTGGGTTTTCAATATACCTTTGTTCATGGCAAAAATCTCTTTGATGATGCATCCACCGGGTTCTTAAAATTTTTGGTGGGGCAGCTTTTCACTCATCTCTGGTACTACAACTCGGTTAGTAACATTAGGCATAGATCATACTAAGACTGATGATTGATGAACTAATGATAGTGTAACTTTTGTTCAATATAGTAAATGTGCATCGGTCAGATCACTCATGATTCATGAACTGCTACTAAGTATGGAATGGAACCATTGTATTTGTATAATTGTATCTACTGGCTGCTGCCTGTACAATGGAAGTATGGTCTATGGAACAGTATGAAGTTTGAACCTAGTACGAAGTATGAATTCTAAACCTGCACTACTGGATTTTGGATTGTGATATTTTGCATAATTGATTAATTCATTACATTGAAAATAAAATTTTCATAGAATCGTGATTCTACGATCCGATCCTGCTCGCAAGAAAATGATCCCAGTAGGATCGCGATTCTGACAACCTTGCTAAGGGCCCTAATATAGGACTACGAATTTGTGCTACTTGGATACACATAGCTCACAATCCAAACCGTTAAGGAACCAAATCGAGGTTTGGACTTGTAGATAAAACACTAACACCCCTTGGCCGGAATCATGGAATTGGATTCCAAGGTTGAGGGTGCTTGGATGCCCCTAGAATTAGAATGATTGATTCTACCCCCCCCCCCCCCAAAAAAAAATTCCAAGTACTCGGGCCACATGTATGGCCAATTCTTCCCCTCCCCACATAAATTGTCGAGAATCCAACGATGCGCGAGTCACAACTCCTGCGTCCCCTACAGTCGTGCGACCCTACCACTCTAAGCTTTGGTCCATCGCATTGAGCCACCCTCACTCTGGTCACCAACATCCACCATCTTCAGACTTTACCTTAGCCTTAGCATGGGCTAATTGGAGTAGTCCTCGCCGACGATGACCCTACTCTTGACGATCAAATCATTGATATTACGAATAGTAGAAAAATCCGAGTATTGTAGAAGGATGAAAAGGGGAAATTTGGTCTTTATTGCTATATGGAGATTACAATTTGCTCTAAATGAGCAATTACAGGGGAAAAATATTATGTGCCCTAATGCGGAATGGTCTTACCGTTGTTCTCTATCTTCTCTCTAGGTAAGGCTTAAATATCACTAAAGAGATGTTAGTTGTAGGTATGAACATACGCTTTGTTGATTCATTCCTTCCGCACGTGTAAGCAGTTGACGGTAGTGAGAGAGGCCTAAAAATAACCGTTGATAAGTTGTTGTTAGTGAGGGAGAGCCTCGGGAAACAACCCCAGGGGCTCTCCCACTTCAACTCTAGCTTCTTTGTTGTGCTGGCCTGGAGAACCTTTTTTGAGGACGAGGTCCCCCACCACGAGATGATGTGGCCTAGCCTTCTTGTTGGAAGCCACAGCCGCTCCAAAGTATTTCATGATGTTGTTGGCTGCCTGAACCCTAGTTTCATCAGTGAGGTCCAACAACAACTTCCATTCCCCTGGGTGTGCCTCGACTAGCATGTGGTGGGACTTCGCTTTGAGTTTTTCGGGCATCATGGCCTCGTCGCCGAAGAGCAGTTTGAATGGGGTGAAGCCCATAGGATGCGTGGTTGTGGTGCGTGTGGACTATAGGATTTTGGGAAACTCCTTCGATCACTTTCTCTTTGGAAGGCCAATCAAGTGTTTCTTTATTGCTTCTAAGATGGTGCCATTTGCACATTCCACAGCCCCGTTGGATTGCGGGTGGCCCACAGAGGCATAGAGTATCTTGATGCCCATGTATTCATAGAAGGCCTATAAACCTGCTAAGTTTAACTGTAAGTTGTTGTCGACGGTGACCTCTTTGGGGACTCCGAATCAACATGTGATGTTTTGCCAAAGAAGCTTCTGTGTGGCCATCGATGTGATCCTGGCAAGGGGTTGTGCCTATTTGGAGAAGTACTCGTAGGCCACGACGACGAACTAGAGGTTGCTGGGCACGCGGGGGAGCGGTCCTATGATGTCGAGCCCTCAATGCACGAGCGACCATACCAACGGTATAGGCTACAGGGGGTTGGCAGGGCGTGGTTGAACCTCCCTATCCATTGGCACCCTTGGCAGCGTTTGACCAACTCGTGTCCATCCGAAGAGGCCATGGACCAATAGAAGCCTTGTTGAAAGGCTTTCCCTATCAGGGCTCACGAGGCCAAGTGCGAGCTGCATAGGCTATGGTGAATGTTGGCAAGGATCTCTTGGCCTTTGCAGTGCAACAGACACCAAAGGAGAGGGGCACAGACGCCCCTTTTGTAGAGCACTCCATCCACTATGTCAAAGATTCTCACACAATATGCTAATCTTTGGAGTTCTTAAGGGCTGTCTGGCTCCTTGATCCTGTGAAGGAATGTGATGATGGGCATTCTCCAATTGTCTTCTTGGCTAATGAACAGGACATTAGAGGTGGTCCCATGCTCTTGCGAAATGGATGAAGATGTGAGGACTTCAAAGAATACATCGAAGGGGAGCTCGTGACCCTAGCTAGCCGCCCTCGCCAAGGCATCCACTTCCATGCTATCACCCCTTGTATCGCTTTGATGGTGACGCCTAAGAAGTACTAGCGCTTTGTTTCCCTGACTACAACAAGATACTTTGTCAGGTCGAGTTCCTTGGCCTTATACAATTTATCGATGTGGCCCGCGATAAGGCGTGAGTCACTATGGACGAGCACTCTCCGAGCTCCTTCACTTTGTAGAGGCCGAACAATAGGGCCTTGTATTTTGCCACGTTGTTGGTAGTCAAGAATTCGTGCCATGCTACATAGACTAACCTTTGCCCTTCGGGGGCTTGTGATGATGACCCTAACTCCAGCCCATATGGCACACCACGCGCCACCAGAGTGCAGGGCCCACACCAGCTCTAGGGATGGCTCATGGTTCGGTTGGCGTGTGGATGTCTATTCAATAACGAAGTTCGCCAAGATTTGTGATTTATCGACATGCGGGCTACATAAGTGATGGAGAAGGGTGCAAGTTTAGCGGCCCATTTGCTAATATGACCCGTGGACTCCTTGTTTTGCTGTATTTCCTCCCCAGGGGGAAGGATGAATACGCGGTGATCCTGTGTGCTAAGAAATAGTGCCCCAACTTCCTCATGGCCACTAGTAGGGCGTAGGCCAGCTTCTCCAGCTCAGTATAACGTGTTTTCGCGCCCTGGAGTGTCTCGAACACACAATACAATAGGCATTGCATGCTCCCTTCCTCTAGCACTAGCACTATGCTAACGGTTTGGGGAGTCATTATCAAGTACAGTAGAAGCAGAGCCTCTTGTGCTAGCCATGCAAGCTTTAGGAGGTTCGCAAGGTTTGTCTTTAGATCTTTGAAGGCTTGCGCGTACTCACTGTTCCATTCAAAATCATTGAAGCCATAAAGGGTTTTGGAAAGCGGGAGTGCCTACTCCATGGCCCTTGATAGGAAATGGCTAAGGGTGACGCGGTAGTCGCTAGCCTTTGGACCTCCCTAACGGTCTTGGGGGCATCCATGGACCGTATAGCATCGATTTTGTCTGGGTTGGCTTTGATGCCCCTCTCAGATACCAAGAAACCGAGTAACTTATCCACTCAGACCTCAAAGACACACTTTTCTAGGTTGAGCTTGATGCTTGCTTGGCAAAGGTTATTAAAGGTCTCTTGGAGATCTTTGATGTGCGAAGCTACACATCTACTCTTTATGACCATGTTGTTCACATAGGCTTCGACATTCCAACCTAGTGGGAATGACACGACTAGGGCAATGAGCCTGGTAAATATAGCCCTGGTATTCTTTAGGTTGAAGGGCATCCTGATGAAGCAAAATATCCCGCTGGGGACAATGAAGCTAGTTTTGTCTTCGCCCTCTTTAGCCATTCGGATATGATGATATCCAAAGTACGTGTCAAGGAAGCTCATCATCTCACATCCAGCTATGATGTCCACCAACTAGTCAATGCAGGCTAAGGGGTAATTGTCTTTGGGGCACACCTTGTTGAGGATAATGAAGTTCGTGCACATGTACCACTTCCCACTTGCTTTCTTGACTAGCACCGGGTTAGCGAGCTAGTCTGGGTGGACCACCTCCCAGGTGATACTAGAGGCGAGTAGCTTGGTGACCTCCCTCTTGCCAGCCTTCTGCCTGTCGAGGGACATTATCCGCATCTTCTTCTTGACGGGCTTTACATCGGGTTTCCGAAGGAGACCATGCAAATACGTCTACATTCATTCGAAGGACTTTTAGAAGGTTTCACTCTGCCTCTGGGGCCAATCCCCCTCAAAACCTACCTTGACAGGTCATCGTTGACAATGGCATTTTCTTGACTTGGCTATCTGGCTTCGGCTTCAATGTCCATCCTGTGGCGGAAGGAGGGGGTGGAGCCCCTAGGGGGCATGGCCTTCACCCAACACATGCACCTTTTCAGTGTGGGCTTTGCATTCCCTCTTCGATTTGCCATGCAAGGTCTTGGTCATCGAGTACTATATGCACCTTTTGGGCCAAGAAGTTTCATGCATGGAAAGTTGTGGTATGGGATCTCCCTGAACACATTGAGGGTAGCCCTTCCCAGTATGGCGTTGTACTGGTATGGAATGTCCATTACATCAAAGTTGACTACCTCCGTTCTGGCTTGCTCGCCTCAGTCGAAGGCCACTTCGAGCTCCAACTGGCCTAGCGCCTTGATTGGGCCTCCACTGAAGCCCTGTAGTGGGATGATGGGTGACTAAAGAATGCTTCACGGATGCCTATCTAGTCGAAGACGCTGACAAACAGGAGGTCTATGGAGCTGCTTCCTGTCCACCAGGACTCGCCTCAGTTCGCACCCCACAATGTTTGCCGTGACAACCAATAGGTCCTGGTGGAGGAAGTCTGCTCCTGAAGCATCCTTCAGCATGAAAGTGATGACAACTTAGGTCCACATCGAAAGCACCTATGTCAGGTATGTGGCAACGTGGTGTACCCGGCATGCATAGGCCCTCTGCTACCTCTTAAAAAGGAACTTGAGGGATGACCCTCCCATGATGTCGTGGTCCGGCATTGGTGGCTTAGATCCATAGCATGCTGGGAGGGGCTCGCACAAGTGGTATCTCCAGAGGCTGCTGTACATGCGCCACCGCCAGTGTCCTTGTGTCTTGATCATGATCCCTGGTCGTGCTCTCACGGAGTGCTACAATGGTGGGGCACTCGCGTGCGATGTGTTCCCCCTTGTCGTGGACCTCACACCACGACCCCTACAAACGTCTGTTCTCTTGGCCTCGCCCCCTTCCACAACTGTGACCCTTTCCTCTACCGCAGCCCTGGCCACCAGGGGCGGAGGCCCTGTCGCTTCCCCCCTTTGATGTCAAATGCATATCTACCTCGGGACCTTTTTTGTAGTTTATGGGTTGCACCCTCCCTCTGGGTCAAGGGGTGGGCTTACTCGCCGCACTGGGCCCTATGACATTAACCTCGCACCTAACTGCATCCTCTTCGGTCCGCGAGAGACCCTTTTCGAAGGCTTCAGATGGCAGCGTGTTGATAATAGTCGACTCGTTGATGTCTTTAACTTGGTATCTAACTTTCGCGAAGCGCTTGAAGTACTCCCGCAGCTTCTCTCCGAGGGCATCCATTATCGTGAAGAGCTAGTCAGCGTTGACCCGCTTCGCGTAGTTACCTTAGAAGTTGTTGTGCATGAGATCGTGGACCTGCACCCACACGTAGATAAAGCCAGGGCCGATCGTGAAGAACCAGGATAACATGACCCCCTGCAGGGCGAGTGGTAGCCCCTTGGCCTTTGTCAAGTTGCCTCCTCCGGCGGCTTTGATAGCCATCTCGTAGACATGTAGGAACTCGTAGGGGTCAGTGTCACCCTTATAGGTCTCCACCATGGGTATCTTGAAGTCCTCCGGCCAAACACATCACTGCAAGCCTACACTGAGGGGGACTTGGAGTCCACCCACATGGTGCACTACGAGCATCGGCAGTAGCGTCCAAACTCTCCTCCCTCCCGTAACCAGCTCCACCGCGACAATAGAGGGGGTCTGCTGGTTCCGCGCCTCTTGCAGTTTCAGTATGGCCCTCTATAGGTCTGCCAGCTCTCCCTGTAGCATCCCATAGATCGCCTCTAGCCTACTACTGCATGTACCTGACGTTAGCACCAGGGCGACTTTGGCTTGGTGCGTGTCAAAGGCGAAGGCGCCCGGGTCGCTGGAGGTCGCCACGACGATGATGGGATGCCAGAACTACTTAGGGCTATCGAGGTGTGATCCTATCGTGACGCCGAACATGGCCACCCTGGTGTGTCGCTCCCACGAGGGTGGGGGCCTCTCGACCACCAACTCCGTCACCGCCGCAGCTGTGGTGCCCTTCCTTCGCTTCGAGGCCGACATCGTCTTCCTCTTCGGCGCCATCAAAGCCTAGGCGGTTTGGTTTTGACTTATGGCTTCTACGCCGATCTCCACAGGCAACACAAACTGTTGTAGTTATGAGTCGGACAATAGATAATGTAGCTTCGGAACGCCCAAGAAGGGCACCCAGTGCCTAAGACTCAAGAAAAGGAATATGTGTACACTAAATGCATTGTACTTAGTGTTAACTTAGTTTTTTTCCTCTTAAATGTTCTCTCCTTCCTCACGGTGCCATATAAGCTATATTTATAACCATGGATGAAGGTGTTTACAAAAACTAGTAGATTTTTCTGTATAATTGCGTGGCTAAATATTATAATATAATTACTTTTGATATACAACTCTACTTTCCATAATTGAAATACAATTAGATTTATTATAATAACTCTAATATCCTTTTCTTTTGATTAATGTAAAAACTTTTAGTATTTTTTTAGGATTATTATGGGATTTTCTTACCCTTAAAACGAAAGAGATATCATGAATATCACTAGTTTTTATTTACATAGATGTCCCTTTTGGGGTCTTCACTAGTAGCGGCAAACGTATCATTTTCTTAGCATAACCTACATAGGCTTACCTTTTAGTTACACGTATACTTGGGCTTATATATGGTAGGCCGATTGGGCGAATGTAGTGACTACTCCCACAACAGTGGGGATGGATCAGTTGAGTTCGTGCCTTTTCTTTTTGTTTTAAGTGAGAGCAGACTAATTAATTGTTTGTTGCTTCCTTGTTTGATCTACCTTCCTCTGTGATTTGATTCAATGTTGACACGTTCCATGCTTCGATTTGGGATGTGACAGTGTTGGGTTGTTTAGCTTCACCTCTGTGATTGGATTTGCTCGAATTTTGATTCAATTAGAGAGATGGGGATTGGAGAAAGCGAGGCGGTTTGATTGATTTGATTCTTGGTGATGATTTCTTCTTAATCTAATCTCCCCAGCTGCTACAGCCTGCAGGCATGGCGGCCATGTACGAGATGGCCAAGTGCGGCATGGACCCGAGCTCAAAATCTTCTAATTCCAATCCAAAGGACATCTATACATAAAACTTTGAATTTGAAATGGTTTGAGTCAAATTCAAATTCTACTAGCATAGGATTTAGAATCTAATTGAACGAATCAAATCCAAAGTGCATGTAAGTGAAATTAAAAAATCTAAAATCTTCCAATTCGATTCACATTGTGCCATTGTGATCCAATGACAGCAAATCACCAGAACCCAAAGCTTACATTCTTTTGCAAAATACTCCTTCCAGTTGAAAAGAAAAGTAATACTCCAAAATACTCTAGTTTTCAAAACTGTATTAATTTTGACCGAAGATATTGGGCGGGCTCGGAATGGCTGTGGTTTCGGCTTATCACTTCTGTGCTACAATAACTACCTTTTAAATAGTACGTTTTTGTAAAATAGGATCTATAGATAGATTATAGTAGACACTATACTGAATTCAACTATACAGGATAAACTTGCATACGACTATTTCTCTCCACATTCTGTCCCACGAACCGTTAAAATTCAAAAACCTCAAGCTAAAAAACGCAGACACAGCCAAAAAAACCAATAATTGTCTACGATATAAAGTTTGGATGTATGAAAAAGATGATGCGGACAGGCTTGTCGTAAAAAATACTCCTATAACATTACACTTTATAACTAACTTTGAATATATATATAGCGGTCAACACAGAATCGTTCCAGAATCTTATCGCCTTTGAAAGTCCAAAAGGTTGTTTTTCTTAGAGAGGGAGCAATTCCCGTCGCCAACGACATGCTTTCCTTTCCTTCCACGATACCATGATCAATATATGACGAAGCTAAATCCCCCCACCATCAAATTGAAGCCAATCTTCCTTAGCGCCGAGGCAGTTCAGGCTTAATTCTGTCGTTTCGGTCTTGGCTTTGTTTGCCTATGAGTGTCTAACACGCATGCTAATACCACTGGCTACTACTACATGCATGTTTACACACAATAGCTCTGCAATGTCGCTCATCTGCCTGCAAAACCAACCCACATCAAAGGCTCTTCTGATCATGGAAAGCTGCAAACTGGACACACAGACCACGGGCGCATGCATGATCGATCTCCAAAGGCACCTTCAACCCTGTTGTGCAATCGGTGGCAAAACAACAGGAGCGTCGGCGCGATCGCAGCCGCGCCATGGATGGACCACGGACGATGCTGGATTCCATTGATACTACACCAGCGCGGCATATTCTGCTCGGCAGCTCGAAATCGGGCAGGTCCCCACCCGCGCGGCCGCGGCAGCAGGGCTCCTCTGTACATGGCGGCAATGCCTGCTTTCCTGCACCCTCTCTCTCTCTCTCCAAGAGCTCTGCAGTAGAAAACAAAAGTTTGCACCCTTCAGATTCTGCATGCACACAGGACACGCCTCGCCCCGGCGGCCAGTTCGTGTGTACAGCAGCAGGCTCGGAGTGGCCAGTAAGGAGGGGCTTCAATAATGGCGGGACGGGCTCACGGGCAAAAGTACGACACCAAGAGGCGATGGGCAAGGGAAACACCACTGGAGCTGCTGCACTGCACCCCAGCTAAGGCAGCCGCGAGCTCTCCCAGCAAGTTTGCAGTATCTCAGGCTACCGCGCGGACGCCGCCGCCGACGAACGCGATGGCACTGGCACGCAGGTAGCAAGGTCAAGGTCTAGCGCAGCCGGGAAAAGGCCACTCAACAGGGGGATCGAGTCTGCGAGCGTTCGCACGCAACGCCTGAAACGAGAAAGGTCGAGAGGCCGCGCGGAAAAGGGCCAAAAGAGAACACCAGAATTTTGATTTTTCTCTCGTTCTTTCTTCCTCCCAGCTAGCCTTTCTTCCAAAAGAAAAGGAGGGGGGTTTGCAAGGCTGGTTCTTGGTACCGCTTCTCCTTCCTTTCGGAGTGTGGAGCCTACATTAGCTTGCAAGCCGCGCCATTGCCGATGCGATGCATACTTCTGCTCGCGTAGCTAGGATACCATACGGTCAGGTCATAAATGTGCGTCAGTGCATGCTAGCAAAGCTTCGAGTTGGAGCTCGTCGTGGCGGATCGATCGCAATGAATGCGACAGCCTCGCCTTAATAAAAGCCGAAAGGTCGATGATGCCCGAAGTAAATGGCATGAACACGATGAGAGGAGACTAATAGGGAGTAGTACTCCTAAAGAAAGGACGAGGCTTCATTCAATTCACAAATTAGCATTGCTACTGTTGGAGTACTTGCAAAATGTGGAAAATGCACAAATGCTGCGGGTTCGGTGAGATCACAGCTAACGTAGAGTGTTCAAAAGAAAAAAATCAGAGGAAAATGGAGTAAACATGTAGCAGATGTAGCGGACTGGACGGACCATGAACAAGTTAGGCGGAGTTTGGAAGCAAGGGAGAAGGGAATGCAACAGTGCCGCGGTTAGCTTGCCAGGTATGGTGAGCTCCCCGGCCGGTTGCTGTGGGAACCGACATTTCTGAATCCCATCTGCCCTATGTGTGGCCAAGTCTAGAGGAGTGGCCGGACCCATGAGGAGATCGAGTAGTAAAATTATGCAAGTCCCAACTCCCAAGCACAAGAAATATAGGGAAAAGGAAGAGACAATCCATCAACCCAAATCCCCAGGCAGGAAATTTCAATTGCAAGACAAAAGAACATTTCCCAAGATCCAAATCGGCAGATGGCCATGCCATGCCCTCTTCCTTCCCAACGGCACCAACGTTCATCGTCATCCCATCGACAACGGCAACACAAACCCAAAGAAGCACAATGAAATGAAAGAACGGAAAAGAAGGGAAAGAAACAGCAGCTAGCCACCGCCACCTCCTCCGTCCTAAAACCAGCAAGAACTGCTGCTCGCTACGAACCTACTACTCGGCTAAAAGAAGGCAAAGAAAAGGCTAAGCCGCTAAGGAGATTATGCGAGTACCTAGCACCGGGAGCTGCGGCGCGCGTCAAGGCTTCTTGCCGAGGGTGTGCTTGTTGTTGTGCATCCAGACCTTGAGCACGTGGCGCTTCACGCAGACCTCCTCGCAGAACTGCTGCACGGCGGCCTCGTCGTGCTTCTGGATGCGCCACCCCAGCCGCTCCGCGAAGGCCAGCATCTTGTCCTTCTGCTCCTGCGTGAACTTGGTGCGGAAGCGCTTCTTGCCGGAGACGGAGCCGGACGGGCCGGCCGAGCCGAGGGACATGCCCACCAATGGTCCCATCACCAAGGGGCCGACCATTCCGGACATGTCGTCTCCCTCGTCGCGGCCCGAGTGGGAGGCGGAGGGGAGAGCCAGCAGGCGCTGAGTGTGTCCGGCGGCTGCGGCGGCGGCGGCTGCAGCCGCCGCGGCCATCTGGTGCTGCTGCTGGTGGAGGTACCCAGCCGGGGTCCGGTAGTAGGGGGAGAACTGGTGGTGCGGCGCCGCACCGTAGGCGGTGATGGCGCCGTGGGACACGGCCGCGGGCTCGGCCGCGCCGGCGCCGGTGGGGGAGTCGGACTCCTTGCGGTGGAAGTTGCGGTGGCAGCCGCAGGCGGCGCAGCGGAGCGCGTCGATGGAGCCCTCCTCGCCCGCGGCCATGAACTCCCCGCAGCCATCCACGGCGTGCCCGCCGATGCCGACCGCATGGTTCTTGAGACACTCGTGGTACCTCGCGCCACCTGCTCCGCCGCCGCCGCCTGGCGTCCTGAAACACCCACCAGAGTCCCCCGGCTTCGGCCCCCCGCCGCCTCCCAGCCCCGGCTGCGGCGGCGCCTCGTAGCTCGAGCTCACCGGCATCGGCGCCATCTCTTCGTCGCCGTCGCCCTCATCGTGCTCGTCAAAGTTCATGGTTGTCGGCTGACGCTCACGCGGTCGGAAGCTCCCCTTTACTTCCTTTTGGATTTCTTGCCTCCTTGGGTGTTCTTGGCAAGGTTAAGGAGGGCTTAGGGAGTAGCAGGAGAATGTGAACTGCGGGCACACCCCGCTAATTTTGCCGCACCGCTGCGCTGCGGCAGAAGCAGCGGCAGCAGGCTGCCGGCAGGCAAGCTGCTGTTGTGCCCTTGGGGTGTTGATGTAACCCCCCCCCTCTCTCTCTCTCTCTCTCTCTAGCTGCTCACTACTATTAGCTGTGACGGTGTTGCTTTGCTCCGCATCTTTCTTGTCTCGCTGTCTCTCTCTAACACTGTGTCACTGTTTGTGCTGCTCTTTTCAATTTTGGCTCCAACTCGTTTTAAAATGGGTTTAGAATTCTTCATTTGATTGTGACAGCGCCTTCATGTTCGAAGCTCGTAGCACTCGGCGACCCGAGGGTCAATGATTCATAAACCTTTTTTCTTGTAAGGTATTTAATTTTTACTTAAATGACTGTAATAATTATAGTAATTACTTTATATCACATCAATTAGACTAAACAAAAATAAAGCTAAAGATAAAAACTAACAAAAAGACCAGCCTACTACAAGGCCCGATCAGATTATCATTGTGGGGTAGGCTGACTACTAGTCGCTTCACTGCCGATCTACAACCAGTCTGACAGCAGGTTTTAGAATGGTCCCTGTTCTCAGATATAAAAATCTCTCGGATCAAAAGCTTAAATCTCAAGAATTTTTTTAATTATCATCGAAACACGTTTGAGTTTTGTATGAGATCTGCTCAAGAGAATAGGAATTTAAACCAATCAAAAATTATAAGATTCTTGAACTCAAGTTTACCAAATTGAAGATAATCTAATCTAGTTCACAAGAACACCATAAACTCTAAATCTCATTACTTCTTGCTCGTCGGGATCTAAGATGTGGGGTCTTCTAGATCTATTCTCATATATCCTAGTAAAGTAATTTAAACAAGAGATTGGGTTAGAACTCTCCATGAATCGAAAATAACAAATATAGCTCAAAAATAATCAATAGCAAGCAAGAACGCTAACAAAAACATGATTGAGATAAAAGTTTCATCTATTACAGTGGAGAATGATGTTTACATATTTATAGATTTTACTAGGTGTAGCCAAAACACCACCCTTTCCTCTCCATTTCTCTCTTTTACAACCATGGAACGAGACAAAATGCTAGAGCAAAAATTAAACCCTAGAACCCTTCATCTTCCACCTCCTCTCATCCGCTCTAAATAACCAGGACAACTCTAATGGGTCCAACCCATTAAGCTTACGAAAAAACCCGTCAACTTTACTAACGCAAGGATTACATACTCACATGCACTTTTCAAAGGTTTACAAGACTCAACAAGCCATCCTTATTAGTGATTGATCCACTTACTAATTATAACTCTTTTTAACTTAAACCATTTTTCCTTTACGTCTCTCCACAACATGGTTTTGATCAAAATACCAAACTAGTATTTAGCTAACTACCAAATTACCCTAGATGAAGCTTCCAGGAGCTTTCTCTTGTCTCCGTCTTCACCTTCATCTCAAAGCATCTCCACATACTTTGACACGTAGTCTGTAGCGCTCAATGACTAATCGTCACATCTTCATGCATTCAGACTCTTCCAAATTGTCTCTACGTGCAACGGTCTTGTCAGTTGACGCACCACATACATCAACTCATCTCTCAATAATTCTTATATTCTCTATACTCCCACTTAAGTTATGTAGCCTCACCCCAGACTTATATGACCGCTTCAGACCTCAGCACCTCCACTTAGTCCCAGTCTATTGTCGTCGACTACTACATCCTTTAAACCACCTACACATCCAAAGATCAAATAATCATATTGAGCATAACCAAACACTAACACTCATACCGTGCTCACACTCAAACCAACTGAAATCCAATTTCATAAACACCCTAGACATGTCTAGCTACTCCAGAAACTCTCTGGACACCGTAGATATGTCTGCCCTTGACAAGCTAGTCTGACCATTATGCCATGATTAGTCAGATCGTGTACCACCAGTCTAACCACACTCCCTATGTTAGTTAAACCACCAACCACCGATTGGTCAGACTCCATCCCCACAACAGTAGATCGCCGGGAACAAAAACCCTAATGAATAGGTCAACATCGGTCGGGCCGTTATCCCAGGTCCGATTAGACTGTCTAAAACCTAACAACAGTATTCAAATCAAAGAAATTCAACTAGAGTAGTTGCTAACCTCGTACTTCCAAAACTACACAACATGCTGGGCTTATATTAGTCATTAACTCTTACGGCCACCAGCTCAAGTCGTGGCATCAATTCTATAGACAGCGTCTTATGCATACCACTACAGGAAATGCCCTAAATAGCACAACATTAATTAGGTATCAGCAAAAGATAAATGCAAACAACAGAACGCCTAAATCCACAAAACGGAGAATGTATTTATCCCATCTTGATATATCCTTGCTAAGTCGCTAGCAAACCCTTTGACTGGCCAGTGTGTCGAAGAGTGATGTAAGTAAACACTGGGGTTGTCTGTCAGACTGTCACTAATTTTCGGAAGGACCGGTTTCAAGCCCTAATCGATGATACGCTCCCCGTGATTTAGGGGGTGATCGAAATAGCGATGACTTTTAGTTTTTGCTGAAAAATATCAGAATCGCTGAAAAACATCAGAATCTGAGTTAGTTTATTGAGTATAATTAAATTTTAAAAAATTTAAAAATAAAAACGACACACTAATCTAGAGCGGACGTTGCAAAGGAACATGAGAAAAAAAATCAAACGAAAAACTAAAAATTTTTATCAGAGCTACAGAATGTGAGCTACTCTGATGTCCAAACGACCACCGCGAACGCTGCGATGAAACGCTGAGCGCGGCCTTAGTCACTTAGTATACAAATTTTCCAGAGAAGGCTACTCTAAGATGTGATCTGTTCATATTAACTTATATTTTTAGTTTTTATCTAGAAAAATTATAAATTAATATAAATATTTGGCTTTTGAAACAGCTTCTGTATTTCTCTCGCTATCGTCTCGCTTCGAGGATAAGATAAAGATAACTGGTGCATCATCGACTCCACTCCTATCACTTTTATCACACACACATATCACTCTCTCATTTTTTATACCATTCACCTTCTGTTCTAAAAACTACTTTTTAATAATTATTATTTATTTTTAACTAAAAATTATAAATCGCAATAAAAAAATTAAAAACAAGAGCCGATACAACGCCCCGGAGTACTACCTCTGGCTTTGGGACCAAACAAGCGTTAGGACCGAAGTTTAACACCATGTACAGTGTAGTCAAAATCCAACTGTGAACAAACAACATACAATTTTTTTTCGATCGAACGACCCATAAAATTCCCAAGAAGAATTTATGGAAAGGTCCAAAATGAAAGGTTGCGAAACCGCACGCCTTGCTCAATTGTACTGCTCAATATTTATAGTGCACGTACACGAGGCCTTGCTGTATATGTTTAAGAGGTACAAGAGATATACATACTACACATATTCGGCAGGTGAAGCTCAGGAGTCCGACCCGGACATGGAGTCGTATAACTTATTCGGCACGGTTACGATCCAGCGCCGCGTGGCCGTGTCCGACACGGCAGCCCCCATGACAGTCTGAACCATGGGAGTATGTCTGCATATTCGGAGCTCAATGGAACATGCAACACCAGAACAGCACCAAGTGTAACCTTCTCTCGAACAACACAAAATAGATGGCAAACTCAATGTGTTTAGTGCGTCGATGATGCCCCAGATTAGAAGACATAGAGACTACACTCACATTGTTGCAACAGACGATCGTAGCACAGGAGGCCGGCTGGTACAGCTATGGTAATAAGCTGCGTACCCAACATGATTCGGCAAGTGCGTTTGCCACCATTTGATATTCTACCTTAGCACTTGATCGAGATATCGTGAACTGACGTTTTGACAACCAAGAAATACTGATGTAGGATTCACCAACGAAAAGACAATAACCAGACGTGGAGCGGTGAGCGTCAAAACACCCTACCCAATTCGCATCAAAGTAGGCAACAAGCTTATTTAAAAAGGATGAAAATAAATGAAGACCAAAATCGAGAGTGTCTTTGACATAACGGAGCACACGTGTAACAAGGTTAAAGTGTGGTTGATGCAGATCATGCATAAAAAGGTAAATCTGCTGTATAATGTAGGATATGGCGGGTCGTGTGATGGTGAGGTACTGAAGAGCACCTACCAAGCTGCGATAATCAGTGGGATCCGACACTAAGGGATTGACATCATCAAGAAATTTGGAACACAAGGTAATAGGAGCGGCATGAGGATTGCAATTGCTCATGTTGACTCTTGATAGAATGTCCACACTGTGTTGGTGTTGAGAAAGATGAAGATCGTTGGAAGAACGAGAGGCGGAAATTCCAAGTGATGAAGGGGACCAAGATCCTTCATAGCAAACTCAGCACTCATAAGATGGATAATATCTCAAAGAACAATGCAAGACAAGGCAGTAAGAATTATGTTATCGACATATATGAGGATATAAGCGATAGTAGTACCATGCTTATAGATAAACAAAGAAGCATCGAACTTAGAACTAACAAATCCAATGGAACCAGCAAACCCCAAAAATCATTGAAACCAAGCATGTAGGGCTTGTATCAAACCATAAAGTGACTTGGAAAAATGACAAACGAATCTGGGTTTGGATGGGTCAACAAATCCAGATGGTTGTTGACTATATACCATTTTCATCAAGGTGCCCACACAAGAAAGCGTTCTTGACATCTAGTTGATGAATATGCCGAGGGTGAGAAACATCTAGACTAAGAACGACATTGATAGTGGTTGGTTGACGACCAGGCTAAAGGTTTCATCAAAATCAATTCCAGATTTTTGAGAAAACCACAGACTACTCAATGTGCTTTGTAGCACGTAAGAGAACCATCAGGATTGAGTTTGTGATGAAAGATCTATTTGCCGAAAACAATGTTGGTACCTAGAGGAGGTACAAGGGTCCATGTCTGATTGTGAAGAAGCACCTTGAATTCTTCTTCCATGGTAGCATGCTAGTGTGGATCCTTGATAGTCGAACGATAAGTTTTTGGAATTGGCTAGATTTTAGTGACAAGGAGATTGAGACGGTGCTCGCTGAGAGAACAAAGGAAGATGTCCCATATGTGCGCAAGTTGGATAGGGTGTCAGTGTGGATAAGGCCGCCATAGTAGGAGGAACCAAGCCTATGGTAGGCAAAGGCAGCACTGCAGTAGGGGTGGCGGCGGTAGCATGTGTGTTTGTGGCAATAGTGTTAGGTGTGTGCACAATGGCTACGGCACGTGCCGACATGTGCGTGACAGGAAGCATGGTTGTGCTAGTTGTGGCAGATGCTGGCACAAGCACAACAACTACGGTAAGCATTGGGAAAGAGGCGGCAAGAGCACCAGACATGGCAGCAAGGTAAAGTAGGAAATCCAAGTTGTCAATAGGCAAAGATTCCTTGACAAATGCAAAGGGAACTATGGTCTCATCAAAACTGACATGGCATAAAGTGATAACATGGTGGGAGGACCAAAGGAGGGATCAAAATAGCGAAAACCCTTATGGTGAGAGGAATACCTAAGGAAAACACAAGGGAGAGACCAAGCAGTGAGTTTGTGAAGTGCGATGGAAGCTGTGTTAGGGTAACAACGACACCCAAACACGCGAAGATGATATCCTGTGGGGTGCTATCCAAAAAGCTTAAAGTGAGGAGATAACATGCAGGAGAGATTTTGTGGGGGCGAACATTGAGAAGATGAGTGGCCGTGTGAAGGGCCTTGGCCTAGAAAGATCCCGGCATGGAGGCTTGGAGCAGCAAAGAACGAAGAACATCATTGATGGTGTGGATGGCACGCTTGTCTTGCTTGTTCTATTGTGATGTGTATGGACATGACAAACAAAGATGAATGCCATGCATAAGAAAGAAAGAACAGAGAGAAGCATTGTCAAACTCCCACCCATTATCGCATTGGACGTTTTTGATGGGTAGGTTGAATTGGGTAAGAATATATGCATGAAAGCCTTAGATGGTTGGAAAAGTGTCAGATTTTTTACAAAGCAGAAAGGTCTAGATGTAATGAGAACAATCATCAAGAATCAAGGTCCATATATCGCTCATCAATATTTGTATCCAAAATTACTAGGAATAAGCAATGTCCAAATATCACAATGTAATAATTCAAAAGGACTGGTAGATAGGGGTGCAAGTAGAGAGGGTAATTTTCGTCCGATCGATTGACCGAAGGCTCACGAAGCAAATACAGAAGAGGTAAATGAGTATAACACACTATCTATATCTGACTCTGACTCCAAGAAAACATATAGAATAGGATACGGAATGAGTGATATCCGTCTGTATATATCCGTATGTCAAATGATATGAAGAAGTTTGTTGTGACTGCACTTAGGAACGAGATAGCATATAGCGAATTTTCACATCTAAATAGGCGGGGAATACTGAGTGCTCTTCCTTCGACATCTCAACAATTAGTCTCTCTGTATTCACTCTGATTGTACCCTACAATCCAATGTCCTATGTAAAGAAGCGAATAATTTTCATCCAACCGACCATCCGAAGGTTTACAGAACAAATATGGAATGAAGAAATGGGTATCTGGTATTATTTGAGTCTAACTCTGACTCTAAGAAAAAATACGAAATAGGATATAGAATGAGCGATATCCGTCCATATCCACTCCGATTATACCCCTACTGGTAGAAGTGGATATAGACTTGAAAAAGGGTAACCTAACATGATGGCCTCATTGACATGTTTCACTCAGTGAAGTGTTTGATAGATTACAAGATATTTTTCTAAACCTAAGAAAACTCGACATGGTAGATCATCCAGGGTGACAAGGCGGTGATGCCAAAAGATGCTTAGGGTGGTAGCCACATGAACAGCTTGGGCTGGTGGATACAAGGAGTAGAGGCTGCCGAACTACTGCAAAAAAGATTATCTATCTTGATTGAGAGATCCTTCACAGAGAATATAAAAGGGTCAAACTCAATGGAGAAATTATTGTAAGTAGAGAAACGACATATGGACACAAGATAGGGAATGATGAGGGTATTATGGAGGTAGAGTGGTCTGGTGTGGGATGGGATAGTACGATGGCCAACATGAGTAATAGGAAGAGATGAACCAATGCCTATGATGATAGAACTAGAAGAAGCAGAGAGAGATGAAGAATGATTACCGGTGTTAGATGTCATATGAGACGTGGTTCCCGAGTCTATGTACCACTCTTGGTTGGACTAGAGGGACATGTTGTTGAGGGCATTCACCATCCCAAGAGGGAGTCGAGTAGGTCGGTGAAGCCGAAGGTGGAGGCGTGAAGAACGGCACGGTCAATGTGTCATATGCGGTGTATGTGTGCGAAGGAGCCAGTGATCGTTGTGCATGGAGGGGAGACACCTACAGGCGTAGGGTGCTATGGCATGGGCACGCCCCATGTTTGTTGCTAGACCAGTCCATGCATTAAAGGCCCACAGTTGGCGTCTCCGAGTTACAATTTCCGTTGTTGTTGCCATGCCCCTTACTGCAATTTCCATTATTGCATCCACCAGGGTTATGAGATCGGTGATCTAACCCACCGGTGTTTCCATGGTTGCCATAAGTGCGATCATTGGATCGGTTGTTGTTGGCATTGGTGTTGGTAGTGAGTATTGAGTTACATGCACCAACCAGTTCATCCAAAAAATTTAAGCTTCTGAGGAAAGATGGGTAATTCACTTATACCTCAATACCCTCCTCACGTGTAGGTTCTCTTAGATCTAAGACATAGAATAGAAGTAAGTTACAATTTTTTTAATTGCGCCAATCGGGTCTTGAGTTCAAGACATCTTGACTTTGATACCATATTAAGTTGCATGTCAGTTCACGCAAAATCTTAAGCTTATGAGGAAATGTGGATAATTGACTTATATTTCAACACTCCCCTTACATATAGGCTTCCACAAGCCTAAAATGTGAAATAGAAGTGGGATACAATTATTTTTTTAATTGTGCTAATAGAGTCTTGAATTCGAGATCTCTTGGCTTTGATACCATATTGAGTTATATGCACCAACCAGTTTACCCAAAAACTTAAGTTTATGAGAAAATACAGACAATTCACTTAGCCAGCTCATCCAAAAGTTTAAGCTTATGAGGAAAGATATATAATTCACTTATACTTCAACACCCCCCTCATGTGCGGGCTATCTCTAGCTTAACATGTGAAATAGAAGTGTATTGTAATTATTTTTTTAATTGCGCCAACCAGGTCTTAAACTTAAGATTTCTTGGCTCTAATACTATATTGAGTTATATGCACCAGCTAATTCACCTAAAAAGTTAAACTTATAATAAAAGATGGATAATTTATTTATACTTCAACAGTAAGAAGGACGTGGCAAAAGCGATCTTGGCATTGAGTTCTTTTTACTCTCCTTGAGAAGCAGCAAGGAGCGAGTCTGAAGGAAAGTTGGAAAAGACGTTTGAACAGGGACGATGGTGACGATCTCGAGTGGTGCTCATGTAAGTCGTGTAGGAATATGAGTGTTTCCACATCATCTGAGCAGAAGAGTCGAGCTGCATGATGATGTCAAAAATCACCATGGAGGTGAAACCATAGATCCACGAGAGAACGGTTCGGCCTCGCTTGTTTCAGTTTTTTTCAGCTTCAGTTTTTAGTTTCAGTTTTTTTTCACTATTCAGTAATTTATCTTTTTCTGAATTTTTTTAGATTTTTTGAGTTTTTTTTGTATTTTTCTTTTTTTCCCGTGTTCCTTTGTATTGTTCGTGATGGGCTAACATATTTTTTCTATTTTTCTATTTTTTTAATTTAATTATACCCAAAAAGCTAAATCAGTTACAGTAAAAAATCAGTTACAGTAAAATTTCAACCAAAAGTCAGAAGCTATCGTTAAAACGATCACCCCCGAAGTCATCTCATTCCCAAGAGTCGTCGCTAGAGCAGGTGTTGGAGTCATCGGTGGTGTGCCTTCGAAGAGAGTACTTGCCAAGCTGACGAGGAAACGAAAAAAGTGCTCTCTGAACCGAACGTGAAAGTTATTCCCACCACTTGGCATAGTTGGAGACCTGTAGGTCGAGAGTCATGTTACTTGCGTCTTGATGCTGGCGACTTGCACGGCTTGGGCAGAGAGGGACGGTGATGCTGATGCGGCCGTCGGTTTGACACGGCTAGAGAAGCGGTGGCGGCAGCTGAAGTTCCGGTTGCGACGGCGGCGGCTACTTCTTCAGCTGAGAGCCCTGTTGTCCCGCTCGTGGTGCGTGCGCAGGAGAAAGTGCCGAGGAAGAAGAGTCGAGTTGCGTCGGTGTGGCCGATGCGCCGAGAAAAAACGTCGGAGGAGGTTGCGACGCAACGGACCGAGCGAGTCCATTTCTAGAAACGATTAGCTCGATACCATGAAAGGCTGCAAAAACTGCACAACTTGCTCGATTGTATTGCTCAGTATTTATGGTACACGTACGTGAGGCGTAGCCAAATACGTTAAGAAATACAGGAGCTATACATGCTACACATATTCAGCAGGTGAAGCATAGGAGTCTGGCACGTACGTGGAGTCCTGTAACTGACCCGGCACGGCGACGATCCAACGCTGCGTGGCCCGTCTGACACGACAGTGATTCCGTGAGCAGAACTGATTTCTTCTCTAACACAAAACCTAGCACAGCTCAAATGCTGTTTCGGGCGGCCATTAATTTGTACTAGATTTGTTAAGACTTGGGATTTTTTTATTCCGGTGAACACCATGTCATTCCGGTGTGTACTTGTAGGATACTTTGGTCGTGTTGTTTGGCATTTTAGAAAAACTATAGCACCCCTCCACTAGTGTAATCACAATGATGGTATAGTCTCTTGCCATCCGATTATATCCATTGGATGGATTGGATAAATTAGCACCCCTCCACTAGTGTGTACTGCATATGGTACCTCTACCTTCTTCTATCCATTCCTCTAGTGAAATACTACACGCGGCCACGCAGTGGCGATGGCGGAGGTCACGATTGTAGACGCAACGAATTGGACCGGGCGAGTGCCAAGCGTGGCAGGCCGACGCTAGCAGCCACCGTCGAGCCCAGGTGCCTAAAAATGTATGAAATTCACCCAAAAATTTTAAATTTTTGCAAAATTTATTTAAAACCTGATTTCTCTTTTTGTTTGAAATTCATAATATTGTTGAGCTTCTGAAACTAGCTCGCAACTTTCTATGATTTCTTATAAAACTAGGTTGAAACATGCATAAACATGTTTACATCGTCTAATCTTTAGTAAACATGCATAAACTAGTCCCTCTGATTTTTATAAATTTTTGCTTTTTTTTGTGAAGCTTCACTGAAACTTATCTGTTTTGCTTGTGAAACTTATTGAAGGATCACGTGAGAAGGTCCAAGATAATGTTATGATGAACATTGCAAGTTTTACGAAATGGTCATTTAGTTTTACAAAGATAGCATCTTATTTGGATTGTTTCTACTTTAGGCAGAAAATAATTTCTTTATCTTTAGATGTGTAGGGATGCTAAGAGTCACTATGATCGACGGCGAGGATCGGAGCTACGTTCAGGGAGGACCCGAGACTCAGAACGATCAAGGATGTCAGGTGAGATGGTGATCTTAAGCAAGGTATAAGAAATACGAAAAATATTGAAAGCAAGTTCGAATGGTGAGTTTTGCACCATATGGCTTGATCGGTCCAAGTGATGCGTGGTCCAGTAGAACCAGAGTGGGAGAGATTTGTCAACACGTGGTAAACAAAAGGTGAACCTACATGTGACAAACATGACGATTGCTTGCAATAGAAGATGAAGATCCGGTCAAAAAAGGGTATTTTGGTAAGTTTGGTCAACATATCAGAATCTGCTTTGAATTAAAACCGTAGTGCATGAGTAGCATTTGGAGAGTGGTTTATGTCAAGGAGAAACTGGTTTGATCAAGGGTAAAGGACTTAGTGAATTCAGACTTATATACTTTGAAAAGTGTGCATAAATAAACATGTGTGAGTAAACTTCGTATGTGTGGAATTATTGTGTTTCCCCCATTGCACTAAGTGGATAGTATCTACTAAGGGTTAGGTATGGCTGGTTAGTCTACCTATATAAAGGGATTGAGATAGAGACTTCTGTTAACCATCTAATACATCTTTCTTGTGCTTTTATATCTAGAGTTAAAGTTTGAGAGTTAAGTGCATTGTGTGGTCTCTATCATCTAAGATGAAGTGACTGTAAAACTTATCTCCTCAAATAATCAATACATCAATCTTTAATCATCTCTATAGATTCATTATGTTTTGCTTGATTTGCTTTTGATTTAGTTGGTTTTAATATCTCATTTTCTCTGTTCTTGATCCTGTTGTGTCAAGAATGTGTAAGAGATGGAAATAACCTTTGAGAATGTATCTTCACTCATCTAGATACTTTGATAGCAACTTTATAAAAAAAACTCGATTTTGTTTAATTTGGCTCCAAAGTGTGATTTCTTTATTTGATGGTTTTTTATGTTATTTTCTTCATGTTCTTGGTTGCTGGGATATGTGGAAATACATCTAGACTCATCTTAGTTATCGTCCACCCACAAGCAAGTTGTATTTACTGATTTTGGTTTTGGCTCGGTTTTAGTACACCTTTCATTCAAATTGAAAAGGTCTCAATTTTTGCCATAATTTTCATAATTGTTTGTGGGAATATGTTCTTGATAGTCTTGAGAAAATCCCTGCAAAATTTTTATATCATTTAAATTTATGGATCAAAAGTATCATCGATTTTTGAATTTAAAATCGTGTTGAAAAAACTATTCACATGCCTGATTTTACTGTAGCATCGGTCAGACTGCCCAGGACCGGTCAAACCACCATTTCTACACTGGTTAGACTGCTGAGAAGTGGTTGCTTCGAGGCTTAGTGTTTTTAAGATATTTGGCTTGAGTTTTGGATGAAAATTCTATTTTCTTCAACTCTGTAGTTGTTTGAGAATAGAATCTTGAATACTTGAGGGAAAATTTCAAGACGACACCATTCACTCCTCTTTTGCCATCTAATCCCACACTTGTCTATTTTGTCATGAAACTTGGTTTTTTTTTGTGAAACATGCCTAGATTTTGTGAAACTCAAGTGAAACATCTATGTTTTGTGATAAAACTTAGGGTGAAATTCTCTTGAAATTCTCTTGAATTTTTAAACCTTTTGTGAAACTCTCTGAATTTTAAATTTTGTTTTTAAAACTATCTTCAAACTTTTCTTAAACTTGAATGTTAATTTTTGAAACTCTCTAACTATCAGAAATATGAGTGAAACATGCTAAAACGTGTTGAAATTTGCTTGAAATATCAAGCTCACAACCTGGAGCTTCTTTCAAAATCCTGACGAAATGCACTAAAACTTGTTTTGAAACTTCAAACTCAAATCAAGAAACCTTGACAAAACTTTAATGCAAATGAAACCTTATGAAACTCATGTGAAGCTGGTTTGAAACGAATGTGAAACTTGCTTGAATTTTTTGGAAGTTCATTCTTTCAAACTTCTGATGAAACACATTGAAACTTGTTTCTAGACTTCAAACTCGAATCATAAAACCTTCACGAAACTTTTGTGGAAATAAAACTTTATAAAACTCATATGAAGCTTGTTTGAAAACAACGTGAAATTTTCTTGAATTTTTTGGAACTTCACAAAACTTCATGAAACCGCTATACGTTACTCGATTTGTTTGCAACATCATGAAACTTCATGAAACTTCTGTGAAAACATTGAAGTTTGTTTGTGCATATTTTGTTGATTATTCTTAAACTCATTTTTCAATCAAATTTCATATTTTGAAATTTGTTGAAACAAGCTAAAAGCCTGAAACACTCTAAAAATGCACTAAAGCTCTCTGAAATATAGTGAAACTTGATGGAACAAAGATAAAACTTTTTGTATAATTTTTGAAACTTACCTCTAAACTTTTAAATTATTGCTCAAATTTTGTGAACCTTGTTAAAATCAACTCAAAACTTTGTTGAAACCTTCTTGAAACTTCGAGTTTTTAATCCTCAAGCATCCAAGAGACTTCTTGCATCGTTGAAACTACATAAAACTTGCTGCACTATTGATACTCCATGAAATTTTGATATACAGTTGGAAAACACTACCAATGGTATAGCATTAGCAAGCTGCTCAATTCCCCCACCGATTCCCTAGTCCCATCTCTTTCTCTCTCTACGAAATACCTCCCAAACTGAGTAGCTACAGGGCACAGATCGATCTTATCACTTGACAACATCGCCTAGCACACCTGAGGAGGCTCCCAGTCGCCAGTACAACCACGAGCTGGAGTAGGCGAGGGCGGTGGTGCTTGCGTTGTGTGCTACTTGCACAACTGACGAGGAGCGAGCGTGGTGGCATGCAGTGCATCGATGAATGAGAGCGCACAGCTAAGTTTGGTGGCGGCTCATCGTATTCTACTCAGATGAGCAATGGCAGAGTAGCACAAGCGTGAAGAGCGACAAGGAGTCATTGTTGAGCCCATGCGCACCCTAGAAGTTGTGTGATTTTTATGGGTTTTTGGTTCAAATCTGGTGTAATTTATTTATAATTGTGTTGAAACCTACTTGAAATACGATATTTTGTTTAAATTTTGTTTAGTTTTGATACTTTTGATGAAACTTCATTGAAGCCTGTCAAACCTTTCTGAAACTTGTGAAACCTCCTCAAATGTATTGAAACCTATATGAAACTATCTCTGAAACTTCTTGAAACATGTTAAAATTTCCATGAAAACTTCACAAAAACAAGTTAAAACTTGCTTGAAACATGAAGCTCAGAACTTGAAACATTTTTGGAACTTTTCCATGAAACTTCAAACTAAAAAGCTGAAACCCTCGTAAAACTTTATGCAAATGAAACCTCACGAAACTCCATGAAACTACTATACCATTGGAGTTTTGCTTGAATTTTGTTTGATTTTTGAAACTTTTAATGAAGCGCACGTGAAACCTTTCTAAAACTTGTTGAAATTTTTCTGAAACTTCTTGAAACGTGTTGAAATTTGCTCCAAACTATTTTCTGAACTTTCTTGAACTGTGTTGAAACATGTGTAAAAGTTACAAAATTCACTAAAACTTCATGAATTTGATGTTTCGTTTTCAAACGTGGATGAAACTTACAAATAGCACTGAAACTTTTATGAAATTAAATGTTTTGTTTTGAAACATAAATGGAACTTACAAATTTTTCCGTGAAACTTGTTATTCTCCTAAACTGTAAAGTTTTTTTTCTAAACTCAGTTGATAAAACCCGCGAAACGTGGATAAAATTTATTGCATCTGGATGAAACGTGCATATACTGTTGAGCTGCCTCCACATATTTAGGACATTCTCGTATCTAAGGATGCCGTCCAAATCTTCAGCAATCCCCTTATAGAAACAAAGCCTCGCTCCCATGTTCCTGGGGTCGAAGAAAACTGTGGAAATCCCCGTGTGCGGCCATGTCGAGCACGCGAGACCCACCGCGTCGCATCCACCATGAAACACGAACGGGTCGGCCGAACTAGCAAAATTATTAATGAGCAAGAGGAATAGACCCCCGTTCTGCCTGGTTTGTGGAGAGTAGAGAAACACAACCATCAAGGTTGGCTAGCTACCTACTTGTCCTCGACCAGCTAAGCGTGATCGCCCGATCGGTTTGGTCAGGTCAGTTCGCCAAGGGCACCAGCTCCCGGAATCTAGCGCCTAGCCTTTTTTTCGTTATGATTATGATTTATATAGTTTTTGGTTGAAATTTTTGAATTTTTTTATTGTTTGCGATAGAGATTATAAAGGGATACTCGTTTACGATTTTAATTTGTATAGATGTTAGGTTTTTAATATATACTATAATTAACTTGTAGATTTTATTTTAAAAATACTCCGTTTAATAGTTAGATACTATAACAAAATCCAAAAACTACTTTTAAAAACCGCAAAAAAAAAACAGACTTATGCTACTCGACGCATACGTAACGGGAGATCCATATGATCACCTTTTGCGATATGGGTCGTATAATAAGCCATACGAGACACTGCAAATTTGTTCAAGACTAGAGACCGTTCACACGCAACGTCGTATATGTAATGGGAGATCTATATGGTCACATTTTGTGATACGGGTTTAATACTTCTAATGTGTACGTACGTCCGAACGCGCAAGGCATCTACTACACTGAGAAACAATCGGGGTAGCCTGTATCACCAGATCAACTGATGCGACGCAGTTACGAGTGACGGATGTACTTACATCTTTTCTTAATTACAAACACACGTCACCACGTCCGCACACCATACACTCGCACACGCTTTGAAAGATAGAAACCAAAAGATAGCTTTATGAACCCACAGAGTTTCTACCGAAAGACACGTTCGTTCGTACGTGCTCTTGCGGATAGAGCCGTACATCTTTCACTGTTGCCTGTACTGTTCATCAGTAATTCCGTTACATCGAAATAGAACTTCTTTCATTGCTGCCTATACTGTTCGTCTATAACTCCGTTACGTCGAAATAGAATGATCAGCCCGTACAGTTTGACTAGAGCCCCGGCCATCCCCATCCCTTCGTACTTGTTTCATTGTTGCTTGTACTGTTCATCTATAACTCCGTTACATCGAAATGGAAAGATCACCCCGTACAATTTGACTAGAGCCCCGGCCATTTCTTCATTTACGCATATAGACATGATGGCACCATCCAGTACGTACAGACGTATGGTGCGATCCAAATATACGTGCTCCTACAGTAGTTCGGACGTCATCACGGGAAGAAAAAAGGGGAGTGCTTTTAACTACACAATACATTCACGGTAAAAAAAATACGCTCTCAAAAGATACGGTGAAAACCATAAAGCATAGTGAATTCATACTGTATCACTGGATATAAGTGTGATTTGCATGCACTTGATGGAAGTGTGGGCAAAATTTTACTTCCAAATTTTACTAAAAGGCAAATACAATAAAATATTATGGACTTATTTGATATGGTTGTGGCTTCTGATTTTTAGCTGAAATTTTTGAATTTTAGCTGTTTATGACAAAGATTATAGATAGAGAGATAATCGCTTACGATTTTGGATTGTATAGATGTTGGGCTTTTAATGTGTACTACAATTAACTTGTAGACCTCGTCTTGAAAAAATACTCCGTTTAAAATTAAGTACTGTGACAAAAGCTAAAAACCGCTTTTAGAAGCCGCAAAGAACATGCTCTAATTATGCAATAATCTAAACTAATAGTAGACAACTCATTATACTTTAGAATATACGCAAGAAAAGAAATATGAACAAGTAGCGATTGCACAAATGACTTACAGTAAAATTTGATGAAGAATATGAAGTAGCGTAGATCAATGCAGTTCGGATGTAGAGGTGTCAGCGCAAGAGTGACCATGCGGATTTGCTACCTAGAAGCCTACTTGCCACCTTGTGCAAGTGATTTCTGCAGGAATAGCTTAGATATGCTGCTCATCCTCCTTCTTGGTGCATGTCAAGAAGGAAGGTCGGCAAGGTTAAGCAGCATGACACAATAACACATCCATGCAAATTGGACTAATTCAAACTAAATAATGGTAATTAAGCAGTTTCCTAACCAGGTCAAACAGCGAGAAAAGCACCGTTAGCAATAAAAAAAAGGTGGACTGGGTTTATAGTGAGGCTGCATCACGGTACAGGCACATGCGCAAGGGTCACAAGTCACAAGTTATGTGATTTCACATGAAAATACGTGAATACGTGTAAGCGTGTGTTTAGCTAAAGTCTTTCTTATACCATCCTATACCATGTATCACATATTTTATGCGGTGCAAGGATTTCATCTTTGCTCTTCCACTAAGCAATATGGGATTAAACCATATATACTTTAAAATCCCCAAGAAATAGGCCTCAACGTGGGCCAATTTTCAGCAACAGTACTAACAGTGCCAAGTTTCCCGTTTGCCTTCATTTGCCAATAATCATTTGCCAAACTAGTCGATTGGCATGCACAATTTTTCCATTCTTTTCGTGTTATTTGGTTTGCTGAGTTTTGGGGTGTTTAAATCAGCTTTAGCTTCTGACTGTTGCTTGAAGAAATCAAAATCCAATTTAAACACCTCGGCTTTTAAAAACGACTTCTTCAAGATGTCAGTTGGCATCTATTGCCTCCTCTATGTCCACGTCTTCTAAAAGCTGTTTCTCAAATTTTGTTAGAATAGCTATTTCTTCCAACTATTATTACTCTATTTCAACCAAAAGCAAAAAACTTCAGCAAAAAACCATCAGTTTCAACTAATTAAAATATCCTTTTATCCAACCATAGCTACTTACACAACACAAGTATATATTACACACATGGCTTCTTACGTAGGCTACCGGTACAGTACAAAGTCGTGCATAATTGAGGTTACAAGTATAAAGATTTCTCTTCTATTATTTGAAACAAAAGGCTTATTTATATTAGTTTTTACTGATGATTTTTTGTTGTGGCTGATGAATATTAGTGACTAATAGAAATAGCTGATAAATAGTAGTATATTACATAAGAAAGACGGTACAACGAAAGTTACTATAATATTTGGACCACCATACGACTTGTAAATTGTGACATAATAAAATACAAAATACGTTATAATATATGAAAATATAAAATAATGACTAATGAATAATAGTAACTGAGAAAGTTAAGGTGTTTATATTAGCTTTAGTTTTTAAAAGTAGAGCTTCGAAGTCAAAGCCAATATAGATGGCCCAAAAATAAGTCTGTTTCTCCCTGTACTGCAATGCAAGCACTAGCTGGCATCACAGCGCGTGAAAGTGTTGACCTTTATTTTCTACGTATTGAGCAATGTTGACGACTTTGACCCGTTTGACTCTTGGATATATATACATAAATATCTACACACACACACATATATATATATATATATATATATATATATATATATATATATATATATATATATATATATATATATATATATATAGTCTATTTTCTACTTTCGGGTGTAATTACTCCTCCTTATATAGTATCTTATAACATAGGAGTATCTCATGTAACGGATAGTATGTATATATAGTATACGAGTATTTAAAACTATCAGGTGATGTGCATAATTTTTCAGATGTGGTATTTATATTTTTTAGACATATTTCTTTTTATGTACATGTATGAAGATATTTATAAATAAGCTAAAAATTATGTACTCCTTTATAATTTTTCATGTGGTTCATATTAGAGTATTTTATAATTAGTATACAAGTATACCTAAAGTGATAAATAAGTATTTTAAGTTTGTTTAGATGGTATATTAGATGTGGGAGTAATTTTATATATAGGAAGTCTCTTTTCTACTCTCAGATGCAATTACTCCCTATGTCGTATATCACAATGTAGGGAGTATCCCACGTAACAGGAGTAAAAGGTATTTTTCATACACACATATATATAAACACACACACACATATATACATATATATACATACATACATACATACATATGTATATATATATGTATGTATAGTAGAGCTATTATGCGCGTGGTTTTGCGCCCGAAAAGTTATCACCGACTGTGATAAAGTTATCATCAGATGTGAGAAAAGTTACCACCAGTTGTGTACTATAAGCATTCGACAGTAACTTCACTCGTTACAGATGGTAACTCTATTCATAAACATCAATAACTTTTCGGCATTGTGAAGGTTTAGCAATAAATTCATTCAGAAATATCAATAACTTCCCCATATATTTTACACCTACGTATTGATTAGTGTTTCTACATACATACATACATGCATACATATATACATACATACATATATATACACACACATATATATATATATGTATATGTGTATATATATATATATATGTGTATATATATATATTTAATTTTTAAATAGAGTGATTTTTAAAATGATATATATTAATCGATTGTATCATATACTATAAAAATTTTATTTATATCAGTTAAATTATACGAAAGTGTCTCCCCCAGTTTCTCCGTAAGATGAGATACAGGTGAAATACGCATTGGAAAGGTTGATGAAGGTTGATAGATCTCCACCACACAGTTTGTGGGCCCCACAACCTCCACTGCTTGTATGTGGTCGTCGAGGACACCATCCTACAAAGTTGCAGCGGCCCGCCGTCGCCGAGCGCCGCACTGACCAAATGTCCAAGCCGCCACATTGTTTGCCATCTTCGAGCTTCGTCGCATCGTGCACTGTCGCCGCTGAGTGTCGAGCCATCTCACCGGCCTCGCGCTTGTCACCGAAACCGAGCCTAGAGCTAGCCAGGATTGCCGGAACCGCCGCCTCTTGGATCCATTGGCCGCTGCGTCGCATTGCGTCGTCGTGACCCCGACCGCGACAAGCTGGTGCCTGGGCCCTGCCGACTCAGACGAGCGTTGAGATTGGGGAGGCTAGGATAGGGAAATGTGATGGAGAGAGAACGTAGCTTGTTCTTTTTGGTTTATTATTTATAGTTCATGATTTTTTTAAATAAATAAATAGAATAGTTCTTCATCAAAATGATTTATCTAGATAGTTTTTTAAAAATAATTTATTAGCTTTCAAATTATTCTTATAAATACTTATATTACAATCAAAAGTTAAAATGTATGTTCTTTTCAGCTTCTCAAAATGGCTTTTGGTTTTGCTACAGTACCTAACTTTCAAATGAAGTATTTTTTTAAGATAGAGTCTACAAGTTAATTATAGTACATGTTAAAAGCCCAACATCTGTACCATCTAAAATCGTAAGCGAGTATCTCTCTCCGTAATATCTGTCATAAACAACTAAAATTTAAAATTTTCAGTTAAATACTATAAACCGTAGTTAAAAAAAAAACAGACCCAAAGCATAAAATTAGGCCAAAACAATAGACCCAATGTAGGCGGAGCGACGCAGGCAGAGATAGAGAGCAGGGCTGCAACGCTCCATGTGTATTATGGTAGCCTCCCCAGCTTGCTAATTAGGGAGCAGTAGCTTAGTAGTTGGGACGTAGGAGTGCTCATCGTCTGGACTGGAATCGCTGGTTTCGTCGCCTGCCGCAGTACCGCTTCGCGGGCACCGAGTCTCCAGATGTAACGCTTCTGATCCATCATTTCAGCTGCCTGGACGCGTCCCTGTGGCTAGCACTTTTTTCCGTCCCCTTTCTTTCTCTTTCGTTTGGATGGACGCGACGACGGAGCTGTACAGGCATGCCGCATGCACGCGCTGGCTACCGAGACGTGCTGCATGCACACAAAGACTAGCTACAAAGTGGACGAAACACACGGAGAGGAGATCTCGCATCGCAAAAGGGGTCGCATGCAATCATGCTAGCTGGGGAGCCATGAAATTTTGAGAGCATGGGGAGCCGTGCGCCAAGCATAGTTAATATTTCGAGTGCACGTATACTACAGGGACATGGCAAATGGGGAACAGCAGGCCATGCTACCAAGAATTTAAACTTGTGATTTATAGCTTTGACTATTAATTTTTAATTAAAATTATATTATAGCAATTATTAGTTTTTTAGTCATTCAAATAAAAGAAAATAAAATAATAAAAAATAGTTATATTGTCATGAACAATGCAAAAGAATAAGAAAAAAGTAAAAACCGAAATTATAAGCTGATATATTTCAAGTGGTTTTAGTTTAAATAAGTCAAAAACCACAAAATCCAGAAACAAACCGTTTGAAGCGGAGCCTAAGACCGAATCTGATCTAGGAATGGTGCATGGTGGAGTTCGTGAGGGAGAGGATGGCCAGGCGGGAGGAGTTAAAGCCTGGCTTGGACGGTTGCGTACATGCGTCCATATGTGTAGGTGTGGATATCGAGCCAGGTTGGCTCGGTAAAACTCGTTAGCAAAGAGGCTCGGCTCGACTTGCTCGTTAAGCTAATGAGCTGGAAAGGTAGATCGGCTCAGCTCGGTAGCAAGTTCAAGCTCGACTCGTTAGGCCCAGTAGGAATATTGATTATCATATGCTCTCTGCATGATCAAGTGTTGTTACCTCCCAATTAAGCAACAGAAAAAAACATATAACATAATGATAATACTATCTCAGCAAGAGGACAAGTCACAATCCTTAACACTATCTCCTTTTTCCCCATCTAGTAATACTAACAAGCAAAAAGGTAATGACTAATGCAGCAATCATCTACACACAGCATACATGCTAGATGATACATGTCCAGAAAACAGAAAGCATAGGATGACAAGAAGCAATCACCTTGAACACAGGAAGCATACATCTATTTTCTGGGCATGAGTCATGTATCATCTAGCGTGTATCACCTTGAACACAAGAAGCAAGCTAAGGAAGCATCTTGTCCTTGAGAGAGTGTATACATCACATATTCACAAGCAAAAGATGATGCCCAGAAAATAGCAATGATATTACATGCAGCAT
Organism: Melocanna baccifera; assembly: GCA_036346265.1. Lineage (NCBI taxonomy): Eukaryota > Viridiplantae > Streptophyta > Magnoliopsida > Poales > Poaceae > Melocanna > Melocanna baccifera. The sequence continues at coordinate 4,580,217 of CM070697.1, read as the reverse complement.
ACATGCTAGATGATACATCACAGATTCACAGGAAGCATATTGTCTATTTCTTGAGAGTCTTTGATTTGGAAGTTGGTAGCAAACAAAAGTGGATCCACCAACAATTTGCAGCGTGTTCAAGAAAAATATAAGTAACTCAGAAATGTATGTCCAAGAAAAATATAGATAACTAAAATGCTACTGACTTGATTGATGAAAGCAAATACTATTACATTTCTTGACTTACTTGGGATGAAAGCAAATACTATTACATTGCTTGTTGACAAGCGACTTAAGGGGTGAGACCACAATTTCAACTGTTTCCAAGTAGGCCACAATTTCAATTTCAACTTAAGTGTAGATTGAAACAACACATTTCTTTAATTGAGCAGCACTCTTTGTTTGTTCCATCATCACCAATGTACATTCGGCCCAAAGATTGACTAAGGAGAGGTGCATAACAGAAAAGGTCCAATCAATGATAAATAACAGGAATTGAATTATATACTGAAGATTGATTGAGGAGCACATTTCTTTGTTTGTTCCACCATCACCAATGCAAGTTTGATTAGCCACTATTCTTTCAAATGTAAAATTTTAAATAAGCGACAGATTCATATAGATGTTACTCAAATAGTTCAATTCAGCATGGCAAACTTCCAACTACTTGAATCTTGGATAATAAATCTTAACTACTCTTGTTAGGATAAAGGTGCTTGAAGTTTTTTTTTTGTACCTTGAGCCCTAGTTGCTAGCCACCACACCCTGAGGAAATGGTACGGATTCAACACCATCCTCATCATCTTCTTCCTACAATAAAAAATTGAGTTAGACTCAATAATAACAAAGAGGATAGCTAAATGAGTTAGTATGGCCAGAAGAACTACAATGAAGAATTGCAGATATCACAGCACAACATGGATTTTGGCTATATTGTTCAACCAGTTCAAAGGTACTTCTATCTTGTTTTAATTTGCAATTTTGAGATTTTACATTTAGTTGGGCCAAAAGCAATAGTATCTATCTTGTTTACCTATAGTCTTCAACAATGAAAAAGGAAGAAGGGAATTGCAGTTCTGGAATAGATCTCTTACTAGCAAGGATCATTATTTGGTACATAAGTGCCATAGGGTAGTTCTGGAAGAGATCTTTAATTTTGCTTGACGATTATGAATGGTTTGGCCAAACTTTCATACCAATCATGTATTAAACAATAATCTCACACTGAACACAAACCAGCACATGCAACTAGTGGCAACAAGTTCATATGGCTATTATACATAACTGAAACCAGCACAAGCAACTAGTGGCAACAAGTTGAGGACCAATTTCAAAACACTAATTAGTACCAGCCAACAGGTAATACAGAAATAATATGCATTCTTAGTTGCAATTGCAACCTACTAAAACTTAGCATTGAGAAGCAAGAAACAGTTTAGATGGTATCAATAACATACCCGAGCACATTGAGAAGCAAGAACTAGTTTGACCATGGCCGGGGTCGGAGCTGCTTTGACACTGAAAGGTGGCCGTGGACAGGAGTTGACGATGTGGTTCACTGCTGCATTGGGGTTGATGAAGAGATGGAGGCAAACACGGAGGGGGAGGACCTCCTCCCTCCGCAATTATTTGACTCCATGCTGCCCTGCGCATGCCACTCCATGTGCTAGACACCAACGAGAGGCTGATGCAAATGGCGAGGATGAAGCGATGCGGACGACAACGATGATGCCAAAGCGGATGGTGAGGAGGGCTACGCGTACAAGGAAGGCGACAGGAAGAGGGTGGAGGCGGATGGTGAGGATGAGAGGACGGTCCAGTGGAGGCAGACGATGACTGGGAAGCGCAACACTGTGGTGGCTATGTTGTGCGGTTTCTAGGGTTAGGCGTACGAGGAAGGCGATGGGAAGGGGGCGGAGGCAGACAGTGACAGCGAGGAGGAGGGCTACGCATAGCGTACAGGGAAGGCCATGGGAAGTGGTAGAGGCAAATGGTGACGGCCGAGGAGGTGCATCGGGGTTGAGAGTTGAGACAATGAGAAGGCAGATAGGGAGTTTGGGAATGGATCGAGAGGGGAATGAGATCTGAAGAGAATCAACGGTCGCATTGTCCGTAGGCACAAGGCTAGGGAATACCACCACATGAGCCGATCGAGCTAGTGGAGTGACTCGCGAGCTGGCTCGAGCCTAGCTTGTTAAGGAACCGAGCTAATCCCTAGCTCAGCTTGGCTCGTACATTCCACGAGCCAAGCCGAGTTGAGCCTATACTGAGCTGAGCCAACTCACGAGCCGTGAGCTTTTTTGCCACCCCTACATGCATGCATGTGTGTGTGTGTAAACGTTGCGTTGTGCCAACGTTTGCCACCCACAGAGGTAGGCAATACTAATCAATTGCTCACATGATCCACCTATAGGAGGCCATACCTCATTAGGCGAAGTTTCAGAATGGGTGTTGCGACTAGAATTGGGAGTTAGGCCGTGCCAGCAAGGGCCCGATGGGCTTTGGGCCACGATAGGCCGTGCCATGCTAGCACAGCACGACTCGCCACCGGTGAGGCTCGGGCTCAGACTAGGGCACGACAGGTCATCGCCATGCCAGCTTAGGCAGGCCTTGTTGACTTGGAGGAGACGATGGGTCAATGGCAGTGACGAAGACGTCGACGGAGGTGATGACAATCACCATCTTCATCACCTTCGTGCTTTCCCTCTACCCTACGTAATGTAAGTAAATTTAGGGGAAAAGGAAAAGGCTAAAATTTAAATAATTACGTAAAAATATAGACACGTAAATATTTAGAAGAAAAGGTGAACTTTTTTTATATTTTACTGATACAATGTTACTGTCTTATTAAAAACCTTATGTCAGAGTGGACTTCTCCCGATAAGGAATAGAGTACAATAACAACATATATACAAACTAACTACTCTGCAATGTTGAGATTGTTCATATGTTCCAAGTCAGTGTTTGCTTGCACGATCTCATGATCCTCTAGTTGATATTGTTGCCTCTTTTTTTTTGCCAATTCTCAGTTCTTGGAGCAGGTGATTGCCTCCACCATCTTGGGTGTGAGGGATGAACTTCTTTCTTCAATTATTCTCTCTACCATACTGAACATCACTTTCGAAGAGACGATGGACACCATAACCAGTAGAATATCTCGTGTGAAAAGGCATAACACAAAAAAATACTTGCTTGTTGTTCTTCTCCCATTTGAGCAAGTCTATCTTATCTCCACCAGCGAGATCGCGATTGGTGTTTGCAAAATTATGCTCCAGGTAGTGGTTCAGCTCTAAGACATAATTTCACTTAGGGGCCACATGAGACTAGGAGGAAGAAGAACTAGACTTGTCTTTTAGTTTCTTTCACAAGTGGGCTACCAAGCTTGTCTTACTTTGTGGTTGCTTGTTGTGAGACCTCTGATCTCGCGCTGCTACCACACTTGTCATGATACAAGCGAAAAACATGAAAAAGCTCATTTTTGACATTTCAAAAGCTTCGAAGGAATCAAGACTAAGGTATTACCTAGTTCCTCCATACCAATATGCAAACCTGCTAACTTTTTTGTAAGATAAAAAAGATAGCAAAGCAATATAGGTATGAAATAGATATAAAATATTTAATAAAAATTTTCTCCATTGCTACAACAACATGCCTTAAAAGGTGACCCCTAGATTTAGCAAACTTGTATGTAATTATATGAATAAAATATATAACTAAGCAAGATGTAGGGCATTAAACACTAGATATAACCTTAATTGATTATACAAAGGTCTTAAAACTATAAAAATGATTAGTAATTTACTAATATGAATTAGTAACTACCAATTTATTATTCTAAGAGTTAGCATTGACAAAGTCAGATATAATATATTCATACCTTTGTACCTTTTTAGCATGATATATATCGAGTTTCACCTCATCTTCATGTCAAGATCGGATTTTTTGTGTGTCCTTGCCATTGGTTGTGCAGTACTCGCAAATCTGGCTGCCTCTTGAGGTGAACTTATAAGGTAACGAAGATTATCATGGATATTGTTCAAATATTCACCAATCATTTGCATACCGCCTTGCACAATGAGGTTCAAGATATGACATACACATCTCTAATGGAGAACATATCCACCAATATATGTCTATAACCATAGAGTGAGGATGTTCATGGACATCGTATTCGCCGATAGTTATCAAGAGTTATATAAATAATCTTATAATCTATCTGAAAATCATCACTTACGTCTAGTGTGTGCTCGGCAATGGCCTCTCCTATGTGATTCTTCAATTAACTTAAACCCTATGACTATCTTGTTTAGCTTATAATCATCATTTAAATAATTGGCTACACCATTAAAGTAAGCACTTTTCTGGTGCAAAGATGTCCAAATGTCTAAAGTTAAGGCAAAAGAGAACTGAACTTGTAGAAATATTTCTTTTAGTACTACTAGCTCCCTAAGATTGATCCGTAGAATATCAGTTGTGGTAGTTCTCCTACTGACAAGTTGGTATTGTAGGCAAAAGCCACATTTGATTATTCTTTCGAACATGCAACTTTCATCTATCTTAATCGATTGATCTTCGGAAATAATATATTTAGCAATTTTCTCATGAACAGAAAGAGAGTTGTACACCAAAATACTGATAGAGCTATCGACCTCGAAGTTTAGTTGTGTTTGTACTCCTCCACCTCACTTGTGCGCTCCTATCTTGTTCAAGCATGTTTTGTAGTGCCAATCCAAGTGACCCATTCCTCCACCTATCTGAACAATCAATTGATCTTTGCAATAATTACAAATTATGATATCTACCATTTGGTCATCTCAGATTTCCTAACTCTAGGACATGTGCTTTCAACACAATACCCTTTTGTCCAACGATGCGGTGCTAGACCCAGACCTACCAATATTGCCATTTGTGGATAGGGGAGAGAACTTTGATGTCCCCACCAACTTCAATATGCCTTAGTACTCCAAGTAGCATTCCATATCGTCCATATGACAGTCCTCCATGCCGTAGTCTCCCATGCTTGGGAGATTCTAGCACAACACCCCACTACAACTTTTGTGCTGTGACTCCTCGATAGTATACCTTTATCGAGCTTAGCAGCTTCCGCCGTTGCCTTTGTGTTGCGACTCCTTGGTACCATATCGCTATCAAACTTTCTATTGTCCACACTATTGAGACTATCGAGTAGAGCAAAGAGAAAAGAGAAGTTTGATGCTTCAATGGTGAAGAAATGAGTAGAGGGGGCGGGTTTTATAGCTATAGAGAAAGATAACGTTGTATCTGCTCATTGTCTATTAGCCTCCACCACTCCTCTTCCTTCTTCCTCTGCTCTATCTTGTCATTTGTTCCTGGCCGTTGCCTATCTTCCTCCCCGCACGTTGCTTGTCTTCTCTATCTTGTCACTTGTACCATGCTAGTTGCTAGACAACAGTTGCCTAATGCCCTGCAATGATGTATCTCTACTACCTAATCCCCTCTCTATTTGCCTCCCGACCACCTCCCCCATAGCCCACCCCACTCCACCCACCTCGCTCCCCTCCCCACCTCCCTGGCCACCTCTCTCTTTCTCACCCTCCGCCTCCCCTGGCGGCCTCTCCCCCACCCTACTCACCTCTATCTCCCTCTTCTCCACCCCACCCGCCTCCCTCTCCCTCTTCGCCTCCCCAGCCACCACTCCCACTGCCCCTACTACTCATCCTCCCCTCTCTGTAGCCTCTTCATGTTCCACTTCGTCACGTCACCTGCTTTCATAGACTCTATCTCTCCCATTGCACCGTCACCGCCCGACATCCACCTTTCCACTGCCTACCTCCCCCACTGATGCCTCCACCGGCTAGATCCACGGTAGATTTGAAGGAGGTCACGATTTGGGGGCAGGATTTGGTCAACGCGACAGATCCAGTGTTGGGCGATGGGCTAGTGGCCTTGTTGGTGCGGGTAGCAAGTGTAGATGCGGGACGCCAAGGCTCAAGCTTGGAGGTAGGGCGTCGGGGCTTGTGCGGATGATGAACGTGGAGGTAGGCATGTTGTGCTCGTGACATCCCTCAATGGCGTAGTTGGTGGGTGTGCGGCATTGGTAGCTGTGGTGGCCTCTTCGACTATTCCCACATCGTCAGCATGGCCACAGGTATGGCACAATAGTCTTACTCTCCCTGCACTCTCTGGCTATTCCCATGTTCCTTGATGTCTACACCATATATCCAACCGTGTTGCGTTGCTCCCCGCCTTTGTGCCACTGCCATGGCTCCGTGCCGCTCAGCCCGTCGTGCCACCTTCATATCGGACCGGCCCGAACATAGCACAAAAGGTTGTACTATGTTGTGTTGCCTTATTAAACTTCTTTTTAGGCTAGATATGACCCGTCGTTTTTGCCGAGCCAGTCCAGTCCATCTTGTATGGTGCTCACACTGTGATTGGGCGTACCGTGCCGACAGAGACTCGCAGGAAAAAAAAGCCGATCTTTGTGACTTGCGAGTTACACGGGAGTATATGTCTATTCTTTTTGATTGTGGCTTTTGTTTTTGGTTGAAATTTTTGAATTTTATCTGTTTGCGATAAGATTACGAAGAGAGATATAATCGCTTGGGATTTTAGATGATACAGATGTTGGGCTTTTAATGTGTACTATAATTAACTTGTAGATTTCATCTTAAAAAAATATTTTATTTAAAAGTTAGATATTTATAGTAAAAACTCAAAAGTTATTTTGAGGAGCTCTGAAAAAACAGATCCTATACATACGACTTGTGTGAGACCGACGAGACAGCAAAGTCTAGCTATCTCGGCATGCAATGCTAAGATGCTCCTGCTCCCTAGCTTCTGCGCTTTTAGAAGTGTGGATTTCGTGGAACTGCCCGGTCGTACGAGGACGCACATGTACTGTTTTCGGATTGAGATTGGACGCATGGTAATCGCCTAGCGAGGCACTATGCAACAAGTTAATGAGAGCTCGTACAGCAGCCTACCGCTATCGGGGGGTAGGTGTCCACCCCCACAGTTTGCTTGTGCTCCAGACTCTGACAGGCAGCCTACGTGGCATCCAGCTCGCCCTGCCAGTTGGCCCCACTTTATAGGTCCCAAACAAGCGAGCAGGGCACAGCCCTGGAATAGCCACTCATCCCGGTCCAGACTCCACAGAGGGGAAGAGACCGAGCCGATCCATGTGGTCATTCACAGGCAGCGGGCCACGCCAGGCCAGCATGCATGACCCGGCCGGTTACCTGATTGACCAGAGACCGGTGGTGCCTTTGGTTTAAGCCTGTGGCTGTTGTTTTTAATTGAAATTATATTATATTAGTTGTTAGTTTTTCTAAAAAGATAAAAATGAAAAAATCTTTATATCGTTATGGATAATGCAAAAAGAAAGGCAAATAACTAAAATAAGATAAAATTAAAACCGATACATTTGAAGTGATTTCTAATTTAAATAAACTGAAAAGCTAAAAATCAGAAGTTGAAACAGTTTAAAACGGGCCCTTAATCCCAGCTTGTCCATGCCGCGCTGACACAGCCATGCACCACGGTGCCACTCCATACACCCCTCCCCACTGTACCACGCCAGTACTGCGGCCGAATCATGCACCAAACTGGCTAGCCTCGGACCCCTGCACGAGCTCAAAGTCCGCACCATGCTTTCCGAACAAACACTCACCGTCCGAGACGATCGAGTTATTAAAGAGGTGGTGCGGCGCAGGCAAGCAGGGGCGCGATCGTGCACGCCGCAGCATGCATCACGCGTGGCAGGGCGCACTGGCTTCTATGTGCATGCACTGACGTTCGGAATAGCAATAGTTTTTAACTTTTATTGAAATTTTATTGTAGCTAGCTGATTTTTTTACTGTAACTAGAGTTAACTTATTGAACATAATTAAATTTAAAAATATAAAAATAAAAACAACACGCTAATCTAGAGCGGACAATATATAGGAATATAGGAAAAAAATCAAAACACAAAAATACCAAATAAAACAAAAAAATTCACTAGAAGACAAAAATGCTACAGTAGACGAAAACACTGCTACAGAGGAAAATCGTCGAACACTGGCTTCCAACGCCAGAATGAGCGTGGCCTATCGAGCTCCGCACTAGCTACTGTGCGCGCTCTAGCTAGTTAGATCGCGTGCAGCAGGTGCGTGGCTGCTGATCGATCGATCACGCACACGGGAAGGAGACTCGAAAGTGCGCGGGGACTGGTATTGCATGGTAGCATCGGCATTTGCTAATCGCTACAGGATTATTCTAGGCCTCGACTGTAAGTGCACAGTTTGTGGTGGTATCTATTACAAAACTTAGGAGGTGTTTGGTTTATGGTATTAAGGTGGATGGGATGATTCTGTTTGGGACAGTGTGGTTCGCTCAATTTGATCAAACGACGTGATACAACATCTGGATAGAATATTATCCACTAAACCATGTAGGTGAAACCATATCATCTGAGATAGAATGGTTCCATCCACCAAACCAAATAAAAGGACGAGACATCATCTGGTATGAAATAGTTCTATCAACCAAACCAAACAACCTCTAAGGATAAGATTAGACTAGTAGCTCCGCACTGTTTTTTTCTTTGATTTCAAGTTGAACATACTAATATAGAGTAGAGATTTTTATTGTAAACACATCAATTATTATACTAGTAGAGATTTTTTTGTGTCAATTATTTATCTACTTTTATATTATTTAATTTTGTTATTGTTCTTGTTTTCTAGTTAAGTTTATGACGACACTAGTTTTTCAACTATATCTATACTACTGTCACTAGTTTTTCAACTGTATCTATACTACTGTACCTGTCCTCGCTGGTTGCAACCAAAGTGATTAAATTTCAAAGTGGCCTGTCCCCTTGAGAGAGATGAGAGGGGGTTTTCTGCTGGAAAAGTGACAAGTCGAGAAAAAGTACGGTCGGCCGTGATTTCTATTTCTGTTCGTCGCAGGCTTTTGTTTTTAAGACCTTTTCACTTTTAAATGTTACAAGCAATATATCTTGGGTAAAACCAAACAATTCGGCTAAAAATTCCAGAAGTTTGGATGCGTCCAAGGCTGGGTGCGGAGTGAGACCAGCGTTAGGCAAGTACGGAGTGGTCTACTTTGGTCTAAGTTTTCTTTACGTCGGGCCAAGTTGAGGGCGTTCCACTCTGGTGTAATTCGCAGGAAAATGCAGAATTGAATTAGGATATGTGAAGACTGCCTAAACAAATGGATAGTACAAAATGAAGAGAGGACCTGAGAAAAAGAATGTCGATGACTTATGGTTTTTTATGTAGTTAGCTGTTTTTTTACTGTAACTGAGTTGATTTATTTGACATAATTAATTTTTTAAAAAAATTAAAAATAGAAAAAATATATTAGCTCATAACGAGCAATACAAAAGAATACAGAAAAACACAAAAAAGAAACCAAAAAAAGAAAACAAAAAATAAAACAGTAAAAAAAGGCCCGTCGCGGCAGCCGAAAGCTGCCGCGAGGCGCTTCTGAGCGCGGCCAGAGAAGTCCAATGCTAAGTTTGTTTCATTCAAACCATCTGACATACGGCTACGCGCCCTAGACCAAACCTGATAGATCAATAAGACCAGCCGGAGCGCCAGGCCGTAATACATTTACCCGAATCGGTCCCAAACTCAGACCAAGGGGATCCAAATAAGAAAGAAGAAAGAAAGGAGAATAAAAGATGAAAGAAACTTATGTAGTCCTGGTTTGTGATAGCATCAGGTAGAATCCTCGCAAATTTTGAAGGCCCGTTTGGAGCACAGATTTTTGTTTTATAAAAACCAAAAAACAATGCCTCATTTTAAAGAGTAAGTACAGCAGTACATATCAGCTGTCTGTAAGACTATATCATATAGTATTTTGAGTGATACAGAGGAGAGGAGGAAGAGAAAAAAAGATGATGTCTAGTATTTAATAGATGGTCTTAAAGATAATTTTGTACTGTCTATATTATTGTATAGATAATATATTAATTATGTGAAATTATTATAAATAACTATATAGATAAACTATTGCATAAATTATATTTAGTTATATATATATATATAATAATAATATAATAGACAACCTGTCTACTGGACTTGGACGGCCATCAGAAACCACAGAAGCTTGCTAGGGTAGGTCGGGGTAAAGGTAGTGGCCTGGTGGGGCCGCTCGCTGCGGCTAATTTCCTGACGGCCTGAATCATGGCTTAACTGCGACGCTTTCAGCGAAAATTGTGCGCAGGCCAGCGCTCCGCATGACAGCGATTTCAATTTTCACCACAGTAATTACAGAGAGCAGAGCGCAAGTACGCGAGGCAGTAACTATTTACTCGTGCACGAACAGCGCGCAGCAATATTTCTTCCTCCGTGGAGCCAGCGAGCTACAGCTGCAACAGCCCGGGTGAGGGAGGGAGCCGAGGGCACAGGACATATTCCATTGTTGTCTCTACTCTCTCCTCATGATTGCCATTATTTCCTCCTGCCTCTCCTCCTCCCCTGCTACCTAACCTACTGGCTGCTGCCTGCCGCTGCTACTCTCCTCTCCGAAAGAACGAATAAATGCCACCCTCCCCACGACAGCAGCATCAGACCGCTCCCCTTTTACAGTTGCTCCATTGCAACGTGCAAGCACGAACGAGCCGCATGCAGAAGCGTGGCGAAGTGAGGAACCAGGTTGTGAGCTAACATGAGCATGCACTGGCCCATGTAGGCATGTATGTGTTACGGCGGGGCTGAAGAAATGCGAAAAGATTAGTGATTAGACGAAGAAGGGTTGTACGTAGTAGAGCTAGCTAGCTGCAACATGGGTGTACACGGATAATGGAAGGAGAGAGAAAGCTAGGGCAAGGCCGGTGAGCAGTGGATGGGAGGGCGACGCGTCTGGGCGTCGCTGTGCGTTCCCGGGTCTCATGATTAGTCACTTGCATGTTTCGGTTTGGCGTCGTCCCACCCGCGCTGCTCGTCACTCTTGCCATCCCACCAACACACGGGCCGAGTCACAGGTGTGCTGCTGTCCCCATGCTCCTTCCTCCCGACTCGTCGTGCCTCCGCTCCAGCGATCATGCTCCCGCCAAAAGAAACCACCAGCTCCAAACGAGAGAGAGAGAGAGAGAGAGAGAGCACCGACAAACAGCGACATGTTTCGCCTTACAATATTTCTGACGGGGTAGACCTACACTGATCATGGAATGCATATCACCGCGCTCTACATGCATGCATACTGTAAAAGTGGGCCTAACCATTTGTCTTTTGCCATCAATTCGAATTCCTAAACTGAAGACAAAAGGACATTTTAGATTTGTTTCATTTTCATGCTACATTGTTTTACAGAAAAAAAACACTAGTTAGTGTTAGCAAATAGTGCACTTTAGTGACTAATTAAACCGATAAATAACAAAAACAATAAATTCGCAGATTGCAAATATATATGTACTGTAGGTTCTCAATAGATTACCAAACAACAAAAACAATATCATGGTAATCTTGTATATATCATACAGTACATTAAGAAAAAAAGACATTATACTCACAGCGGATGCGGGATCAGTTGGAGGGTTACATTGCTCTTCCCACATAGGTGCATGTCATCGTAGGAACAGAGAAATCAGAGCAATTAAGCGCAAAAACAGTGAGAATGAGAGGGAGAGTGAAGATATGTTCAATTTCTTGGTCACCTCCTCCCTTTTAACCATGAACTAGTAACTGACATATTAAACACAATTTACTATGTTGTAATATCCACATTATAAGTGCAAAAAGTCAGTTATAGGTGCAAGTTAAAAACTTAAGCAAGGTGCAAAAGGAAGTAGTGCTTCCGTAAGCAGCTGGGCCCAAGATCGTAGCACCATTCACGCCCACGTCGCGTGCGGGTGGGCGATGGCATGGCGAGGCGAGCGAGCGTGCGCATGTAGTCTTCCTTTGATTTCCTTCATCATAGCCATATCCACTCTTCCTTATAAATAGGTGTGACTCTTTTTTGCTGAGCAATATGGGACTATTAGTCTCACCATTTGCTATGCATGAGTGGACCTTTGTGATTTATAGGAATTATTAGTTGGGTTGGGCCCCAAATACTCTAATAATCCCCACAAGATCTCAAAGGCACGTAGAGATTTCTCACTGTACTAAAGCACTATTAATATACTACTTTTTCTGTGGAGACCTGATTAGGGTTGAACATCCACCTAGAATCCCAAACTACACTTATCCATAAATTGCATAATGGACTAGGCCTTGAATTGACAGTTTTGTACGGGCAAGTTTCACTTAGGATCTAATCTGATACTTGGCTACTGATGGGCTATCCCTTGGGTGGAGCAAATAGGTCAAACTCCTATGTCTCTTCATGAGCTTCCTTGAGAGTTCTCGTATTTCACAGACTATGACCAATAGTCAAGCTCATATAGGTGTATTCTTACAAGAATATCTTGTAGGTCAATATCTTGTTCTTTAGAGCCTCAAAACACATTAAGATAAAAGTCATCCTACCCTACAGTAATGAGAGCACTACATCTCCAACGGAGTGGTTCATTAACATTAAGGTGTATTCTCTAGTTACACAGACAACTTGTTTTTTCTAAGAACCTACTTCACAGGATCTCCAATCATATAGGGGTGGGTTACCACTGTGTAAAACTCAAATAGGCCTTAAACCCATCTACTTAGATTCATTATCAATCACGTTTCATTACAATCCTTTTGTAAAGGGGTCTATTAGATTTTTAGCTATCTAAATATAATTCACAGCTATCACTTTATAGTTCATTAGCTTGCTCGACCATAGAATGGTTATCAACTATTCTATAGTCATGGTATTGCTCCATGATATACAATTCTCATCCAGCATGTGAGGCAACAAACTTATGTTCGAGTGCCTCCCATAGCTTCACAGTGTTCTGTATATGCATATACACATCATAGAGCTGATAAGACAATACGCTAAGAATGCATCCGACAAATACTATTGTAGCTGTGTCAAACTCTATCTTTCGACAGTGTGAGGTCCTGGAGACATGACCCAAAATACATTCATAGCTGAGAGCCACAACTAGGCTCTTGTCTGCCATCTTTTGAAATTCACATCGGTAAACTTGTCTGGTTTCATTGCCTCGGCAAAGGTAGCCATCACTAAGTGCCTATTAGGATTTTAGATTGTTAGCAAACAGTGCACTCTAATGATTAAATTAAACCAATAAACAATAGGAAATGCAAATTCATAGATTACAAATACATGTGTACTACAGGTTCTCAATATATTACTAGACAACAAGAACAATAGTATGGTAATCTTGTATATATTAGATAATACATTGAGAAAAAAAGGACATTGTACTCACAGCGAGTAACTAAGAACAATAGTATGGTAATCTTGTATATATTAGATAACACTGCTCTTCCCACAGAGGTGCACGCTAACATAGAAATGGAGAAACCAGAGTAACTAAGGACTTGAGAATGAGAGGGAGAGAGTGAAGATATGTTCATTTTCCTGGTCACTTCCTCCCTTTTAACCATAAACTAGTAACTAACATATTAAACACAATTTCCTGTATTGTAATGTCCGCATTAATGCACATGTTATCCGTGCAAAAAGTCAATTACAGATGTAAGTTAAAAACTTATGCAAGCATAAGGAAGCAGCGCCTCCGCAAGCAGCTGGGCCCAAAAACGCAACACCATTCACGCGCGTTGTGGTGTGGTGAGCAAGCGCGCGCGTGTAGTCTCCCTTTGTTTTCTTCATCATAGCCATACCTACTCTTCCTTATAAATAGGTGCAACTCTATTTTAATGAGCAATATGGGACTATTAGTCTATCATTTGCCATGCATGAGTAGGTCTCTGTGATTTATAAGAATTATTATTTAGTTTGGCCCCCAAATACTCTGACAGTTAGCAGCTAACAAAGTATAGAACACGATGCTTAACGTTGAACTTTTATCTGCCTTATAGTTTGGGCATTAATCCTGAACTGCGAGATCCTTTTGTTCTTATAACACAGAAGCAAGTAAAATTTTCCTTCCCAAACTGACCTGATCCTGCTATACCAAATGTTCCAAGGACAACATGTTAAACACTACGAAAATTTGCTGTCTCGCAAACATCGCAACACAGCACGGCGTGCACCCCCTTTTCCTCACCACCCATCATTCACAAGGTGCGTGCTGATGGCTAGCCCGGACACGGAGGCATTCGATTGCTAGGGTGAAAAACAATGTCTGACGAAGACAACACAAGGGGAAGCCAGCACTTTCGGTCCAGTCTAATCCAATCCAAACATCCAATCCATCCGTTCCAACAAGCCACCTCCAAGGTAGTACTAGTACTCTCTCTCTCTCTCTCTCTCTCTCTAGCCAACCAGCCTTTTCCTTTTCTTTCTTTCCCCTCGCCTCATCGACCTTTCACGCACGGCACCGCGACACATCTGAGTGCGAGCCTACGGGCTAAAGCTAAAGAGACACCCCCTCCAAGTTGGCAGATCCGATGCTGCCTGCCCCCCGGCCCGGGAGAACCGGCAAAGTTGGGTCCGGGTGTGCAGGTGGTTGCGCGCGCGCCGGCGCGCGCGTGGGGCGTCCAACCGGGAGCAAGAGGCCTGGTGTGGTTCAGTCCTGTCTTTGTTCGAGCTGTGTTCTCACTTGCGTTGACTGGCGTTTCTTCATCCATCTTCTGTGTACGTTCACACCTTGTTCGGAGGAATGAGCGAGCTCGTGTTTTTTTTTCCCTTTGTGTTTGTTGAAAAACTCAGCAACACGACCGGTCATTCAGAGAGCATAGTAGTTTGACGCTTGGATGACGGCTTAATAGTGTTATCTTGGTTTCAGGATCAATCAACCAAATAACATTTCCCGCAGTCATGTGAAGGTAGGACTAACTTCCTGCATCATATGCTGGTTTGAGCTGGCACCTTGTTGATTGCATCTATATATCATGTAAAGCCAGCAACTTCCTATGATTAAGTAGCTGTCCGTATATATGACCTTGCTGATTTTGATGGGCAGCTAATGGTGCTAGCCTTCATCGGTTGCGAAAGTTTTTGGGGTTGCAGCAGCTACTCCCCTACTCCCACACTGGGTCACTGGGTGGAAGAGGATCAACTTAACCAGTTTCAACTTACATCACATGCTAGTTTAAGACATAGTGCTCCTTTGTCAACCCGAGTACCATGCAGCAAGGCGGCGGTTCCGCTATTTGTCGCCGACGCCGTACGTCCAGCAATTTCGCCGACGACGCGTCAGCACGGCCGCCGCTGTTCTTCGGACGCCCACTTCACCCATCCAGCGATTCACGTGCTCGGCGAAGGGCAGATCCCACCCGCCGGGATCCCACGGGCGCTACGTTCGCGAATCACGACCGTGCAGGCACTGCAGACAACGTGCCGCTTGCCCTGTTGCCTACCTCCCTCTTGATGGCCCGGCCGCAGCTTGCCCGCCCGTGCAATGCGAGAAGTTTGGAACTTTTTTGGCCCCATGTGTCAAGAGATATAGCCTCACTATTACAAAAAAAAAGATCATCACAGATAGATTAAAACTGTAATCTCAGATAATTTTTTGAATTGTTTGAATTTATGGATTAGTGATAATCGGAGGTTATCACAGACGATTTGTGATAATCACAATACAGACGATTATAACTAAAACCATATGTGAAGAACACTATCACAGATGGTTTGAACCAAAAACCATATATAATACTCATACACTACAAACGGTTCTAACTACTAATTATCTATGATGTGCGAGTATCACAAACGGTTAGTATATAGAATCGTGGTGTGTGAGTATCATAAACGATTTTTGGTTCGAGCTGTCTGTGATAGTCCGTCACAGACGGTTTATACCATAAAGCTATCTGTGATAGTTCATTCTATATTGAATTTTTTTATTGTTTAGCTAGTCTAAAAAAATATTAGCTATGCCATTTGAAAACAAGCAAATACAGCAACACATTCCATTTTCATTAAGATTAGAATCCTCCATTATAACATTACAAGATAACAAGTAGATTACCCATCTAACATAGTAAGAACATGGTAAGAACACATCTCCTAATCCTATGAATCCAACTCTTAAACATAGAAAAAACATAGAAGAAGTAGAGATCCTTCACACCTGCCCGCTGGCGTCGACTTAAGCACCGCCTTGGTAGCCAGCTGCTTCCATGATGTCTTGCCATCAACGCCATCAATGCCAATTGCTGTTAGAATATCTCTTGTATTTTTCTATTAGAAATATTCCATCGACTAAGATCACTAGTAACATGTGCCTGAAAGCGCCCATGCAGACAACGAAAGCTAAGAAGACCTTTTGCAAAATCAGGCAATCGGGTGGTCTTTTGGATGACTTATCCTTCATAGTAATGTATGTGCCTAGGTTTTTATCTCGCAACACCTTGAGTATACAAGAAAGATTGTCGTAAGTCACCTCAAAAGAACTGAACCTCTTTTCTAAAACCTTCTACTTCATATGACATGCTCTTGGCATAGCTAATCTTGTACTTGAATTTTTGCTCAATAGTCACTATGATGTGTTTGGTCTCTAGGTCCTTCTTCTTCACTATCTCATTGTACATGAGATTAGCTATGAAGGTAGATGTCAGGTTGCGATGCTTTAACAAAACACTACTAAGCACGTAGGAGTGCGGCTTCACCTTCGAGATAATCTAGTGAGTCTTATATTTAGGTCTACGTGCGTGCACACGTTAAGGACAATCAACCTGCTCACAAACCACGATGTCTCCTGGCTGGATTTTAGGACTCAAAACCGTGCATGGATAAGGCTCACAACTTAATGGTATCCTACAATAGTACTATGGTACTCCCACGATGATTCATACTCTTCGTATACAGAAATACTCTTAACATCCAGTCTATTCCATGCCTACGATATGAGACTTTCGTCCTCATGGAAAGAGTCATTGCCATCCTCTTCTAAATCTTCCTCTTTGGTCCAGACCGTCTGATCATCGATCTCCATCTGACACATTATGCTATCAACATACTGCCCTATGTCCGTCTGTTCAGTGGGCTCAGCTTGTGTAGTATGATCTTTCTGATCTGTCTTAGCAACATCTACATCCGCCTGTCTAGTGGGCTCAGCGTATGGTGTGCGATATTCCAATTTTGTCTTCGCAACATCACCCATCAAGTCCTCTTGATGAACCATGCGCTATGCGTGTGAGCTGCTCCCACCAACCGGACCTCCTATGACTGTCTTTGAAAATGGTTGCACAAATAGCACGCACTCATAGCTATGTCGCCGGCAGCTTTCTAAAAAGCCCTTTCATGCAACTGTGTGCATCAGTCTCCACAACTCCCATTGAATGTCCATGATAGACTGACTCTAAAATCCATATAGGACGACACTACACACCTCGGGGTCTAATGAGAAGCTACGTGTGAGTTAGTACAGGACATCTCCAATTAGAGCATTCTTCATGTTCGGGTGTGCCATACCGACTTATGGAAAACCACGTAGATCAACACCCTATAGATCTTCATGAATGGTACCAGCATCATAATACACTTTTAATGTTGTGAGTTTTGATATGGCTGATTTTCACTATAAATATTAAAATTTGTCAACATGCATTCACTAAATACGTACTAAACAAATAAGTAGATACACGTTGCTTATATTCGAATGAGAATAAGAACTTATGAGTCTATTACCTTCACGCAAAAATCATTTATCCTTATCAGTGAGCTTTCTTCGTCTTCCTCTCTAACCTCACGAGCTCTTCTCCTCTCTTCTCTCCTCCTAAGCTCCTCTCCTTCTCTCAAGCTCCTTTGCTTCTCTCCCTCTCCCATGTTTCTTTACTTCTTCCCGTCTCCTTCTATTCCTCTCTTAAGTTTCTTTGCTTATCCTCTTCTCGTGACCTTCTTCCTCTCTTCACTTCTCTCATTTTCTCTCTTTTTCTCCTCTCAAACTCCTCTGTTTCTCTTGTGAGAGAAATAATGAGAGAGCCCGTAAGAGAGTCAGGTCAAAGAGAAATGAAAGACTTGAAAGCAAGTAGTCGCTCCATTGTTGAGCAGCCAGATGTACTAGTCGACCTACAGTTGAGCAACATAGATAAGTCACCCAACGGTTGAACAACTTTGTCACGTGTCACCTAACGGTTGGGCGACTTGCATATATCGCCCAACCGTGAGGTGTCAGATGGTCATTTTTGTAAAATAAAAAAACACAAATATATTACTATAATTTGAAATTTAAAATATAATATTTCAAAAAAAAATTCATGAAGAATCCACCCACAACTCTGTTATGTGTTCACTTCGCGCTAATTCTTATCCCAGTAATATCAATAGACTTTAACCTCAGTAAACAAGACAACAAAGTATCACACAATGAATTTGCTAAATGCAATTTAAACGCAAGATCTCTTCTGCTAGGTTTTAGGAAGAACAATGCTGTCCTCCACCTGCAAGAAACTCACCAACGACGAATTCACGGATTCCGATCGCGGTATGAGGCTGCTCCATGGCGACCGCGGCTTTCTTCGCTGTGAGACTCCGAGGAGCCCGCCGAGGTCCCGATCGAGGCATCCCATCGAACGCCTTGTGCGCATTGGCTTCGGCGCCTTCCAGCCGTCACTCGGAGTTCGCCGGGAGGCCGGAGGCTCAGTGGTCGTGGCGGCGGGGAGCTCTGAGGTTTCGGCTGTCATTTGGATCGCGTCTCATCGGCGATCGAGGAGGGACTACCAACGTACTCCGTTGGATTAGATCTGTACGGTCTGGATTGAAACAATCAAAGATTTTTACACAAATGTTCTGTAAGTATGTTTCATTGACGATTATACCCTCTCTGTTTATATCGCAGAGAAGCCTGGCGATCCATTTGTGGGGTTTCGTCGGAGCCGGTAGATCAAAATACATACGGTTATGATTATGTAGAAGCGAGCATTTACTCAAAAAAGCCCTATAACACCTCCACATTACCATTTGACCCACCCTCGGTTGGATCGACGTGAGCTGTCAAATCAATTTAAACGGTTCAGATAGGAGGGCAGTCAAGCATGTAGGACTATAAACGAGTCGAGTTCAAATGAGTCTGATCTTTTACACTTGAGCTCGATAGAAACTCGAGCTAAATTCGAGTAAGCTTTGAGTTGGGGTTTGAGTTTGACTTAGCTCGAGCTCGGCTCGGTTCAATCTCGAGTTCGACTTGAGCTCAATTCGAATAAGCTCGATAATACTTAAAATAATTTAATATACACTAATTTAAAATAATAAGAAAAGCTTGATATCAATAAAAAATAATTCAATATACACTAATTTTTAACAATAGAAAAATTCAAACTTGATTCGAGTAAGCTCGATAGAAGTTAGTATACATCAATATTCAAGTTTGAATTGAACTCTAATAAGCTATTCAAGCTCGAATCGTTGAAACTCGTGAGTTAGGGATCAAGCTTGAGCTTAGCTCGATTAGAGTTCAAATTGAGCTCTAATGAGTCTAAAGTGAGTCGAGCTCGAACAACTCGTGAGCCTCGAGCTTTTTTTTATAACCTTACAAGCACGGCATCTTAGCGTATGGCATCTTAGCATATGGCGTACGCCACAAGACTCTCTTACAAGTCATCTCCTCTTCTAATCACAATCCAATGTAGCTTCTCCTCATCTGGCTTCTCTCAATCGATTCCCATGCTCCATCCATGGCGGCTCTCACCATGCAGCCGATTGACCCCACCTTGGGCGCTCAAGAAGACTCAAGGAAAGTGATTTCTTGGTTCACTCGGCATTTTCTTCACTAGATTGAAAACGAAGAACGAGATGAAGAACTGGAATCCGACGGATTTCGTTGTGATTTTTTGTGCTTGAATCTTTGACGTAGGAGGGGGAAGAAGCCTAAAGAGGATGGTTCTGATTTGAGGGACATCCAATCGGGGCAAGCGTCTGTCCCATGTAATAGTTGTGTCTTGGTTTGTTCTTAGCAAATCAGCCCATGGATTTGTTGATACCATTGTGATTTTGGGCAGCTGGGTTGTTCTTGGGAAGTTGGATATCGTTTCATCGGCGGACATGGCTGGTGTCTCCGCTCTTCTCCGATGATGTCTAACTCACAGGAGTTAGTGATTTGGTATACCATCCTACACACGCTTAAAAATTCATCGATTAAGTGGTGATCGTTTCGGTTTTTTTCAGTTTTAATTTTTTTACTATTCATTGTACTATCCACTAACTCAACTACAGTAAAAAAAATCAAAAATTAAAAGTCATGCTAAAACTCACCACTTAATCGATGAACACCGACACCAAGTCAACCTGGTGGGCTAGATACACCCCCGCACACCTAGCAATTTGGCCGATGCATTGGCATTTGGCAACTAGGGAATTGAAGCAGTAAAGTAGTAGTGAGAAGTAGGCAGAAACAGGCTCTCTGTTGCATTAAAACTGGCATATGGGCCTGAATGCTTACTAGGCTGAGGTGGGCTGAGGATCTAATGGGCTGGGTTTTACGCTCCTCCAATTCCCCCCCCTCCCATACGCCTGAGGATCTAATGGGCTCTTTTTTGACAGCTCCTCCAATTTTGGTGATCGAATATATGAGTCTCGTATATTTCGGTTCTGTCAACTGAATCCCTCCCATACGCCGCCTCTGTGAAGTGCACACTAGGCTCTATATATAAAATTCTAAGTTCAAATAATATGCACTTAAGATGCATTCTAACTAAAAAAATCATAAAAATTTTGATAAAATTTCTATATGTATTCCATGATTTACTTCACCTACGTATAAACTTTTAAATTCAAATTCGTTCTATGTTAGAACCAAAAAAAGAGAAAATTCTGATAAATTTGAACACTTAACATTTGTTAGATTTTTCTCTTTTTTGTTACCGTTAACATATAATGAATCTGAACTTGAGATTTTATACATAGCTAAAGTAAATTTAAAAGTACATGTAAAAATTTTCTCAAAATTTAAGGTAACCTTTTTAGTTAGAGTGTAACGTGAGTGCACGTAAACTCGAGTGTACAGGGCATATTACCCAGATGTGACAGGTAACAGTGGTCCGCACAATTTCCATGGATGATGCTCGCGGCTGGAACTCGAACAAACAGCCGCTAGCGACCTTCCAGCGGTGTCCTTGTTAGCTCGGCGCCTCGGTCGTCGACGGCACGTCAGGTTACGTCAAACCTTTCTGTTTCCAACATTGCATCACCACTTACGCACTTGCATGCATCCCCTCCTGTCCCATTGATCGGCGTGAGCGTGTGGTCGCGGCTTACTCAGGGCTGATGATCGGAATATGGATGGTTCTTGATTTTTGCTGAAAAATACTGTAGTTGACTGAAAAAATGCTGTAGCTGAGTTGATTTATTGAGTATAATTAAATATAAAAAATCGAAAACAAAAAATAAAAAAAAGTATAAGTAAATTTAAAAAAAACGAAAAAAATAAAATTTTACTGTAGCAGGTATTGTAGCTACAGTACCTACTACAGTAGAAAAATCGCCACCGCAGCGACCAGAGAAGCTGAGTTGAGCGCCCTGTCAGATGTGCGCCTCACGTCGGCCCCGCTCTGCTTGCAGCTGCATGTGCGTCGGCCATTGTGAAGGAAAAAGTATGGCCGGCCGGGGTGGCTCGATCAGCGAGTGTGACAAGGGAAACAACGCTGAAGACAGTGAATAAGGAAGGAAATCAAAGCGAAGACAGTGAAAGGGGAATAGTTATAGGGAGCTTCCTCTTGTTCGTTTCCCCGTAATTTCAGTAGCTGACACGCACAGCGCGGATGCTACAGTACCTTTTAAGAGAGGAAAAATTAGATACATACCATTATAAAGTGCTCACATTAGAAATATGTCATTATAAAGTTTTGACTTAGAATAATGCCACTCTAGAGTGTCCATATTTTGAAATATACCATTATGATCAATTTCATATATTTTCTATCAAATACCAAGCATGTATTCCTAAAATACCCCTCCTCCTGATTAGTGGACGCAGCTGCCATCTTTCTCCCGATTGGTTCATCGCAGCTTTTTTTTTTTCTCCCCGTGAGCAAAACTGGCCTTTTAACGCACGTTTGCTCTGTCCCGCAGCTCAGCTCTTGACAAATTTTGCCACGGGCAAATTGATCGCCACAGAAAGTGTGGCGTGCTGCATTTCGCTACAGTTTTTACGACAAAGATGTGGAGTAATGGGCAGCCAAACACCAGGCTTTTCGCGGGAGGAAAAAAACGCGTATCACTGTAGCACCAGGCTTTTCGCGGTGTTGCGATAGGGAAAGTCAAGGTCCGGCCGGGGCATCTTCGCAACGAGCTAGTGATGTACCAGCGTCCACCGCGACACCTCTGCTCAGCGCACGGTCCAACTCCAAATCGGTTTCGGTAGGAGCGGTGTAGCAATAGAGGGGTGGACAGTATCTTTAAAAAACTTTTCTAAATATTTATCAATTATTCACTTCAATAACTATTAAAGTGTAAGGATTATGATTGAAAACCAAGATCAAAACAACTCAACAATCCGAAAACCGAAGAACACAGAGCTTTAGCTGTTAGATCGGCTGCCAAAGGGCAGTCTGATCGGTGCCTGGCAGTCTAACCATCGGCTACACGCCGGTCTGACCGGAGAGGGACGATCTGACCGTTCCAACTTGGTTTTCCAGTTTCTACTTGACTTAAACAGCTATTTCAAGCACCACAGTTTTAATTGAAGGTACTTTCTGGTATTTTGGTTAACTTTTAACCAAAAGATCATTTCTTAATCCGATCTTCATCTTTCTTACAAGCAATCGTCATACTGGCTATACCCCAATTCTCGCCATCGATCATGTCTAACTCCAAGCTTCTCTATACATTCAAAGATAAATAAATCATTTTTGGATATAAGTTCTTCATAACTTGATTCACATTAACTAAAAAAATACATCATGCATCATATATGTACAGATCTAGGTTAAACTAAATCGACCTATGACAAAAAAATCCTAAAATTCAAAATTTTAGATGAAACAACCTGTCTAACCGATCAGACCACTGTCTCTAACTAGTCTGACTGGTAGGCGGTCAGACCGCTGGAGCCAGTCGGTCAGACCGGTTGGAGGCAGCGGTCTGACCAATGGTCAGTCTGATTGTCAGGTTTATAAAAAATCTAGAAAAACTGTAAATTTATAAAATCTAAATTCCCTTTTTACTAATTTAATAATAGTTCAAAATAAAACGTCGACCCTTCAGCTTCGCCTTCCACGTTCCTAACTGCTATGCATCGCTAACCGACGGCATTAACTAATTAACGCCTGGCCTATGCTTAAGTACGCCCACCTACTTGCGAACGGACGCTAGGTAACAATGGGGAGAGGTTCGCTGGCTCAATCGGCGATCTAACCATCAGACCTTTTGTCTTTCGCTTGTCGTCAATCACGACGCGATTAAACTACGGAATCTTGTGAAAAGGCACCGGAACCTAAGTGGCTCTCGTTTTGACTTATAAGTTTGAGTTTATAGTTTATTTTGTATTATAATAAAATTTTATTATATCTCTTGATAGTTTTTTAACATAATTAAATTTAAATAAAAAATTTTAAAAATATTATTATAGATAATGTAAAGAAATAAAAAAATATAAAAATTCTAAAATAACAAACAAGGTAAGATTAAAAAATAGAAGTCAGAAACTAAAACTCTAACCAACGAGGCCTAATGCGTGCTAGATGCACAACGAGGACATGGATTCGTCAGACCGGACGAGTTCACTGTAGCTAGCATCCCGTGCTAATCCCTTGATTAATTATTCCCTATTGGGTAATCTGGATGTGCTACACCCAACTGCATGGTAGCCAATCAGACTAGCTTCCACGTGAGGCGCGGAGTTGGTAAATTTGACGACGGCACCGATGATTGGTCGCCCGGACTTGGTGGCCCCGCCGATGGCTACCACTTGTGGGTAGCGCAGCGCGCGCCGCGATCTGATCATCCACACAATTCACGATCACCCCGCCACGCCGTGACAGACAGCTAGCGACGTCTCATAAATGCTCATACATCGGGCCAGCTTCTATACGGAGCACCACCCGATCGCACGTAACTCACAACAAGACCGGAGAGAAGTAGGTGGTCACCACTACGTGCTGCTGCAGAGCGTAGCTAGCTAGTGCTATCATGGAGGAGGGGGCGCCCGCGGCGGCGCCGCTGCTGCGGCCGCGCGAGGAAGGAGCGGACGCGGCGGCGAAGGCGTGCCCCGGCGCGAGGGTGGCGGGCGCGTGGTGGGTTGAGTCGAAGAAGCTGTGGCGCATCGTGGGGCCGGCCATCTTCCAGCGGATCGCGCTGTACGGGATCAACGTCGTGTCGCAGGCCTTCGTCGGCCACATCGGCGACCTCGAGCTCGCCGCCTTCTCCATCGCCTCCAACGTCGTCGCCGGCTTCAACTTCGGCTTCTTGGTACACACAACTCTTCTCTATACGTCTCTAGAGCACATATGCGTGCGTTGCCTACTTTGCCTATATATAGTACAGTAGTAAGGCAATGTTTTTGAGGGGACAATAAGGCAATTGGTCGATCTGGTTGTTTAATTTAGTGGCAAAAGTTCTTATCACAATGAACTTGTCTTGGACGAACTTGAGTTGAATCAAGAGGAAGTAGATAGATGAAACACCACCGATTCATTCCGGCAAAAAAGCAAAAAAGAAGAAGAAGAAGAAGAAGAAAAGAAAAACACCGAAGCAGACGGCAAGCTGGTCTAACATTCGATTAACTTACTGAAGAAGAATAGACTCAAGCCACTCACTGATATGAATATTTATACAGAGGGCATGCGCTCAGTTCGTGTGCAGCGTGTGGGCGAGCGCGCTCTGCGCGCATGCAGGACTGCGTCGTGGCCGCTCCATGATCCTGAATCCCCGGTGTGCATGCTTCCGTTATCACCCCCCCGCAGTGGCAGCGTCGGGTGGCCCGACGGTGAGACTGGATCGGAACGCCGAGAACGTCGTTGCGAGAAGTCCTTTCGTCATCACATCGGCAAACTGTTGATCGGTTGGAACGTGGACGACGCGCAGGTCACCAAAAGCAACACGTTCCCGCACGAAGTGAATGTCCAGCTCGATGTGCTTGGTTCGCCGATGATGCACAGGGTTCTTGCTCATGTAGACCGCGGAGATATTGTCGCAGTACACGATCGTGGCGCTAGGGACGTCGATGTGGAGCTCGCCGAGCAGTTGCCGTAGCCAGATACACTCGGCCACCGCATTCGCCACGGCCCGGTATTCGGCTTCCGCGCTCGACCGGGAAACTGTGGCCTGTCGCTTGGACGACCAGGAGACCAGCGCGTGCCCGAGGTAGATGCAGTATCCGGACGTGGAACGTCGCGTATCTGGGCATCCAGCCCAGTCGGCGTCGGAATAAGCGATGATCGTCGGCGTCGACGTTGTGCCACGGAGGTGAAGGCCGTAGGATGTAGTCCCGCGAACGTAGCGCAGAATGCGCTTGACGATGGCGAGATGGCACTCCCGCGGATCATGCATGTGCAAGCATGCCTGTTGGACGGCGTAGGCGATGTCGGGCCGGGTGATGGTGAGATCTTTGGAGTGCGCCGGCGTCTGCGGTACTCGCTGATCACGGACAGCAGCACAGGTGGGCGAGTTTGGCCGCCGTGTCGATCGGCGTCGCGGCGGGCTTGCGATTCACCATGCCCGCGCGGTCGAGGAGCTCAAAGATATGCCGTGCTGCAGCGGGAAGAAGTCGCAGCCGTGACGGCGCACGTCGACGCCGAGGAAGAAGTGCAATGGCCCCATGTCCTTGATGGCGAACTCGGCTTGGAGCTTGGTGATGATGCCCTGGAGAAGCGCATCGGAGGAGGCGCTCAACACCATGTCGTCGACGTACAGCAGCAAGTACGCCGTCGATGAGCCGCGGCGTAGCACGAACAGTGATGAATCCGATCGAGTCGCGACGAAACCGATGGAGTGCAGAAAGCCAGCAATCCTGGTGAACCAAGCCCGTGGGGCCTGCCGTAGACCGTACAAGGATCAGGAGAGAAGGCACACGGCGTCGGGCTGCGTCGAATCGACGAAGCCGATTGGCTACTGGCAGAGGACGCGCTCGTCGAGGTGGCCGTGAAGAAATGCGTTGGAGACGTCAAGTGGCGGATCGCCATCGTTCCACGCAATGAGTGTGAGTACCGTGCGGATCGTCGCCGGCTTCACCACGGGAGTGAACGTCTCGCTGAAGTCAATGCGGCGCGTTGCGTGAAGCCACGCACGACCCAGCGGGCATTGTGGCGGTCGAGGCTGCCGTCGGGGTTGTATTTATGCTTGAACACCCATTTGCCGGTGACGACGTTCGCGCGCACGAGTCTCGAGCGAGCCGCCAAGTGTGATTGGCTTGCAAGGCGTCAAACTCCATTGCATGGCCGCTTTCGGTTGGGTCGCGAGAGCGCGCGCGGATGTGGGGTGGAGAGATGGCGGTCTTTGCGGCCGTCATGGCGTACTTTGGGTTCGGCTTATGGATGCCGTCCGGGCGCGGTCACCATGGGGTGGCGTTGCGGCTCGTGAGGTGGCTGCGCGTCACCGGAGGTGGCACCGCCGACGGTGTCGAGGAGGAAGATGCGGCGCCGCGAAGGCGGCGTCGAGGAAGACGGTGGCGTGGGCGCAGACGACGTGGTTGCTGTGCGGTCCGCTGAGTGGGATGTCGAGGACGACGTCGGCGTGTTGTCGAAGCGAGGCGCCGAGGGTGCGGATGACGAAGGTGCGGGCAGCGGGTTGCGCTCGGCGTTGGCGTGGAAGTGGCGCGGCGTGGTGGGCGTCTTTGCGGTCTGCGATCGACGGTGGGCAACGGGGCGCGATCGTGTCGTCGGCGGCGTTGCGGATGAGCACCGTGGATGGCGCGGAGGGGCGACATGCTTGGCGAAATGGAAACTGGGACTCGTCGAAGACGACGTTCCTGGATGTGATGACGCGCCTGGACGCCATGTCATAGCACCTGTACCCCCTGTGATCTGCAGGATAACCCAAGAAAACACAAGGAACGGAACGTGGACAAAGCTTGTGCCCCGCGGTCGCTGCTTGGTTAGGGAAACATAAGTCGCCAAAGACGCGCAAGTGATTGTAGGTGGGAGGAGTGCCGAAAAGAAGCTGATGGGGCGTCATGGTGCCGGTGGCACGGCATGGACGGATGTTGATCAGATGGGTGGCGGTGGCCAGGGCCTCGACCCAGAACTGTGGAGGTGCGGACGCGTGCAGGAGCATGGCGCGGACGCTGTCGTTGAGAGTGCGCAAGGTGCGCTTGGCCTTGCCGTTTTGGGCCGAGGTGTATGGGCAGGAGAGGCGAAAGGCTATCCCATGATCCTGAAGAAATCGACGCATGGTGTAATTGTCAAATTCACGGCCGTTATCAGTTTGCAAGGCGACAATGGGTAATTGGAATTGAGTGCGAACATAGGAGTAAAAACTCTGAAAGGTTGGAACGACATCAGCTTTATTGAGTAATGGGAAAGACCAAACATAATGAGTATAGTCATCTATGAGAACCAAATAGAATTTGTATCCGGTGATGCTAGGTACAGGAGATGTCCAAACATCGGAATGCACTAATTGAAAAGGAAAATAGCTAATGGATTGGGATGATGAAAGCGGTGACGAGCGTGTTTGCCTAATTGGCAAGCGGGCGGACATGATCGGAGGACTTAGTGCGGCGGTCGAGGTGCGAGCGCTGCGGCGATTGATCACGCCCGGATGCCCGACCGTTGATGCCAAAGATCGGCGAGGCGGAGGAGGCATGAAGGGCAAGGTGTTGTGGTGGCCGCATGGGTAGAGGTCGCGCGGGTGTCACATCGGAGCTTCTCGGCGGGTGTGCAGATCCTTGATGGAGAAACCATGGGGATCAAATTCGTGACACATTATTATCACGGGTGAGAGAACGAGCAGAGATCAAATTCTTAACTAAGGAAGGAGTAATGAGGACAGTGTTGAGAGAAAGAGGAGTGGAGGAGGTGGGGATAGAGGATGCGGCGTGAGATGGGTGATGGGCATGCGGCGCCATTGCCCTTGTGTGAGAGGAGGAGGAATTAGGGGCGTAGACTATGGAGGTTACCGTGCACGGAAGCCATATGGGAAGATGCGCTGTGTCCGAGAACCAATCGGGCAGTGGTGCCGCGGGAGGGACGCCGGCGTTAGCGAAGCGCGCGAGCGTGGCGTTGGATCGGCGGACGCGTTACGTGTAGCAGGCGCTGGCGTAGCCGTCGTCGGGCGGGCCCAGCGTAGAAGGCTGTTGAGGGTGTGCGGCCGTGGGCGAGGCGCCGGCTGCCGGAGGACGGAAGGGCATAGGCCACGCTGGACCATGCCACCGCCATGGGTTGTACCAGCGGCCACGGTGTGTTGGGAAAGCAGCAGTCGTGGCGATGGGAAAAGCGCCTCGGCGGCGGTGTTGTTGTTGTTGGGCGCCCGTTGCGTTCTTTGCGTCGCGCCGCGGCGTCGGTTCGCGGTAGCCGCCGGGTGGAGGACCCGAGCGCGTAACTAGGACCGGTGGTGCGTGGTGGCGGAGGAGGTGCTTGCTCGGCGAGGATCCGCCCGATGGCGGGCGGCATACTGGCTGCGTGGCGACCATAGCTCGCGCGCCATCTTGCCATCTTTGGGTGGCATAGAGCTCCTCCAGCGGAGGAAGGAAGCAGCGGAGAGGAAGTTGTGAGGAGGCCGCTGGAGGTGATGGTGGCGTCGGTGGCAATATTTGTCGTTGAGGCCGCGAGCATGTTGAGGACACAGGACCGGTCGGAGACCGGTGGCCGAGGTCGCCGAGGCGTCGGCGAGCTCCTTCGGCTTAGCGGTGTAGTCGGTGATCTTGAGGTCGCCCCGAACAAACTCCGTATTCGGCCTCGGTACACGGCGCGGTGGAGCCGATGATCACGGAATTGGTCGACAATGGCGCGCGCGGTCGTGAAGGCAGAGGCGGGAACCTGACGATCGCGCATGACATCGCGTGACATGGTGTTGAAGAGCCGATTCACAAGGCACGGTCCTTCATCACCCACTCCGGATCGGCAAGTTGAGCAGCGGTTGGGGCGGCTTGAACATGGGAAGAAGACCAAACTTGCCGATGCAGAGTCGAAGAAGCGGCGCCACTCTTGGTAGTTTGGGGTGACAATGTCGAGGACCACCGGCACATGGGACTTGATGTTCACCATCATGAGGGCAGCGGCTGATGGGGGTTGATGGCGGGGTGGTAGTGGAGTCGCTGAGGCGGTGTGGGAGGGAGACGATGAGGAGGTGAGAGAGCCATGGACGGATTGCTCAAACTCGAACAGTAGATTGTCGTCCATGGCGAGCAGCGGAGGAGGAAGATGGACGCTGGGTTACAGGGGATCAAACCGAGCTAATTGATACCATGAAGAAGAATAGACTCAAGCCACTCACTGATATGAATATTTATACAGAGGGCATGCGCTCAGTTCGTGTGCAGCGTGTGGGCGAGCGCGCTCTGCGCGCATGCAGGACTGCGTCGTGGCCGCTCCATGATCCTGAATCCCCGGTGTGCATGCTTCCGTTATCACTTACGAACCAATGAACCATATATGCAGCTTGTCTTCGAAAGATGTGCAGTTTGCACTTTGCAAGAAATGGCTCAGCAATTTGTTGTTCGAACTTGAGTGCGGCGAATCATATTCAATGATTCGAAAATGTCAGGTTGCGCAGAAGGAAGATACATGGTTGATTGATCACCTCAATATCTTCAATAAGTTTATCATATAGTTGACTAGTGTAAATAAAAAAATTAAGTAAAACGATAAGGTTATTATACTGATATCATCTCTACTACCAATATAGGAGTAATTGGTGATATATTCTTGTTGGAGAAACCACTCTCAATTTTTTAAAGAGGCAGTTGCCTTGGAAAAGTTATCGGAATCTTTAAATTTAGGTAATCAAGTATTGGCTAAATAGGTGTTACAGACAGAAGCAAAACCCACATAAAGAAGAAGAGCAAGAGTAAGTGCATACGGAAGGTTATATGATAAAAGATTGCCTGGGTCTGAAGCAAATGAAGGGTGCATGCTCAGTGAAGTAGCAAAAGATGATTTAGACATACTAGTCATCAGTCAATAATGTATTTCTCATGAATAGATATTAGGTTTAGGTTATTGTTTCTATATATGTTCAATGAGAGAGATGTTTGACGAAATATCTCTACGTTTAGCGTATAAAATATTCACTTAGTGGATTGCAAGAGGTATGCAATTACTAAGGCTGAAACAGTTACATTGGAAATGTATGATAGAACACATCACACATTAACGTTAGTTCGGTATGTTCTTGGTTTAAAGAAGAATATAATATTTATGAGGTCACTTCAACTCAAAAGTTGTGAGGTATCACTTTGAGATGGAGTCATATGAGTTACTTGCAAAGAGTATGTGATCATGAAAAGTATTTGGAGTAGTGGTGGGGGCACTCCTAAAGGTAGGAGGAAAAATATGGAGTCGATTTACAGCGAATTCTTAGAGAAGCATAGTGACTTTAAACGGATAAGAGTTAAGGTGAATATTGTTAGGTATGGTAACTCATATATTATTTTTTTAGGATTTAGAAATGTGTGCTATAAGGAGTCCTGGATGAATTCTGATAGAATTTTGATTCCTACTCCACTTTGAATGGAGGCTATGAGAGACTATGTAAAGCCATAAGAGGTGATCATAGAGAATCCAAGCAACCAACAAAGCAAAAACCACTCATCCAAATATAGAGGTGCATTAGAGAATTAGATGCTAGATTATTTTTTAGCATTAGATTTTTGTATAGAGTAAGGATCTGATGGCCCTAAAAGATTTGAGAGGATTGTGAGATAGCGATAATCAATTGTACTCTTTTAAGATTGTGCTTATAGAATTTTAGTCGGTTTTGCCAAATTTTTTATTTCTCACTATAGTTATTTTAACATCATTATTTTGATTCTTCTTACGATATTCATCTTCTTCGTCAAAATACTATGTATGTTCATGTTATATCTTATAAATCTAATTCAATTTAGATGATGCTGCGCATAAAAAAGTATATGTTACACTTTACGCCGTAAAGTACAATGTCAACATTTCCATCAAAGCACTGTGTATTATTATTAGGTCTAGTATTAATTTCGATACCGACGGTTGAGTGGCTAATATGGTACCACCACCCAAGTATTACACGCGCGAACAGATCATGCTGTTGTTGGGTTGAATTGATGAACCGAATTGTCACATTCACCATTTATGAGGCGAGCACGACCCGTGTTTGTTTGGCTGGCCGCTGCCGCCGCGAAAAATTATCCCAAGTTACGATTGTTCATTACTAATTGACAATTGTTACAGTCCTGCCTCAGCAGCAGTAGCATTCAGCATTTAATTTTGTACGGTGGAGTGTACTTCATGCATGACGTTTCAGAGAGGCGTATTCGTATTTACTTTTGTTTAAAAAACTAATATAAATATCTGATTTTTTGAATATATTTTTCTATTTCTTTCGTTCTCGTCTCGCTTTAAGGATAAACCACGAGATTACGGGTCACGCACCCTACTTCTCTCGCGCATATAATTCTTCCTTACTTTTTCTACTACTCGCCACTACATTCTAAAAATCATTTCTTTCAGTCACTACTATTTATTTTTAACAAAAAAAAACTATTCCAATATAAACACCCCACGGTAGAAGGGATCTTGCATGCTGGGTCTTTGGTGTTGCATTTTATGTGGACGGCTGGCTGCAGCGGCCGGCAAGAGACGTCGAGAATTTTTTTTATGTGCTAGCTGCGGTTCAGAAAAGAATCCGAGATGGATAGAGTGGCACTAATGGACGCCAAAACCGCCAATCAGAGCAGCCAAGTTCCTCTTTTTATAAGCCAGAAGAACCGTGTCCTAGTTGAGCACATGCATGTACGCGCGTCTGGATCGGTGCTTGCTCGATCGCTGTCTTCTTCCGCAGTTTTTCTTCTTACTCCATGCACGTTTGTCCCCATTACGCCCGCCGCTGACGCAGTCACGCACAGAACCTGCAATTATTCCGCCAGTTCGTCATGGGTCACGACATAGCTACGAACGATACGAGTAGAACATTTCATCACGGTTAATGTTACAAGCTACTAGTAAAACTTGCCTGTGATCACGGTAACAATCGATGATGGTGTGAATTTTTGATGCGGCAGCTGGGCATGGCGAGCGCGCTGGAGACGCTGTGCGGGCAGGCGTACGGCGCCAAGAAGTACCACATGCTGGGCGTGTACCTGCAGCGCTCGTGGCTCGTGCTCCTCATCTTCGCCGCCGCGCTGACGCCGACGTACGCGCTCATGGAGGACCTGCTGCTGCTGATCGGGCAGTCCCCCGACCTCGCCCGCCTCGCCGGCCAGATGAGCGTCTGGCTGCTCCCGCAGCACTTCGCCATGGCGATGCTGCTCCCGCTCACCCGGTTCCTGCAGAGCCAGCTCAAGAACTGGGTGACCGCGGTCACCGCGGGCGTCGCGTTCGCCGTCCACGTCGTCATCACCTACCTGCTCGTGCACCGCTTCCAGCTCGGCTTCGTCGGCGCGGTCGTCGCCGCCGACGTGTCGTGGTGGCTCGTCGTGCTGGGCCAGCTCTTCTACGTCGTCGGCGGCGG
Source organism: Melocanna baccifera (assembly GCA_036346265.1). Taxonomy (NCBI): domain Eukaryota; kingdom Viridiplantae; phylum Streptophyta; class Magnoliopsida; order Poales; family Poaceae; genus Melocanna; species Melocanna baccifera. The sequence continues at coordinate 4,547,718 of CM070697.1, read as the reverse complement.
GTGCCCGCTGTCCTGGAAGGGGTTCTCGATGGAGGCCTTCGCCGACTTCTGGGAGTTCATCAAACTCTCCTCGGCCTCTGGAGTGATGCTTTGGTGCGCCCATATGAGTTTTTACCTTTAAGAGCAGTAAACCAGAGCACAACAGGATTTGTAGGGCTATTTCATTAACATCTTTGGCTCTCTTCGCTAATCTACAGTTTGGAGAACTGGTACTACAGGGTGCTGGTGTTGCTTACGGGGTACCTGAAGAACGCTGAAATCGCCGTTGATGCGCTCTCCATATGGTAACTAGCAGATAAACAAATTGCCCTTTCAAACCCAAATCAATGTCCTTCTCTAAGTGCAATGCATTGGTTGTTGATCCAAATACAGTTTGACAATAAACGGATGGGAGATGATGATTCCTTTCGGGTTCTTGGCAGCAACTGGGTACGCACATTTTGTCGGTGAACATAGACATAGTGTCTTGGTTGGCCTAGCTAGTAACAAGTGGCAATTCTGCAAATGGCAGCGTGCGGGTGGCAAATGAGCTCGGCGCAGGCAGTGGCAAAGGCGCGCGCTTCGCCATCATCGTGTCCGTCACGACCTCCGTGGTGATCGGCCTGGTCTTCTTGTGCCTGATCCTCGCCTACAACGACCAGATCGCGCTCCTCTTCACGTCAAGCAAGGTCGTGCTCGACGCCGTCCACAACCTGTCCGTGCTGCTCGCCTTCACCGTCCTCCTCAACAGCGTGCAACCCGTTCTTTCAGGTAAGCTGAACCTTACCTGAACAATTACAACCTGTTCATAGCTCCACACGGAATATGACAGGATGTACACGACCAGACATGGGTGATGTTAAGCTCGGCGTTGTAACTGTTGTTGCAGGGGTGGCTATTGGTTCAGGATGGCAAGCACTTGTTGCCTATGTGAACGTCGGAACCTACTACTTGGTCGGAATCCCCTTCGGTGTCATACTGGGTTGGCCACTGCATTTCGGAGTTGGGGTAATGCTCTAAACACAGCACGGACAACTAGTACCTGTGTACTACACAAGTAACTGCTTCTGCAGATTAGAACCACCAAATTTTTCTCAAGGAACCCACGGAAGTTTGGATTGATCTTTTATCGTTTGATCATGCCTATATTTCAGGGAATTTGGTCCGGGATGATTGGTGGGACCGCTGTTCAGACGCTGATATTAGCCTATCTCACTGTCAGATGTGACTGGGATGAAGAGGTGGAGACCTCATCTTCCCTGCTACTACCAGTTTTTCTTGTCATAAAATGGACCAGCACATTTTCGGTTTCCCCCCCTATGAATCTGTTCCTTGGAGATGTGAACTCATTCCTCGTGTGTTTGCAGGCGATGAAAACCAGTACACGAATGCAGGTATGGGCCAGCTCAAAATGAAGCCACTCAACAATATTGGTGCGGTTTCTTAGACAAAAGGAACATTGGAGCTCAGCAAAAAGGATCATCTCTTACGGTCAAAACAAAAGAATATGATCAGAACAAATCAAGTACAATGAAACAATCCGGAAGAAATAGTGGGTGTCTTTGTAATTATACGGCCTTGAGCCCGAACTACGACGATGGGCAGCAGACGGCCAGTTTCTGAACGTACTCGCTTATGAAGAAAACTTGAGTGCCGTCAGAAAGTCCAAATTATTTTGACAGAACGATATCTGTGATTCTGTTTGTTTGTAACCTTGCAACCTGCATTTTGCAAGAAGGTTGCAGCATCTACATACTAAGTGCCATCTAAGAAAAGCTAGCAGAGCGGCCATTCAAGCTGCTGCCACTGTCATTATGTTCACACAATTGGGCCCTTCGCTCCTAGCTCTCTCACCTGCATTGACAATTTGTCTTCATTCATGCCCTCCCGACATCCGACAGTAGAATAGATCTTCAATCTATTTACTATCCTTTTGCGGCAGAATTAATATCGATCCAAACATGGAATTTTCTGGATTTTGCAAATATGCAATGGTATATATGCATTGATTCCTGTCGGGACATGGGCATATTCAATTTTCTAACCCTATGTGTTTATCGTGCTAGTCTTGTGATCAGTCGCTAGCACACACATTCGTATTGTTGAAATCACATCATACATGATTTAAACAAATAGACCACCACATAGTACTTAGCAGTTTGACATAGGTCTAACTGGCCAAAGTTTACACATGGGCTGATCGCCCAAGTTGGGTCATTCAGAAGAGTTCTTGCAGCGGAAGAGAAACGATAAAGTTCTTGCAGCGAAAGAGAAACAAAAGACCCGGTAGTATGCCACATTCTCACGAACAACAAACTAAGTTAACACCTTAGAACTTCGCATCCTCGTCACCAAACCCTATGGCATAGAAGTAGCCGACCGAGAGGTTTTCGTGCTCTTGTTATGGTAGGTGTTCAACAAGCAATGGTGAGTACAAAATGTACTCCACAAGACTATTAGTAAATGTATTATACATGCAGGCTTTGTCAAGGAATGGCTATTGTTGGGACTCGGATTTGCATCCATACCTTATGTGTTTACGAGCTAGTCCATCATCAATAGCAAGCTTATACAATACAACAACAATGATTATCACATCCATAAGAATGAATAAACAAGAAAGCACTTTAATAAAAAAAGCATAAATGGATCAAAAGGCCAAAGTCTTACATCATGGGCGGAAAGTTCAGATACAAATGAAGTCTTATAGCAAAAATGTAAATACCAGTAGGGACCCTTAGGATATGCCTACAAGTAATCGACTAAGGTAAGCGACCTAGTACATAGCGTCATCTTCATCTCCTGATGATAGGGGATGTTGTTCACCAGTTGGTGTCTTCAGGCACAAAATCCACATGTATGAGCAACAATGAGTACAAAATACTCAGCAAATCCTTATACCAAATGCAAGGTTTTGAATACATGCTTGGCTTGCCAATAAAAGGGTTCTTAGGGTTAGTTCAGCATAAAGCAAGTTTTATGCCAAATACCATAAGTATCTTCCAATCCTATGACCTAGCTACTTTACCAAAAACAAAAGCCCAAGTTTCAGTCATGTCCTTGAGGACAAGTACCACCATCAATATACATAATCACATTGTTCTATCCATATCTCTTTGCTCCTATCATTCAAACCCATATCCATCCTTCGCTACGATAGTTTTCCAATCTCTTCCCACCTAAGTTTTATAATACTAACAAATGTAGCTTTCCTCACCATACCTGTGACCGAGAGCTTAGCTATTCGAATAGTTTACACTCTATAGAGGTGTACAACTTTACTCACAAATGTGATCAACTAATACTACTAGCCAATAAGTAGGCATGTGGTAAAGATGATCATAACAAGGCTTTTCAACTGTCTTGCTCCACCACATTTCCCACTCCACGGGGGAACCCCTTAACACAAGGACAGCGACCATTATGGATCACCCCCAGAACATAATTGTTACGGGTTACATTTTCAATGAGGGCCCACCATTGTGAGGGAGTTACATCCCTTTATCTTCATAAGAAATCGTCTTTGAAAGAAATCCACCTACTTTTATGTGCAGGAACCATGCTAGTGGCTAATTAATTTAATTAGCCAGGTCACACCCATACTTGACTTGTGGTTGTACGATAAGGGTTTGAAAGGGCAACACATGATTCGGTCCTTAAACAACTCAAACGAGACAATCATAAACCCAGATCTTGTGCAACACATGCACTGGTCTCATCCAACCACTCGTCCAAGTCTCCCTCATTTTATAAAATATTTTCATGTTTGTAGTGGTAACCCATGTCACCATATCCATCATTCACCAAACTTTTCTAATGCTAATCAGTTGGCAATGTTTGTGTTAGATTCCACAATTCCCACTAAGCAGTTCTAAGCATAACTATTATCTATATTGGTTTATCAAGGAGAGATATTGTATGTATGTGTGTGTATACATGGTTGCGCTATTCCATGCGTGCATGCATGCTACACGCGGGTCATCTGGTGTAGCGCCTATTCCTCATCTACTCACCACCGACCAACGCACAGTGGAGCACGCCCTTGTACGTTTCATTGCTCACAATCTGCATGCACATGTATAATTAAAAAGTCAATAAAAGTAATAGGAGTTTGTGAACCTAGCTAAACCTTCTCTCATCCTTATACTTCACAAGAAAACTAGCATGGTGGTCCGTGCATTTGTATAGCTAGATTTATTTCAAAAACTTTAGTATCAAATGATATAACTTGTAGGCTATTTAGGATTTTAATACATCATAAAATATTAAATATAATAATAGAAACCTAAAGAAAAATATAACTTAAGGAATGTAATTTAAGTATGAGCTTGATGGATTGAGGTTCTTAAAAATATAAACACTCTCTATCATGCATGATCATGTAGTTGCATGCCCTAATTCTTCCTCCATTAGTTGTTCTTTTCCAAAATATATGTATGCACATGTATACTTATTTAATCTCAAATCAATATGTTGATTATATGTGTAGCAATCTTATTAGTTTACATGGTATTAGAGTATATTGCTCACGCATATACCGATGCACTATAGACAATCTACCTTGAACTTATAATGCCTCACATGCTGGCTGCCCCACTGAATTAGGTGCCTTCTATATCTTCTTGCTATTACAATTTTTCTACTTCAACCTTCAACAGCACATTCAATTCTTGATCGATTCCTCTTAACTGCCACTCATTTCAATACAATCTTTTAGTTGCTACCCATTTCAATATAATACTCCAACATATATTTACTTCTACTTCTCTCAATCATCGCTTAATGTTGATTGTTGCAACGTCAAACATGCAAACACGTGCAACCGTCATAATCCTAGCCAGGGACATCAGTCACACTCTCTTGGATGGCCCTAAGCCTATTCCCTATTGTTGCATCATCTCTACTTTGAGCTCTTTGCTCATCTATTTTTATACATCTGTGCTTCTATTTATATATATGCATACATGTATATACACATGCATGATGTTATACGTGCACGATATCCCTCTTCTCCCATATCGATCAATTATCTTCTTCAACATTGGTCACCTTAACACTATGTCTTCCTCACTAAAGCGATGATCTGGCATCTTTATTGATGTTGGTATGTCTGCTTTAGTTGTTGTCTAATAATATGGAGAATCTTATCGCCATCGTAGGTGATGCCGTGCCCCTTACCAGCGATGGTACATTTCTAACTATTTGATAACCCTATATCATTATAGCTTATCTTCAATGCAAAGTTTCATATCATCTCTGCCAAAGCTTTCCTATTATCGAGTTTATTTGGATATTGGCTTCTTCAACAATGCTGATACTTACCACTCATTGTCATGGCCGATAGCTCCTATAACTCCAGTCTTTTTCTTCAACGACTTTGGTGAGTACCACGAAGAGACAAGATTCGTGCTATTCTGGTGTTTCAGTCGTACCATGAAGAAGCCCCAGTCCTTGCAGGCCCGGCCGAGGTCCCGGACCGCCTGCGACCGTTGATCGGCCGCGCCGTTGACGAGGACGTACGCCGAGATCGACGACGGGGATGTCGTCCCCACGGCATGCTTCAGATGATCCACTGTGCCTCCGTTTGGGCGGTCAGGGGAATGATGCGGAGATGGTGCTGCCATGATTGTGCAGTGGAGGAAAGGAGAGGAATATAGGGAGCAGAGGAGAGTGAGGCATAATTGTTGCGTCAGGCCGGCTCGGCCGGGAGGTGCAGGTGGTTGCCGTTGCTTGCTTTGCTGGTGTTCCTTCCCTGCAGGACAAAGGCAGTCGTCAAGCGTACACGGTGCGGCGTTGGACTTGATAAGACCGGACACATGGTCCAGCTGAAGTGATTCTTTTCTGAAGATAATTTCTGGGTGCGGTGATGCCCTGAATTGTGATGGAAATCGCTTATTCTATTTCTGCTTTTAGCTCAAAAAAGGACCAGCTGGTGTCTCTTTTGGATCTAAGCAGGCGCAAACTTTTAAGCAGGTAGGTCTAGCGTCTAAGCGTTGAAATTTGGTGTCAGCCTCCGTTTGGGGAAAGATGGGAGCAACTGGTAACTAGGTTCCGGGTGTGTGATCTGGTTGATTGAGAATTTTGGCAATCGATCAGCAGGCTTCGTGGACTATTCATCAGGTCACATGTGGTTTGATCGAGATCTTACGGGAAACATTTCAATTAAATCCCGTGTTCGCCGTGATATAGAACGAGCTGAACATGCAGAACTGGCTGCAGCTCAACCGCCGTTGGGACGACAAGTCGCAGCCAAGGAGACGCTGTTGTATCCTTGCAGGGCTGACCGCTCCGTCGGACAAAGGCGACTGCCATCGCCGGCGCGGCAGGACGGGGCGCCTCGGCATGGATGGAGTAGCGCACGCTCGTTAGACGAACTTATATAGTTGTGGGCCGGACATCCCATGCTGCTGGCCCTTCCATCGTCCATCAAGATGTTGCCACAAATGGCCTGCCGTATATCAGAGAGGCAGGCTGGAATAGAAGCCACCCAGGACTAGAGGACGGCCCATTATCCATTCGTGTTGGGCGGCCCATGCACTGAACGAAATGCGACGCCTTCTTTATGACGAGAACTGCCAAATGCCAATGCCCAGCACGAAAAAAATCGACAAACATGTCAATGTTGGATCATCAGTGGAGACTGGTGCCCTTACTAATCAAGCTGCCGCTACTATCATTTGTGTTCGCCACTCTCTTTGGCTCTTTTTTGCACTCGCACCTGCATTGTCATTATTCATGTCCTCCCAACAGCAAACAGTACAATAGATCATCAATGAACTACTAATCTTTTAGCAGCAGAACTAGTGTCGATCCAAACTTGGGAGTTTGCAGAATTTGGCATATGTGCCATGGTATGAACTGGTTCCTTTGCCCACTAAGATACAAACATTCAGCAGATCAACTTGTACGATTTTAACCTGCAGAAGTAGGGTCAAGTTGAACTGTTCAGTGCGCCCTCAGATATCAATGTCACGCTGCACGCGAACGATGTCCAGTGCGGCTTTCTCGGCGAGAGTGCTGCTCTGTTATTGATTGTTAAGGGTATTTAGGTTTGTTTTCTATTGTTTTAGGGTTTTTTATGTGTTGCATCTATATAAAGTCCTTTTAGGGTTGTGCAATACAACAGTTGAGCAACATATCCATTCTTCCTCTAATATTTACATAGTATCAGAGCTCTAGAGCTCGATCTACATTCCACTGCTGGCCGCTGCCCCCGAGAGTAGCATTCTTCGCTCGGGAGCGGCTACCGACGCCGCCACTCAGGACCCCCCAGGGAGGGCGCTACCCATCCGCACCCACTCCGGTCTAAGTCGTCCTGGACTCGCATCAACACCGTGCTCATGCCCAGGCCACCCTAGAGTTCTCTGCGCAGCGTCTCTCCTTGTCGCATGCCTCCAGGGCCCCGCCTGCGTCGCAGCAAGAACTCCCTGGATCGGTCAACTTCGACCGGCGCCACGTCATTGCCTCCACGCTACCTCGGACCCGCTCGTCTCCAGCCGGCGCCACCTCAGCTCACCTTCGGCTTCCTCAGCGCCACCTCGGCTCGGCCACGCACTGACCATGCGCGCCTCTAGCTGCATGCACGGCATGCCTGTCGCCCAGCGCATGCACTACGTCCGCGCACGCATCCCCACCAGATCCCACCACTCCCGTGGCCACCCGCACCGGATCCAGCCTCCCCATCGCCGGATCCACCGCCATCCACCGCTCCCCCTCTAGATCCGACGGCCTCTAGGTCGGATCCGCGGCCGCCTCACCCCGTCGGATCGTGTTGGATCGAGCCAAGCTCCGCCGCCACCAGCTCCTCTCCTCGAGGTCGGAGCTAGCGGCCATCTTCCGAGTGATGGCAAACCTCCTCAGCGACCCGACGTGGCTAGAGCTCCACCGCTGCCTTGTTGGATCGCCCGAGCAGGCTCCGGTCGGCGAGCTCGCCCAATGACGTAGCGCTCGCGCCACCCGCCTCCACTTCGGCCCCGACATTGCCACCCCGTCGTGCAGGCTCGGCGCTAGGCTCACCTCCCCGCGCTCCTTGGCCTCCCATACCTCAAGACTCTCTCCCTCTTCAGCTGCTTCATCGACGCTGCCGGCAACGGCCAGGCCGTCAAGCTGCCGCCAGTGCTCTTCACCAACGCCTATTCCCTCAAGCAGCTCGTGCTCAAGTCCAACCCCGGCCTCATCGCCCGATACCTCCGACCCTGAGCAACCTAAGGAGCTTACGAGTGCTTAGCCTGTCGCAGAACGACTTCCATGGTGAGATCCCCAGGGAGAGCAATGGAGATGAAGGCAAGGGCAATGAAGATTGAAGGCTTTTGACAGAAGAGTATTTTGTTAGACTATAAGATGATGGTGCTAAAGGTTTTTGCTGCTGCTGTTATCTGATAGATTGAGTCTTTTTTTCTTTGAGTCTTTCATTGCGTCGATCTAAGTCCGCTGTCATATCTCTATCAGTTCGTCAAAACCATGCGAGTCCACATAAAATCCCTGTCAATTAGCCAACTACTTTGCTAACCATAGTCTATCCTCTTGGATGGGTGTGACCCTATCCTTCCTTTTTGCACAACCCAGCCGCTGCTCTTCTCCTTGAGCCGCTGTAGATCGGAGAAATCTTTATGATACCGCCGCTTCTCTGTGAGTTGCCGCCCCGAGCTTTTAAGGCCGTTGTTCTTCTTCTATACCGCGCCTCTATTGCGCTTCTTGTGCATAGCGCCATCGTCGTCTTAAGCTTCGATCTGTGCCGCTATGCTTCTATTCATCTCTTTAGCTTGATTTGACAGCTCTCTCTACTTGTATTACCTTCCACATCATCTTCGTCGTGTTACCGCGGTCGACTTTGCTCCCGCTTACCTCTATCTTCTTGGCCCTTGCACTTTGTGCTTTATGGACTGTCGCACGATTTTGGATGGGAGGCGATCTTTTTGACACAATTTTCTAAGAACCGCACGTTATGATGATATTTTCAAGATACAAACTTTGATGTTAAGGGTATTTAGGACTTTTCCTATTTTAGTGTCAATCCTTTTCAAATGTAATGCTATTGCATATGCTTAATATTTGAGGGGGGTGTTAAGGGTATTTAAGTCTTTTTCTATTGTCCTAGTGTTTTTTATGTGTTGTGTCTTGTATTCTATATAAAGTCCTTTTAGGGCTAGGCAATACAACAGTTGAGCTACCCATCTATTCTTCCTCTAATATTTACATTGATGATCCATGTAGTCTCTGTACTTGATGCCCCGGAACTCCAGGACTGGCTCAACGACGGCGTCCAGGCATGGCCCCATCAAGCTCACGATCGACATCCTCGTCTGCTCGCCACCGACCAGCGCATGGTAGAGCATGCCCTTGTACCTTCCATTGCTCACAATCTAAATGCACATGTACACATATGTGAGTTCACGAGCTGAACTAAATTTCGCACAACTTCTTGACTTTTCAAGAACATTCAAGTACCTCCAACTGATCACCGGTGACTACGAAGAATGCGCCAGGAAGGAGCTTCGCATGGAGCCATAGGCCCCAACACAATTCAAGGGTATTCATCCGAATATCTAAAATTTTTGACAAAAATTTACTATATACAAGGTATAATATATATGTATACTAGTAGTTAGGCCAAATTTATCCTGTTCATACCAGTCAACCTAAATTGACACCAGATCCTTTTAGCTCATTTATCTCTCCTAGGCCTAAATTGGCGCTGAATATTGGCCCAGGTCCAAATTGGCACCAAATACTGGCTCAAGCCCATTGTTGTGATTCATACAACACACAATAGAAACTCTACATCTCACTCAAGTCTCTTCTCTCTAGCTCTCTCCGTCTAACAGTGCAAGAGGCCTATGGTCTTCTGGACTTTAGACTTTTGGAGGTAGGACTCAGGATGCTACGTAGGAGTGGTTGTCTCGCAAGTCGTCTTGCCGTTATCGCTTGCTGACGTGGTGCAGCCATGCAGGTTCATCCTCTTCGATCCAGCGACCTCTATGGTGGTATGGCCCCATATCCCTAATCTGGTAATCCCTCTATCTCCTCCTTCTCCCTTGGCGATCTCCAATTTGAAGCAAAATTGTGTGTTTAAATAGACGTGAGTTGTATTTTACTTTAAAAAATGAGGTATCTATAATGATTCGTAAGTTTTTGTATAGTAGTTGATTATATTTCGATGACTGATGTACCAATTATTTAGAAACTATGCAAGTGTTGTTAAGTCTTTCTTGTAACTTGATGTATTGGACACTTGGATGATTTGATACCCTTTGGTGTCTGGCTGTTTGGTCCATATTTTGTTTAGCAGTTTAGGTAATAGTGCTTAAGTTATTTAGCTAAAAACCGTTCACCAAAGTATCTTTATGATAAAAGCGCTTTTGAACCTGAACACAAAAAGCTAAAAGTCGTTACAATGCAATTGCCACATTAAAAGCCAATAGCCAGGGCTTTCAACCCTTTAGAGCACAACCATAGTGTAATATCCTGATTTGCAGAACAATTTAAAGCCCTATTTTTAAAAATAATTTTTTTAATTTTCTGGAATTAATAAAGCTTAATATGAATTTTTAGAGATTAAAAAGGAATTAATATCATTAAAATAAATATTAACATAAGCTAAATATATTTTATTTGAGTATCTCAGGACTCAAGGAATTTTCTTGTATTTTTGGTGAATTTTTATGATTTATTTACTATTTTGTGGAGCTCTTTTGCTTTAATTGGATTTATGGAAATAAGAAAATTGGGAAATCCCTAAAACCCTAGCGGGCGGCCCGCCCATCCACGTCCTCGCTCGCGCACCGCCACCCCTCGCCGATCCGATCCTCGCTGAGCCACGCATCGTGATCCGAGGTACATGGCAATGTTCATCGTCGTGTTCCTCCTGAACTCCTCCTCGTGTTCGCATCGGTTTCCTCGGTTTGCGTGCTTATAAAAGCCGCCGCCCCGCCGCCTTCTCTCACTCGATCTAGCCGCCGTCCTCGCCGCTGCCATTGTCGTCGCCTCTCACCCGCGCCGCCGCCGTTCCCCGTCGTCGTCGTGCGCTGTCCTCACCGAGTCGTTCTCGCCGCCGTCGTCGTCGCCGTCGCGGTAAGCCCGCTGCGTTCTTCCCTCTCTTGCCGGAGAACTCGTCGCCACCCTCGTTCCCCGCGCCCGCGACCCTTCGGCCACCGAAGAGCCGCTAACCCCTCACATCCCACCGCCAACCACCAAACGACGTGTGTTATCGATCTTCGGACCGTTTGAACCGCCTGCATCTCCTTGGCCGTTCGATCTCAGATGGACCATCCGATCTGCGTCATAGTTCGAATAGTCCGAACGTCTCGCATCTCCACAACCGTCCGATCTCTCCTAACGGCCGAGATGCGTCGCTCCGTTCAGACAGTCCGAACGTCCCCGCACCTTCGCAGCCGTCCGATCCACGTTAGACCGTTCGATCTTTATCAACGATGGATAGTTCGAACGTCACCGCCTTCGCAGCCGTTTGATCTCGGGCAGTCCAATCGTTGTTGTTTCACAGCCGTCTGATCGTCCCCATCCAGATCGTTGCCTCCTTGCCACGTCTGCCCTAGATGCCACGTCAGCGCCACGTGTTAGTGCCATGTCGCATCGACCGCCCCAGACACGCACGTCAGCATGCCACATCAGCTCTAGTGCCACGTGTCAGTACAGTCAGCTACCACGTCAGTCCTAGTGCCACGTGTTAATACAGTCAGCTACCACGTCAGCCTTAATGCCCCGTGTCAGTATAGTTAGTCGCCGCGTCAGCACCCACCCCCGTGCACTGTTCCATGAGCCGAGTCCACCGTGAACTAGCATTCTCATGCACCAAGTCCACAACACATTAACTTTTTCGGTTTTTAGTATTTTCCAACCCATCTAATTTTTCCGAGAGTTGTTCTCCTCTGTCGTAGCTCTGATTGACTCCATTATTTTTTCTAAATTCATCTAAAATAGAGCTCTATCTGTTGGTTCTAGTTTCAAGGTTTTTGGATTTCTTTTGTTTATTTTATTGTTTTTATTATTTCGATCGCTTTCTCTCTCGTTAGATCCCGATTTCGGAGGAGTAGGAGCGACGCTAGAAGACCCCAAGTATCTCGCTGAGCATAACCAAGGAAAGTCGTAACCTTTGATCATGTTGAACCCAATTTACAATCTATTATTTAATTATTTTGATTTACCTTATCATGCCATCACTATTTTAATACAAACCCTTGTACTGGTAGTTATAGTCCCAAATTGAATAATTCCTCCTTGATAACTTTGAATGCTATGATGCCATTATCACCATAGGTTAAAAAACTTAGTAGTGATGCTATACTAGATGTCACGTGGGTTGTACGACTAGATTGCTTAGCCTTACTTATTTTACGAAAGGGCTCATCATCACATGTAAATATTTAACTTGACTTAATGAAATATGTAACCGTGGTTGGTGCCACATTTATTAAAATTTGTGTCATGACATTGGTGTATCATTGGCGTAGTCATACAAACTCAATTTTCACTCGGTGAGTGATCGTGCAGTAAAGGGGTAAGTGTAAATCCACTTCGTGGGATGCAGCAATCTCGCTCGGGTAGACTTAAGGACTTAATTTTGTGCGCCATTGATCTGAGCTTTATCGTGCAAACCATATGTCTAGTATGGGATAGACCTGCTGACTAATTTGGGATATTTTAACTTTAATCTCGCCATTGTGATGAACATGGTTGCTGATTTTCATGTGATGCAAGGGGGGTGTGATGCGAAACCTTAGTGGGCGAGATTGAGTTGGAATTGAACTTTGTAAAGGCCTTGTTGTGATTTCCTTAGTACAAGATTAATCACATCGTGTAGGTACAGTTGTGCAACCTCTGTAGAGTGTAAAACTATTCGAATAGCCGCGTCCTCGGTTATGGACAATGCTCGGTGATTTCACACGAGAGATAGTGGTTTCATTTAAACTTATGGTTTATAGTTGGAAAGTGAACAAGTAGTTCACTGTTGGTTTAGCTTGTGGATGAGAGGTTCAAAAGTGATTTATTTCAATTCCATTAATTATTTATTATTGTTTTCCAGTAAAGTTCGCTTTCAATCTATTTATCTTATCTATTGGTAAGCTTTGCATATTATATTGTATTCATTTGTTACAAACGATTTGCTAAGTACTAATGTACTCACGACTTTACGCCATTGTTGCTTAGTTGAAGAGGAGGAGTATTACCAGTAGGAGGTACCAGAGGGAGAGTACTTCGACGACTTCACGGATTAGGAGTTCGCTCCCCTGTCGATTGTTTGTGGGCATGTCGAATGGTTACTACGCTTTATTTTAGTTTTCCGCTGGCAGACTTTAAGCCCTTCAGGCTAGAGATATTGTAAGCTGGACTATAAGGTCGTACTTTGGATATTTATCGATATTTGAAGTTTTCCTTTATTTTAGTGTGTATATGGTTGTGATTACATCTATATTTGACTATATGCACTAGCGTGATCATGGACTGGTACAATTTACACAGAGAGTCCGAATTTACATATTCGGACCTCAACACATAGAAGCAAGGTTGTTAGGACCATGATACCAGGTAGAATCATTTTTGTCTGATGAGATCAGATCGTAAAATCATGATTCTATCAATTTTTTAAAACATGTATATTTTATATAAAAACTAATTATATTTTTAAATATGTAAGTCTATAATAGATTTTTTGAATTTAATTTTGTAATTTAAGTACACTTATTCATGTTATATTGAATTAAGATTGATTTTTAAAACTTATTTAACAATTTTTAATAAACTAATAATCTAAAAATGCAATATGTCAAAGATATATATTTTTTACTTTAGAACAATATGTAAACAACAAAATAAAGCAAATTAAACTAGTGCAACTTAAATTAGCAATAGGTCATATCAAATTTTATATGCTAATATAGTTTATTGTCAGGATCACAATCTCACTACAATCCTAATAATTCTACGAGTAGCATCGCAATCTTACTACAATACTACTTGATTCTAATTTATATTGTGATATGTATTATATACCCCTGGTATTATTGTAGAATTATATGATACTATAATATATATCATGATACTGATAATCTTGCATAGGAGAAATCGAGCAACTGGTTGGTAAAGTAGATTTGGGCGTGCGACCTGGTTGTAGACCGCCGATTGAACCGTTCGTCAATTTACTCGTGGTTTGATTGAGAATTTTGAGTCGCGTCATTTAATATAGTAATCAAAATGCTTGATTTCTAATATCGTTTATCGCTAGGAGGAGTTTACTGGGCAAAACTGAAAGGGAAACGTACGACCATTTGGAAAGGATTAGATGAGCTGTTTGATAATCACTCCTTGCATTTATTGTAGACAATAACCTGTTCACAAGGAAAAACATATGGTTGCTGTCGATGATTAAAGGATAACGTGAGAAGTTTCTAAATATTATTATGATAAATTATTGTTAATATGAGATTTGAAGGTTTAAAAATGTAGTTTTGCATATTATGATTGTGCTCCAACTAGTTTATAAGCTATGAATTTTGTTTTTTTACTGTAACAACTGAAAATACATTGTAGCGACTCTTAACTTTTCTAAATAATTAAATTAAAAATAAAAAAATATTATATCACCATGTATAATATAAAGAAATAAGGAGAAACAAAAGCATAAAATTCAAAAGAATTAAAAATTAAAAACTGAAACCAGATCAATCTCTACTGTCGGTCATGCGTGTGTTTGAAAATTGATTGCATTAACTAGCTTGATGTGATGTCATCTAATTAATTAGTTCTTGTGAATGCACGGGGCACTCAAGTTAGCTTTTTTTCCTGCGATGCGATGGGCTTCTGCGATCAAAACACTATAGTAGTACTGTAGCTTTTTTTTTTGTCTTTATTTGATTTTTTTGTTTTTTTGAGTTTTGTTTTTTTTTCCGTATTCCTTTACATTGTCGGCTTTAGATTAGCGTGCCTTTTTTATTTTTACATTTTTTTAGATTTAATTATGTCCAATAAACCAACTCACTTCTGATAAAAATAAACCACTCTGATGTTTTTTTCAGAAAAAAAGCCATCGCTATTCCGATCACCCCTAAAAACTAAGAGTCCAAATCAAAACGTGATCACAATTATTTACTCCGCTTGAACCGGTTGTCTTTTCCAACGTGGTCGCTTGATGTAACTGGTATGACTGCTGAGTTTAAATGGTCAGACTGACTGCACTGAAGTGTTTCTGTTAGATTTTTTATCTTAAAGTTAACGGGCTGAGTTCTAGCGGTTAGACCGGCTGCACGAGAGTGTTTCGGCCAGATTTTTGTTCCTGAGGTTTTGAGTCGCAGAATAGTTTTTGATGATTAAAATCAGGGTTTATATGTTATATGAGATATGTTACTGTTAACGTAAGTTAAGTTACGAAGAACTTTTGTCTAGAAACGATTTCTTTGTTTTTAGATGTGCAGGATTGTTTGGAGTGAATCGTGGTCAACAGCGAGGATTAAGGCTATGCTTATAGAGGAACTAAGACCTAAAATGATCAAGAATATTGTGTGAAATAGTGAGTTCAAGCATGACATAAGAATGGCGAAAAATGTTAAAGAAAAATTCGAACAATAGGGTTACACCATGTAGCTTCGTTGGTCGAAGTGAGGCGTAACCCGGTGGAACTGGAATAGGAGAAACTTGTTGATACGTGATAAGCCATTGGTACACCCACATCTGACAAGCATAGCGATTACTTTCAATGAAAGGAGATGACCGGGTTAAGGAAGGGTATTTTGGTAGTTCGATCGAAATACCAAAACGGCTTTAAAAGAAAACCGCGACACTTGAGCGACGATTAGGGAGGTGGTTTAGGTCATCGAGAAGCCGATATGATCAAGATGATCAACGCTAAGGACTTAGCAATTTAGGCTTACGTGCTTTAAAAAGCATATATAAATGTAGTGAGTGAGTTAAAATCCGTATGTGGAGGTTTATCGGATTTCTCCCAATGTGTTAAGTGGATAGTATCCACTAAAGATTAGATATGGCTGGCTAACCCATCTATTTAATAGATTGGGATGGAGATTTACGGTTAACCATCCAACCTTCCTTTCAGGTGTTCATGTGTTAGGGTTTTTGAGAGAAGAGTGCTTGCAGTGTGCTTTTTGTCCTCCAAAGTGAAATGTCTATAAAACTTTTCTCCTAAAGTAGCAATACATTATATTTTGTGCATCTCCATAACTATATCTTGTGTTGATTAATTTGCTCTTGATTTGATTGATTTTTTTCTCTACTCTTACCCCTTCTTGATCCTACTATGTCAAGGATGTACAATAGATAGACATAACTTCTGAAAATCAATCTCCACCTATTTAGATATTTTGATAGCAAGTTCATGAAGAAACTCAGTTTTACATGTTTTAACATGTCCAAATTATTTCCTGATATAAGGATTTTTGGCATGATTTCTTTGATGTTCTTACTTGCTGGAACATATAGAAAACCATCTATTGCCATATTAGCCATCACCTACCTAGAAGCAAATTGTATTTATAATTTTTTGCTTTGCCCTTTTTGATGTAACCTTATTTAATTCTCAAAAAGGTCTAAATTTAGACATGGGTTTTTGTAACATCCCAAAAAATTTATTTAGATTGTTCTTGATTTTATTTCAAAATCTAGAGTGAGAAAACTTAATTTATCTATTTTCTAAAAATCAAAAATATATTATTTTATTTTTATTGAGTTCTCCTAGATTTATAGTATTTTTCAAAATTTTTCTAGAATTTTTTAGAGTTATTTGCTATTTTCTAGGTAATTTTGAAGTCTCCTAGTATTTATAAAAAAATATATAATAAAATTTACACTTAAAATCCCATCGGGTCATCACGTGTCAAGCCTAGATCGAATCCACTCCAACCGATTTAATCTCGGTTGTTCTCCTTCACTTACCCTTTCAATTTTATTCGATGACTGGGATTCTTTTTCTTCACCACATGGCGTCTATCTAGCCACTCGCCCGCCCCTCTCTCTCCTCTCACCGGCCAATGGGGCCTGTGCCCATCTTCTTCCTCCCTTCCACTCTTCTTGCCACCGGCCGCCATTAATGCCTATGGCCAAAACTTTAAAAGCTTCGGTTTCCACCTCATTATACCTCGAGCAAGTGCGCAATCACTTCTCTAGCCATGACACATTCGCGCCGCCCGTTAACCCCCTTCTTAAACCCTACCTAATTGCTCGCATTGAACTCCGATGATGAATTCCTCGACGGACCCTCTTCCTCGCGCTATAAAAGGGTGCCCTTGGCACCGACACTCTCCACCGCACCAAACCCCCCCACTAAATTAAGCCTCCAGATCGACTGAGCCCCTTCACACGTGCAACGCCTCACAAAGCTTCGATCGAAGCTCCGATCAAAAATTTTGCACCCCTTGAGTTGTGTCGAGCCTCATCGCCAAGACCTGGGCGCACATCTCCTGCCCTCCACCGAGCCGACAAGCCGCCGGAGAGTTCCCGCCGCCGACACCCTCACCAATCGCTGCCTTGCTTCCTCGCTATCGGCCGCCTTACACCTCCCTAGCTGTTCCGAATGGTTTGAATGATCGGACGGTCCGAACATTTCACCCCATAGATTGGACGGTCCGAACGTCCTTTGCCGTTCGAACGATCTGAAAGTTCATTACTGATCGGACCGTCCAAAGTTCTCTTGACGTTCGGATTGGTCTGAACTTTTCCTATGCATCATCACTGTCCAATCCCCATCTGACGACCTCCGCTAAACCCTTCCCTTCCCTCACCCACATGGCAAGCCACATCCATACCCGACCCACCTAGCAGCTTCTCATCCACCTCTTACTTTAGTGATGCTGATGGACCTAGACAGCTTCTTCACTTAGACACAGTTGGTCTTTCTAGAGTCTAGTCTACAAGAGAAAAGTAGTATGTGCTTATCATTGTAGATAACTACTCTATGTATTTTGGATGTATTTTCTGGTTTCTAAGGATGAGACCTTTGGCTACTTTAGAGAGTTGGCCCTTAGACAAGCAATTGACATCTCAGAAGCCTTGAGAGCTATTAGAAATGACAATAGAATAGAATTTAAGAACTCAACCTTTGCTACTTTTTGCACTAAGAAAGGATTGGAGCACCAATTCTCCTCATCTAGAGTTCCCCAGCAGAATGAAATTGTGAAAAGAAAGAACAAAACCCTTGTAGAAATGGCTATGGCAATGCTAGATGAGCACAACACTCTTAAGAGGTTTTGGGCTGAGACGATCTCTACCGCTTACTATATGTCTAATAGGATTTTCTTGAGATCATAGGTAAGATTTCTTTTAGCTTAAATTTGGTCATAGGCATAACGTCTTTATTTTAAGATATTTGATTACAAGTGCTTCATTTTTAAATATGACAACTTAGATAAATTTAAATATAGATGTTATGATGGTATTTTTCTTGGATATCATGCTCATTCTCATGGGTTTTTATGTATTTAATTTAGATACTAACAAAATCATTGAGACTTGTGAAATCACTTTTGATATAATCCTGGTACTAGACCCGACAATGTAGATACACAAGTACATGTGATAGAGAGAGCCTCTTCATCAACGATGACTCTAGTATAGAGGATGAGGACCTAATCCATCCTTTAGTCATTCCTAGGTTGATTGAAAAGCCTGCATCTACTTCTCCAACTTCAGTAGAGCAATCTCCTTCCACCTTCACCAGTAGTTCTAGTGGGTCTGCTCTTATCTCCATAGCTCATGGGTAGAGGCCATGTCTGCAACAGGATCTCCTCTTCATATTCAGCGATGACACATTCCAGAATAGATGATTGGGAATATCCATAAGTGAGTTACTCGCTTTAGGGAATTTAAGACGAGTATGATGGACAAGTTGACCTTCTTCTTTGGTCTTCAAGTCAAGCAACTAAAAGAAGGGATTTTCATTCATCAAAACAAGTACGCAAAGAACCTTGTTTGGCACTTTGATATAGGATGTAGTAAGCCAATGTCTACTCCCATTGCCACTTCTACCGCGCTAGATCTTGATGAGGATGGAGAGCTCGTGGACCAGAAGAAGTACCACAATATATTGGCTCCCTCCTCTACCTCATGGTCACGGTGTTGAGGCCGGACATACTGTTTGTTTTGTATCTGTGCACTCGATTTCAGAATTCCCCTTGTGCCTCTAATCGTTAAGCAGTGCGTCACATTTTTAGGTATATTCAAGAAACTTTTGACTTTGGACTTTAGTATTATTCTGATTTTGCTCTCTTGATTTGAGTTTTTTCTGATGCTGATTTTGTGGGGTGTAGAGTATACAGGAAGAGTACTTTTGGCACTTGTCACTTCTTAGACACATCTTATATCTCTTGATCATCTAGGAAGTAGTTCTCTGTTGCATAGTCCACTGCTGAGGTGGAGTTTGTAACTGTTGCTAGTAGTTGCTCTTAGATTCTCTAGATCATGTCTACTCTGCGGGGCTATGGGTTGACTTCAGATAGTGTTCACTTTTTTGTGATAACACTAGCACCATAAACATTATCAAAAATATAGTGTAACACTCTAGAACCAAACAAATTTACATTAAATACCACTTCCTTAGACATCATATAGGAAAGGGTGATGTTGTGCCTCACTTCGTCGAGTTCGAGCAGCAATCTACTAATATTTTCACCTAGGTTCTTGATTTTTCTCGTTTTGCTTCTTTGTGGAGAGAGTTAGGGTTATTAGTTGTTTTGGCTTGTTTTTGGGTGGGGGAGCTTGACTCTTTTGCATCTATTGTATCATATTGTATTTTAAATTCAGCAACTTGCATTATAATATAAATACATAGAGTTTTAACTATTATTCTTATGTGACATGATATCTTACTTTATATCTTACCATGTCTTATTCTAGTTTACTAGATTTATCATATCCTTATATATATATAGCTTAGCTTTTGTCATGATAGATTTATTAAATGTGAGAAGTTTGAATTAAAATATTGTGTTGGATCTTATAACTAGTTTTGCTCTAGTGACATTCTTATGATTCATAACATGTCAAATAGAATGAGTTAAACCTTGAGCCTAAATTATGGTTTAGATTAAGCTATGCTAATTTCTTATTGAAGCATAAGTTAGCATTAGCTCTTTGTTCTTAAACTAAGTTAAGAAAATATAAAACAATATCTTTTATGCGAAAAAACTGATCTCACCAATTCTTTCTTATAAGACGGCTTGCCATTACATTAGACATAAATTCAGGAGGAGTTTTAGATGAACTAGACCACTCTCTTAAACTTATTCTTTGGGATGATCGTAGCATGACTTAAGATCTAGCACATGGCTAAGAAAATAAAAAATATAAAAAATAGTCAAAGTTTATGAGGCAGTTGTGGATAGTTTCTAGTCCAAGATTTGCTTTGTTAAAATAAAATCAAAAATAAATTTTAGCAAGAGCTAAATGTACTAAATATACTTAATTCCAAGTGATTGAACAAAATAATTCAACATTTGAACTTATAGCACTCTAAATTGACTCAATTGTAGCCTCTTGATTTTATTTAGTTTATTGACATAACTTGGCTCATTTTTGGATAACTTTAAATAAACTGTGATCTTGAGCAACTTGAGATGCTAAAAATCTATTTAAATTCAGATTATTGCTCATTTTGGCTTTAGATTTGCTATATGTGGTTTGCAATAATCTAGATAATTCTTTCACATAATATGATTTGGTGTAATACTTGTAGAGTCACTTTGGATAATTTTCATAGCTCTCAATGCTAAAATGAATAAAATACAACCACTTTATTTCATTCATACTCTATATTGTTTTCATAGATCTTGAGAAAGATCGGTAAGAATGCATATCTAGAGTATAATTTAAAGTTTTTATGTAAAATTTCGCTAAATTAAATCTTTAATATTTTATTGTGATTCTCTTGATCTCTTTTTATTATGACTAAGGTCAAATTGAATAATTGTTTTCTCATATAGACCTAGAGTGATATTTCACGACTCATTCGATGGATTTAAAACCTTTTGTGAAATTCCTATTATTTTTAGTGGCTTCAATTCACCTTTACCTCAAATGGTTATTTTTAGCTCGTTACATTCCACTCTTGACCATTTGAAACTCTATTTGCAATTTTCCTCTCTATCGTTTGAAATTACCTTCAAATTGTATTATTAAGAATTTGTCAATAGTTTCATCAAAAGAGATAAGGATTATATAAGAAGATTCTAAATATTATTGTGATGAACTATTGTCTATGAGGTTTGGAGATTTAAAAATGCAGTTTTGCATATTATCTATATTGTCTGTCATGCGTGTGATTGAAAATAGATGTTTTGCATGTAGTCTGGAGTGAGTCACTGCATTGCATTAACTAGCTTGACTTTAGCTTGATGTGATGTTATCTAATTAATTAGTTGTTGTGTATGTCCTGAGAACAGAGAGTTAGGGGGTGATCGGAATAGCGATGGCTTTGGCTGATCAGCGGGTGAAAAAACACCGAAATGAGTTAGTGGATAGTGTAGTGAATAGTCAAGCAACGATCACCCCCTTAGAAGCAAAACGTGATGACAACTATTTACTCGCTGAACCGGTTGTCTTTTCCGGCGTGACCGCTTGATGTCAGCGCTCTGACCGTAGACCGGTTTGCACCGGAGTATTTTGGCTAGATTTTTGTTCTTGAGGTTTTGAATTGGAGAATAGTTTTTGGTGATCAAAATCAAGGTTTATATGTTATATGAGACATATTATAGTTAACGTGATTAGATTAGGTTGTGAAAAACTTATGTCTGAAAATGATTCTTTATCTTTAGATGTGTAGGGTTACTAGAAGTTAATCATGGTTAATGGTGAGAATCAAGACTACGCTTATGAAGGAATTGAGATCTAAAATGATCGAGAATGTCAGGTAAGATGGTAAACTCAAGTATAATACAGGAAAAACGAGAAATATTGAAGAAAAGTTCGAATGACGGAGTTACACCATGTGGATTGGTCAGTCTAAGTGAGATATGATATAGTAGAACCGGAATAAGACTTGCCGATGCATCGCAAGCCAGTGGTGTATCTGTATGTGGCAAGTATAACAATTGCTTGTAATGGAAGGAGATGATCGGGTAAGTAATGGTATTTTGGTAGTTTGACTAAAATACCAAAAATAGCTTTGGAGCAAAAACGCGGCGCTTGAGCGGCGTTTGGAGAGACGATTTAGGTCATGGAAAAGCCAATATGATCAAAATGGATCAATGCTAAGGAATTAGCATATTCGAGCTTATGCGCTTTAGAAAGTATGCATACATGTAGTGAGTTAAAACCCGTGTGTGAGGGGTTATCGAAATTTTCTCGTTATGCTAAGTGGATAAGGGTTAGATGTGGCTGGCTTTGAAGTGTTACGATGGAGACTTGTGGTTAACTATCCAATCTTTCTCTCAAGTGTTTATGTGTTAGAGTTAGGCTTTGAGAGAAGAGTGCATATGGTATGCTCTCTGTCCTCTAAGGAGAAGTGGCTGTAAAACTTTTCTTCTAAAGTAGCAATACATCAATCTTTGTTTATTTCCATAACTATTTTTGTGTTAATTGATTTTCTCTTGATTTGGTTGGTTTTTCCTCTCATCTCTCTTCCTCTTGATCTTACTGCGCTAAGGACATATAAGAGATAGAGATAATCTCTAAGAATCGATCTTCACCCATCTAGGCACTTTGATAGTAAATTCATGAAGAAACCCGATTTTATATGTTTTTGACCTCTTCAAGTGATTTCATAATTTGAGAGTTTTTGGCGTGATTTCATAATCTTCTCTCTAGACCTAAATAGTGTCGAAGAGTTGTTGGTTATCCACATGATCAGATGGCTTATCGATTCATCACAACCAGTCGAGCGAACGGTTGTTATCAACGAGGAAAACTTGACAATAACTACTCTTCGGTTATTGTCAGTGGGAGAGAATCATGAGGGCAACCGCAAGCCGAATGTCGTTAGAAATGTAAGGCTGAGTCATCGTGCGGGTAGGATGATGTACTCTATCCTGTCATGCAGGAGGTATTGCCTGGAAGGAGGCCTACATATCAGTTCATAAGATCTCTAAGTAGTGACTAGTCAGGTGATTGAACAGTGACCCTCCAATTAGGGTATCCGGGTAATGTAGTCTTTGGTAGATCACTATCATATTGGCCTAATACCTTAATTGAGTATTAAAGTCATGTCTAATAAGTTATTTAATTCTTATCTGTTGTCAAATCAATTCACTTGCTCATTATCAAAACCTACTCCAATCTGATCATTATCAAAGCATGCGTGCAAAGAGACATCCTTATTTACTCGTTTCAAACGGTGTCTCTTACGAGATAGCACTACCATCAATCCAAAATAGATGGCGTTTTAGCGAGCTGGTTTGGTTTATAAATTGTTTTCGTTTTGATGTTTCAACGCAACATGTTAAATCAAATGCCAATATTAATTACTTATTAGCACTGTGTTAGACAGAAGAACATTCTGGAGGTACTATAAACAGATGAAAACGCAAAAGTTCTTTCTTCGTTCTGTATACGTTAGAGCTAAAACGACAGATCATTCAAACTGCAGTTAGTATAAACCGATGAAATGCAAAAGATAGATACCAAAGCTTTCCAGAGAATTATATACCTCCCTAATTAAGCACCTGGTATATATAGGTCAAATGCCGAAATAGCCTGGTGAGTAGGTGCAAGTGTGGAAATAGCCTGTCAGCCTCCACTCTTGAACAAATTTTCTCCAATCCAACGGTTTGTGACTACATGTGTGGTTGGTTTGATGCCTATCACAGTGTTAACGAATTTGACATGTATTTGGTTTACTGCCAAAATATTTGAAAGATTTTGTCTTCATTCGTTTCTTAGCCCATGTTCTTGCACAATTTTGCCAATTCATATGGAACCTAATCCATGACCAGATGTTAGCGTAGTTGGAATTGCACTATGTTAAAATTTTAACTGATTGCAAAACTAACCATCCATCGTTTAACTGGCTGGGAATTTTGGCATCGGTTAGAAGACTCGCTGCTGGTTGAACCACTCGTCAGGTTACATGCGGTTTGATCCAAATTTTTTTAGTCAAGTCGTATTTAAACGTTGGATTTTTCTAATACCATTATTGCTCGGCGTTTGATGGGCAAAACTCAAGTGAAATGTACGACTATTTGTAAAGGATAGGTGAGCTGTGTGTGTGATGGACTGTACTTAACCTGCTCATATGGAAAAGCATATGGCTGTCAAGTCAATACTGCTATAATTTCGTCTTCTATGAAGATGATTTTAAGGTGACGAGCAACTTGAAGCGTAGGAGTACTTTGAAAGGGACATCCGTTACTCGTTTGTTTCACAGTGTCTCTCAATAACGAGCTATGAACAAATGAAAATTCAGAAATATAGATGCCAAAGCTTGTCCAGCAAAAATATATACTTCCCTAATTATAAAAGAACCAAATAAATAGAGAACCTATTTTTAACCCAACCATTAAGTCTATGTACACACACTCTAAATTTGCCGCCGAAAAGAGGATTAACGGCGATGACAAGGACACGTTCCTAATTTTAGTGGAGTACGTTCAGCTCGTCAGAAAAGCGACGTCAAACACGGCCTCAAAGTGGAAGTGGGCACGCCCCGCCGTCGCAATTCTGCTCCGCGGCCTTGCCGTCGCAGGCGGCCTTCGCGCCCTTGGCCGGCTCGTCGGCCTCGCCACGCCGCACCGCTCCCCACGCAGGCAGCCTCGTTGAGAACGTGCGCGCCAAGAACGACATGTTGGGCCAGCGGCCGGACTGGCCGAGCCGGACGCTCCTCGCGGCGCGGGAGCCGCCGAAGCCGCCGCGCGTGCTTCCGTCACCGCCCGTCCGGAACGCTTGGAGGCTTGTCGTGCGCCGCAGCTTGCCCGCCGCGACGACCTCCCTGAGGACCTGCTCGGGCAGCCTCAGCGTGAACCGCTCCGCGCTCTCGCTGGCCGCGGCAGGCGCGGCGCCAGCGAGCGAGTGCCCCGTGGTGTGCGAGCGCGGGAACTTCGCGGGACGCCGGCCCGACTTGTTGCGCAGCGCGCGCTTCACGCTGCCGATGCGCATCAGCTCGGCTGCCTCCTCCCTCCTAATCCTCTCTTCCTCCGTCTCCTCGGCATCTACGACGACCACGGTCACTTGCTCTGGCGCCGCGGCAGCTTCTTGCGCCGGCTGCTCCGGCACAGGGACATCTTGCTCGGTGATGGTCGACACAGCAGTACTGACCGCCGTCGGGGCCTCGGCGTCGGGGACAAGGTCTGCGCGGCAGACGGGGCAGGTGACGTGCGACGCGAGCCACGAGTCGATGCAGTCGGTGTGGAACGCGTGGGAACACTTGGGAAGCAGGCGGAGCGTCTCGTCATCGTCGAACTCGCTGAGGCACACGGCGCACTCGAGCGCGCCCTTGCCGACCTTGTGCGCCTTCACGTCGGCGTAGGCCATGGTTGGGAACGCCTCCAGCACGGCCGGGTCCAGTCCCCTCATCCTCCTCGACCGTGCGGCGCCCGAGGCGAACGTGATCCCGCCCGGCCGGCCGGCGCCAGTGTACTCTCCTGGCCCGCCGAGCGGGCCCCCCGCACACCGTCGGATGTAAATCGAGAAGAAGCCGAGGAAGAAGAAGGTGGTGACAAGCACAACGATCACGATGGCCATGGATGATCTGAAGTTCGTTGGGTCGAAGTAGTTCGGGCCCTGGCCCGACGGCGAGCCCTGCTGCGCCGCCGCGAAGTCGGCGGCGCCAGCGACGAGTACGATGACGAGGAGAAGGAAGCAGCGGCCGTTGCCGCGGCCTCGCGTCGGGCCCATGGGTTGGGGTCAGTGGAGAGTGGTGGCTTTCTCTGCTTCTTTCGGGTGGGAGAATTAATGGAGGCTGGGGAGAGTGGAGCAGGAAGTGTGTGTGTTCATACGTGGGAGGGTAGAGATCGGCTTTTTTTCAAATCTAAAAGTCGATTTTTGGTTTTATATAGTAAATAACTTTGAAATGGAGCGTTTTTTTAAGATAGAATTTATAAGTTGATTATACTATATACTATAGTAACTTCATTTATATTAGCTAAAACCGTACGCAAATTTCTGTTACTTCGTACTCTCTCTTACGAACAGTCTAAAA
Source organism: Melocanna baccifera (assembly GCA_036346265.1). Lineage (NCBI taxonomy): Eukaryota > Viridiplantae > Streptophyta > Magnoliopsida > Poales > Poaceae > Melocanna > Melocanna baccifera. The sequence goes on along the minus strand of CM070697.1, from coordinate 4,521,653 downwards.
GCTATAAGCCGTAGTCATAAGCCGAAACAAAAGAGAACAGCTCCAAATAACAACCTACTGGAAATTTAGGTCTTTTTTTGCTTTTTGGCATCTTCAAAAGTTGAAACAAACAAGATGGACTCTTAAAATGGATTTTTCAAACAGCTTCTCGAGCCCAAAATTGTATACGCTATATGTATTGGCTAGGCTTGTCCAAATGGATAGCACGACACGGGCTCGTTAGGCACGACCCGTTTAGCCCGTCAATCTGAACTGGCCATGCTGGCCCGTGGGCTGTGGGGGCGGCCAACGAGTTGACGGGTTGTGCCTGTTGACCCGGGCACATTCAACCCAACGGGCCAAGGAGATCTGTCTAGCCCATTTGTTATAATTTTTAAAAATGTAAAAAATTCTAGAAATATAAAATTAATTTATTTATACTTATAAAATCAACTATATAAAATTTAAAAATGATAAAATAAAATTATATAAAATATTAAAAAATAAACGGGTCTAACGGGTCGTGTCGTACTGGATCGTGCCTAGTCTGACACTATGTGTGCCATGTCATGCTAGCACACTGGGTCGAGGCGGCAGCCCAGCTCCCCCTGCTGTAGGCCGTGTCGTGCCTTAGGCTATGCCTATAATACCGGGTTATATTTAGACACCTCTAGTATTAACATCTTTGCTGTCTATTACCATCTTTAAAAATATAGGCAAACACAATCAATTGCAAGTCAAAAGAACAGATCTCACGCACTAGCCAGTGAAAACAAGTGCTGTTGCAGCCAAGAGTCCAGAGTGGGCGGAGAATCCGGTGATTCTTGATTGCTTTCGCCCGTGCCGGCTTTAGTTATCAACGAAGGACGGGCTCTGCTGCACTAACATCTTTCCCTTTCTTTAAGCTTTAGTTTACGCCGTGCTTCTCCTTAACTTATCGCGGCAGGCAGCAGACCAGAATTGAACCAACGACCAGGCCAGTGATGGCCTAGCCTGATGAGCCGGTAATGACCAAACGACCTTTGCGTGGCGAGTAAAGAACGGCGACGTTTAATGCTAGTACTGTACTTGCGGCCACGCGCGTCGGCGGTTCAAATCCGAAGGCAGCTGTGGAAGGAAAGTTCGTAGGGCGAGCTCTTTTTTTTCGCCGGGATGGTTACGCCTCGACCGGGACCGGCCGGCGCGATGCGCTGTCGCCGTTGTTGTGGATCGCGCGAGTCCAGCGAGAGACCGACGGGTGACGGGTACTACCGGCGGCATGGATGGGGAGTCCGTGAAACACTGAAAATGGAGCGAGGTTTTTCTATTCCTATTTTCGTGTTTCCTTCTGTGTTCTTTTGATCTGGATCGTTCGTTGATCGCAACGAGCGATAAAGATCGAGAGAACACAGAAGAGAAGGAGGACACAGAAACGAAAATAGGAAAACATTTTCCTGAAAATGCATGGTCCAAACGCACGAAAACCTGCCATGCGCGTACGTGGCTGAACCGTGGCGGCAATAATAATATCAGTGTAAATTAGTTCGCTAGTACAAGCTTTAGGTGATGATACTGTCACAGAAAGTGAGCACTTGTTTACCTGCTGCAATCATCAACAGTGTATTATATTATATTACTATGAGTTAGGACTTAGGCACTTACGACTTAGGAGTACTTGGAAATTATAAACGACCACTTACGACCTAGGAGTACATGGAAATTATGGTAAGGAGACGAAATAACAGCTAGCCGAACAGCCGGCTATTTGTCTTCTGGAGTCCAGGCACATGGGCACTTGGGCTTAACAGAAATCCGAAGGAAATATTTTGTTGTTGCAATTTGTGCTAACTTGTTAGGTTAGCATGCACAAAACTCTCCCTTCTAGAAAAATGGCAAGGCAAATCGATCCCATTTGCAGGTCGCATCAACGAATAAGCGACAGCCTTGAGCCGTACGTAACACTTGGCAAACGACCGGCTTCCGATTAACAGATGAAACTAATAGCTCGTAGGGTTCGTTCCACTTATCACTGTGATGGTGGAATCTCACTGTCGTTCTCCACAATTGTCGTCGTCATCATCGTCAGCGGCAAGCTGCATGGTTCCCTTTACAATTCAGATAAGGAGGAAGAATTCAGAGTCAGAGGTTCAGCAAAGGCTGCACTGCATTTTCTCATTTTTCCTTAAGTTAAAAGGAGATCTCTTTACATCAACTTTTGTGAACAAATAAATGCCTCAAAATTAGAGAGACTCTATCAGACTATATTTTTTTTTAAAAAAAAAATGGGTACTAGACTCTTTTCTGGTGAGAAGTTTATCCTCTCTTTTTAGTATAGACAAAAGATACATGAGGCATCCTGCCACAAGCAACATGTAATTTGGGCTTTCCAACAGTAAACCACCTGCAGAGAAAAAAAACCATGTTAACACTTCACACGGGGCATGGACAATACTGAATCAAACTGTAAAAGGAAATACTTGCTGTATTAAGCAACATGAGTGCCTATAATAATAGCAGAGGATGCTACAGTTCATCTAGACTCTAGCAGAGTCACTCCACCCGTAAGCCATTTGTCACAGGGTGGTATTTAGATGACAATCGTCAAGACAACCGACATGATTGTAAAGTTTAATGTAACATAATAGCATATTATGCCTTAGTTAATAAATGGATTAATTACAAAGTGACTTAGATGTTACCAAATAAAACTACTAGTTATGTAACTCCATTGTATATGATGATAGTAAATTTTTGTTTAGAAGTGATTGGATGTTGAAAGCAGCAGCGGAGAGTGGTACAGGACGAACTGCTGACCAATAAGATACTTATTCCGTATGTTCCATTCATAATCCCAGTGCACACTGTTGCACTTGACCGTCCAATAAGACCAGCCAAAGGAGGCTTCCCCGTAGACCTCTAATTGGCCTTTTCCAAATAATTGGTATTGACTTTGTGAAGCGTCGGTCACATTCCATTCTTTTACCCACTCTCCTGAATAATGTAACAGAAGGGAGGAAAGAAATTAGTGTAGAGTGTGCCAATGAAATGGAGTACAAGAGAAGAATGACTGATATCTGGTGCATAAAAGTCTTTGTAACGAGTTGGATAAATTGAGAAACCCCTATCATTAAATGGCAGGCAAAATGTCTATTATTTTAGGCTACGGTTTATAGTTTATGACTACGGTTTATAGTTTTTAGACTGTTTATGAGAGAGAATATAGAGTAAAATAAAGTCGCGTGCGGTTTTGACCGATACAAATGAATTTGTTATAGTGTGTATTACAATTAACTTGTAGACCCACCTTGAAAAGGCACTCCGTTTGAAAGTTAATTACTATAGAAAAGCTAAAAAGCAGTTTTTAAAAATTGAAAAGAAGAGACCCAAAAATTCAAGTGACCTATCTGAAATTTTTTTACGAAGTTTGATGCAGAGATATAAGTATTACATACGAAAACATTGTTAAAATTGAGTTTGCAGGACCTACCAATGAAAACAAGAGGTCCATTTGCGTCATTCAAGGCATGCACTTGAGGCAATCTGTTCTTATAAATGAACTGTATGTTCTCTGTTGCATTAAAATTTCTCAAAATGAGCAGTTTGCCGTCGCGCAGCCAGCCCACCTGGGTTCAAACCCGGGCGTCTTATTTTTGAAGGCACTGTTTATATAAATAGTATTATTTAAGTACATACACATATGGATGTTTTTAGTGGTTAAAATATGTATCAGCGTCCTGTGAGACTCTTGGATCTCCATCTCATCTCATAATCGTGTGCATTGGACTCGTGCGTGCGTGAGTGTATCTTTATTGTACTCACTTCTAAAAAAAGTTTCTCAAAATAAGAATCAAGAGATTGTAGTAATGCAGGTCTACGACGTTTTTAGTCGGACCCAGGTCACAGCCTGATAAAGCTCCATTGGGTCTACATTCCCTATCCTCTAGCAGAATATAACATAAGCTGTATCCGAAGAGCTTCGTACTATTTGGTAGCCTGTTTTGTAATTTGACACTAGAGTATCTAGTGGGACTGCACTGCAGAAGGCTCATTCAAAAGCTCAATACCTAGGAGAGGGGTTCTTTGCATACCTGCAGATAAAGACACGGTACGTCTTGTTAGGACTGGGGACAGAGGAAATTGAGATATGTAGATTCTTGCTGTTCATGTTATTGAATAGATTGTCAGTGGATCCAAAACATGGCTCCTTACTTTCGTGTATTTCCTGATTAGTGAACAGATTTAACAATGTTAACATATCTTTTAATGTCTCTTCTTTTCTTTTTCAAAAATCTATATAAATATAAACAACTTGTGAGATTCAATGCTCCTCCTTCGCTATAAAGGCCAGAAATTCCCACATTAATCCATAATAAAGGAAAAAAATCTATAAATACTCTCATCAGTAGAGAGAAAAAGAGAATGATTTGTACTACTTATTTTGATGGTACCAGATTATAATTGATGCGGATACGCACGTGTCTTGTACTTTTCAGTTAAATATATTATTCAACTGGAAGGAATTATTGAACCGCATGAAACATTGCCAGGTGAACTCATTTCAAACTAAATATAATATTGTTATTCATAAGAATGGAGTACTACCTCATGTTATCAAATGATGCATTCTTAGGTTTGTCAATGGCAAAGTAATAGAGAGGTAAAAGGAAGAGGATAACCACATTAGGTGACAAAAACATGAAGGAAGAAATCCAATGCAGTAGGAGAGCAAAAAGGAGAAGCCCAAGGACTTAAACTATAAGTTTTGGATAAGATTTTCAAGCTCAATTCGTACCTCCCACAAAGCCAATTGGATACAAACTCGGATTCAACTCAGAATTCAATTCGGATTCGGTTCGGGACATCCTGACAAGCGATTACTAAAAAGGTCATAACTTTCACAAACGGAGTCTGATTTGGGTGTTCTTGTACTCCTTGAAAAGATAATTTCAAGAACTACGCAATGGACCTAGTCTCAGCATCAAATTTTTCATGGATCAAAAGTTATGACCGAAATAATATGACAGCTGTAAAATATAGTTTCCTTTTTGTGAGAGTTCGTATGTAAAACCATATAGGGTTGAGTTGTACTAGGTTTGTGGACTCTATGGACGTCCCAAGGTGCTATATAAGCCATCTATTGGCAGCCGTAGAGCTCAGACCACCTTTGAGAATAATCAATCTACTAAAGTTTGTTCGAGTTTATCAATACTACTGAAATTCCGTGAGGGAATTACAAGTGTTCTTCAATCAAGATCGTTCAGCCTTTCCGCTAGGAATTGGGTGCACGATAGATCTTCACTTAGTGGTCGGCGAAATCGATGCGAGTGTGTTTTGGCGGATTAAAGAGTGTTCATCCCTTGCATTGGCACTGGAGGATCATTGCGATTCATCAAGACTCCTGTGAGTATCCATCCTACGTTGAGAAGATCGGGCGACCCCGTATCATCTTAGTATCAGAGCGCGGTTTACTCGGTACGATCTTATCCCTTTACTTTTAGATTGATTCATTTTGTTCTATAGTCCATTAAACCGAAAATTGCCTTACAAAAATAAAATCCAAACCCTAATTTCGTATCTGTTATTTTCGTGAGTTTTATTAAGTTTTAATCCTTTAGAAATTTTATTTACGTGCTGATCTTAGTGTCCTTTTGCGTTGCTTAATCATTATTATTTTAAACTCTTGAAAATCCGCTAGTTGATCTTTCAATTAGCATACAAAAAAAGTTGATTCAATTTACTTTTTGAAATCTTGTTCTAGCTGTCCACATAAGATCTTTGCACATCTCAAAAGAATATCACATCCGAATATATCTGGGTTTCCTTTTTCTTGATTGATTTGGCCACAAGAAACCCTAGCTGCCACAAGAATATTAGTTGGACACATTCAGACCGTCTGAAATTTGTTGCGGTTTGAATTCTGAGCGTCTGTTAAGATCTTCACTTAAATCCTTTAAACCTTGAGACTAGTTTTTGATAATTACTTTAGGGCTGTTCTAGAATTAACACATTGCTGAACAATTTTGGACTTACGTAGAATCTACGAACAATTAAACCTAGTTCGGCCTTAAGTATAAAAAAAGTGCCAAAAAAAAAGAGAAGGCAGCCGATTGAAGAAAAAAAGAGGAGACACGGCTTCAGCAAAAAAACAAAGAAAGAAAAGAAAGTATTGATCGAATTTGGGTGAGTTAATCTTAGTCCATAAATTCAGATTGTGTATTTAATTTCTTTGGATAATCTTGTGCCCTCAAATTCATATTATTGCAATTGGCTAGCGTCTCTCTTAGTACTTGGTGCAAAACGAGCTAATATTCCCGATTGTTTCCTTTAGCTCATTCCTTTTGTTTGCATTGAGTCACATTGATCACTACATGTGCGTTCATATACTTCACTTATATCATTTGGATCGGCACATAGGTAATACTTTTTAGTTTGGATTATTACTTAATTCAACAACATCGTGAAATTCAGATTGTGTAGGATAAACACTTCCTAACCAAGCTCTACTAAATATCTTTTGCCATGCAATTATGGGTCAATTTTAAATCCGCTTGATCATCACTTGCTATTATAGCCACCACCAAGTGTAAATTTCTTATTTGCCTCAATTCACTTCGGAAAGGTAAGAACTTTACTTGGTGAGGAAAAAGTGAGATTGAGTGAACTCTACATATCATACATATATTTATGTTTGCTTTGCACAATCTAACCATGACAGGCGAAGAAAATAACGATGATGACGTTTCTAACATCTAGCAATGAGAAGTGCTATAAAACAAGAATTTGTAGCTAGCACAGCTACAATGGATGGACAGCTCAAGATAGATATGTAAGATCACCGCATTGAATTCAATCATCAAATGAAAGTGTTATGCTCAAACATTGTGAATGATATTGTGCGGGTACTTCATCCACAACAAGAAAAAGATAACTTTATTCCTTTCTATGAAAGTGAGGATCCAGAAGAGTATCTTGAGTGGGAATGACGCATGGAGAAAGTATTTAGATTTCAAAAGCTTCCTAAAATCCAAGAGGTGATGCGTGCCATTAGAGAATTTGAAGATTATGCTTATAGTTGGTGGCATTAACGATTTGGAAACGAATTCATTAAATCTTGGTCAGATTTGAAGGCACTCATGAGGAGAGAATTTGTGTCATCCTATTATGCGCAGGGATTGTTTCGCTATTTGGAGAGTTTCACACAAGAGAGTAATATTGTTCAAGAATATTATTTTGAGCTACAAGATGCATTACGTCGGGCCGGTGTCATTAGTGAACAACAAAAGAAGACATACTTCAAAAGAGAATTGAATTCTAAGATTGCCGCTACATTTCAACATAAATATTTTGCTAGCGTGCAAGATCTTATGAATTTTGCTATTCAAGAGGAGAAGAGACTTATGGAGAAACATACACCACAGTTTTCTCCCTGTTCATACTTCAATTCTGCTGCCTCTACTAGTTTGACACATGAGAAGATAACCGAGCATGGGACTTTCCCTTCGATCAAGGAGACATATAGTATTCCAAAGCTCCATATAGCTTCTAAGATACACCACAACCCATGTGAGGATGAGAGCCACATAGCCAAATTGAGTGTGAATGATAAAAAGAGTAAGCTGTGTGATTCCACCATATGTGAGGTTGAGAGTATCCAAATTAAGAGAGCGAGAGAGACACCAAAAGAAAATAGAGAAGTAGAAGATAGACAAAGTGAGGATGCATCTGAAACTAACACATTAATATCTACTTCTAGTGTTGTTTATCACATTATGCAGGTTGACATTAAAGATGAAGAATTGAACATTCAACAACCGGCACCTTTGAAGCCAAATGAGGAGGAGATAACCACGGGGAGGGATAAAGTGCTTGCTGCCCCGTGGGTGCATCATAATAATTTTAAACCCTCAGCGTCTACATCATCTGAGGAGGATGACAAATGTAACACTTTTGATACTGAATTTAATTGTGCAAAGGTGAGTAACTGTGAGAACTCATATGATCAACCAACAATTCCATGTTCCAAAATTTCTTTACTCCATTTACATAATGTGGAATTGATTACTCATAAGAAAGTTCTTACTAGAATATCTTCTAATGATTCTTTGTGCTATATCATATTTGATGATCCTAGAGAGCTATCTAGTGTGATTGATAATATTGCTGAAATTTTATGTTCAAAATCACTAGTTAGTACCTATGCCTACACATATAAGTTCAATTTGATTGGAGATTATGGTGTAGATGACAAATTTTATGTTCACAGAATTTGATTGAGAATTTGTATGCAACAACAATTGACTCTTACATGTACCATGCGTATGTGTTGTTCTTTTCGTTTATGACACCTTTAGAAGTTCATGACGAGATAAGCCGAAGAAGTGTTGATGACAGATATATATATACCATGCATACACGTTTTATTCTTTGTTTAGTACAATTTCAGGCTATCAAAAGCCGAGGACGGCTTTTCTTGAAGAAGGGGATGATGATGCGGATGCGCACGTGTTTTGTACTTTTCAGTTAAATATATTATTCAACTGGAAGGAATTATTGAGCCGCATGAAATATTGCCAGGTGAACTCATTCCAAACTAAATATAATGTTGTTATTCATAAGAATAGAATACTACCTCATGTTATCAAATGGTGGATTCTTAAGTTTGTCAATGGCAAAGCAATAGAGAGGCAAAAGGAAGAGAATAACCACATTAGGTGCCAAAGACATGAAGGAAGAAAGCCAATGCAATGGGAGAGCAAAAGGGAGAAGCCCAAGGACATAAACTACAAGTTTTGGATAAGATTTTCAAGCCCAATTCGTACCTCCCACAAGGCTAATTGGATATAAACTCGGATTCAACTCAGAATTCAATTCGGATTCGGTTCGGGACAGCATGATAAGCGATTACTAAAAAAGTCATAACTTTCACAAACGGAGTCCGATTTGGGTGTTCTTGTACTCTTTGGAAAGATAATTTCAAGGGCTACGTAATGGATCTAGTTCCAACATCAAATTATTCATGGATCAAAAGTTATGGTCAAAATAATATGACAGCTGTAAAATATAGTTTCCTTTTTGTGAGAGTTCGTATCTAAAATCATATAGGGTTGAGTTGTACTAGGTTTGTGGACTCTATGGACGTCCCAAGGTGCTATATAAGCCATGTATTGGCAGCCTTAAGGCTCAGACCACCTTTGAGAATAATCAATCTACTAAAGTTTGTTCGAGTTTATCATTGCTGCTGAAATTCCGTGAGGGAATTAGGAGTGTTTTTCAATCAAGATCGTTCAGCCTTCCCGCTGGGAATTGGGTGCACGATAGATCTTCGCTTGGTGGTCGGCGAAATCGACGCGAGTGTATTTTGGCGAATTAAAGAGTGTTCGTCCCTTGCATTGGCACTGGAGGATCATTGTGATTCATCAAGACTCCCGCGAGTATCCATCCTACATCGAGAAGATCGGGCGACCCCGTATCAATAATGGTACGGATTAATCATATATAAATGTTACATGTGTTACAGTGTTACAGACTTACAGTTGTATAACAAACACAATATTTTTTCCCATAAGCATTATTGTTATACAATAAATACAATATGTTGCAATATAGCAACACAATTGCACAAGTAATTCCGCTAGTTATTCTAGTGACCAAGAGCCTATATTATTGAAAAAAGAGTAACATAGGATATGCCAATGTAGTGCCTATGACTGCTCATTTTCCACTGAATTGTGTTTGTAAAATATATGAAGGATGATAATGAGATATTCAAATCCATTTTCCAACTTTCCGGTGCCTTTTCTACCCTTATGTTACCAAATACCAATGGCATGATAAAGAAACCTTTCGTCCACTTAAAGCAAAAAAAATCACACAGTAACAAACTAGAAAATATAATGAAAAATATGTTTTTAACAAAAACCGTCTGTGAAGTATCACAGACGGTTTGTATTAAAAACCATCTATGATATTACCTCTTCATAGATGATTTATAGCTCTGGCAGCAACACAGACAGTTTATAAACCAAAACCGTCTGTGATTGTATTTAACACTGATAATTTTTGTCAACCGTTTGTGATGAGGCGTCTAGTATTAACCTTTTTGTAGTAGTGGTTGTTAAAGAAGTCAGTGGCCAAAGAACTTAATGATAGGATAGTTTTGGCAGAGAGAAGATTAAACTTCGCAATGAAGACAAGCTATGAACAATATAGGACTATCGAGCACCTAGGAGCATGCATGACATCGTTTCTGCATATCATTAGACAACAACTAAAGCACATATGTCAACATCAATGAAGATGGGAGGTCATCACAATTAGTGAAAAAGCCATAATGTTGAGTTGACCAACATCGAAGAAGGGGAATAATCAACACAGGAGAAGAGGACATTGGGCACATATGCATCATGCATGTGCATATACATGTATACATCTATATAAATAGAAGCATAAACGTACAAAAGTATAGGAGCAAAGAGCTTAGAGTAGAGATGACGTAATCATAGGGATTAGGCGCGGGGTCACCGTAGAGAGCGTCATGGGTGTCCTCGGCAAAGATCGGCGATAATTGTATGTGTTGCGTGTTTGATATAACAACGGTCAACATTAAGCAATAATTAAAGAAAAATAGAAGATAACTATATGATAGAGTATTTTATTATATTGTATTGGAAGGGGTAGCAGCTAAGATGGATCGATTAAGAATATTGGGCTTGTTGTTGGATGTTAAAGAAGAAAAGTTATGGCGGTGAGAAGAGATAGAAGATACACGGTTTGGTGAGGGCACTCAGCATGTGAGGGAAGATAAGTTCAAAGTACGCTCCAATAAAAATAACTGAAATTCAAATAAAAATAAAAGTTATAACATGGATAGTACGAATGGTATCGGAGGAGACCACAAAAAGTGCAATGACATCATCTATCTTGCAAGAAGACATTGATCCATAAAAAGTGAAGAGCTGAGATGACAATGATGGAGATAAAGATAATATTGTGATGTTCATCTTAGTCATTTGATAAGGATAGTATCGTGCTTTGGCCTGCAAGATACTAACCATTGACAAGCCAAACTTTATGTGGTCGTGGCAGCATTACTAACGTGCTAATTGTCGGGTTTAGATTCCCCTACATGGAGTTAACCATGACGGGGAAATCGAATATTATTGGCAAGTCAAAAATGTCTCACGGCTGATGCCTATCCCGCATTCTCTGCTGGCCAGTTTGTTTCCTCCAGCACTTTGCAAAAATGTACTAAACTACTTATAAGTATACTCTTCTGTAGTAAATCAAATACAATTTGTTTCTTTAATCACGGCACACGAAAAGCGACTGCTGAACCTTTTCGGTTGTTGTTCAGTGGTTCCAGCATAATTACGTACGCAAGAACACGAAAAGAAGCGAATGCGCAGCGTGTACATGCACGCATGCAAAAGAAAAGCACCTTTATATATATATAGAGGAGGGCCTCTCCTACTGAATTTTCTTCCAGCAAAAGACCAAAACGTACCACGCTACCAGCCTAATCAAGAGAGAGACAAGCCCGGGCTGGCGCGCGAGAATATTTGCGCGGCCGCGCGGCTCTCACTGTTTTTCTCTGGCACGCATGTGCATTCCGCCCAGAGAGGATGGTCCATGCCGCTGCAGGCTGCACTCAGCAGGCTGCAGGCTGCACCGGTCCATAATTTTTCGGTATTTTGTTGACAGCACTCAGCAGGCTGCAGCTGCTTGGCTGCTTCTTGCTGTTTAGTTTTTACTTGTTATTTTGTGTGTTTGGTATCATTTCATCTTATATCGTTCGTAATTCGTGTCAATTATGGTAAATACGGTAATTACCGATACCGCACCGAAAAAAATTGGGATTTATCCGATACCGAACCGTATATTACCGAACTACGAATACCGTATTTATCGTGTATACCGTATATACCGAACCGATTAAACCGAACGCATAGCCCTATCCATGCGTACCCAAAAAAAAAGTCTGGATGTTCCGCCGCGCCGCCGTGCCGCTACAGCCGCGACCCGCGGGCAAAACAGTTTGCTGCGCCCTCCGGCTGCGGCGCTGAGGGATCATTCAGACCGGCTGGCGATACTTTTGTTAGAGAGAAAAGCGTAAAAACACTGCTCTTTTTATTATTTAATCTTTTTTGTTAATATTTTAAAATTAATCACTCCTGAACTTTATTTTCAATTCTGACTCTTTGGCTACGCCACCACTCGTTGTTAGAGAGAAAAGCGTAAAAACACTGCTCTTTTTATTATTTAATCTTTTTTGTTAATATTTTAAAATTAATCACTCCTTAATTTTATTTTCAATTCTGACTCTTTGGCTACGCCACCACTCGTGACATGACCATAATGTTCTATCACGTCACAAATAGAGGTATGGTCAAAGCTGCCACACAAGCCCTCGGCTGCACGTCGTGCCAGCGTGGATAGCTTACGTGGCATCTATCACTCCGTAACTCATGGCGTGACAGGGGGAGATTGTCACGCCACGAGACTTGGCGTGACATGGGTGACTTAAGTGCGACCACCGCTCGAGTTGCCATCCCCCCCCCCATTCTCTTCGTCCTGACCCATTTTGTCTCCTCCCCAAACTCCATCGCCGGTGCCCGGTGCCGCCGCCCGTCTCCACCCCCACCGCCCCTGCCTCCACCCCGCCGCCCCTCATACAGCATCTTTGGAGGTACACATATACTACTTTTAGATAAGGATGCATTCATGCATATAAACAATTCGAAATGATCAATGAAATGAGATAACAGAAAGATACACTGAGAAAATTATACTTTAGTTGGAATGGACGCTACGATGGTTAGAATTGTCCATGCATGATTATGGGTTCATTTGGTTGGTAGTTATTTTAGATGATTCAAATTATACTTTACTATTTTTTTGAGGGCATGTAGTTATTTTAGATGATTCAAAATATGCTTCTACTCTTTGGAATATTGTTTTAATCTCACATGAGAATAATAATGTCATGTTGTCTAATATGATACTGATGAGATTGTTTGTTTGGCAGATATCTGGCTGAGTTGCTTGCCAAGAGGTAGAAATTAGCCCCATTCGTGCAAGTTCTTCCCTTCTATACCAAGCCCTTGAACCAAGGTTGTTTCTTTTGCTTCTAGACATTACTATAATGCAGCTTGCTTATATAGCCGTTATCAATTTAGTTGTTATAAGTTGTTAATGATGTAGTACATTCACTATTACAAAAATGGTGTAGTACATTCACTACCATTGATTGCTATGTTTAGTTTACCATAAGTCTTTTAGGTTGCGGACTGATAGTTATGAGTTGCTATGACATTTTGATGACTACCTTTACTATATCTTTTCAGGATTTCTGATGGTCTTCATGTCCAATACTGTTGGTATCATATAATTAGTCTATCACAATAGTTAACTAGAGGATGCTTGTTACTAGATTTTGTTGTGAATTCATTTATCATATATCATGTTGTGTAATACCAGTATAATTCGTGACAAAGTAATAATTTGTCCAGTTCGTGGCCATAAGTAATGAAGTTGTCCGCATAATTGACTTCACACTCAAGAATGGGTGCTTTTTTATGTCCACCACAAATTTCTATCTTAAGAATATTCACTATGCAAGATATGCCTATTCTTTAACTTGGTGGGATCCATGCATATATGTTAGGTGAAGTGTCTAAGTAAAACTAATGTCAAGTGTTAGATTGAGTAACTTCCACCTCTTTTCCATCGGAATGAACTTTCAAACCGCTTGTCTTAATTTGCTGTTGTAATATATACCAACTCCAAGGTTTGAAAAGCTTTTATGCTCCAAAACAACCTCCCCAAATGGCTAAAAAGAAATCATAGTAACTGACAAAAAGAAACCTAAAAGGACAGAGAAAATTTTGCTAGCTGGCACATAAAGGGCCCATCCAAGGCTGAAGGTGAGCGGTGGCGCCGGCGATGGATTTGGGTGAGGACAGAGAACACATTGGGATGAAGAGGATGTGGGGGAAAAATGGAAGCGACGGTGGCACCTCTGCACTTAAGTCACCCCCTGTCACACCAAGTCTCCTGGCATGACAATCTTAGGTTGGCACGCCATAAGTTACGACGTAACAGATGCCATGCAAGCAATCCACGCTGGCATGATGAGCGACCGAGGGCTTATGTGGTATCTTTGGCCACGCCTCTATGGGTGGTGTGACAGAAAGTTTTGGCCATACTATGGGAGGTGGCATGGCCAAAGGGGAAATAATTGGAAATAAAGTTTACAAGAGATTAGGTTTAAAATAAGGATTAAATAATAAAAAATTCTCGCCCGGTCATTGCATGCACGTTGCTTTGCGATTGTTTTGTAATTGAAGTGTTTGAAGAGCTCTCTCTCTTTCTGTCTCTCTGGTAGCAAGAGGCATTCAGGCTACGTTTTCCAAAGATACAAGGCTATATTCACTTTGGCTTCTATAAATCACTTTACCACGGTAAATAATTTTTCTACAGTACTTAGTTTTTAAACAGAATGTCTTTTCAAGACGAGCCCTACTAGTCAATTATAGTACATACTATAGTGACTACATTTACATCGGACAAAATTATATGCAAGTGTCTTTCTCTACAAACTATTACTATTCATAAAAGAGTTAATATGAATACCCCCTAAAAGAGTTATGCAATCTGCATATACAGTGCCGATGATCTGGCTCGACCGGGAAGGTAGGTTGATAGAGAATTGGAGTATGATTTTCAGAGGGGGGAAAGCCTTTTTCCTCGTAGTGTAACGCAGAAGGTCATAGGCTGCTACAAGCGAGTAGGGGGTGGAAAATGTATACTATTATCCGTATTATTCAGTTACCACATTCGATAGGATACAATATAGTAGAGATTTTTTCATCCGATTAACAATTTCTCTCATATTCATATTCGTATTCGAATTCGAATTCATATAAAAAATATGGATACGAATATGGTATGGACTTTTACCATCTGAAATATTATTTTATCCGGACTATTCGTACTCGTATTCGGCGAAGGAATATATATATCTTATTGCAATATGACTAATTAGTTAGACAAGTTTTTTTAATTCAATGTGAATTCGTGTTTCTTTAGGTGAAGTAAATTAATTAGAATGACTAAGCATGATTGTATAAGAATAAAATATTATTAATATTTTTATATTACATGAGTTATGAGGATATCCGCATTAGACCGAATTAAGTAGATATTCGATTCAAATTCATATTCATTATAATATTCAATTCGTATTCGTATTCAAGAATATTTAAATTTATATTTGTATTCATTTACCAAATATAAATACAAATACGATAAAATACCATTCAATTCGTATTATCCGTTTTCACGCCACGAGCGAGTAGACCATGCTCTACGTTTGCCTCGAATATAACCTAGCAATTTCCCATGCCCCTACGCTTGAAAATGACAAATCGTTGCCAGGTCACAGGAACTCGTAGCCTTTTGTCAATCATCTTTATAGTACTTCCCCTGCATTGACGTAGCATTGTCGGTGTAGCGTCCTGCTGCTGCCCTTCTCCAAACCAGGCATGCCAATCACATGCTCGCACTAGACGATAAATGTGGCAAGAGATAGACAAGAGATCAGCTAAAATCAGCTACTTTTTCAAAGTGCGTGTTTACATCGATTTCCATTTCCTCGGATTCCCAAACCTTCATGTATTCTAAGCAGGTTCTAAAGGGGTGATCGGAATAGCGATAGCTTTTGGTTGCATACAAAAACTATAAGGATAGCTATTTGATTGAATTTAAACACTGTCTAGCTGAATTAGTGGATAGTGTAGTGAATAGTGAAAAAAAATCTGAAACTAGAAGCTGAAGTCAAAAAAAACCGAAACGATCAGGGCCTAACCTAAACAATGATACATCGAATAGAGGACGTACAGCAGCGTCAAAAATGGCATTTTCGGTCAGAAACTCAGAATATGAAGCAAACAAAACTTGGAAACATGAACTGATTAAAAAATATTAAAGAAAGGAGGACGATGGAGTAAACAGGTGAGGAAGGACAAGCCCTCATCAACATTGGGACTCTCCACTCACTTCTCTCTAGTCATCGTATCATAACTTTCTTAGCTCATTCCATGGCCTCTGGACATCAGAAGATTAATAAAGGAGCTTCCTTTTCTTACCTTTGTCGAAGAAAGTAAATTCTCTTCAACTTAACTTTGAGATCATTCATGCAAAATTGCGAATCCTAAGTGAATTTTAGAAGCCAATTTACCTTGATCTACAAAGGTAAAAGAGGCCGGAGAGAGTAAATAAGTAAATTTATGATATGTTTGGTTTGCGGAATGGGTCAATCCAAAGATGACTTGTCTGTCTTTCAATGATATATTGGATTGGATGGAGAGGGATGGTTAGTCGGATGAATTTTGCCGGACGACTCTATCTCACAATCTCTATTGTTTCATCCGTCGAGGAGGGCGAGTTGGTCCATAACCCATCGGTAGAGGAAGAAACGGATCGAATATAAATCAAATAGAGTATTTATCATATTCGTATAAATGAATACGAATTCGAATATTTTTGAATATGAATATGAATCACATATCACAATGAATACAAATTTGAATCAAATATCTATTCAATTTGATCAGATTTAAATATCCTCATAACTTATGTAGTATAAAGATATTAATGATATTTTTATCCTTGTACAGTCACACTTAATTATTATTATTCATTTACTTTACCCCTAAAGAAACATAATTCACATTGAATTAAAAAGCTTGTTCAACTAAGTAGTCGTATTGCAATAAAATATATATTACTTTGTTGAATACAAATACAAATAGTCCGGATGAAATAACATTTCGGATAGTAAAAGTCTATACCATATTTGCAATATGTTTTTAATGTGAATTCAAATACAGATACGAATAAGAGAAAAATCATCAATCATATGAAAAAATCTATACCATATTCGCATTCTATCAAATACGATAAACGAATAATACAGAAAATTCATATCCATTTCCCACAAATACCCATCCGTCCCGCTACGCAAGCCAAACAGCTCATCAGACTCGGATTTTGGATCGAATGATGATGTGACTGTCTGATCCACCAAACCAAACACGCCGGTCGGAGCCAAATCACTTGATGGTTTCACATGTGTCATTATCAATCTTAGGTAGTGCTTAGTTTGATGTTAGATTATGATTTTTTTTACTGTAACTGGCTTATTTTTTACTATAACTGAGTTAGGTTATTTAGTATAATTAAATTTAAAAAATTTAAAAATAGAAAAAATATGTTAGCCCATCACGAACAATGTAAAAGAATACGAAAAAAAGAAAAAAAAGGCAAAAAAACCTAAAAAAACTAAAAAAGGAAAAAGACGAAATTATTGAATAGTGAAAAAAGTAGAAACTGACTTAAACCGTTTTAAGTAGTGCCTAGGTTCTTAGTAATTGGCATGTACATCTATTTCGTAAATTTACAGCTACTTCGTTTACGGACCATAAAGCCAGCGTGCTCATTCATCGATGTTTTTCACTCCTGGTGTTCAGAGATGCATGAGAAGGCTGGAGAATCTGTGAAGACATGTACGTGACCGGAGAGTGGGCAGAGATCTCTACACGTACGCGCTAGGGCAAATGCACAGTTGCTTGTCGTACCAGTCTCCATGCAGAGCAGACCATATCGTACGTAAAATGGCAAGCTCCCGTGCCTGGCAGCGTAGTGCTGGCTCTAGCACGCAGCTTGACTGCCTCACGTATACCCAATCGCACGGCCCTCGTGACCGGCAAATAATCCACGTACAATGCATGGGGATGATCTGCGTCTGATGAGTGCGAATCCCCAGTAGCTAGCATCGGAGTGAGGCTAAGCTGACGCTGTGGCTGTGCTGTACGTGCTGGCGACGCATGCAGCAGCCAGGGCCAGCAGGTGATCTACGGTGATAAGATGTGCTCGAAAAGTTACCGCACGGCAACATTCTGTTACCATTTTACTTCGTGGGTGTATGCATCGGAGCAGCTAGCCAGCTAGCTCCTTTGGTTGGCGATATCGGAATGGGATGCTTGTGTCATGTAGAACATTTTTGGTACTGCTACGTACGTAAATTCTAAATTTAGTTTTTTTTGTAAAAATTTCAAATTTAGTCTCCCTTCTCACCGCACGATTTGCCAGAAAGTGCCACGTGGTAATTGTGCGGTCGCCGACCGTACGACTTCAAAATCGTGCGGTCTCCGACCGCACGATTCGCCAGAAAGTGACATGTGGTAATCGTGTGGTCGGAGTCATAGGGACCGCACGATTCGCCAGGAGGTGACACGTGGCGCACGATTTGGGAGTCATGCGGTCGGGGACCGCACGATTCGCGAAAGTGATACATGGCGCACGATTTCGGAGTCGTGCGGTCCCCGACCGCACGATTGTCACATGTTACTTTCTGGTGAATTGTGCGGTGGAAAGAAGGCTAAATTTAAAATTTTTACACGAAAAAAGCTAATTTTGAAATTTTCGTACTTGCTGTATCAAAAACGTCCAAAACTCGCATGCATGACAGGTCGTGTATTTTCTGGGCGTGTTGTTTTTAGCAACGCGATAGTGTTGCATTTCCCAATGGCTTTGCATGCCGTCGCGTCGTCTCTGCCATGCCGCGTCGTACCCCTTTCCAAGCCCTTCGACGGATCCCTGTTTGGAGTATAAATTATTCGTCGCCTCCGAAAGCCTCCACCCTCCTTGCTCCATGTTAGTATGTTACATGTTGCCCTCTCGCCTCCTTCCCCTCCCTTCACGTGTCACACCACTCGCTCCAACCTGGTGACACAAGTAATCACAACAATCACGAGGCCCTAGGGACTAAGAACACCTCATCGATCGATCTGGTTGTGGAGGAGAGTTAGCTATAGCTAGTCTCTTTCGTACGTGTCTTCCTTTCTTGGGGGTTTCTTGATCAAGGCATGGCATTGGAGGCCGGGGTGTTCTCGGAAGGATTCTTTGGGTGTCACGCCATGGCGGCGGAAGGAGGGACTTGGAGCTGGAGTAGCCATGGGTACGGTGGCATGGAGGGGATGATGGAGTTGGACGCCTACTGGGTCGACGCGGGTGCAAGCTCCTCCGTGATGACCCAGGGGCTTGAGGAGCCGGACGGCAGTTCCTCCGTGGCAGTGCTGCCGCCGGTGCACGGCGGTGGCTGTGGAAACGCCGACGGTGCTGTCGTTGCAGAGGAGGGCGCGGCCGCGGCGGCGACGCCGGCTGCACGGAGGAGGAAGCGGCACAGGGCGAGGAGCGTGAAGAGCAGGGAGGACGTGGAGAGCCAGCGGATGACCCACATCGCCGTCGAGCGCAACCGCCGCAAGCAGATGAACGAGTACCTCGCCGTGCTCCGGTCCCTCATGCCAGCCTCCTACGTGCAAAGGGTACGCCTAACTTGCTAGGGCTTAAGTAATGCACGCCGCAGCTCTTGATCCACATAGTTAATCCTTCTGTATTTGTAAGTACTCAATTTTTTAATCTATTGTGTGTTGCTTTGTGATTCATGATGTACTTTATGATTTTTGACTTTGTGATTTTTTTTCTGCGGATAAACAATGTGATAAGGAGTAATTTGTTAAGTGTTGTCTCGAGTTCAACATAGTAGGGGTTTTTATAGTTTTGTTGTGTTCCTTGTATTTGTTTTGTTCATCTTTTTTTTATAAACTGATATTATTTTTTACATAATTTGATTTCTATAAAACTAGTATATAATTAATGTAAAAAAAGTCATACAGAAAAGAATAATATGTATTAGAACATTCCTCAATATATTACATCACATGCTAATAACTAATGAGTAAATTAGTGACTAATAGGTAGATATACATTTAATGTCTAAATAATTAAGTACTCTTTAACAAAATAGTACTTAAATAGAAGAAGAAGAGGCAAAGCGATTTCATCTATTGAATCTAGATACGAGGGATCAAATTTTAAATACTATTTATCAACAAAGCACTCAAGTATTCTTTAAATACCACCGGAAATAAAAGCACAACATATAAAACTGAAATAGCCTAACTCATGTGTCATGACAAAGATGAGTCGTGTATGTGGATAGGACGACCAGGCGTCCATAATTGGCGGTGCAGTCAACTACGTCAAGGAGCTGGAGCAGCAACTCCAATCCCTGGAGGCGCAGAGACACGCCCGCCAGGAATGCCGCCTCGCCGCCGGCGACGCCTCCGCCGCGGTGCCCTTCGCGGGATTCTTCACCTTCCCCCAGTACTCTTTGAGAGCCGGCCGGTCCCCAACTACCTCAAACACGGCCTCTGCGGTCGACGACGGCAATGACGTCGGCGGCAACACGGATGCCGACGCCGACGCTTCGGGCTCGAAGCAGTCGGCCGTGGCAGACATCGAGGTGACCATGGTGGAGAACCACGCCAACCTGAAGGTTCTGTCGCGGCGACGGCCGAGGCAGCTGCTGAGGATGGTGGGCGGGCTGCAGGGCCACCGGCTCGCCGTGCTGCACCTCAACGTGACCAGCGCCGGCCACATGGCCCTCTACTCTCTCAGCCTCAAGGTACGTACGCATTCCCCAGCCTGCGTCTTTCCACATACTACTTCCGTTCGTAGGGCATCTCCAATGATAGCTTCGAGACCATCATCAACCAAATAGCTAGCTCTACAAGGATAGCTATTTGCAACGTCCTGTTATAGCCTAGTGCTTAAGGAAGAGCCGACTCGATTTTTTTTACATACTCTCTTTCCTCTACATAGGATTTATACTGATATGTACATGCAAATAACCAGCTAACTCAAACCATTGGAGATGCCCTTATTCGAGACCATTCACTTGGCATTTGGCAACGCCACGGCTAGCCTCCTTTTCCATGCACTAATTGTCTGGGAGACTGAGACGACCCCTCCAAACTGTCCCGTCTGCGTGTGTTTTAATTGAAGTTGCATTAACTGGCATGCAGTTTTACCTAGAGTACGGAGCACGTAGTAGAAAGAACAAGTATTTTTCACGTCCAAATTAATGCGTGGTTGATGCTTAAAGGTGAAAATATATCGAATAGTGGTTAAATCATACTTGTATCTGTTGTAATATTTGCGGTATAAGCAATAGTATAAATATAATTCCAATATAATTATAAGCACACAAGAATGACATTAAATCATAAATAAGTGACATAGCAAGTATGAAACCATATGAATTGATCATATCAACCATGGCATAACACATATTCATCAAAAGAGACAATAAACTTCTAATCATGAATATGTATGACAATGTGAAAAGTATATATCAATTAAGACTAGCAACAAGCTCAAGTTTAATTGATTATTTGTGCTCTCAGATTGTAGGGTTACACAAGAATATCTCTTGGCCGTCCCGCTACTAATGAATCATATACTCTTCGTTGATTGATTATGCCAAATAAATTCAGTCTTTGAGCTCTACACTTAAATTCTGCAGCCTCCTATTGTTCGAATATATATATATATATGTCTAACAGCAATAGAATTGCAATTTCGGCAACAATATAACAGTCCAAAGAATTAAGTTACCAAAGTACATGAATCTAGTTGCCAATGACACAGTAGCTTAATTCAATATGTAACAATTTAGTATGATCTATAGACTGCACAGTCCGAAACTATGAACATGTATATATGACTGAACAGCAACTTGCTAAGTTCAAGTTAATAGCAATGACAGAATTTACACAAAATAGAGCTCAAAGGCTAAATGAACCAATCTCAGCATATGATTATTTTTCATCACAGAGCAACATTAAGCCCACTGTTCTTTGCAATTTCACAGATATATCACAAACTGTAAATTGCAAGAGTTGAACCGAAAACTCACAAGCAGTGATATTCGAAATCACCAGAAGGTTACAAGGCTAGGCGTGCTCGTGAGCACTGTCCCAGAAAACCTATTGCCCCTCAACACCACCGTGAGAGAGGTCAATAAGCAACGGAGATACAAAGCCCCTTCGTCGGAGTAGACGATCAAACCAACGAAGTCGAGGTCAGGGAGTATGCCGCACAAGCACAGGGAGGAGCCGGCCAAGCACCTCGCCGACGAGCACCAGGGGATCGCAGATCGGCGTCGGGAACCGAAGCCACACACAACCAAGTCACCACAGCAAAACAAGAGAGAGTAGGAGAGGAGGAGAGCACTTGCCTTTAGATATCTCTCTCAAGGAGGAGCAATCCCTACTTATACCCAAAAGGAGAAGAGGAGGAGAGCTCTGCAGCGCCCAACGGCGAGGACCAAGTCCCACGATCGACGCCGCTCCTCCTCCTCCCGCTAAGCCCGCTCAAGCTAGCCCGTGCCCCGAGAAAACCGGATCGGGATAGACTAGGCCGCACGAGGAGACCGGGCTGCGGGGCGAAGCGGAGAACCGCCACGGGTGGGGCCAGTGCGAGGCAGACGCGCCGACGCTGGGTGGGCGCCGCCGCCGGATGCGCTCATCGCCGCGGCCATTCCGCATGCGCCGCCGCTCCTCCTAACCCTCCTGTGCGCTCGGGTAGAAAAATGAGAGGAGCAGAGCTCCTCCCTCTCCTTATCCTCTCTCTGGCCCACTTACAAGTGGCCCCCCCTTTTAGCAATTGGGAAATTCCGTTTTTGCCCCTGCCATATACAACAGTCCCCACCAATTTCTCAATTGATAACTGATGCTCAATGTCTTGTTTAATATACAGCTGTTCGACGATGGGTACCTTTCGGGTTTGAACCCAAAGTCTAGTAACAAGGACTACGACTCTGCACAGACAAAGGAGGACTACGCCTTGATCCAATGCCTTGGTGTGAGACTTTTCGCCCAAGTCACACTCTGTACATGGCGGCTTGCCCTTTTCCCTCTCGGGTTGGGACGTTACGGTCATGTCCCCATATCTATCTCATGAGTACTTTAAGAAAGTATAACCCTAATTTTCTTTGATCGCGACCTCACGATCGTACTCACGTAGGTGAATTCTCGAGAATCAGAGGGCGATTCGAAGTCATAAAGACATCGAATTCATTAAGAGCCAAAACTCAACCTTCCATACGCATGCAGCACTGCAGCTAATGAGACCCTTTAGTTGTGCTCTCTAATCCCACACAGTTTGTTGTCCTAGAGCCTAGTTCACGGGATCTCCGATCTTCTAGGATAGGTTACCACCAATGTGAACCTTTACACGGGTATAAGCCCCATTCCCGAGACGCGCAAGGATGACCTTCGCGCCAATCCTTTAGTGAAAGGATCGCCAAGTTCCTTTCGCATGGATGTATTCTACGAAATAACACCGTCTCTCTCGCATGCCGATCGACTTCAATCGTCGCTTTATATGTTTTGAGGACTTCATATTGTCCTTCCTACTCTTCGCCTTAACGTAACGGTTTGGTTATCGCAGAGGTCAATATGGTGGAATTGGCTTTTCAGAATCGGTGAGGTCGAAAGGAGTTCTCTAATCCATTACGCCTACTGACGGCCGAGTCAAGAGCTACTAGCTCAGCCTCCATGGTGGACCGTGTAAGGATAGTCTGTTTGGAAGACTTCCACTAAACGGCCCCACCGCTAGAGTGAACACGTAGCCACTCGTAGCCTTCATGTCATCGAGTCGTCGATCCGATTAGAATCACTGAATCCTTCCAAGACTGCAGGATGACCAGAATAGTGTATACCCAAATTAGAGGTTCCTTTTAGGTATTTAAGTACTCTCTCTAGTGCTATCCAATGATCATCTCTGGATTGGACGTATAACGACTCAATCTGCTTCCACAGCATAAGAGATATCGGCCTCGTTGCACTAGTTAGATACATCAAGGATCCAATAATTTGTGAATACCTTAATTGATCTTTTCCATGTCTGTGTTTTTGTGGAGCTTAGCATTTGGATCATAGGTGTGCACGCTTGCTTACAGTCCATGAATCCAAATCGGGATAGGACTTTGGCCACGTAATGGGATTGTGACAGAGTTATCCCATTCTCACTCTTTATAAGCTTGATGTTTAAAATAACATCAGCTTCACCCAGATCTTTCATATCAAATTTCTGAGAGAGAAAAGACTTTGTTTTATTGATTACATCCATGTTTGTCCCAAAAAGCAATATGTCATCTACGTATAGACATAGAATGACACCTTCACCCCATGAAACCGATAGTAGACACATTTATCGGCTTCGTTAACACAAAAACCGACCGATGTCAGGGTACTATCAAATTTCTCATGCCACTGCTTGGGAGCTTGCTTTAGGCCATACAAAGATTTAATCAATCGACATACTTTCTTTTCTTGCCCTTCAACCACAAAACCATCAGGCTGTTGCATATAAATCTCCTCATCCAACTCTCCGTTTAGGAAAGCGGTCTTTACATCCATTTGATGTACTTGGAGTTTATATGCAGCTAGTGCTATAAGCACCGTATTGTGGGTAAACGAGCCACGGAGAGTATGTATCAAAATAGTCTTCTCCTTCCTTTTGCGTGTAACCCTTAGCCACTAAGCGGGCCTTGTACTTTTCAATAGTACCATCAGTCCGCGCTTTCTTTTAAAGATCCATTTGCAGCCCATCGCTTGCATCCGGTGGAAGATCTGTAATCTCCGAGTTCCGTTAGCTGTGATGGAATCCATCTCGCACGGATCGCCTCCTTCCGAGAATCCACATCCGGGATGCGTATGCCTCTGAAAGGGTTCGTGGTTCATCGCTCACGACATAAGTGACATAGTCATCGCCCGGTGACTTTTGGTCCTCTGCCTCTTACTCCTCCTCAACTCCAACTCGAGCGGTGTTATCCACACTAGGAAGAATAGAGCAATCAACTGGAACAGTAGGGTCAATGACTTCCGCTGGTCTCATAGGAAACACATGTTCAAAGAAAGTCGCATCACGAGACTCCATCACTATGTTTGTAGTGATGTCACTTACCTCGGATTTGACTACTAAAAATCTATAAGCCGTGCTATTAAGAGCATACCCTAGAAAAACACAATCAACGGTTTTCGGACCAAGCTTTCTTTTCTTCGGTAATGGCACATGTACCTTCGCGAGGCATCCCCATGTCCGAAGATAAGACAAGTTAGGTTTTCTCCCCTTCCATCCTTCATAGGGTGTCTCCTCCTGATTTCGAGGTGGAACCCTATTCAGGATATAGTTAGCTGTGAGAACTGCCTCACCCCACCAATAGTCCGGCATACCTGAACTCTGAAGCATGGCGTTAACCAAGTCACAAAGAGTTCGGTTCTTTCTTTCGGCTATTCCATTTGATTGGGGTGAGTAAGGTGGAGTAGTCTCATGGATTATTCCACTTTCTTCACAGAACTGAGAGAATTCATTCGAGACGTATTCACCGCCTCGATCCGACCGTAACCGTTTGATTTTCTTTTCTAGTTGATTTTCAACTTCGGCTTTATAGACTTTAAAATATTCAAGTGCTTCATCTTTCGACTTAAGTAGGTAAATATAACAATACTTAGTCGCATCATCTATGAGAGTTAGAAAATAGCGCTTGCCACCTTTAGTCAAAATTCCATTCATCTCGCAAAGATCAGAATGGACTAATTCAAGTAGAGAAGTGCTCCGCCCTTCAACACTATGAAAAGGTTTTCGGGGTTGCTTCGCTTGCACACACACTTCACATTTTGAACCTTTCTCATAATTATAACTTGGAATTAAATTCATTTTGCTTAACCGCATAATAGCTTCAAAATTAACATGACACAAACGTGAATGCCAAACATCATGAACTTTATTGCAATGGGAAACATTGTAAACTGTTACATTATTTGAATCAAGAATCGATAAGCGGAACATGCCTCCGCTATCATAGCCTTTGCCCACAAAATTACCAAACTTGGTCAACACGACCTTATTGGATTCAAATACAAGCTTTATTCCCTGCCTACACAGCATCGACCCGCTCAGAAGATTGCGAGTCATTGCAGGCACATACAGTACATTCTTGAGGATGAGTGTCTTGCCCGAGGTAAGCTTCAGGCAGACCTGTCCGATCCCACGTACTGTTGCAGCGGCTCCGTTACCCATTAGGACGGATCCACCACCTTCACCCTGAAATGAAGAGAAACACGATCGATCAGCACATATATGTCTAGTAGCACCTGTATCAATCCACCAGTCAATTGATGGACTTGCCATAAAGGCCTGAGGTACGTACTCTTCCGAACTGGAGCAGGCCAGTGCGACATTTACTTCAGCCTTACGGCTCTTGTGCTGACCGGGAGTAGGACCTCTGCCTTTGCGATTGCGGCAATGGTTGGCCTTATGTCCAGCCTCCCCGCATACAAAGCAGACAATGTCCTCCTTTTTCTTCTTCATTTTCTTCGGTTGGAGCTTGACTTGGGGCTGACTCTTGAATTTCGGTTTCCCAAAGCTTCCAGCATTCTTGACTTGAACTTGATGGGCTTGGACTTGAGCCTTTCCTGCACCGTCACCGGCTCTAGCTCGTTCTTCGACATTTATAGCTGCTGACAGCTCATTGAGTGTCAAGCGCTCCTTCATATGTCGTCGAGCGATACGAAGTCACGCCATGATGGCGGTAACTTGGCCAGAATGACGTTCACTTGAAAATTTTCCGGTAGAGCACAGTCGTACTGACTTAAGTCACGTACATGGAGTTGAAGCTCATGGAGCTGCTCCATCACCGACCGTCCTTCGACCATTTTATAGTTCAAGTAATTTGCAGTCACAAACGACTCATTTCCATTGTCTCCTTCGGAGTATTTCTCTTCAAGTTCGTCCCACAGAAGCTTGGCGTTTGTGAAGTTGACATATACGTCGAACAACCGGTTGGACAGGATGGCTAATAGACGGGCTAAGACCGAGTTATTTGCATCCTCCCACTTCATCATTTCAGGGGATCTCCAACGGAAACGCGGAGGATTTGAAATGACCAAAAGAGTTTGAGGTCAGTCAGCCATAATTTTGTCTTAGCCTGCCACCGCTTGAAGTTCGCACCGTCGAAAACTTCCGGCTTAACGACATCGGAGGAAGCCATTACTTTGATAATAGGTTTTCTGGATTGTTGTAATATTTGCGGTATAAGCAATAGTATAAATATAATTCCAATATAATTATAAGCACACAAGAATGACATTAAATCATAAATAAGTGACATAGCAAGTATGAAACCATATGAATTGATCATATCAACCATGGCATAACACATATTCATCAAAAGAGACAATAAACTTCTAATCATGAATATGTATGACAATGTGAAAAGTATATATCAATTAAGACTAGCAACAAGCTCAAGTTTAATTGATTATTTGTGCTCTCAGATTGTAGGGTTACACAAGAATATCTCTTGGCCGTCCCGCTACTAATGAATCATATACTCTTCGTTGATTGATTATGCCAAATAAATTCAGTCTTTGAGCTCTACACTTAAATTCTCTGACCTCCTATTGTTCGAATATATATATATATGTCTAACAGCAATAGAATTGCAATTTCGGCAACAATATAACAGTCCAAAGAATTAAGTTACCAAAGTACATGAATCTAGTTGCCAATGACACAGTAGCTTAATTCAATATGTAACAATTTAGTATGATCTATAGACTGCACAGTCCGAAACTATGAACATGTATATATGACTGAACAGCAACTTGCTAAGTTCAAGTTAATAGCAATGACAGAATTTACACAAAATAGAGCTCAAAGGCTAAATGAACCAATCTCAGCATATGATTATTTTTCATCACAGAGCAACATTAAGCCCACTGTTCTTTGCAATTTCACAGATATATCACAAACTGTAAATTGCAAGAGTTGAACGAAAACTCACAAGCAGTGATATTCGAAATCACCGAGAAGGTTACTGAGGCTAGGCGTGCTCGTGAGCACTTGTCCCAGAAAACCTATTGCCCCTCAACACCACCGTGAGAGAGGTCAATAAGCAACGGAGATACAAAGCCCCTTCGTCGGAGTAGACGATCAAACCAACGAAGTCGAGGTCAGGGAGTATGCCGCACAAGCACAGGGAGGAGCCGGCCAAGCACCTCGCCGACGAGCACAAGGGGATCGCAGATCGGCGTCGGGAACCGAAGCCACACACAACCGAAGTCACCACAGGCAAAACAAGAGAGAGTAGGAGAGGAGGAGAGCACTTGCCTTTAGATATCTCTCTCAAGGAGGAGCAATCCCCTACTTATACCCAAAAGGAGAAGAGGAGGAGAGCTCTCTGCGCAGGCGCCCCAACGGCCAGGACCAAGTCCCACGATCTGACGCCGCTCCTCCCTCCCCGCTAAGCCCGCTCAAGCTAGCCCCGTGCCCCGAGAAAACCGGATCGGGATAGACTAGGCCGCACGAGGAGACCGGGCTGCAGGGGCGAGCGGGAGAACCGGGCCACCGGGTGGGGCCAGCTGCGAGACGCGCCGACGCTGGGTGAGCCGCCGCCGGATGCGCTTATCGCCGCCGCCATTCCGCATGCGCCGCCGCTCCTCCTAACCCTCACGTGCGCTCGGGTAGAAAAATGAGAGGAGCGAGCTCCTCCCTCTCCTTATCCTCTCTCTCGCCCACTTACAAGTGGCCCCCCCTTTTAGCAATTGGGAAATTCCGTTTTTGCCCCTGCCATATACAACAGTATCTATATTTTTTTTCTCAGATTCAAATACAAATCGAACAAGTGACGGATATGAATATAAACCAGATAAATATCGGATACGAATTCGAATCAAATATCTACTCAATTCGGTCGGATCCAGATATCCTTATAATTTATATAGTTTGAAGATATTAATGATATTTTATCTTCATATAATCACGCTTAATTATTCTAATACATTTACTTTATCTAAAGAAACATGGATTCACATTCAATTAAAAAACTTGTCTAACTAATTAGCCGTATTATAATAAAATATGTATATTGCTTCGTCGAATACAAATACAGATATGGATAGTCCGGATAAAATAATATTTTAGATAATAAAAGCCCGTGTACATAATCACATCCATATTTTTATATAATTTTGAATATGAATATGATATAAATTATTAATCGATTAAAAAATCTTACTATATTTACATCCTAGCGAATACGATAACTGAATAATATAGATAATTTGCATCCACTTTTCACCTCTATTGATGGTTGCTGCAGGTGGAAGACGACAGCCAGGTCTCATCGGTGGACGACATCGCGACGGCGGTCCACCGCATCGTCGAGACGATCGAGCAAGAGGAGCAGCAGCAGGGCTGTAGCTAGCTTAACTAGATCGGAAAATAAAATTAGCAGTGCCATTGCATAAGCCTGTAACGAGCAACTACTTACTGCTGACTTCTAGAGGTCTATGCAGCTAGCTTGCTCTATGTACCCCTCTAGCGTTCTGCACATCTATATATGTAGGATAGTGCTATGGGACATATCGTAAAGCATCGGAGTATCGGACGTTTCACTCTACTTCTGATCATCGTATTCACACTCCTCTCTCCCAAATTAATTTCTCATCTATTTCACTCTAGTTTCTACATCATTTTGACCTCCTCCAAATTCAACACTTGCTTCCTCTCCAGATCTCATTTCTATACTTGGACATCCATGCCACCAACTACAACAAGCTACAACTAGCATCTCTGCCGACTTTATTGTTGCACAGTCTGCCCTCTCTCTCTCGTGCACAAGAGCTCGACACCGGTGGAGCTTCTCGCCAAAAGCTCTGGTTGCATCGTCTTTGCATCCGGTTAGATTTGATTGATATGCTTTCTCCTTCGACGAGATTTTTCAGAGTTGTCTCTACATCTAAAGAGCCCAAACTCTGCGCCCTTTGCTCCTACCTCGATCTACTCCCGCTAAGCTCCGGCTTTGATGACGTCACACCTAGGCACCAAGCCACCACTACCAACACCTCTAGGGATATGTTGCAACATGTTGGTTACATTGTTGCATCAATGTGTTTCTAATGTGAGTAGCTTTTATTTCTATAGTTTTTTAATTGCTGCCATAAGAAAAAAATTTGTTGTAACTGTTTTCTCCAATTGTTTTATTTTGCATTAGGTGTTTTTAGCATAATGGTGGATGGTTTGCTGCAAGATCATCCTTTTTTCTATGTTGCACTTTAGCTTAGATTTTATTCAAAATTTTCTTCAAACTGCAAATTTATTGTTGGGTCTCTTATTTAGATTTGTTACATATATTGTTACAAAATGTTGCACCCGAGCGTCCCATGATTTTCCTCCCTTCAGATGTCCGGACGGTATTCTCCCCGATATATGTATATCTCTACGTGTAGCATACGTGCATGGCCAGGTGAGATGTTTTGATCGGTGACCCGCACGAATGTTCGAGTCCTTTTGGGCTTCGCACAATCGTACGCAGACACGACGTTCACTGTGAGCACCAGCGTGTCTCGACCCTTGGATCCATAGCACGATTGACAAGCACACAATCGCAGAATTTTCAAGGCCCTGTTGCCCGCGTGAAGCGTCGTTCCTATCAAACGAGGAAAAGGATTTCGAGGTTTTTCCCCGCCTTGCCTGTGGCCGTCCACACCCATTCCATGGCAAGTTCGGTGGACTCGGCGGCCGGCCGGCCGGTGTGCCGCCTCCGACTACCCGATGGTATGTTTCACGGAGTTGGTGGCCCGCTGCACAGCGCCCAAGCATGTAATGTAGTATAACCTGCATCGGAATCAGAACAGTTTGCCATTATTTTAAGATTGTAGTATTCTAAAACACTAGCCGCAATCTTGACAGCCTTGTCAACAAAACACCCATGGGTACGTGCTGGTATGGCTTCGTCATTATTTTAAGTCATACTCTCACAAAAAACATTTTAAGAGATCTATATATCATGGCAAAAATTTTGCTTAGGATCGTGGAAAGGGTACGAGCGGTTAACCAGGGCTGGGTCTTCGTCAGCTAGGAAGGGTTAACGAGCCATTTTTTTGTCTGAAAGAGGAGCAGGAGGAGCATGCGTGGGTGGGCGAGAGCGAAGCATGCTACCGAAGTAACTGAACGCTGGAAAGCGAGGTGATGGGCGAGAGATGGAAATGACAGGAAAAGACTTGACGTTCGCGTCGTCCCATTGACCCCTGAGAAAAGATTCTAGGACAGAGCCCCTTTTGCCCTTTTCTGTCTAGCCACCATTGATCCAATAGTTGAAAGGGCCGCTGCAGTGATCCGCCTCTTTTGATTGGTTTTTTTATTGCTCAGTTGCCTAATTTTTTTTATCTTTTAATTATCTAAAGTTATACCTTTCTACTCTTGCAAAAAAAATCTCCTCTCTAGAAAATGATGCTTATCTAATAAATAAAAAAACGATTGAAAATAAAAAGAAAAATTAGTCGTCCGAGGAGTAGGCACTTTTTTGGGGATGATCGTTTTAGCGATGGCTTCTGGTTTTTTGCTGAAATTTCACTGTAGCTGATTTTTTTTACTGTAGCTGATTTGGCTTTTGGGCATAATTAAATTTAAAAAAATGTAAAAATAGAAAAAATATATTAGCCCATCACGGATAATGCAAAGGAAAATGAGAAAAAAAGAAAAATTTAAAAAAACCTAAAAAATCTAAAAAAATTCAGAAAGAGACGAATTACTGAATAGTAAAAAAAGCTGAAGTTAGAAACTGAAATTAAAAAAAAGCTAAAATGAGCGGGGCCATTTGGTGATTAGACCAATCTCACAAGCCGGATACACGTGGTGCATGCTCCCACCACTGAAAGTCACTAGTGCTTGATTAAAAAAGAAAAGAAAGAACATCACTGGTAAGACTTGAGACAGAACTTCTAACAAGAAGAAACAGAACCTCGGAATAACCCATCTTTTATTATTATAAAAATAAACCCCCCACAAACAATTGTACAGAATAATACTCAATTACCATTTGAAACAGCGACATGCAGACATAACACACTTTCGACATTTCAAATGGCAATAAATGACAATACCTTCCTGTCGTAATTTAAATAGAGACAAGAAGGTATGTCCCACACCATATCCCTAATCGGTTTGTTGATATGGGCAACAAATTGTAACATCCTATTTTTTGGAGTTCAAAAGTGTTTTGAAAGAATTTTGCAATTTTAAAATTTGAATTTTAATTCAAACCAATTTCCAGAATTTCCAAAGCCCAAACCCTGCCTAGGCCGAGCTCAGCCTGTTCTTTTCCTTCCGACCTTGTTGGCCTTTAGTCTGGCCCACACCAGCCCGAGATGCCCTCCTTGCGCCGTTCGTGCCCTGGACGCATTCCACGCTTGTGCCGCTTGCGCGGTGCGCCCCAACCCGCGGCTTTACTCATCCTCACCTTCACACTCGACCATTGCACCTTTGCTCATTCGCCCCCAATGTTCAAGAAGGCGATAGGCGGGCGGTGAGGTAAGGCCTAGCGCCTAGGAAGCCTAGGTGGCCGAATTAAAAATGAAGACAACAGGCTGAAGATAAGCAAGAGATAAAGATATTATCTGGAGATAAGATCACATCCATCTAGGCATAATCTAGAGAAAGTTCATGAGTTTGCTTAGTTTTTCTCAAAAGAGATGTGATTTTGGTTTTGCTCTTGTGAGTGATTTGGGTTAAATTCGTGCTATGATCTTTCAAGGCCACTTAGATCATCTAGCATTCATAAACAAGAGCAGATTGAGGTTTTCAATTTTTGTTTGGTTTTAGTATAATCTCTCTTCAAATTAAAAAAGTTACAACTTTAACAATGATTCTCTTGATGGTTGATTGAAATAAGTTCATGACATCCTAGAGAAAATATATGCCAAGTTTCAAGTCATTTGGACCTCCCTTGTGAAAGTTGTATAGTTTTTAGTTTTGTTCGATGAATTTCCTGTACTGATCTAATGTAAAAGTAGTATCACCCATTACATGGCATAGTACTACAATGTAGTATCATACTCTACATGGTGGTAGTACCGCTCTAAGGTGTCAAGTCTTGTTTGACTCAATTTTGCTTAGGGATTTCTCTATGGGTGATTAGACTCTAATCTTCATAGCTTATCATAGCTATTAGAGTGAAAGACTATAACAATCTTGAGAAAAAAAGATTTTAAAGAAATCGTTATTGATGTGGCTCCTATTTACTTTCTCTAATCGCCATCTTCAATGCTACGGAGAAAGATTTGTACACTTAAGACTAGTATATGTTCCTTATCACCAAGCAAATAAGCGGTAGGAAGCTAACGATTAGTGAAGGTACTGCCATTTGAAATGGCAACTATTATTCTTGTAAAATTTTGATAGGAGGTTTATTTCTGTGGCATGAATAAAAACCGGGTTATTTGAAAAAAAAATCCGGAATCTCTTCCCCAGTAGTCAGCAGTCAATGGCTCAATGTATCAACCAAAGTCAACAACAGAATATGAGAAGAGAAGAGCTAATCACTCAGCTGAAATTGGTGGAGAAATGCACATGACATCTCATAGTCCAATCAAGTCTTACTATTGCAAGGTAATGGCAAATTACACAAGTAAGAGCACAACTAAGAGGGACAGGCCAGTCCATTACCCATGGTGACATATCCTCCAAGGGTTAACTTCCAAAAACTTTGTTGTTACAGCTGACACGATGTGTTCTATGTGTCATGGAAGTGCCTTCGTCATAATGCTGAACAAGTACTAGATGAAGATATAGACTTGTGAGATGATTTGACATATGAAGAGAAGCCAATACAAATTTTAGAGACAACAACAAAAAAAAAACAGTTGAGAAACAGAAACATCAGGCTTTGCAAAGTTCAATGGTGAAATCATACAGTGTATAAGGCAACTTGGAAGGAGTTAGATTTGCAGTGAAATTTTTCCAACTTGTTCCCTCATTCAAGTTAATCTCGAGGACGAGATTTTTTTAAGAGGGTAGGTATCCAAAAATTCAAAATGAATATGAATTTGCTTGATTTTTGAATTGATTTGAATTCTTTTCCAATATGGAAACTCCCCAACTGTTTACGCTTTCCTTTTTGGACTTGCCATCTTTCCTAGTCGTTGGCACATTCTCTCAAAGCTACCTTCACTCTAGTTCCTGCTCATCCACTCGGCC
This sequence comes from Melocanna baccifera, assembly GCA_036346265.1. Lineage (NCBI taxonomy): Eukaryota > Viridiplantae > Streptophyta > Magnoliopsida > Poales > Poaceae > Melocanna > Melocanna baccifera. The sequence goes on along the minus strand of CM070697.1, from coordinate 4,487,747 downwards.
AAGCCCCAGTCATCGCCGCCACCTCTACCTGGCCATATTCTCGCCTATTGAGCCCTCTAACACCTCCTTAATTAGCCTTGACCGCGTGTCGGAGCAGCCAAGGTCGAGTTCGCCGTCACCGCTCCACTCTATCTCATGGATTTTTGGTGCGGCTAGTGATTTTTTTGTGTGTTTTTTGAGATGGTGGAGACACCGACGTGAACAATACACACAATTTTTAGTTTGAAAAGTCGTTTGGAATATCCACTTCGAGAAGTCATTCGAAAAAACTATTTTATTTGTTTCAGCTTTCAAGAAGCAAGTCAAAAGCAAAAGAAAAACAAAAAGACAGGGCCAATACGGTTGTGATGCAGTAGAAGCGAGCATTTACTTAAAAAGCCCTATAACATCTCCATATTACCATTTGACCCACCCTCCGTTGGATCGTGAATAATCATCGCGATCATGAACCGTTAGATCAACTTTAAACGGCTCACATTGGAGGGCAGTTAAGCACGGCGCCTTAGTGTACGGTCCACACAGCCCTCTTCCAAGTTGTCTCCTCTTCCGGTCTCAATTTAATCGAGCTGCTCCTCATCCGGCTCCTCCCAATTGATTCCCATCACTCCATCCATGGCAACTCTCACCTCGGCCGCCTAAGAAGACTCAAGGCAAGTGATTTCTTGGTTCGCTTGGGTATTTTCTTCACTAGATTGAAACCCAAGAACGAGATGAATGACTAGAATTTGACGGTTTCGTTGTAATTTTTGGTGCCTCGATCTTGATGTAGGAGGGGGAAGAAGCTTGAAGAGGATGGTTCCGATTTGAGTGACACAGACTCAGAGGTAAATGTTTCTGTCCCTTGTGATTGCAGTATCTTGCTTTGTTCTTTAGCTAATTAGCGCGTGGATTTGTTGATTTGGTTGCGATTCTGGGCGTGCTGGCTGCTCGAAGTTGGAAGTACACAGACAGTATTGAGATCATTGGAATGTAGAACTTCATAGACCGTGGTCCAAAGTACAACGATTCGTATGCTATCAAATCATAAAATGAATAAATACATTCTTATCATGTGGATTAGACCTGTGAAACTAGAATCCCTGAGTTATCACTTTCTTGTCAAGAACAACTTGACAAAAAAATACAGCAAAAAAATGCTACAGTAAAGAAATACAGCAAAAAAAAAACAAAACACAAAAAAACTAAAAAACAAAAAAAAGGAAAACAACAAAACTGCTACAGTAATTTAAAAAGCTGACGCGACGCCAGAAGCCATGGCTCGTCGGCTGTCGTGAGCGCGCCCTAGAATCCCTGAGTTATTACTTTCTTGTCAAGAACTCAATCTAATTGAGTTCATACTTGTTTCTCGGTATTTCTGTTACTGATAATGCAGGCTGTTTCTGTGATAGAAGTGCTACTAACCCCATGAATTGTCTAATTGGATCATACTTGTGAAGGAAGATGGATACAGCCATGCTATGTGTGTGACAGTTACCCTGCAATACTATCTAGGCCCCTTGAACTCCCAGGTCCCAGGATGTTACAGAACCAAGCTCACTGCTCAGTGGTGCTCACCAGTCTGTTACGCACGCAAAATCCAGGCATGTCGCTGAGACGGACGGCGACTTGGCGAGACGCCGGCCGTGAACGTTCTGCCGTTCGCTTGGGATATTTTGCCGTGGCGGATAAAACCCCAGCGAGGCCAGCCCACGCTTCGGATATTTCGCCGTGCCGTGGCGCTTCCTCGAGATGGCTCTCCCCCTCGTCCGCCTCCTCCTCCCCTCGCTTCCGGCGTGCCAACCGCCGCGCAGCTTCCCCAGGCACTCCGCTCCACCTCTCCATGGCCGCATCTCCTTCGTTGCCCCCACCGCCGCCAGCTCCTCCGGTAGCCGCGCCGCCTTCGTTGCCTGCGCTGCTAGTGCCTCGGCGGCGCCGGCCCCCGCGCCGGTGGCGGAAGAGCCTGCGGGGCCGAGGACGCGGCTCATCGCGCAGAACATCCCGTGGGGCTGCACGGCGGACGACATGCGCGCGCTCTTCGAGAGGCACGGCTCCGTCGTCGACGTGGAGGTAACCGTTCGTTTCCGCTGCCTTATCCGCTTGAAGAGAAATAATCTAGGGCAATCGGCAAATTGCGAGTTTTTGCATCTCGGTAAGTAAACTGTAAACATTGTGGTAGTAGCTGCAATCGGGTGAGATGGTGAATCTCAAACGAATTCAGTGAGTGCCACGGTGAAGTAGTGAAAGAACCAGAAAGCATTCGGTACTGCAAGAGTAGACGAGCGTTCATTTCAAACTTGGTTCTCCTGAACTAGGATTGAGATAGTTGAAATGGTCCTACTGAAGTGGATGAATTCCTTGTCAGCCTGCTTCCAAAGAGTGAACTGAAGAGAAAAAACACAATATAGTGGCCAAAAGGAATATCCTAGCACAAATTTGGGATACAAGCATGCGAACAAATAATACTCTGATGCAAACTGGTTTACATACAGCATAAACTTCATGTTTTAGATGGAGACATCAGGAGGGGGTTGCCATGTAATGCATTTTGTAGGATCGAATATGATGAGTCAGAGTGGGGTGAATGATTCTTTCAAAATCTTCCCTCAAATATTAATAACAACACGTAGCGGAAACACAAATTCAAAAACTCTTGAAGCCCGAGCCAAGGAAGCCAAAATCCCATAAATTCAATGACCCACCAGTTAGACCTCAAGCTAGGGGTGGTCAGACCTCTAGCTGGGGGCGGTCAAACCTCTAGCCGGGGATGATCAGACCGGTGAACCGTAAAATTAGCTCGGTGAATAGTAAAATTAGCACGAATTCAAAACTAAAATCCATGTAACTTTTGACCCGATGATCCAAATGACTTGAAACTTGGATGTCACGAATTCAAACTTCTCTAGGATGTCACGAATCTATTCCAATGAAAGATCGAGAGAATCGTTGTCAAAGTTGTGGCTTTTTTTCATTTGAAGGAAAGTTGCACCATAACTGGGCAAAACAAGAAAACCTCAATCTGCTTTTACTCATGAGTCCTATATGATCTAGATGACTTTGAATAGGCTCTCATATGTCATAGCAAGCTAAATCAGGGGGTTTAGATCATATACCCTCCTCATAGTTGGGAAATTGAGGATTTACCCTCCCCACTCAATGACATGTGGGGTCATCGTAGGTCACTGACACGTGGGCCAGGAGGGTAAATCCTCAATTTCCATCTAAGTGAAGGGTATATGATCAATAATTCCGCTAAATCATAGCATAAATTCAACCCAAATCACCCACAAGTGTAAAACCCCTAAATCACCTCTCTTGAGAAAAACCGAGTAAATTCAAGAACTTCCTCTAAATCATGCCTAGAAGGATGCGATCTTATCACCAGGAAATGTTTCCACCTCTTACATGTCTTGGCATCAGAAACAACGTTATTAAGTCGTAAAGTCGAGTCAAGCCATGTTATTAAGTCGTCGACTAATCCACGATTAATCACGACTAGTCGTCGAGTCGGTACAAGATGGACGACTAGGAAGACCGACTCGACTGGAGCGACTAGTCGGGAGTTCGGACGACTAATCTACGACTAGACGCGACTAATCACCTGTTTCCAGTCGGCCGACTTGTAATACCTGGGCCGGCCCAGCCCAGCCCATATCCACCCCTTGCCTATATAAGAGTGCCAGGGGAGAGCCGGGGTAGCCCGAGCTCACCTGGCTGCCGCCTTCTTCTCCACGTGCACGCCGCCGTCGTCAGCCCTTCGTCTGCGCTGCCACCCCCAGCCGCACCTCGCCGTCTCCGCCCCTTGCCACCTTGCTGCCGCGCCTCCCTGTTGCTCGGTCGAGCGCCACCTCCGCTCTCGTGCGCCGCGTCGCCTTCCGCCGTGCTCCCTCGCGCGCCGCCTCCTCCACGGGGCGGAGGAGGAGGCGCTAGCCGAGGAAGAGAGGGCGCCCATCGCCTCTGGCCGCGCTCTCGCCACGCCCGCCTTCCTCGTCGCCTCGCGCCACCATTCCCTTGATTGCGACGGATGCGGCGGCGGATGAAGAAGGGAGGCGACGGCGAACTAGCGGCGGCGATGGATCCCGCGGATCCGGCTACGGCGGCGGTGACTGATCCTGCGGATCCGGCTGCGGCGACGGCGAATCCGGCGCTAGTGAAGCGGGAGGCGACGGCGGACTAGTGGCGGCAACGGATCCCGCGAATCTGACGGCTGCAACGGCGGATTTGGCGGCGGCGGCGACTCCCTCGATCCCTCCTTGCTTCTCCGGTCAGTGTAGCCTCCCTCCTCCCTCCCTTCCCTCTTCCTCTCCTTCCCCTCTTCCTCCTTGTGCAGCCTCCTCCTCCCTAGTTGCGACTAGTCCAGACTAGTCGGTCGACTAGTCGACTAGTCTCCCTAGTCGCCCTCTAAGCGACTCGACTCGACTTTACGACTTAATAACCTTGGAGTCGAGCCACCAAGGGGGTGACTAGTCGACCGACTAGTCTCGACTAGTCGCTGCCTACTCTGCAATTCTGCATACCATATATATTGTACTGTTAGCTAGTTGTTGTACTAGTCAACTAGTCACAGAAACATATAACTGAACCTAGATAAACCTTAAATACTGAGATTGGTGCTGGTGATAACAATTGGCATGATTTAAACTTAAGTGGAAAGTGGCATATGGTTCATCTAGATGCAGCTTTGGTTACAGCTTACAACAAATAATACTTTCTGTACAATGTTCAGATAAGATGACAACACAGAGAAGTGTTCAAATAGGTTCATTCATCATAATCTGCTTAGGAGTTCTGTGGATGTATATATTTAGTTACTTACTAATGAAGTAATGATCCACTAGAATAGTTAGAAAACATGCTAAGTGGATATCCCTGCACTACATAGCGATAGTACATTTCAAAAACAATGCAACATAACACAATCTATATACTGAGATCTTTCTCAAATATCAATAAGTATGAGTGGATCTCCTAGTCGGGCGGCTAGACATGCCTGACTAGTCGTTCGGTCGCCCGACTAGTCGCTCCAGTCGAGTCGGCCTTCCTAGTCGTCCGTCGTGTACCGACTCGACGACTAATCGTGGATTAGTCGTCGATTAGTCGATGACTTAATAGCAGTGATCAGAAAAGATCAAGAGGAGAGAGAGATCCAAATAGGAGAGTCAAGGAAATCAAAGACACGAGAGGAGGATCCATGGCATAATTCACTTAGGCAAATTTTAGATTTTTATTTCATTTGAAGAGAAATATTTTACAACTAATCTCTTATGATAGTAAAGCTATAGGTCTAGAGCACACATACAAGGCACCAACACAAAAAAATCCTAACCCTAATATTGAAGTCTCTCTTGACTAAACTCAACACAAGGCTTATACAATGGAGACTACTACCTCACACCAAATCAATTACTCCTTAGTGGATTACACCACTTACGTATGGGAAAACCCGGTAACCCACACACAAGCAGGTTTTGCATTACACACACTTGTATGCTTTCAAAGCGTAACTTTCTAAAGACTCCACAAGCCCTAGTATAAATGACGTACACTTAACTATCTATTAGTAAACATTATGCACGGATCTACGCCGTGACTAACCCTTGCATGAAAACCCCATGACTAACGCTGTACATCTCTCACCATGACTAACACCACCTGAAACAACTCAAAACCAACTCCTTTGCACACCTCAATAGGGTCGGTCTGACCACGGCTATCAAGCTGATCAGACTGCCCAAGACAATGTCAAACCGCCAACTCGACCGGGTAGACCACGCTGGCCAGACCACCACCTCAGGCCGATCTGACTATAACCTCCTAGCGACCAAAGAGCACAGGTCAAAAAGCAATTTCACAAAAATCAAACTCAAGTAACAATAACAAGGTACAAGCAATGTCAAATACTCATCTCTCATAAGGCTGGCACCACATGGTCTTACACATTTCAAAATGTGTTTCTCGATGATTTATTTAGAACAAAATGTACAGCAGTGGCATCGTTATTGATTACTTTTCTTGGTTGATTTGCTAGCTTTCGATGTACAATTCCAGTAAAAATAGAGGATTGGCATTTGTTACCATGGGTTCAGAAGAGGAGGCTCTTTCAGCACTCAACAATCTCAATTCAACTGTAAGTTCTAGTTATTTACGGAAAGAATGTCTCTCTCCCTATCGGACATGCCCTGCTTACCTAAATCGATCATTATTTATCTTTTTTCAAGAATAGATCATTATTTATCTCTTTTTCGACTTATTTTCTTTTGTAGATTTTAAACGATAGAACAATTAAGGTGGACTTTGCAAGACCTAGAAAGAAGCAGCCTGTTGTGCCATCAGCTCCCATGCCAAAGCATAGTGTGTTTGTGGGAAATTTGACATGGAGAGTGAGATCTCGTCATCTTCGGGAATTATTTGCCTCAACCTCAGGTGTCCAATCAGTTGAAGTGGTCTTTCATACCACCAGTCCAAGGCGATCTGCTGGTTATGGTTTTGTTTCCTTTTCCTCAAAAGAGGAGGCAGAAACTGCCATATCTACCTTCAATGGCAAGGTGAATATTCTGAAATGTAGCATGTGCAACAGGACAGAGATGTGGTTTGTTTGCTGTTCAAATTCTAGTACATGCCAGTGTTTTGTTTGTTATATCTGACCTGTGAATTTTATCACAGAAATTGATGGGACGATCCATTAACGTGATGTTCAAAGATGAAAATGCCAAAAAGAACAAATCTTCTGTTCCAAAGGAAGAGGAGCTGGAGGCAGATTCATCTGAGCAGAGTGATAGCTAAGCATTAATTGTTCTGAGAACCAAAAAGACAAATGAATTGAGCTGCAGGCCTATATTGCTTACCAACAGTAATAACTCATCTCAATCCTTTTCCTTGGTCATATTTATTATATGTACATATTCAGTTATCAAAGCAGGAAATTATATATCTTGTGAGAAATAAACAGCATCCTTTCTTCTATTTCCCATCGCTAATAAGTCTATTTATCTCTTTGAATGTTAAGCACTATGTGTTCTACCATAATCAAGCAATAAACTTATGATACTGTGTGCTGCTCTGGTTACCGAATAGATTTCATAATAGAACCAAACTGCCTTCATTTTGTATTTTTGCTATAATTTCCTTCTGACTTCGTGAGCTTTGAATCCTGGCAAGTGCTTACGTCATTTTGACCGTTCAAGGTACTAGGTGCTCTTACAGCAATGTCATTATGGTTGTTTATATGATTGTATAGGTGGTTATGGCAACATTATCTTAATTATGATTGTTTATACCTCCTGATCATACTGAATGATTAGCCAGCTCTCTATGCTATATGGCTGACATTTCTTTTGTCACAGGATTGGTAAGCTGCTGGTTGGTTTCGCTCGTTCGGCAACTCTTGAATATTGAAATACTGCGTTCTGTAAGTTCTCCACTTGATCTGGATGACATTTGGAGGTTAGCTTGATGCTTGGAGTACAAAATACCTGTGAGCTTCGACGACAACGACCACAACAACACAACAACAAAGCCTTTGTCCCAAACGAGTTGGGTAGATTAGAAATAAAACCTCCTCAAGGTTAGATTTCATTCTATGAAAAAGTGGCTTTTATTTTTACATTGGCTCGCTAAGCCTAACGCAATCATCCTCCTTTTTCCTGGTTTGGAACAAGCTACATAAACTACACAGGTGGAGTTACCTGTGAGCTTTGTCATCTGAATTAATTGTAGAATAGAAGCAAGTGTGAAGGAACTTAGACGCAACCTGCTGACGGACTTGCCTACAATTTTTTGTCTGTAATGAAATATTTGGTACTGTAACACTCGTTGGGGTGTATTCTTAATGTCTAAAATTTGGAACTTGCTATTATTTTTCAAGTACTGCCCGCCAACTTAATATGACATCCACACTTCCAAATTGCATATGTTATGTTAATCCTACTGAAGTTTTGCTCTCAGCCTCTCAAACACCAGTCTCGTAATCTATTAAAGGTTGCAGATCTCAAGGTTCGTTTGAAACCAAACGGATTAGTAGGTGGTAGGTGTAATTTGAACATGCTTGTTGAACTATGAACCGCTTGATAGAACCTTTTTTAGCATACCGAATCGAACTATGAACCGCTCTATAGAACCTTTACTAGCATACCGAATCGTAACCTGCTAGTATTATTCTCTTCTCCTGAGGAAGACGATGCATATTTTGCTTCCTTTTCGTTAAGAATGAGATTGTGCGGTCTTCAGTCCACACCTCTGTTTAAGTTGACAAATCACAATTTATTCTTCAGAATCTGGCAACTGTATTGACCACGAATGCGATGCAGATATTTTGGTTAATCTAACATGTAATTTAAGTATACGTTGAACCCTTCGTGATTTGGACCTAGTATGGGATTGTTAACTTGTAAAGCATATGAATATATGACAACTTCCAAACCTGGTACGCATCATGCACCGCGTTATCCATATTTCGTTGCATTTACGGAGAAAGTGCATGATACTGGAACGGAAGTGCTAAACGCATGAAGAAACCTGTACGAAGTGCGTACGTCTTGTGCATAGTCCTTCAGCGAATCCGTTTATAGCTTATAGGTTCTCTCAAATAAATAAACAGCACAGCTTCTTCATTGCTATTTTAAAGTGATCTATCGGTATTCAATTTGTTTATACGAATATTTATGTTAGAACTAAAAATTATAAACCGCGATCGAAAAGAACCCACCGACTGCATTTGTCCACGTGAGAGATTTCTCCGTTGCGTTCATTTGTCAAGAACTTATCAGTGTGATTCCGTACTTATTTTGCTAGCACGCATAGGAGAGACTTTGGCACTATTCATTTTAGCTTTGTAGCGGTTTTTAGCTTCTTAACAATTACTATTCATCTATTTATTACTAAAAATCGATGACAGAACTTTTAGAGTTGATAAGAAAAAAGAGAAATATACTAGAAATTCTCATAAAAAGTAAAACATCTACTCTTTAATTTGGTTAACCCAAGTTATAACGGCTCCGATTAAAAGAAAGAGTGTCAAATACGATCCAAACTAAGAAAAATTCGGAATTAAAAATAAATAAAAATTAATAATTTCCATATGACTTCCTACGGGTGGCGCTGTCCAAGAGCCTGCTCTAGCGGACGACGGCGCCAAGATGAAGGACCTCTTCAAGTGAAGCCGCGGACGTCGGCCGACGTCGTGCGGCATGTGGCCGGCAAAGCTGGTAATGGTAACTTAAGGTCCCGCTCAAGTTAGCTTTGTCGAAGAGCCTTCTAACGGACGCTTTTTTCACTATTCAGGACGCTATTCACTAACTGAAGCTGATAAAAAAGTCGGCCAACGTGAAATTTCAGCTAAAAATCAAAAACCATCGCTAAAACGATCACCCCTCTAAACATAGAAACCTTCAAGTTGGGCAGTTAGTGTCTTCCAGAAGTAAGCTTATAGCTGGTCTTCTAAACTCAAAAGAAGACTTCATTCGCAACCTGCACTGGCATATGACCATTCAAATGATTACTTCAATGTTATGCATTATATCTGAAAACAATACATATCAACTAGAAAGATATAATATTCCTATACACCACCTAAAGCTAAGACTATGTTTACACAGATGGCAGAACTAAGAAAAAAATATCAGGGAATTGAAGTATATTGTTTATGGCAATGGCGAACAAGAGCCTGTCACTGAAGCTTGCATGCAATGGACCCAAGAATTCTTCAGAGAGAACACTCTACGACTATTAATTATCTGTCTTCCAAAACTAAACTTGGAGGTACGTAACTTGATTTTGTTTTTGGTAGATTGTGAGGATACAACAAGAATATTTTATTCCATATACACTTTTCTTATTGATGTTATTTAGAAGTCCCAACTCCTGATTGCTTTTTAACCTAGGTCCAAATTTTGAGTTGATAAATAGAGGTAAAAATTACAGTTACTCATATTTCATAGCATCAATGTTGCAAATAATGTACAGAAAAAATAAAAACGAGAGACACGAATTTTTCCGTGAAAAACTATTATGGAAAAAACCATGAGCACTTAAAGTCAAATCATTATAATGAGAAGATATTACAATGGAGCACTTCTCATGGAGTACATCTTCCTATGAACCACTGGGGTACATATATAGTGCGAAGGAAAAGAGTCTCACATGGAGAGGAAACCGAGAGTCAGTTGCTACATATTGATACCATGTCTGATACAAACTGTGCATACACATTTCATGCCACGTCTGGTATGAGGCGATGAATTGTCCTACACGGACACGGTACAAATTCGGATTAGCTTTTCAACAATCTTCACCTTGAGCGAATTCCCTCTAGTAGTCGAAGAATGTGATAAACTCCTCCTATAAAATTAGCATATACACCTTAAGCGCTGAAAATCCAAAAACTAGTGAGTAATAATAATTAAGTATGAGTAAAGCTTAAACTTAGATGCAAGAACTAGTTTTGTTAACATATCAGCTGGATTATCATGAGTACTTATCTTGAAACTTTAATATCACATTGAGTAATAGCACCTCAAATGTATTGATACATGATATCAATTGTTTTATTCTTTCATAGAACATTTGATCTTTTATAAAGCAAATAGCATTCTAACTATCACAAAATATTGTAGTGTAAGATGTACTTCTACAAGGCTCAGTAAATAAATCTCTTAACCAAATGATTTCTTTGCAAGCTTCAGAAATAGACATATACTTAGTTTCTGTAGTGGATAAGGCCACGGTAACTTGCAAACTTGTTTTCTAGCTAACACAATAGTGAACACATAACAAGTGAGAGATATTTTTTATCTAAATCTCCAGCAAAATTAGAATCCACATAACCAACGAGTCCATCTCTAGTCTTTTCAAACTATAACTAAGCATTAAATATACCCGCAAATATCTAAAAATCCATGAAACTGCTTTTCGATGCTCTTTTCAAGAATTAGCCATATTTATACTAACTACACTTAATGATTGAGATAAATCAAGAGCGAGAACGTAATATGGCATACATAAGCGAGCCAACTGCACTCGCATATGGAATTTTAGACGTGTACTCAATTTTATCATTAGATTGTGGACATGACGCGGAAGAAAGTCTGAAATATGTAGTTAAGGGAGTACTAACCGGTTTGGCTATATGCATATTAAAACGACGAAGAACTTTATCAATATACCATTTTTCCTTAGATATAATATGTCAAACCGTTTGTCTCTAATAATTTCTATACCAAGAATCTTCTTTGCTGCACCGAGATATTTTATCTCAAATTCATTGCTTAATTATGCCTTCAACTTTGAAATTTTAACCTTATCTTTTACAACTATCAACATATCATCAACATATAGAAGCAAATAAATAGCTGAACTATTAACAGTCTTCAAATAAACACAGCTATCATAATTAGATCTTTTAAAATCTTGAGATATTATAAAGGAGTCAAACCTTTTGTACCATTCTTTAGGTGCTTGTTTCAACCCATAAAGAGATTTCTTCAATTTATAAACAAAATTCTCCTTTCTGAAACAACAAAACCTTCCGGTTACTCCATATAAATGTCTTCTTCTAATTTTCCATGTAAGAATGTGGTTTTCACATCTAATTGTTTAAACTCATAATTATGCATAGCCACAATACTGAGTAAAGTGCGAATAGAATTATGCTTCACAACAGGGAAAAGACATGTAAAATTGATACTTGAAATTTGACTGTATCCTTTGGTAACTAGCCTTGCTTTGTACCTAATCTCTTCGGTTAGTGAGAAGCCTTCTTTTTTTCTTGAAGATTCATTTGCAGCGAATATGCTTCTTCTCAATTAGCAACTTGACCAGCTCCCAAGTGTCATTCTTGTTAAGAGATTTTATCTCATCATGCATGGCAGCAATATATCTTTCTGAATCACCAAAAGAGATTGCCTTTGAATAAGATGAAGGTTCTGCAGTACCTTCAATTTCTTTTGTCATATTTAAACAATAAGCCATAATGTTGGCTTCTTCAATCAATCTTTTAGGATGCTAAATATTTTTCTTTCTCAATTAATTACAATGGAAGGTTGTGTTAGTGATGTAACAATAAAAACTTCTAAAATATTTTTCTTGTTGATTTGATGTAGATCCTGAATCAATAATATGCTTTACCTGCACGTTTGACTGCTTCTTAATGGGAGCATCAATAGATGGTTTACCATAGCATAAAAGATCGTTGGAGGCACCAGAGCCCTGGCATAACTCCTACGAGATTATAAACAAATAGCAGGGGGCCACAAGCCCTCAAGGTGTTCCACAAATTATAGAGCCTCAGCGAGTGCAAAGCGTACGACAAAGCCCGACACAGCTTAGCTCACCACCTAGAGGCGGTGCTTTCTGCACAGTGAGCATACAACGCTTTGACACGTGTTCCACCAGGGAGTCCACTGCTTTGGTGACGTCCCTGGTGAGGACTCTACCTGCTTCGCTGGCTCCGGCATCGGCGGGCACAAAGCGTGCATCGACGCTAGTGGCCCCTGCATGGCTTAGTTCACTGCTTTGAGGTAGCGCTTTTGGCACGTTGAGCATATGGCACTTTAACATGTGTCCCACCAGTGAGTCTGTCTCTTTGGTGACATCCCGGTGATGACTTCGCCTGCTTGACAACTCTGCCACTTCTGTGACATCCTAGGTGAGGACTTTGCCCGCTTCAACAGCTCCACCACTTAGGTGACGTCCCCGGTGAGAACTTCTCCTTCTTTGATGACTTTGTCACTTCAGTGACATCCTCGATGATGACTTTGTCCGCTTCAACAGCTCCACCACTTCAGCGATATCTCCAGTGAGGACTCTACCCACTTCGCTGGCTCTAGCCTTGGTAAGCACAAAACGTGAACCAACACCAGTATCCCTGCATAGCTTAGTTCATTGCCTAGAGATAGTGCTTTGCACGGTGAGGATATGGCACTTCGGCGCGTGTCCCACTAGGGAGTCCGCCGCTTCAGTGATGTCCCCGGTGAGGACTTCGCCTGCTTCAACAGCTCCACCGCTTCATCCCTAGGTGAGAACTCCACTCGCTTAGCTGGCCCCCAATCTCTGTGGGCGTAAAGCATGCTTCAAAGGCGGTAGCACCTGCATGGCTCAGCTAGTAAGGGCATGAGGTTTTTACCCGCTTTGATGGCTTTTCACCACTTGCCCTCTGTGGGAGCTATTTTTGGAGGTAGGGGAATGGTGGTTCGACCTCCCTATCTCCGCGTGCATTAGCACTTCCCTCGGGCAACGCCTCTTGCCCTCCATGGGCGCCATTCTTAAAGGTGGGGGAACAACAGTCTGACCTCCCTGCTTCTATGTGTGTTAGTGTCCCCCCCGAGCAAAGCCGCTTGCCCTCCATTGGTGCTATTCTTGGAGGTAAGGGAATGGCGGTCCAGTCTATCTACCTCCGTGTGCGTTAGCGCCTCTCTCGGGCAACGCAGCTTGCCTTTCGCAGGCACTGTTCTTGGAGGTAAGGGAATGACGGTCTGACCTCTCTTGTTGCGCTCATGGTGGCATGCGTCCCTTCGTACCACCATAAGATGTTTTTGCCCGTAGCCGTAGCAAGCACACCAATGGGGTTGAAGTGGGAATGATACTAGGCCAATTGAAAAGACAACAACAAGGTGAGTGTTGCATGGTGTTTGGTTGCTAGTAAGGGCATAAAGACACGACCTCAAGAGCATAGTCACAAGTATGTGGTAAGGAAAAGCAAAGCCTCATAGCCTACCTCACAAGCGTTGTCTCGACAGGGTGGTTCTACCTCGATGGCTTTGCCTCTACATACCGCTACTTCAGAGACACAACCTCGATGGGACATCTACAGCTTTGTTGCGGGACTTCGCTACCTGCCTCAACCTCAGCGGGGCAGGTCTACCTTGACAACTCCACCTCTACATGCTGCCTTCTTCATAGGCACAACCTCGACAGGATGATTACGGCTTTGTCATGGGACTTCACCGTTGCCTTGTAGGCATCGCCTCGATGGAGCGGCTCTACCTCAACAACTTCGCTTGTACATGTCGCCTGCCTCGTAGGCATCACCTCAACGGGAAGGCTCTTTCTCGATGGCTACGTCTCTACGTGCCACCTACTTCTGAGGCACGGCCTCGATGGGGCGGCTACGACTTTACTGTGGGACTCACCACCTACCTTGTAGGCAACACCTCAGTAGGGTCGTTCTACCTCGATGGCTCTGCCTCGTCGTGTCGCCTACCTCAGAAGCATGGTCTCTATAGGGCGGTTGCATCTTTGTCAAGGGAAATGAGACTCGTTTCGGACGGTTTTGGACATATAGACCCCGAAGGGCTAGGGCAATTGGTTTCGCCAGCTCACCCCTCGGGACCTTCGAACTTGTTGTCGAGGGAGTACTGTTGTAAGGGTGCCCATCCCCTTAGGCCGTTTGGATTGCATAGTGGTCCCTAGACTAAACCCGAGAGTATGGTATCGTGTGTATAAAAATTTTATCTATATATCCTTACTAGGTAATTGTTAAGGGACATGATGGGTATTTGCCATCCCACGCACACTCATATATAAAGAGCCCCAAGAGGGCAACGTGGGGAAGGGGGATATCTCATTTTTACTCGCTAGCTCTCTCTCGAGTGGTTACATCCACTCCTATGTCTCTAAAGGAGAAATGGTAAGCTATACCCATGGTTTGGCTAGGCCACAACAACTATACTCGCACTCTTGCAGAGATGGCTTATGTGTTCTATTGGAAATAGAATTCATATGTTTTCCCTTTGAAATTTCTTTGAATCAAATAGGCCCTATCATGTTTTCATTTCCTTTGAGAAGTCCGAGTCTACATATCTCTTTTATCTCTCCTATTCTCTCTCTAGCTAAGAAGTATCTGCCTTTAAAATTCCTCTAGAACATCCAAACAACACTTTTGCGCAATTCTTGTGGTTTCATTTCCTGTAGGATTCTACCAGGGATCTCTTTGATTTACAGAAATTAAAGAACATATAAATAGAAAAACACATAAATATTGTTTGAGTTTTTCTCTGATCTCTCGGATCACACACGGACGAACGGTCTAGAGAACGTCCTCCTTCAGCCATGGGATCTGTTAGTCCCTGCTCTCGTCTCTCTGTGATCAACCTCCTCCGTGGGACCCACCCGGTCTCGCTGACATGACAACAAGCAGCGCCTCCTCTCACATTTCTTCACGTAATGGCCAATAGAAGAACCAACCTTCTGGACGTGGCCTTGCCTTCCTGTGATGGACAGCAGCGGTGCTAGCTTTCTAGTCTTCACGATAGCACCTTGTCTCCCTCTTCTTCTACGTGATGCCTTCCTTCTTGCATGCTGGAGAGAGTCCACACGAACACAAGAGATCCATATTTTTCCAAATCACAGATCACTCCGCTTTTCTATTTCGTTTCTCTTTCTCTCCCTCGTTACTTCTGTTGGAGTTTTCTTGCAAACTTCCTAACCTCTCGAGCACAACCAATCGTAAACCAAAATGCAGCAGCGCCTCTTTCTTGTTATCTTGTCGATCTGCATGCTCAAAAGTTGCGCCCAGACTTCCTCCCTGTCAAAAAAAACCCATCGTGCTGCTCTGCTTTTTATCTCAGAAATCAGCCGCGCCTGCACAAAAAAAAAACATCCCAGCTTCGCCGCGATCTCAGCCCGTCCTATCGCTCCTCTCTTCTGTGGCGTCAGAAAAGCTGCTCTATCTTTTTCTACGCCAAGACAAGAAAACTGCCGCACAGCACTTGCCTTTCTTTTCTACGTCTCTCTCCAAAACGCACGCAGCACACCAGAGCTTCTTCTTTTCCTTGTCGTTCTTTGCTCTGTAGCTTTCAGCAAACAATAAGTCTTTGCTTCTTTCTTGCTCTGCCTTCTTCTCTTGCTTCTCTTTCTCGCTTTGTACTTCTCCGTTGTAATGCCCATGCTTATATACTAGATACATCTACTTAGACACGGAAACGGACTCACTCTCCTATAAAGACTCACTCGTATACGGCAAGCATGCGTATACATATACAACTCAAATACGTAAACAAGATTACCTTCTAACAATCACCCTCTTAATTTAGTTTCTCTATCTTGATCACGTCTCTTTCCCGCACCTGAACTGAGTCCATCCTTCCTTGCATGCCTACCTGGGCTGAAGTACCTGCTCCCACAGCCGCCTTGGCTTCACCGTTACCAGAGCCTCCTGCTCCTCTCTCTTGGACCAAAACTGTCCGCTTTTTCATGCACATCTTAGCTGAGACTACACCGTCTCTCACTCTCGCGCTCATGCGTCCTGTCTCCAACGCTGATCGCGTTCCATCTGTAAAACCACAAAAAGTTGCACCCACTTGTACTCTAAGTCTTTCTCTTGGAACTTGTGCACTTCTTTCACCTGCGAGCTCATCGTCCGCACGAAGTCGATCATCCGCAGCTGTATGCGTGCCACCTTCAATTTCGCATGCACTTACTTTAGACCTAGGGCCACCACCTTGTGCGTCCGAGTCGCTCTCCATGCGCACCCCCTGAGTGTGCACATGCTGCACCTAAGTCTCGTCATCTCCTGACTCTTCCATGCTCTTTAGGCAAACCTGCTTGCAAGATTTTAAGAAAATCTTGTACAACCAGTTTGGAGATCTTTTCACCTTCATCAACAGATCATTGTTCTTGGTATAGACACGTAAGAACTCATCCTGCAGCAACACCACCCTGTACCCTTTTTCTATCATCTGTCCGAGACTAAGTATGTTGTTGCACAGACTTGCTATATAGTAAATTCCTGTCAACAACTTATTATCTCCATTCTTGCATTGCAACATTATCGTCCCTTTGCCTCTTATCTCTACCATGAAGCCGTCGCTAAACTTGACCTTGCCCCAAACCTTCTCGTCGAGCTCATGAAATATAGAGCAATTTCCCGTCATGCGATTGCTTTCTCCATTATCCAAGTACCACTGATCCGAGTGTGATCCGAGTGATCGTAGTTGCCTTCCTTCGTACGTAGTTTTGGAACTACGATCTCTTCATTCAACATCACCATGGTCGGTGCCTTTTCAACATATGATGAGAGAAGTAGTACCGGTCCGTCATCTTCTTCTTCAACTTGGGCGAGGTTTGCCTCCCTGTTCTTCCTTTTTCTTTGGCAACTCGAAGCATAATGCCCAAATTTGTTGCAGTTGAAGCACTTTATGTTATGCCGTGACGCGTAGTGCCCGTATTCGCCACATTTGAAACACTTGATATGTGACTTATCACGAAATCTGTCACCACCGCCTTGCCAAGCGTTATCTCCACTGCCACCTCGTCGCCTCGCCCACTTTCGCCACCTCGCCCATGCCATTGCCCGCGACTGCTTGATGAGCCACCGCTCCTTGTATCTCCCTTCATCAGTAACATCTGCTGGTCATGAGACTGAAACCTTTGCTCAGTACGAGACTGAAATCCCTTCAGTAACTCCTCGTGTGCCTTGAAAGAGCCGGTGATCTCCTCGATCTTCTTTTCTCCAAGTCAGGGAGTACATGAGCGTTGTGACGACATGCACGTACTTTTCTAGTAGCACGCGTAGGTACTTCTTCACTGCTACAGATTCCTCCATCTTGTCACCAAGAGAAATCATCTGGTTGTATAGTGAAGTCAACTTACCAATGAACTCGTCCATCGACTAGATTTCTCCCATCTGTAGATTCTCGAACTCGCTTCGTAAATTCTGGAGCCGCACCTCCTTCACACGATCAACTCCCTTGTGCATCTTCTGAAGCGTCTCCCATGCCTCTTGTGTCGTCTCCTTCCTGATGAGTTGGAGCATCATCGAATCTGGCACTGCTTGGTAGATGATAGCCAAAGCTGCCTGATCCACCTTGTCTTCTAGCTCCTTGTCATTCCCCTTCGGATCGACTGCACCCCAGACTCCCTGGGCGCGCATGTTTGACTTCATCTTCATTGTCCACATCGGGTAATTATCAGTCGTCAGGAGAGGGTACTGGAGGGAGATTATCCCACCTTGGGCCTTCACCTTCTCGCCCATATTCTTCAGGTACCACCAAGATCAACACGCTCTGATACCAATTGTTGGAGTTTTCTTGCAAACTTCCTAGCCCTTCGAGCACAATCGATCGTAAACCAAAACGCAGCAGCGCCTCTTTCTTGTTATCTTGTCGATCTGCACGCTCAAAAGCGCCCAGACTTCCTCCCTCTCAAAAAAAAAACCCGCCATGCTGCTCTGCTTTTTGTTTCGGAAATCAGCCGCGCCTGCACAAAAAAAAAACAACCCAGCTTCTCCTCGATCTCAGCCCGTCCGGTAGCTCCTCTCTTCTGTGGCGTCAGAAAAACTGCTATCTCTTTTTCTACATCAAGACAAGAAAACTGCCGCACAACACTTGCCTTTCTTTTCTACGTCTCTCTCCAAAACGCACGCAGCACACCAGAGCTTCTTCTTTTCCTTGTCATTCTTTGCTCTGTAGCTTTTAGCAAACAATAAGTCTTTGCTTCTTTCTTGCTTTGCTTTCTTCTCTTGCTTCTCTTTCTCGCTTTGTACTTCTCCCGTTGCAATGCCCATGCTTATATACTAGATACATCTACTTAGACACGGAAACGGACTCACTCTCCTATACGGACTCACTCATATACGGCAAGCATGTGTATACGTATACAACTCAAATACGTAAACAAGATTACCTTCTAACAACTTCTTACAAACAAGTACAAAATCTATGTATATATACTCATACACAATGACTATGACGCAAACACGGACTAGAAAACCGACTCAACGTCTACTTCCTTTCTCTACTCATATACTCATACTTCCTAAATATCAAACAAACTCTCTGAACATAGCCCGAATCTACCAAGAACAAGATTAATTCCATCACCTTCTTAATCTTATTTTTTTTTTCACTTTGATCACATCGATCTTCTCTTGCTCCTGCACCTATGTCATAGCTAGATTTAACGGCTCCTGCTTAGCTGCCGCACTTTGCTGCACTTCCATGTCTATGCTCTCGTCGACTTCCTCTCTCCAGCAGGGGCGGACCCGTCCTTCAGGCATGCTCGGGCGGCCGCCCGAGCTCCGTCGCGCCTCGGTTCGAGATCCCGGAGTCGTCGGCGGCGGCGACCCCACGCGACGTCGCGGCGAAGTCCTCGGGCTCGGCGTGGCTGAGATCGCTGAGGAGGTTGTAGAGATTCGGGAGGCAAGGGCCGGGCGGATCGACGACTCCCTCCTGTTCCTGCGGCGGCGCCAACGTAGAGCAGCGCATCGGCGTCACCATCCGCGCTCACGCCGTGGAGGCGCCACCACTGCCACCGGAGGCTGCGGCCGGCGCAACCCCGAGAGCCGCGTTGCAACGTCGGATTTGACGGGGCATGCGTCCGGCTGGAGACCAAATCCATGCCGATCCCCCTGTACATATACATGGATCGCAGGTCCGAATTGAGCCTACCATCTCACTGTTTTGTAGCACATATACACACATTCTTAGCAAATTGGTACCATGTTATTTTGTGGTCTTAGCTGTTTAGTGTTTGTGCCTTATGCAGAATTGATAGGTAAGCTTCTATACCTAAGAGATAAATGAAAAACTTTTATGCTCTGTTTGGTTGGAGGAAAGTAGGATTGTAGGGAAAAAAAGAAATCTATACTTTTGTTGTGAAATCACACTGGATAGATGTCGTTTGTGTAATTCTTTACAAATGACCAATCAAAAAATAAAATTAGATTTATTTTATTTTAGTTGCCCTCTTATCTTCCCCAAAAAGAAAAAGCAATATTCTTTTATTTTTTTTCTCTTCTCTTGTTTGGCTAAGAGAGAAAAGAATATTCTTTTTTTAGAGAAAGGAAATTAACATAGTCTATGTTAAAAGTTTTGCCCTCTGCAAGCATAAAACATGTTCAAAGCTTCAACCAAAACTCGGAGAACGAAAATACCTTGTTGTTCTAGATGTACTTAGTTTTTTAGTGGTATATCTTTTGTCTTCTCTTTTTATTGCATCTTTTATATTACTACTATTAAATTGTGACACTACCGATCTACCTTTCTTTCACAATTGACAAGTTGCTTCTTTTACAACTCATTTACAATTGTGGATTAAGCTTCTGCTATTATCTACATATGTTTACATACAACTTGTAGTTATTTCTATTTTAGATCACATACTCTTATTAGTATGATTGTAACGTAGTTTGATCATGGATTGCTTTGCTTTTGAGTAATACTGTTTGTTTCACACTTTCGATTCCGACTCCACTTCAGTTCTGTTTTATTTCTGGGTCCGCTACTGCTCTCCAGCAGTGCAGCCGGACGATCCTGAGCTCTGCCGTCCTCTCTGCCTCCTTCATCTTCTTATGTCTTTCCCTGACTTCTCTTTCTTGCCTTGGGTTCTGAATTGTCTTTCTTGCTTTTCTTGGCTCCTGACTGGTGTTTCTCGTCTGCATGCGCATGGGCTGCGTGCATGTGGGACCCGGCACCAACTGCACGCGCACGGGGGTGCTGCTGCTGCCTTCCGTCGCCACCAGCGCCAAGCGCATGGGCACCTGCTGCGTGCGCGTGCTGCCGATTGCCCGAGCGGCTGCATGCCGCGTGCGCGCCTGTGTCGTGGGGCCCGCCTCCTGGACCGAAGTGTG
Organism: Melocanna baccifera; assembly: GCA_036346265.1. NCBI lineage: Eukaryota > Viridiplantae > Streptophyta > Magnoliopsida > Poales > Poaceae > Melocanna > Melocanna baccifera. Next base: position 4,467,211 of record CM070697.1, on the reverse strand, counting down.
TGCTGCTGCCTCCAGCCCTGTGCCATCCGTATGTATGTGGCCTGCGTGCACGTGGGAACACGCTGGTGCCAGCAGCGTTGGGCCCTCCGGCTTGAAGCACTTCTCCAGAGGGAAGATCTCAGGTGAGGTTTCTTCTATTCATCATTGATTCAGCGGACTCTATATTAGATCAACGATAAATAAATAAAGAGGATCTCAGCTGATATCCTCTTCTGTTTAGGGGGCGCTCAGCGATGAGTTTATTTCACTGTTTGTTTTTAAAAATTTAATTATATCTATAAACTAACTCAGTTACAGTAAAATTTCAGCCAGCTGTAATAAAATTTCAGCAAAAATCAAAAGCCATCGCTAAAACGAACGCCCCCTTAGCCCGAGCTGTCGTCGTTGGGATCTGCTCACATACGACTCGCCGTCTACCTCCTTCAAGATGCTCTTCAGACAAATGATGTACAAGTTGTCAAAGAAATTTTATATAACCGATTTAAGTATTTTTTTCACCTTCATCAACCACTCTTCGTTTTTGTCATACACACGTAAGAGCTCATTCTGTAGCACCATTCAACACCCTTTTCTTGTCATCTGCTTGAAACTGAGTACATTGTTATGCAAACCCGGTATTCAGTAAATTTTAGGACGCGCTCAGCTTCGCTTCTAGCCGTGTTTGGCATTTGATTTTCGCGTTTTTCTTACTATTTGAGTTTTTTCTTTTTTCTGTGTTTTCTTTTTTTCCTGTATTCCTTTGTATTGTTTCTAATAGGCTAAAATGTTTTTTCTATTTTTAAAATTTTAAAATTTAATTATACTAAATAAGCCGACTCAGTTACAGTAAAAAAATCAACCAGCTACATTAAAAAAAGAACATAAGTCATCGCTATTCCGAACGCTACCTTAAACGACAACTTGCCATCTCCAAGCCTCTACTCCTATTCCTATGTTTTTCTTTTGAAATTCTTTTGGATCAAAGAGGCTCGAACGCTACCTTAGACGACAACTTGCCATCTCCAAGCCTCTACTCCTATTCCTATGTTTTTCTTCTGAAATTCTTTTGGATCAAAGAGGCTCTACACATGCCTCCCCAGTTCATGCGGTTCTTCTGCTCCCATGTTTTTCAATCCTTTGTGTTCCACACATGCCTTAAACAGCGTCGTGTACTACGGTTGCACTACGATTTCACAAATTTAATAGCGCTCTGTATTAGAAAAAGTGAAGGATTGTATTCTGCATTTCCCAGGCCCCTTTCCGCGCTTCCATCCAAACGAAAGCTCCTAGCTAGCTGCAGTCGTAAAGGGCAGGCAGGGTTGGTGGCACCTGCGCCCGGCCCCTTGCCCTTGGCCGCAGAGAACCTTGGCAATCAAGCCATGCCATTGCCAACAACCAAAGAACAAAGTCGAATGGAGTAGCTAGATGTACAGGTTCTTTGACCTTTCTAATCTGTGCTACGGCATTCTGACACGAGGATTCGAATGTGCGTGCGAGCCATTGGGTGAAAACCAAAGAACAAAGTCGAATGGAGTAGCTAGATGTAAAGGTTCTTTGACCTTTCTAATCTGTGCTACGGCATTCTGACGCGAGGATTCGAATGTGCGTGCGAGCCATTGGGTGAAAAAGAATCGATGGTTCTGATCGGTTGCTTCTTTCGCGGCGTGGAGTTCTGAAATGCACGGCCTGACGGTGTACGCCGTCGGAGACTTGGAGCCAACTTCTGACGGTTTGGAGCGTGGCAATCGTGGCTCCGATCGTACGCCCTTCAATGGCTGCACATTGAGATCGCACGTAGCGCAGATATGACCGTGTCACCGTGGTGTACATGGTGTCACAATGTTGACTTCAACAAAATGTTTGCGATGTTTCGTCAGGTGTCGACTCACACGCCATCATGTTCTTGTCTTTCTTATTATTCTTCTTCCTAGAAAATTTTGATAGAGCGCTCATTTACTATGTTCATTACCTTAAAAGTGGAGACATAGGAGAGGTCTTTTGGATTGAGACTTATGGTTTATAACTTAAATTTTTAAATTCTGACTGTTTATAAGAGATATCATGTAGAGAAAAATAGTCGTATAATATTTTAGTCGGTACAACTAAATTTAGTATACTTTTTACTACAATCTTTATGTTGACACCATTTTAAAAAACACACCGTTTAAAAGTTAGGTATTATAACATAAACTATATATCAAGCTATAAATGGAGAAGAACTCAGCCATAGAATCTATTGAATTATAGTAGCAGAGGACTAATCAGCATGTCACTGTGATGCCTGTTTAGGGGGCAATAAGTATAATTGCTGTACTTCAGGTAGCAAGAGAGCCCCCCACGTGCATGCATGGTTGGCATGAAGGATTGAAGGGAGTAATGTACACTCCATGAAATGTTAATCTCACTGTATCGTTGAAAGCATTAAAAACAAGGATATTAGTTCATGGCTTACGCGTTCCAACTGCACTTAGCATATCTCAATTCACTGACGTGTAACTGGAGTACTTACATTGACTTACACCAGTTGCTCCATTGCCAAGCTTCAACGACGACCAACATGAGCGTAGAACTCAAACCAAGTAGTCTAGACTATTGGCATGGAGCAATCATGCATCATGTAACTGCAGGACCTTACAAATTCTACCATACAAAACTTCTGCCTAATTGGTTATCCAGTGAACAATCTCTCTCTAAAAGAAGTGTGCAATCCAAAATTTTCTTCCCGTAAATTAGTTGTTTAAACATATTCTTCTATTGAATTATTACATGATCCCGAAATTATTCGGTTCCTGATCATTGAGACCGATAGAAACCTAACCTACTCAACAGCATATGGGTTGGCACAGTTATCCGCACTCCCACTGACTATGATGTGCCTTTCTCCTTTCGGTCAATGCATTAGGTGAAAAAATTGGTCCTATATACGTGCGCATCACAGAATGCGAGACCAATGCAAGTGTCCGTTTCTACCACGTTACATCTTCAATTTGCAATATAACTTTGAGTGATCGATTAGTAGGATCACGACCTAACATAACGTCGAAAGCTTTCTTCGAACAGGGAAAATCTGGCCTTGTAATCTCACCCGTTTTGACAAAACGAATTAGCTACTATTTAGGCTTTGTTCGTATTGACTTCTACTTTCATTTTATTTAGAAAAATCAAAAATCAATACACACACCTGACTTCTTAAAATAGTTTCTCCATTTTTTGTGTACCCAAGATTGCAACTTTGTGGAATCAAATATATGATTATCTATTTATGTAAGGTCATTTTTTACAAATTTCTTATTATTTTTTTAAGGTTTTACATGATTTTTTTATTTATATTATGGGGTCATTTAACCCATAGCTAAAACGTGGCTGTACCATGGCATTTTCCCCCACCTACCATACATGAATTCATACGGAAATGACAATGATGTGATATCTCAGTTCATGTGAAATTAGATCCATGATGACCTATATGTGTGTTCATGAGGTGTGAATTAGTCCTATATTACTAGTTTAACATGAGAAGTACTAATATATAAACCTATAAGCACTATTGGTAATAATATCAAGTTAATCGTTTTGCGCAAAAAGAGGATGAAAATACAAATAAGTTGTTACGTGTGTGTGACTTATCTATAATAGAGTTAGATCTAAACCGATTTAGATCATAAGATGTTACAAATAGAGAGGACGATAGTGATTGGACCACGGTCCCTGAACACTTAGTTGCCCTTACGAACCAGCAAGCATGGGCAGCATTTCACCATACAGAAACACGGGCTTCTGTGGTTTTTTAAGACGAAAAAAAAAGCATGGGCTTCTAATAAGAACCTTTCTTGCATGTTTTCTCAAAGGGATTCCATTCGCTTCTCTCCACACACAAAAGCGTGGAGTAATTGAACAAAATAAACTAACAGGAAGCACAAGAAGTGAACAGTAGTACATATTCCTTGACAACTATATCACATTTATATCCAAAGGGAAAAGAAAACAATGGAACTAACAAAAATAGGAAATTTAAGAAACACAAATGCTGACCAACTCCTGTATCCCGTCCTGTCCAACTTAGCGGCCGCGCCCTCCCATAATTCTACGACAACCATGTTAACGATGAAGAGTTAGTCTCTAGGTATCCTACGGGATGTTGTAACAAATGTATATCAAGCCGTGATATCCGGGCTTCTGTTGCCACCAAGTTTAGTAGTTTGTACTAGTTTGGAAAGCTTTGTAACAACCTGGATTGCACAGCAGATTACCTGATGGCTCACGGCTTAGCTTGTAAGGGCATCTCCAATGGTCTGAGTCAGCTGGCTATTTGCATGTACACATCAGCATAAATCCTATGTGGAGGAAAGAGAGTATGCAAAAAAAATCGAGCCGGCTCTTCCTTAAGCACTAGGCTATAACAGAAAACGAGGCAGTCTCTATAAATGACTGTGTGTGCATGTAAGTATCAAATAGCTATCCTTATAGACAGTCCTTTATATGCTAGCTATTTGGTTGATGATGTGGAAGTCTCCTAGTTAGTTGCTAGCTAGGACCATTGGAGATGCCCTAACAGAACCGGCGATTTGCTCCGGAGATATAAACAAAGGTACGTGGCTTCGATAAGAGGTGAGAACGCTTCCCAAACACATCTGTTTTACATGATATCAGAGCTCTACCTCCTAGAAAGACTCCATGTCGAACGCGTCCTCCTCGACGTCTGGCGTTGCCGACAGCATGCTCCCAGGCCATCCAATCACGAAGAAGCTCACCAAGACAAACCATGTGCTTTGGAAAGCCCAGGTGCTTCCAGACTTCGTGGAGCCGAACTGACTGGGTTCCTAGATGGAACTGAGGTCGCTCCACCGAAGACTATCATCGTCAAGAAAGGCGACAAGGGCGAGACCATCCTGGAGGAACCGAATCCCAACTACTCCAAGTGGTTAGCACGGGATCAACAGGTCCTGGGCTACCTCCTATCCTCCCTGTCGCGTGAAGTACTCACACATGTTGCATCGAAGACTACGGCGTCTCAAGTCTGGAAGGCGATTGAAGACATGTTCGCCTCCCAAATCAGAGCTCGATCGATCAATACTCGACTGACTCTCGCTACGATACAGAAGGGCGCGATGACGATCCCAGAATACTTCGGCAAGATGCAAAGCTATGCCGACGAGATGCAAAGCAAAGCTATGACCACAGTCGCAGGCAAACCACTCAATGATGAAGAATTGATATCCTACATCCTCAACGGCCTCGACATCGACTATAATCCAGTCGTCTCGAATGTTCTCTGCCGATATGAACCTATCACGGTCAGTGAATTATATTCATAGTTACTAACCTTTGAAAACCGAATGGATCTGTTATAGGGAGGCATGAACTCCCAAAGCTATGCAAATTCAGCGTCTCGTGGTCGTGGAGGCCGGAACTGGCGCAGTGGAAGTCGTGGCCGTAGCTATGGCCGCATCAACCGTGGTCATGGAAGTCGAGGAGGATACATGGGCAGAGGGGGCACCAACACCGACACACGTCCCCGCTGTCAGTTGTGCGACAAGCCAAATCATACGGTTGTTGATTGTTAGCATCGATTCGATGAAGATTTCGTTCTAGAAAAGAAGACTGCTGCAGTTGCCACAAGCTCCTACGGGGTTGACACCAACTGGTACATTGATATAGGCGCCACAGATCATATCACATGCGAGCTTGATAAATTGAACGTCCACAACAAATGCAATTGTATGGATCAGATCCACACCGCAAGTGGCGCAGGTATGGACATTAGTCATATTGGTCATTCTATTGTTCGTACCCCTCATTGCAATCTTTATCTTAAAAATGTCCTTCATGTACCAAATGCCAAGAAAAACCTTATTTCTGTTCATCGCCTTGCTACAGATAATCATGCCTTCCTTGAATTTCATCCCAATTTCTTTCTTGTCAAGGATCAGGTAACGAAGAAAGTTCTTCTTCAAGGAAAATGTAGAGGAGGTCTATATCCTCTCTCCTCGAACCCAGTCAGTCCAAATAAAAGTGTCTACAGTATGGTCAGACAATCCTTGTTGAGGTGGCACAGTCGGCTAGGTTATCCTGCTTTACCCATTGTTCAGCATGTTATCAGTCAGAATAATCTCCCACATACATCAGAGTCCAATAAAGAGTCTGTTTGTGATGCCTGTCAACAGGCAAAGAGTCATCAATTGCCTTATGCAAAATCTGTTAGTGTGTCTTCAGTTCCTTTAGAACTAGTTTTTTCTGATGTATGGGGCCCTGCAATTGAATCAGTGGGAAGAAATAAATATTATGATAGCTTCATCGATGATTATAGCAAATTTACTTGGATTTATTTGATCAAACATAAATATGAGGTGTTCCAAAAATTCAATGAATTTCAAAGTTTAGTTGAACGATTGTTTGGAAGAAAAATCATCTCCATGCAAACCGACTGGGGAGGAGAATATGAGAGGCTTAATTCCTTTTTTCGGAAAATTGGCATCACCCATCTAGTTTCTTGTCCCTATGCTCATCAACAGAATGGGTCTACCGAACGAAAACATCGTCATATTGTTGAAGTAGGGCTTGCTCTTCTTGCTCATGCAGCGGTACCTCTAAAGTTTTGGGATGAAGCTTTTCTTGCCGCCACATATCTTATAAATCGCATTCCTAGCAAGGTGATCCACCTAATGACACCCCTAGAGCGATTGTTCAGAACCAAACCAAATTATTCTGCCCTTCGCACTTTTGGCTGTGCATGTTGGCCAAACCTCCGTCCTTACAATAATCGCAAACTTCAGTTTCATTCTAAACAATGTGCTTTTCTTGTCTATAGTAACATGCACAAAGGCTTCAAATGTCTCGACATACAATCAGGACGAGTATATATTTCTCGTGATATTGTCTTTGATGAAGAGATTTATCCCTTTTCCAAACTTCATCCTAATGCCGGTGCAAAGCTTCGATCTGAAATCCTTTTGCTCCCTTCCACCTTGTTAAATTCTATTGATCATGGGGGAGAACAAATAGATGATCACTCAACTAATGGTCCTGTTAACACTAACACTAACGGTGAAAGTCTGGAGCAGCATTTGTTTGAACAGGGCCATGCAGAACAGACGAACGCACAGGACCATGCATCATCCGAAGAATCACCTGCGCCAGCTCTTGATGATTCGCCTGCGCCAGCTCCTGCTGGTTCGCCTGCGCTAGCTCCTGACTTGTTTACACCAGATTCGCCTGCGACAACTACTACACGCGGGTCGGCAGGATCCTCTACAGCACACAGATCGCCTACACCAGCTGCACAACACCGGCCAGTTACAAGGTTACAACATGGTATAGTTCAACCAAAAATAATTACTGATGGAACAATAGGTATGGATTTCTAACCCCAACTGGTGAGCTACAGAGTTTAGATGAAGCATTAAATAATCAACATTGGAAAGAAGCAATGGATAAAGAATATGCAGCCCTTATCAAGAATAAAACTTGGCATTTAGTCCCCCCAAGAAACGACATGAATATAATTGACTGTAAATGGGTCTATAAAATTAAAACACGGGCACATGGGACCCTAGACAGGTACAAAGGCAGATTAGTTGCTAAGGGATTTAAACAAAGATATGGCATTGACTATGAGGATACTTTTAGTCCAGTTGTTAAAGCAGCTACCATCAGACTTGTACTATCTATTGCTCTCTCTAGGGGTTGGACACTTCGCCAGCTAGATATACAGAATGTGTTCCTTCATGGTGTGCTTGAGGAAGATGTGTTTATGAAACAACCACCAGGATATGAAGATAAGACAAAGTTAAACTATGTCTGAACTGGATAAATCTTTATATGGACTTAAACAAGCACCAAGGGCCTGGTATTCTAGACTCAGTGAAAAATTACTTAGTCTTGGCTTTCATCCTTCTAAGGCCGATACCTCTCTATTTTATTATAATGATGGAAAGGTTATCACATTCATGCTTATTTATGTAGATGATATAATTGTAACTAGTTCTTGTTCAAATGCTACAGCTGTATTACTTCATAATCTTAAGTCAGATTTTGCTTTGAAGGATCTAGGAGATCTTCACTATTTTCCTGGCATAGAAGTCAAAAAAAACACAAGAAGGCATTCTCTTAACACAAGAGAGGTATGCTACTGACCTTCTGAAAAAGGTCAATATGGAAAACTGTAAACAAGTTAATACTCCCATGTCAACTACTGAGAAGCTATCGGCTCAAGGTGAATCACTTGGAATAGAAGACTCTACCAGATATCGTAGCATTGTCGGTGCGCTGCAATATTTGACTCTAACAAGGCCAGATATATCTTTTTCAGTAAATAGAGTTTGTCAATACCTGCATGCTCCTACAACTATACACTGGACAGCGGTTAAAAGAATTTTGAGACATCTAAAATATACATTAGGTGTTGGTTTGCATTTTAACAAGTCCAATTCTATGCTAGTCAGTGCCTTTTCAGATACAGATTGGGCTGGTTGCTCAGATGACAGAAGATCCACTGGAGGTTTTGCAGTGTTTTTGGGAACAAATTTGATTTCCTAGTGTGCACGCAAACAACCTACAGTGTCGAGATCTAGTACTGAGGCAGAATACAAAGCAGTAGCAAATGCCACAACTGAAATAATGTGGATACAGTCATTGCTCAAAGAATTAGGAATCAAAAGTCCAGTAGAAGCCAGGCTGTAGTGTGATAATATTGGTGCTAAATGTTTGTCTGCTAACCTAGTGTTTCATGCAAGAACTAAACATATAGAAGTTGACTATCACTTTGTCAGAGAAAGAGTGAGTCAGAAGCTATTAGATATTCAGTATGTATCTACCAATGATCAAGTTGCTGATGGCTTCACTAAAGCGCTTCCAATAAGAAAACTTGAAGATTTCAAACACAATCTCAACCTCAGAAGATACGGTTGCGATTGAGGGAGGTTGTTAACGATGAAGAGTTAGTCTCCAGGTATCCTACGAGATGTTGTAACAAACATATATCAAGCCGTGATGTCCGGGCTTCTATTGCCACCAAGTTTAGTAGTTTGTACTAGTTTGGAAAGCTTTGTAACAACCTGGATTGCGCAGCAGATTATCTGATGGCTCACGGCTTGGCTTGTAACAGAACCGGTGATTTGCTCTGGAGATATAAACAAAGGTACGCGGACTCGACAAGAGGTGAGAACGCTTCCCAAACACATCCGTTTTCACAAACCGCATGGTTGGGGTCAATAAAAGGACCCTCCAACCTCCCCTGTCAATCGAGCAACCCACTCGCGAGATATCGATAGCTAGCTCCTTCATCCATTTCGTACATATATACATGCTACAGTTCCAAGTCTTCACTTCGACCATGGCCTCTTCCTCGGCTCTGATCGCGCTGCTCGTCGTCGTGGGCTGCGCCGCGGTGGCGTCGGCAGAGACGTTCACCGTCGGCGATGGGCAGGGGTGGACGACCGGCTTCGACTACACCGGCTGGACCAGTGGCAAAACCTTCTCGCCTGGTGACCAGCTAGGTGAGATCTTAATTCTTGACAGTTGACACAATAAGTTTTTGAGTCCCTAGCTAAAACCCAATTAGATCCTCAGTCTTTATAGTACGTACGGTCGAGTAGTGCTTAGAAGTGCTCTTGCAAATACTAAGTTGCACATGTCCTAAAGCAGTATCATTATGCTAAGAATAGACATCTTACTCATACTTCTTCGCCACATGCGAACGGGAAGTCTCAACTCTCAACTTAAGAGAGAAACGGAGGGAAAGGATTGAGCACCTTAGCATAGTTTTAGCTCTGCTAATACGAGTGTATATTTTGGAATTGCTAATGATCGGCACAAGCCACGTTGACGGTGGCTTAATCAAGTTTTTTTCCTCCTTACGCAGTGTTCAAGTACACTAGCCAGGCGCACACGGTGACCGAGGTCTACAAGAGCGACTATGACGCCTGCACCAGCAGCAACTCCCTCAGCACCGACAGCAGCGGCTCAACCACCAAGACCCTCACCGCCGGCACGCACTACTACATCTGCACCATCGACAGCCACTGCTCCTCCGGAATGAAGCTCGCCGTCACTGCTGCCGGCTCCGGCTCCGGCACCCCGCCCACCACCCCCTCGACCAACACCCCGACCGGCGCGTCCGCCCGCTTGCAGGCCGGCCCCGTCCTCGCCGCGGCCGCGGCCGCCCTCGTCAGGCTCGCCCTGTTCTGATCCATCGCGCCAGGGTAGAGGCAGTGCAGGATGGTTCGTTCTTGGAAGTCCACCATTGTTGTACGTTTCTGAGCTCTGACGGCAGGCATGCACGTTAGTTTTCTTCTACGGTAGAGTGTAGTGGTTGTGCGTGTAGGTTTCTTCATGTACTGATTGGCTGTGCGTGTAGTTGTTGGTGTGACGTGTTTATTTTTCGGACTTGCTATGGATTATCTCTGATATATATAATATATCACGGTGGTTAAATAAGATTGGGTTGGTCATGCTGAGCAATGCATGAGGTTTGTCCTTGCTTGTTTTACTTTGGTTTGTGGTGAGTGATTTGGGCAGTTAGCTTATGTGTAGACTTTAGTAAGAACTAATGGCACTAGACTGCCCTTAAAAAAAATAAAGGATGAGACTAGACTAGAAGAAAGAATCGGACGAAAGCTATTTTGTTTGGAGGGCTATGTATCATTATAAGTTCCCAAAGCGTTCCAAACATCTTTACAAAAAGAAATAAATCTATTTTACCCCTCTTAACTATCACAAGAGTCTGATTTTTAACCCTGAACTACAATATCTACAATATTGTTTATTTTACATCCTGGAATCATCAGAACCGAAGCAAATACAACCCTGATGGTGGTTTTTATGGTGGCTTTGCCACATGTCAAGCTGTATCGGCTGTTATTGCCACCATGGACCTCCACCTCACTATCGTCCTCATCCCATGTACAAGTCATCCAACTCCCAGTATTCCCATATCCACATGACACTGTCGTCTTCCCTGCAACGCAAACTCGGCGGCGGCCAACGGGCGCTACCCAGCCATGCTGGCCCCCTCCACTCTTGGCCGCTGCTCCCCCCCATGGCCGGCAACAAGAAGAGACGTGGTGGAGCCAGGAAACCCTCCCGTGCCTGTGTTGGCGGTGTGCAGCCACGGCTTGGGAAAGAAAACATGCCTACTCCGCAATCTCATCCCAAAAGAGAAGACCCAGATCCATATGCATTTAGGAAACAATTAATCCTGTGCATCCATGCTAACAGAGCTCTGTTTCTTAATGTGTCCACCAAATTTCAACATTTTGTATTGGTTCCTCTGTCTATTGCTTCCATTGTTCGTGGAGAATCACAGCAGTAACATCAATATTGCTTTAGCAATCTTCACACACACCAAAGGGAAAAAGTTGTTCTTCCCCCCACAAAGCCACAACCATTGAAGACAAAACGTTTTGGCATCCAAATCCATCAATAATGCTTTAGCAATCTTCACACACACCAAAGGAAAAGGTTGTCTTCTTCCCCCCACAAAGTCACAACCATTGAAGAGAAAAGGATCTGGCATCCAAATCCAGCTGCCGCTAGCCATTGATTGTCTTGCCTTGGCCGCATGGGACGGTAAGCGGCCGCGGCAGGCGAACGGGTTCTATTGCAAGCGGCGGGGCTCATCGACCGGCGAGCCCGAGCCCAATCGGCCGGCTCAAGTATGGGTTGAGAAGAGAGAGAATGGGAAAGAGATACAGGGAGATTGGAGAGAGAAATAGAAGCAAATCTGGTTACGTGGCTAATCATACTCACGTGGCTGCTAACGTGGCAAAACTTTGATGACTTGGCCATCAACTACACAAAACCACCAATAAAATTAGTCTTGAGGGTTATTTGTACTGATTTTAATTAATAGTTGAGGAGTATCAGTTAGATGGTTTTGTAGTTGATAGATAAAAATTAGACTTTCTTGCTAGTTAAAGAGTGTAAAACAGACCTATTTCTTACCACAAAAAAACAAGGGTAAAAGGAGGAAAGTGACCAACTATGCCTGAGTAAGAAAATGGAGTTTACTACTTCATTCCATATTAATTTTGCAAGTAGTTCGTAGTGCACGGGTAGTTAGTGCACATAGCTCTAACAGTGTAATATATATGTTTACTAGGATAGAAGCTGCTCAGGCTATATATAATAGTGTGATATTAGCTATTTATAAATTTTGACATATAAAATACGAGATGATGTAGAAGAGAGAACATAAAGAATTAGATCATCTCTTATATAGTAATCGACTGTAACACGATAAACAAGACATATTATATCATAAAAAAGATATTTATAGAGATATATAAAAAGATATTTATTGGATGAGCTGTAGATAATATAAAATATATTACAGGTAGCAGTTGTCATCATTATACAAGCAATAGATTCAGCAGTGAGAGGGGTCCTTTCCAGCGTTTCAAAGTTCGTGGTTCTGCAGAAGAAAAGTTTCTGGCGTCACCAACTGCTCCGGCCGTGCGAATCCGACGGTTAGCAAAGTTCCTGCTTCTAGACCGTGTCAACTTTTGAACTCAGGAGGTGAATCGTGTCTGTCTTGACGAAAAGGGCAGGTAGAAGGGAGGGATGGCGGCGACGGGGCGTGAAGGCGAACGATTTGGGAGCGTTTCTTCAGAGGCATGGTGGGAGCAGGTAGCTGAGTGGGAACACACTTTTGGAAGTGCTTTCTCGAATTTAAAGGATAGAAGGTGAGTACGAATACACTTTGGAACTGCGACCAACAGCGGTTTCGAGTGAGTACGAGAGTTCTTTCTACGAGGAAATAACAGGGCTAAGCCCCGTTTCAAACAGCATCGAAAGTCGTTTAGAATACTTCACATCTTAACATAGCTTTCTTTCTCTTTTTTTAATCTTTTACTAGTAAGGTGTCCGTGCGTTGCAACAGAAAACCAAATAAAAGTGATGCATACATCTAATGTTTACCCGTGTACGCACAATTCAATCCAGCATACATCTACAGACCAAAAACAAGAATATAAGCTTGATTACCTCGTCAATGACATTGTTTATCGATGTCCGAGCGAGCTACGCTTTGTCATTCTTTGCAACACGTTGTAAATCCTCTTCTGTTACCCAACCAGCACAGAAAATGTCCCGATCTGCAAAATACTGCATAAAAGAAGATTCATAGAGCCCAGGATACATTGCTACGCAAAAAGCAAATCTGGAAAACAGAATGACAATGCATACCTGTGTTGCAAGATCACCAATTGCCAACCGAGAAAGGACTATTTTTGCCCCACTTTTTACACATTTATCCAACTTGTCATAAATAATATTCCATTCAGCTTCAACAATTGACTGGTATTGCAGAGGGTCCGACAATCTAGAGAAATGAGAGTACCGTGAGAAAAAGGGAAATAATGGAGAGTGCATAGAAACATGAGTACATATCAAGGTGACACTGTAACAGTGCTCGAATTGGGTTAAAATACCTGATCTCTGCATTTTCTTTCTCAGATTTCAATTCTAGCTCAATGTTTAGCAAAAGAATTTTTGGATTCAAGAACTTATTTGGCTGTTGCTCAAATCCAGCATATGAAAATGTCTTCTTGAAGGCAACACCATTAACAAGGAAAGAATCTCTCATGGTACCTCCAGGAACCTAATAGCAGCTCAAAATTCAAAGCATCCTTATTCAGTGTGAAATTTAGGTGCTAAACATCTAACAAATAAGAGCTGGTTTTGGATCAGGACAGCAGACATCATGTAACATGGAGTTTGAACATGAAGCTAATGGTACAAATCTCTCGAGAATTACCTTGTTATTCCAATAAGGTTAAGTCTGTCATCATTGCCAATGGCAAGAACAGCATCCACAACCATAGAAGCAAAGAATTCTTTCTCGCCACCTATTAACTTTGATGAGAGCGTCATTGCAGCGCACTTGGCTAACAATGATTTCTTGTCTTCAAGGCTTTTCCCTTCGATCCTAACCGCCAGATCTTTGACCTTTCAATTGCCTCATGAGAATTCATGGGATTAAAAAGCTAGGTTTGACAGTTTGTAGGGCACCAAATGCCCAAGTGTTCAAGGAGGAAGATGAAGGTAAGCATACTAACCAAATGACCTGCAGTCCTATAGCTACGAATTAGACCATGAGGGTGTACTCCGTCCTCAATATAAGGCTTTGCCTCCTTTAATAATTCAGCAGCAAGAAGCACCACAGTAGTGGTTCCATCACCAACCTGAAGAAAATAAGATATATAATATCCATCGTATTTTCCAATTACCCACGTATGTTGCAGGCTGCAGATAGATCAATGGAACTAAAACTGATGAGAGAGACAGCAAGCAGAAACTGACAGCTTACTCAAGTAGCAGAAAACACTATCAGCCTAAACACTAACTGTGAACCTAAGCAACATGTGAAAGAGCATCATCTTCACAAAATATAGTACAGGCGTTCGAGCCTGGAATGCCCTGATTATTTAGAATAACCTTTTCACCTCGATCATTGGAAGGGAAATGTCACTGGACAAAAAAAAGAATCTACTTTACGCCAAAAACATTGATAACATCCTAACAATCTTTCTTGTAAACTGGTGTCCCATGTTCTCCTTTGTATCCTGAACCTGTTGGGTTTCAATAAAAGCTAGTCAATGTCCTTTTGTCTAAAAACAATCTTTCTTGAGTTCAACCATCAGATGTCGATATATCATATGTAACAAGGGTGATGTAAAAGGATCCAGAAGGAACCACAAACAACACCGCATGAGAACACCGATTTACTTTATTTCAAAGATATCTAAAAAAACAAATCATGGATTCAGATGTCCATGAGTACACTATGGCATCTCATGGCACGGCATAAGAGCATTGTTTGAAATTGCACAGAACAAACTTAGGTCGTAGGCCAGCACACTTGTGTAAGAAACTGCCGCTGCTATCTGCTAAGTGGGGTCGTGTGGGTATACCTCGGAGTCCTGCCACTTGGCGATGTCGACGAGGATCTTGGCGGCAGGGTGGACGATGTCGAGGAGGCGCATGACGGTGGCGCCGTTGTTGGAGATGGTGGTGCCGCCCTTGTCGTCGTGGATGAGCTTGTCCATGCCGTGGGACCCAGCGTGGTGCGGCGGTGTCCGCCACCGCCGTGCATGCGTTGATGTTGCTCACCACCTGCGCCCGCCCCTACGACGTGTCCGTCCCCGCCTTGAGCAGATAACTGGGTTGCTGCAAATCGCCAAAAAGAAAAAACCACGAAACAAGCGCGCGTCAGTGGCATGGCCTCTCAACTCCGAGCCCCGCTTCAATGGAGAGCGGTGTGGTTCTTACCATCATCGATGCCATGGTGGGAGCTCGAGTTTTCCGGGGATTTTTGGTGGGAAGATTCGAGGCGCGCGAGCAGCAAGGGTTTCTCGATCGCGCTCTTTGGTAGACGCCGCGCGCGGGGCGCCGTGGTGCGCACGGTGTGCCGCCACCGCCGTGCGTGCGTGCCGATGTTGCTCACCACTGCGCCCGCCCTGCGACGTGTCCGCCCCTCCTTGAGCAGGATAATCTAGGGTTGCTGCAAATCGCCATAGAAGAAAAAAAACCACGAAACAAGCGCGCGTCAGTGGCGCGGCCTCTCAGCTCCGAGCCCTAGGGGAGGGGGAGGAGGGCCGGGGCCGGCGGGGGGAGAGGGAGGAGGACGGCGGGGCGGCCGGGGAGGGGAGGAGGGGGCGCGGGTGGAGGAGGAGGGGGAGGCCGGGAGGGGAGGGGAGGAGACGGCGGGGAGGGGGAGGAGGGGCGCGGGGAGAGGGATGAGGGGGCGGAGGTGGGAAGGGCGGAGGGAGGAGGAGGCGAGGGCGCCGCGGCGGCGGGAGCGGAGGGAGGAGGCGAGGGCGGCGCGGCGGCGGGAGGAGGCGAGGGCGGGAGGATGCGCGGGGTGGGAGAGGGAGGGGAGGAGGCGGCGCGCTGGGTGGGAGAGGGGGAGGCGGATCGGGGGGGGTGGGAGAGGGAGGCGGATCGGGGGGTGGGAGCGAGGGGATGGGGGAACGACGGGTGTGCAGACGAGTTCGGTTAGGGAGGGCAGCATGGGTTTTAGAGTTGGAGGGGTTTACGGTCAAGATTTTATTGTTTAGATCAAATGGTTAAGAAGAGACATAGAAGAGGCCTCATCAACCACCAACTCCTTCTTTTATAGTAGTAAAGATATTATCTATAGAAATATAACGATATTTTTATTTTTTTTCCATTTACTATTTCTCTATTTAATTAAATATTTTTAAAAAACTATCAACTATTACCGTGATATTTTAGTCTAAACTACCTCACTTATGAATAGCCTCAAAGTTGATCTGTGAGGACCAAAACTCGGAGCCCAAATGAAGAGACGACAAGGTCAATGTTTACGTCATGTCTCGAGAAAAAATGTTTGCGCCATCTCTCACTGAAAAAAGAACAATGGTTAGCCCACATCCGCTTTTGTCAATGCTCCTACCCACATCGGGACAGGAATTGTGCACTGAGATGATGGGGTTTCTTTTAAGCTATAACTTGTAATTTATGGTTAAAATTTTTAAACCCTATTTGTTCACAAGAAAAAGGTAGGAGTGAGACACTTGCTTATGATTTTAGATGATATAGCTAAAATCAGTACAGTGTGTACTATAATCAACTTATAGATTCTGTCTTGAAAAAATATTTCATTTAAAAATTAGTTATTATAACATGAACCATAAGCTAGAAGCTGAAAAGAATAGCCTGATGGCTCAAGTTGATTTTTTCACCCACAAATCTTCAAGCCCTCCGACTGTCTCATTCGCCGAAGCCAAGAGGGTGAGGCGACGCTGGGGAATGCATTGGCAAGGTGGACATGCCATGGGATGCTGGCATGCTGCTACCCCACCCTCCAAGTTCAAAGAAACCTCTTTTTCGCGTCATCACATGGGGACGCAATGTCAGGAGGTGGCCCGGTCGGCATTGACGCCGACAGGTGGTCCCCCACATACGCTGTAAACGGGTGGCAAGAGAAGGGATCTATTCTTCCTCGTTGTAGCACCTCATATACCAATATGAGATACTACTATAGAACACCATCGTCAAAATAAAGAATAAATAATAAAAGTAGCAATAGAAATCACAAAGAAATTAAAACTTTAAAATTACTTTATTAGAGAATCAGCGGATGCTGAAATAAATATTTGAAACATGGGACCAGTCCACTTCTAACCAAATCAAAGTAAATAAGAAAACATTAATAGTGGCAAGTCATGGTGCTGAAAACTCGAGTGATCCTACCCATGCATGTTGCAATCACTCCACTAGCATTTTATCTGAGAATGGAAAGAGTAAACATGATATTTGAAAATCTCAGTAAGTACTTAACAACGGTCGCAACACGGTGCGTAAAGGACAAGTAGAGCAAGCATGTAATTGACACATGTTAATTGCAATGAAACTAGATTATTGGAACCACTGATACCGATCGAAGATAGAGGTAACAATAATCGTGGAAATAATGTTAATTGTTATATAGCAAGTTGTAGTAATGACACTGACAATTGCCTCCCATATACCCGATTATACGAGCGTAGTCAGACGCAACAGTGTCTTCGACTGTATAACCGTAGACGGGGTGTAATATCCTGAGTAACGAAAGTATACGGCTCCTCATACGTTACCAGGTGGGTGAAAATCTCTCCTATATGTGGGTGTCCTTAGGCCAGGTAACTGTGATATTATTAACAAATTATATGGTAAGACTTTAAGAGAAAAGAAAAGCTAAGATAAGGCTATGATAAGTGAAAGCATTCACTAAAGTTTTGAAATGGAGAAGTACTAGATCCTAATAGATGGGGATATGGAATGATAACATGGCGATAACGATATAGGAATTGTTCTAAAAAAGATATTACAATATAGCTCACAAGGGTTAACAACCAACTAAGTTTTATTACGTGATAAGTGATTATTAGTCAACTTAACAATTATTAATATATATCTATCGGTCATGACTCACATAAGAAAACATATTAGCAATACATCATGATATCAGAAAGGTAACATAGAAGCTTGATATTAAAAGATTGCTAGTGGTTTAAACCTAAGTCTACAATATGATCATCCACTATCCCCTTAACAATTTAAATATGAATTCTAAAATATTAATTAAAAGTATGAATTCTAGGACATTATTAATCGAGTATTCTAATAAATCTAAAAGTGTGTGAAACAAGATAACTTAGAACATCAAGATATGAATACAGTATTAGAAATCTAGAACCAGACAAGCATTAGTAATATGATAACAACCAGGTAATATTTAGTGATATGATAATAACCAGGTATGATTTAGTGATATGATGATAACCAGATGAGGTTTAGTGATATGATGATAACCTAGTAAGTTTTAGTGATATGACAATAACTAGATGAGATTTAGTGATATGATAATTGTACTCAATGGCAACGATAACAAATAGTCATGGATAATGTGGTATGCAGAACATAGAGGTTACGGCCGCAAGCTACTTACCTTGAGCAAACTCGGTAGACTCGTTGCATAAGAGATCAGAGATGTGCAACTACCCGAATGTTCTCTCAACGGTTGTGTGCGAACCTACAAGGTGAAACAGTGATAGATTAGATCGAAACTAAGATAACTTGTGAAAAGAATGGACGAAAATGCAATCAGCCGAAAGAATTTGCGTTCGCTAAGCCCTTATCGTGTGATTCGTTGTTCATTCGTGTGTACCACGATGCGTTGCACGATTTCTCAAAACACCGTGCAAAACGATTCGATTGAGTGAACCACACTCTACTGCCTATGCTAAAAAGCCGTGCGCGAATCATGCTTCAGCCACGCATCCGATCAGCTGAACCACGTGACTGTGAAAAACGGTCGCACGGCCGCTCCGGCCACTGCATTCGCCGTCGGCGGCTGCCTCTAGCCGCCGCCTGCCGTGGCCGTCACACAACGTGAGCCTCCTGCGCGCCCATTGCTTTGAGCCGCCACCGCTCTAGCTACGTCGGCCGCCATTGCTACCAACACGCCACCGTCGCCGCCCACCATGGTCGCCGTCGCACCTGCTGGTGTGCCGCAGCACCCATGCGCCGTCTGCATCGCCACACCCAGCGTCGCACGTAGCCTGTCACCACCGCGCCCACATGCACGCAACCATGCCTAGCGCCGCACACCGCCATGCCAAGCCCACGTGCCGAGTGCTACCTCCGTGTACCGGCCACACCATCTGCCACCACGAGCCATCAGCTATGCAGGAGAGGAAGAAAGAGAAAGAGATATAGATTGGAAAGGAGAGAGATAGATTAGATATGAGAGAGAGATTAGTGATGGATTAGTTTTAGATTTTTTTTGGTTTAAACTAATATGCCTAACTTTTAAACTTTGGGCGCTATACTCGTGATATCACGGGGATGGGGAATCCATTGGAAAAATCTGGGTCCAGGCAGAAATGGCAACGGGCACAAACCTGCTGGGTTTTGCCATCCCAAACCCGTGTCCGTGAAAGTTGGACACGCCCGCTAAAAAACACATGTTCGTTGACGGGTGCAGATTTTTGCCCAGATCCATGCCCACTCGGGTGACGGGTACCCACGGGTCGCCCATGCCCGACAACAGCTGTGCAGATTGCAGACAGTGCAGTGTCTAACAAGTCAACAATAAGTTCAATTTATACACTAATATGCATGAAACAAACAACGACAAATCCACAATGCACATCACTAGTTCACTCCATCAATTCTCTTATACGCACTAGTTGGGCCAGGCCGGCTTGAGAAGTTTTGGGGTAATACCCATGGATTTATGGGTTCGAGTACTATAGAAACGTACCTGAATCCGGCGGACCCGATGGGTTAGACTTTTTGCCCATTAAGAGACTTATGGGTTAGAAAATTGACCTACATCTATACCTTAATAGAGTAAAAACTCACAAGATATCAGGTTTCGGATACCCATTGCCATCTCTAGGTCTAGGCGATCAGGGGCGTTCTTTTTGCTAAACCAATTGGATGCGTACAGGTAAAAGAAGAAAAATCTGACCCCTCCACACGTAACTCAACTTTGATGGTCAGATGATCAGCGCCGATACTAGGATTGGCGACTTTTAGGTGGCCGCAGCACGACAGCCTCTTGTTCCTATTCCCCACAACAAAGGGCTGTTTATATTGGTTAGGATTGATATCAGGGTTGATGGTAGATTTTTTTACTAGCTAATGATTTTTAGTTAAAAATAAATAATAATTACTAAAAAATAATCTTTACTATTATAAAAGAAGGAGTTGGTGGTTGCCGAAGCCTCCTTTTAATTTTTAGCCATTCGATCAAATACTATTATAAAAGAAGGAGTTGGTGGTTGCCGAAGCCTCCTTTTAATTTTTAGCCATTCGATCAAAATAAATAAAATCCAAACCGTCTACCCCGCCTCCCCTCGCTCTCCCCCCGCCTCCGTATCCGCGCTCTCCCCCCGCCTCCCCCTCGCTCTCCCGCCGCCCCCCGCCTCCTCCTCCCTGCACCGCCGCCGCCTCCCCTCCTCCCTCCCAAGCGCCGCCTCCTCCTTTCCCTCCCACCCCGCACCGCCGCCGCCTCCCCTCCCTCCCACCCCGCGCGCCGCCTTCTCCTCCCCCCACCCCTCCGCTCCGTCGCCGCCTCCTCCCCCCACCCCGCGTCGCCGCCGCCTCCCTCCTCCCACCTGCTGCTGCCGCACACCGCAGATCCGCGACCGAGTTAGGTTTCTTCGCCGAGGAGAGGAGGAGGACGAGGAGGAGATGGACGTGGTGAAGGCGCGCAGCTCGGGCGGACGCTGAGCGGTGGTGGTGCACCACCGTGCCGCCAAGATCGCCGACCACTACAACCGTGTCGCGCGACACCCGCAAGCGCGTTGTCGGCGTCCTCCTCGGCACTTCCTCCCGCGCACCGCCGACGCCACCAACTCCTACGCCGAAATCAACCCCGCCTCTAACCACTAGGGTTTGCGTGCCGGGTCGGCCCGCCGATTTCAAGTTTGCGCTTTCTCTCGGACCTAGGGCTCGCGGAATCGGTTGTGGTTGTAGATGTAATTAGAACTATTGGCGTGAATTGCCGCATTCTTGCATGATTAGATCTGTAGAGTTATTCCGGTGGTAACTTACTAAATTTGTAACTTGCGATGGCACTTGATTTTGCAGTGCCGTTTGAGGAGGATGACAAGGATCCGAGGATCTGGTTCATGGACCATAATTACCACGAGTCGATGTTCTCCATGTTCAAGCGGATCAATGGTATGCTGTGAGAACGTGTAGGATCGTTGTTCACAGAATGGTTTTGCCAATTGGTAGTTCTTTCTTTTATGCCTAATTTTGTGAGAGATGTGAGATAATGGCATTGTTCATTCCTTAAAAAAAATGGCATTGTTCTCTTTGTTAGTTAATTTCGGTGTTCCTTCATGATGACAATTTCAGGAAGCCACCTCAAAACTTTAATCTCATTCTGGTTGTCAGCCCCTGAAAGATTTTGAGTTCTTGGAGTTTGTTTGGTTCAATTAGGTCATGAAGGCAAATATGTTTGTTTTGTAGAACTCAATTTTTGAAGAATGATATGTGCAATCTTTGGTGATCTTACTATATTTACTGATGTTTGTTGTACGCTGAATGTTTGTCTGTTTTAATGAGTTATTCACTTGTAGATTTCTTCTGAGGAGGTGATCTCCAGCATTAGTAATAGGTACTTTATGATTGATTTTAGTTGCAATCATTGCACATATTTGCTCATTTGAACAATTGAATATTTCAAACTTCCCAGAAGGTTTATCTATCAGCTATGTGTCACTTCGAAACAATTCAGACTACAAAATTACTTTATTTGTTTCCATCAAATGTTTCAATCTGTGCATGGTGTCATTTTGTTCTGCAATCCATGTTGGTCCATATTGACTGTCCTTTCTTCAGAAGTGTCCGCAATATATCTTGCTATGCTGTGATCTAAGTTGGAGTGCATTGATGAACTGAGGAAACAGAGAGTATGATGATTTTGACCCATATGCTTTTATTAGGGCTTTACTCGATTTATCTATGGTGGTTCCCAAGTTTCACTGTTCTCCTTCCAAAGCAAACTCAAGTTGCCCTACAACTACCCTTGTACTTGATCTCGATGGTAAGATATACTTGCTATCTAAGTAGTAAGCACTTAACAATCTTTACTACTGGATTTAGTAGCTTTTTGTTCCCATTTTTATGAATAACTGCAGTTATGCTGGTCATTTGTATTGTTTTGTTATTCCCAACTGGGCAATGTCCTGCTTGCCTTTAGAGTGCAAATTTTTCAGCACGCAGGAATCCTTTTACTTAAGAATACTTATTAGTGAATGAATGAAATTAACAACATCTAATCTTACTATCAAGGTAACTGGAGCATTTTCCCCTTCAGCTAGGGTTTGGTGTGTGCGATACAAAGATGAATTACACTATCTCTGTCTATAAGGCTGGAAACTGGTAAAATTGGAGCCATGAAGATTATTGTATGCACGCTAATGGATTTATATGCATTATGAATCATGATTACATGGCTTCACTACTAGGATTATTTTAAGTGTTAATTGAGATGAGCCTGCTATATGGCAATAATTCTGTACTTAATAGTTAGTACCTTTCCACAAACCTGCCTACATCATGCTTTCTATCCAATCTCTTTATTTATTTCTGTTTGGTCTACCTGTTTTCTGTGATGGCCAGTTAGACATAAGTTTGGAATCGTCCTTGCCCCTTTGATGTTAACTTTTTGTCGCTTTGTGCTGCAATGCAGAAATACTCGTGCATTCTACTCTTGAACCCTGTGAGGATGCTGATTTCACATTTCCAGTTCATTTTAACTTCAGAGAGCACACAATATATGTTCGATGCCGTCCCTATCTCAAAGAGTTCTTGGAGAGGGTTGCCAGCATTTTTGAGACAATTATTTTCACTGCTAGCTTAGTTCTTATTGTAAATTCTCTTTAGTCTCTTATCATTGTGATTTGGTTTTGGTGCTTTGAGATGAGTTACATCTCGAATGCTAGCTAAGTTCTCATATCTCGAATGCTAGCTAAGTTCTTATTGTGAATTCTCTTAATATTGTAAGTAGGATCAACTTTCTTTGACCCTTTCTTAAATTTGTAGTTGGTTCTGAAGATGCTCTCATTCTTCTTGTTTTGTCAGGGATAAATATTAACCCTTGTGGAATACCTTTTGCTTTTATACCGTGCCTTGTTGCCAACTCCTGTTTGGTACCCTTTTTTTTTTCTAAACAAGGAATATGGGAGTCTGTTCTCATCTTTAACTACTGGGCTCTACCTGACTTTCAAGTTGACTTCAGTAGTTGAGAAGGTATTATTGCTTATTGCATTTCGCATGCAAATTCAGTGGGTTGAAAGCATGAAACATTGTTTGGCGCATGTCTATTATCTTCTAATTTACCCTTGTGTCTTCTAGGTTCAGTCATTCTTAGCTGCAGTGAAAGCATTGTCACGTAAAGATGTGCATTATGGGTCTTATGCAACGGCTGAACAGGTAATTATTCCTTTGTTGTCAAGTGTCTGAGCCAAAAAATACGATATGTTGTTAATATTCATAAAGTATTCATAATTTATTTATACTATACTAGGATACCATCATTCCTAGAATAAACTTGACAACTTTCAGCCGTTCAACTAATTAAAGGAACCATCTGATCCATTTATGACCTTGCAAGTTGATATTTATTATTCAGTTTGAGATCATATTTGATAGTATGCATCACTTTTATTTGGTTTTTCGTTGCAACGCACGGGCACCTTACTAGTTTTTAGAAGGAATAAATGAGCCATAGAGAAAATAAGTGAGATATATACACGAGATAAAAACGAGGAGAGTAGGATGTATAATGCCTTCGTAACTCTTGCTTTATCCCCATAGCAAAACGGGAACAAGAGAAATAGAGAAGTCGTTTCAAAAACCTAAATGTTTATGTTAGTTTATTATTTCTCTAAGAAAAAAAATCAAAAGTCAATAGAAACATACCAAAGGCGGAAGAGATAAAAGAATAGCGGTTGAGGTTTCCTTGCCAAATCTATTGTCTCATGTTAGTACGTTACACTAGGAAGCATGTATCTTGGGGAAAATAATAATTTGCTAAAGTGTTT
Organism: Melocanna baccifera; assembly: GCA_036346265.1. Classification (NCBI taxonomy): domain Eukaryota; kingdom Viridiplantae; phylum Streptophyta; class Magnoliopsida; order Poales; family Poaceae; genus Melocanna; species Melocanna baccifera. The sequence continues at coordinate 4,443,164 of CM070697.1, read as the reverse complement.
TCATCTATTACAGAGATCAGGGAAGGATTCAAAGAGGAGCACGTGGTGCATAAGACATCAGGTCCAAATTTATTTTTCTATTATATAATCGATGTAAATTTAAGTATGAACTCTTTAACTCAAGTTGAAGGCCACCTAGCAAACTCAAAGATTAAAGCTCTCAGCCTCCTGACTGCCTCTATTTCACTTAATTCTCCCGTAGCTGAGCACGACCCCAACTGCCTCTATTTCACTTAATTCTCCCGTAGCTGAGCACGACCCCAAAAAAAGTTAGTTCAATCTGGCTTGTATGGAACATGGATTGAGTCAAATCTGGCCCATGACATGTGTAGTTAGAGGCTAATGCGCTTAGCTGGGCTGGCATGGTTTGAGCCTAATCTGGCCTGGCACAAACACAGGGCCGTGCAACACACGCACACTTAGTTGGGCTAGTTTTGAGTCAACACGCGCAAGGCTCTCTCTGCCTGTCAGAGCTCTTCTTAGCCGGTCCCGGAATCGGGAGCATGCACAATTCCGTCCGGAATGTGCCGGGATCGACCGGAATTCTGGCCGATACGAGATACAAATCTCATTTGTGCTGTTTTGTGGGCTAGGATAGGATGGGACATACCGGCTATTCTGACCGGTACCGAAACAGAATTGATAGCTTCGGCACAAACGCACCAACCTCGCCGAAACCGCCGTCGCCGTCAGGCGCGAGTGCCGCGGCCCTCACGGAAACACCACCGCACGCAGCCGCAGGCAGCGGCCACCCGCCCGCGTCCTCGCCCTGCCGCCGCTCCACAATGCGCCATTTCAACCCCCCGCGCATGTTGCTCCCCAGCTGGCCACCAACGTCACTAAACTCCATCGTTCTCACTCACAAAAGCAACGAAAAAACTGATAGAATCCAAAAAAAATGCTTGCTAAACGCTACCACTGCTACAGAAAGAAGAAAAATCTGAGCAGATCTGGAGACCTGGGGCTTCAGCTCTCCAGATCTGCACGAACAAGCACAGATCAAGCAAACAAGGCCGGTAAAATAAAGAATGCCCTGCAGAAGAAACGGGGGATTATACAATGGCAAGCCACAGCATCAGGGTGTCTCTATGAACGCACGCACGCAAGCATAAATGCTAGATCTGACGACTTCCTAGACTAAACCGAATGGAATAAGCATGAAGCATCCAACCCAGAAGGAAGGGCAATAGCTAATCAATAATAAATTAACAGCAGCAATGATAGTAGAGGTGATATCGAGCGGCCATATCAGTGGCGGAGGCGGCGAGGATCTCATCTCGGGGGGCGAGGATCTCCTTAGTAGAAGACAGCAACGGCCGCCACGGCGGCAGCGGCGGCCCACGCGGCGGCAGGGGCGACGCTAGCCGCGGCGTTCGGCGGTGGAGGGGAGGTCGACGGGGGCTCAGCCGGAGACTGGGAGATCGAGCCCGGCGGCGCCGGCGGCGAGGGGGCGGCGGCCTTGGGGCCCGGAGCTGGGGTCTTCGGGGCGGGCGCGGGGGCGTTGGCCGGAGGAGGCGTCGCCGGAGGCTGCGCGGGAGGGGAGACCGGAGGCTGCGCGGGAGGGGGGACCGGCGGCGCGGCCGGAGGAGGTGTCGCCGGAGGCTGGGCCCTGGGGGCGGGCGTCGGGGAGGCGCCGGGGGCCTGCGCGGCTGCGGCGGCAAAGAGCACGGCCATGGCCACGGCCACGAGGTGGAGGCGCGCCATGAGAGGAGGCGGCGAGGTGGCGAGAGAGGAGAGCTACTAGGGTTTAGGTTTTGAGGTGGTGGGTTCGCAAGTGGGGAACGCGCTGCTGCCTCCAGGTATTGAGCGGGTATAAAAAGGGTGGGAACAGGATACGCGGTAGAAAAATGGAGGAAAAAAGGATAACGATTGATTACGTTATCGTCTTGTGTCGGTGGACCGTGTGACGAGCACGACCGTCGGATCGGGATCTAGCGGCGCAACGCAATATCTTTTATTGCTTCGTATTTATCAATTCGAATATGCTAATACTAAGAGATAAACGAACGCCTATTTAAGGAAAACATAGATAAACGAGTGGATTCTTTGGCCTGCAAGCTGGCATCCAATGGATGGCCGTACCTAATTTGGTACTTTAAGTTGGAAAATCATGCCAGGTTTCTTCCAAAAATTAGTATACGAATACGTCCTTAGCCTCCGTTTGGCGTCGTCTAGGCAAAGAAGCTACGATGGATTATAATAATTTCATTTGGTTGAACCCCACCCCCCCACCCCCTGTAAATGCACCTATGTTTGGGTAGCTATTTTTTCATCAAGTTGCAAAATGCAAAACAAATGTATTTTTTCCTTACGTAACATATGAGATGAAATATGAGAGACAACCATTTTAGATAACAAAATTTATCTAACTTTAATATGATTTTTCAAATAAAGTGGTAGACTTATCGTAATTTTTTCACGTCAGCTTTAAGGTGGTGCTCATTTAAGCTTAAAAGCTCATCCTGACAATTTTTTTTCACTGTAACGGTTGAAAATATATTGTAGTTGTCGATATCTTTTTTAATATAATTAAATTTTAAAAAATAAAAATAATTAAAAATTATATCATCACAAATTATACAAAGGAATAAGAAAAAAATTCCAAATAAACCAAAAAGCCAAATAAAGAAATTAAGAACTAGAAGATAGAAACCGGCAGAATGAACCAGGCCTAAAAGTAAGCACAAGACATCCCGATAATATCGGAGAAATATCCCTATTTCCGTGACGTGTGTCTCCGCGTTTGGTGGCTTTCCAAAATCTTCAGGTCATACTTTACTGCATGCTTCGTTCACGCTTTGTTGGAGTCTTTGAAAGGGAAGTACAGAGCTGTTTCAGAATATTATTGGTGCTATTTGATGACTTCTTTAGAATTCTGAACAATTAGTGGTTCGAAATTTTCAACTACTTATTACGTGTAGCATGTTTCTCCGCGTAGATTATAACCAACACTCAGCTGAAGCATGCATGTTATGTCAACTATGTACACTATGCTCTGAAAAAAGTGTAAACTACAGGTCGAATAGTGGTAGCCACTTGAACTTTTGAATGGTTATATCTTGATAATCAAATTTCCGGCTCAGTTTGGTGTATTCTTCTTGACTTCCTGTATGTTGCATTTCTGGAAGTAGAAGGGTCTATTTGAGTTGAAATAAATGATATGGTTTCTTAGAGCAAATTCTTCAAATGACTTTTTTAGTTTAAAATTGTGTACTATTTGCTTCGGCGACTTTACCATTTGCTATCGTTTTAAAAAAAATATAAATAAAAATATCAACTACAGTCCTCAAGAATACCATGCTGATTCACCCCGCGCAAGTAGAGAATACACATAACCCCCGACTGCCGAAGGAAATGATTGGTTTGGTGAAACTAATCAAAGAAATCCATGCCTTGCTCACCAATTATTTTACTCCAGCTTGGTACTCGACTAGACCTTGTATTACTATTTTTTAAGGGATTTTTTATGATACATTATAATGATAGTAGAAAAGTGATAGTAGAAATAAAATTTAACCGTTAATTTGTAAGGGTATTATAGACTTTTGTTTTCTCCACCTCAATAAAAGAGCTCCGTAAGAATCCCTTTTTGTAACTTGATGTATGTATGCATAGGGAGAATTCGAAGGTGGTGGTCCTGGTAGGACTTGGATGTCGTGGTCCTCCAATAGAAGCTCCGGTACGTGATGTCCCACATGGAGCCAGCGAGGGACGTTACGTGGGGTTGAGCCTCATCGTCGTGTTGAGGTCCTTGCACTCCTCGTGGGACCCCAACGCCGCCTCCAGTGTTGCATCCATTCTTTCACCGCCTCCGTGCACAACCAATCGCCGGAGAAGGCCGCGCCGCGGACCCCGCCGATGTACGTCGCCGTGCACTCCTCGGTCATGCCGCAACATGCGCACCGCAACGCAGATTAATACTAGCAACAAGCCTGTTTTGTCTTGGCCGGCCGATATGCATGTATTGTTTGATCCACTCACGTCAATGGATCCTCTTAGGGGTGATCGTTTTAGCGATGATTTTTGATTTTTGGTTGAAATTTTACTATACCTGATTTGGCTTTTTGGGCATAATTAAATTTAAAAAATGTAAAAATAGAAAAAATTTGTTAGCCCATTAGGGATAATGCAAAGGAACACGGAAAAAATGCAAAAAAGCATAAAAATTTTCAGAAAAAGATGAATTACTGAATAGTAAAAAAAAGGTGAAACTAAAAAAACTGAAATGAGCAGGGCCTATGTAGATCATATACGGCATACGGCATGACAGCTTAATCAAGCATGGAGTGTAAAAAAAAAAGAATCAGGCTGGTCAGTCGTCTTCCCTGTGGACAAGTCGGCACAGCGCAACCGGCGGCGACTTGGCGACGTGACCACCACGGATTAAGAAGAGGCATGGTTAATTGGGGCTTAGTGGATACCAAGAGCATATTTTTCATAATTATTTCTAATAGGCAAGGTAATGTATTATTTACAAGGATTTATTCATTATATACCCTCCCTTTAGATTGAAATTCAGGATTTACCCTCTGGCCCACGTGTCAGTGACTCATCCCGACCCCACATGTCATTGAGTGAGGAGGGTAAATCCTGAAACTCTCAAATATGAGGAAGGTATATGATGAAGTTTCCCTATTTACAATGTCATGCATACAAAGCACAATTTTATTCCATGCAAGATTAATTATTTTACTACAAGGAAAGAGATGGTACTAGTAAGCATTTACTACAAGTAAGATGTTCTATTGGCAAGCAGTTATTGTAGGTAAGCTATTGTAAAAGGGTAATATATATAGGGTAAGAAATCATATACAGTAGGTAATTTCTACTATTTAGCAATTTGCCCTATCTTTCTAGGAAAAGTCATTAATCTAATGCAGAGATTTCAGCCTAAAAGCAAAAATAAGAACTTGCTCTACGTGAGCATAATGAAGTCCTACATAAACTATATCGTAACTAATAATGCAACTTGTGTAGGTAGTTGACAACTAATCATAGTTGAGGGTAACCACAAGAATGTTGCAGGTCTCTATATATCTCCCCCTAGACCAATCCGTACTCTAAATGCATCTACTTTCTTTCCCTTCCACTATACTACCCATGGCCTTTTCTGCGGCTATGAACACCCTCTTTCTTCTGAGTATTTGCATATTCTTCTCGATTCTTCATCAAGAGATCATTCTATGTCTCCACAATTAGTAGGGCAGAGATCAATTCAGAAAACTCAACATAGTTGATGTGACGATATTGCTATTGTAAAGTAAAATTTCTAGGGAGGAAGGTGGTCATAGTCTTCTCAATCATGTCAAGTTTAGTAAACTACATGCTTAAATAGCTTAATTGAGTGACGATACGGTACATGCTCCATTTATCCATTGTGGACTTCCAAGTCCAAAAAGAGGCAAGGTGATCCAGTCATACTGTGCCTGCAGAGCAAAATTGACTTTTGCATGTTGGCGCGTGCAGCACACTTCCTTCACGACAGCGAGCGGCGGCACTTCTTGCACTATGGTTTGACTGAGAGATATTGATATAAGTTTAACTAGTAAGTTGCCCGTGCGTTGCAACGGAAAACCAAATAAAAGTGATACATAATATGATCTCAAACTGAATAGGAAATATCAGCTTTACTCTGATACCATGTTTGAATGAGACTGATTCCAAAAGGCTCAACAGGTCAATATATAACTGTGTACAATAAGCAAAGAAGCCCCTAGACTATACCTTCATTTTTTTTACAATTGCAATCCTAAATTGTACCTATGTATCGTTTGTCCTATGATATGGATAACAATATGACAAAGAAGAATATGTGCAATCAAGATTACATCTAACCTTCTTAAGGAATATGAAATTACAATGCACCTAGCAAATAGCTTGAAATATTCATCAGTGGACATTAAATGTACAATATTTTTTTAAAAAGGGACGAAAGCAATAACTCTTTTATAAAGTATCCATGAACATACCCTAGAGGCCTAAACACACAAAAGAATCACCTTAGACTTCCTTGTTACCTTGGATTTCTCTGGACACTTCTTGAACTATGCGTAGTATGTTTGCGTTACAACGAGTTCAAAAGAAGCCGATATGCAAGTTATTACTTCCAAAGAAAAGTTGAATGTATTCACAAGGAGCTCAATTTAGAATCAAGAGCGAAGAAATTTCTGAAAGAAATGTGCCTCATCAAGACCTTATAGAAGGATTCAATTTGCATACTTAATAGTTGGTACTAAGCTGACGGTTCCCTTGAGAATATCTTCAAAGCTGAATTCCATGATAAGTCATAGTATACATAACTTTTATGTAGCATTAACAACAGCAACTCCCGGCGCTCCAATAATTTTAGGACAAGTAATAATCGCTCGGAGTTTAGAGCGAAACACAAGTAATAGCACTCAATAAAAGGAGCTCAAGTAAGCTAAAATTGCCTAACCAATTTTCCCTCCTAAAGTCAAAGAAAACAAAAATTTGATAAAAGGGATTACCTTTGAGCTCATACTCCGGCTAGCTTGATATGCATTACAAATTCTATCATCTTTATATTCATGTACAGGACCTTCATCGCGTAACCTAAACGAAACTCCAAATCCGATGTTCATATTGGGCCTTTAAGTACGGCATTTCCTGGAGTTTGATAGGTGCATCAAATACAAAATGTTGCACCAGAACATCTCCAACAAAACTAAGAAAAAATCTCACCCTATTGGATGATAGCATTTCATTTATGCTTGTGTAATTTAAGCTTCAGATTGCAAGCAAGCCTGACCTCTGACGTAACTAATACCTTATATTAATTTGGACAGGTTAAATACTATATTACCATGGATAAATTGTAAGGCAACTGTAAGCATGAGCATTTGAGCAGTGTTTTGTCTTCATAAACAGACAACAGGCCAAACTGTTCAGAGATAGCGTCTTGGTTGTCGCTGACATTGTAACTGCAACAGAATTTAGTTTCTATGGTGAAATTTTGGCAGTTTGCCATAGTTGAAAAACACCAAATAAGACTATGCACTTGATGACACGCACATCATAAGCCAGGTGTGGTTAAAGCAGACTGCAACACGTCTTCAAGGTACTTCTCTGCGTGATATCTTGCCTCTTTTGTCCTCTATAGCTAGCGCACTCAGAGCTTTATCCTGAATACAATTGCGAGAGATATGCAAAAATAATAAGATTTATATCAGAAGAAAAAGAACAAAACAGAAGGCAAAAGGCATACTGGAGGCAAATCCTGGTAGCTTCTTAATGTGTCCGCAATGGGTTTTGTCTTCCTCTCAAGATCCTTCTTATCTTCTGCCATTTCCATCAGCACACCATGATTGATTTCCGGTGTATATCCCACCCGATTAAGCATTGCCTGGTAAACAGAAGACAATGAATATAAAAGGCATAAAAGTGAATACAACAATGCCTTACCAAGTAATATGCAAAATTGGCCTACAAAGGGGCACTAAGGTACGAATGACAAGAATAAAATTGGACAAGCCCTAAATATTACACAACATGCGAAACAGAAATGCTAGTCACCTTATAATTTGAGACTTGGAGGATATATTGCCGTTCCTTTGAGTCCATCATCACCAGCTTTGTCTGCCTGTCCGCCATTTGCTCCACCTGTTGCTTCTCAACATCATTTTTGAATTTTTCCAGCATCCTAAAAATGGCATAGAGTGTTATCACATTTTCTCAGGAAATCTGGGTGGTGGTGATTAGTAAGCACTCCTTAAGTAGTCAACTAAGAATGGGCGCTTTTCACTCACTTCTTGAGCTCGGTAAGCTTGGTTATGGCCTTTCGTGTAATCAAGAAGTGCCTTTGACTCTTTATGTATTTTGTCCCTCTTCTCCTCCACCTGTGCTCTCCTCAACGACAAGTCTGCACTGGCCACCACAAAGCTGCATAACCACCATTCCAAAACCAATCAGAAAACAATGAAACGCAAAAAAGAACCACCAGAGTAATCACTACTGCGCCTAAACATTACTTCTCAATTCACCAGTTTTGTCAGAGTTGACGACAAAATTGCAAATTTGGATGCAAGCACCCTTTGGATATTGGATTAATAACATTTTCTTGTATCCACTAAGCCGAGGGCAAAAGTTCATAGGTTCTACTCTCCAGATGTTTTCTTCTAGTTGAAATAGGGGATCTTAAACAAAGTTTCAGTTCGGATCAACACCAAGCATAAATGCCAAGGTAGCAGGCCTTCCAGTCATGCCCTGTTTTTGCTATTTGGCAAAACCCCTAGCAGTAGCCCCCCAACACCATGCGTGACCAAACGGCAAATTCATCAAAGCCGAGAATGTCATGAACAAATCTACCCATCGAGGCACAGATCTCACTCACACGCGTTGATGAGAACGAAGGAAAGAAACTCAAAACCCTAGCCCACCCAACTGCTCATCTACGTGTCGCGGATGGCGAGGAGGTTAGCGGCAGCGGCAGCGGCGGCGCGGCGGGAGCGCGTCACGGAGTCCGGCCGCCCAAAGAACTCACGCACTGGGCCGCGCCGGCGTGGTACTCGCGGCTCTGGCGCTGCAGACTCGCGCCGCGATCCCGGCTGCCGGGGCTGCGCTGCGCGACGCCGGCCGAGCGCGCAGTAGAAGCCACCCCTCGCGCGCGTGGGGCGGGCCAACGATAGCTCGGGGCCGCGCGCGCGCCCGCCCTCCGCGCGAGGAGGCTAGCCACGCATTGACCTCTGAGGCGGCGGAGGAGGAGGCGGCGGAGTGGAGGAGAGCGAGGAGGAGGCGGCGACGAGCGAAGGAGCGGGAGGAGGCGGCGCGGAGCCGAAGAAGGGGGAGGAGGCGGCGGCGACGCAGGGATGGGAGGAGTAGGCGAGGCGGAGCGCGGATGAGGAGGGGAGGAGGCGCAGAGCGGGTGGGAGGAGGAGGCGGTGCGGCGGCGCGAGGTGGGGAGGCGGAGCGGAGTGGGAGGAAGGGGAGGAGGCGGGGGGAGAGCGGGAGAGGCGCAGGGGAGAGCTAGGGAGCCGGGAAGAGCGAGGCGACGGGAGAGCGCGAGGAGGCGGGAGAGCGGGGCGCGGGGGAGCGAGGGGGAGGAGGGGTGCGAGGAGAGCGAGGCGCGGGGAGAGAGGGGATGCGGGGAGAGCGGTTCGGATTTTAGGGTTTAAGGAGGCCACGTGCGGGGTGGGAGGGAGGGGAGGGGTGAACAGATGGTTTGGATTTGATCTCGTAATCAGATCAAATGGCTGAGAAGAGAGGAGTGACGACGGACCAACCACCAATTGCTTCTTTTATAATAGTAAAGATATCGACATCCAATGTCAAGGTATGATAGTTACTGCCATCCAGGACAGTCAAAATCCCTCTTAGTGATGTCCAACATATTCTACATTTTGCATGCAATCTTCCACAGGTTTACTGCTGGTAAAATAACTTTAAATGCACGAAATGAGTAAAAATAGTAAAGATTAGTTTACTCTATTCAATAGATAATTTTATTTATTTTTTAGAATTTTCCTAGCAATTTGTAGGATATTTTGCTATTTATGAAGGTCTAGGTGCAATTTACAGAATTGCCAAACCCAAAGAAAAATCAAATACCCCAAACAAACCATTGCCAGGATAAAAACCATAAAATATAATGCTTTTAGTGGGTACCATGTCTAAGGATTCATAAATTTGCATAATATTATATACCTACTAAGTCTAAAGTTTCACAAGTTTATGGAATCTTATATACCTAAAAAAGCAAGTTTCTATGATTATTATGGTTATTCCAAAAATTAACTAAATAATTGAAGTGATTGGCATAAATTGCAGGGTCTAAGTTATCAATTTCCTTATATTTCAATTTTCAACGTAAAATCCAAATTCCCAAGGGGTTATTTTGCAGGAATACAAGATTCTCAAAAATATCTGCATTTTTATAATCTTATGGGGTTTTGCGCAAAATTCCCTATACTAGAAAACTCTCCGTAATTATTACAACGTTAGGGTTTTTTCAAAAAATACCAAAAACCAGATTGGACCCGACTTATTTCTGAATTTTGGTATGTGGGCTAGATTCGATCTGGCCTATCTCGCTTCATGGATCGAATTGAGTTCCGGCTCACGTTGGCCCAACACCGGTGGCAAGGTTTTAACCCTAGCCAACCTGGTTTGCTCGCGCCGCACACACAGGTGCGGCAGCGGCTTCAAGTGGGGCACGGGAGAGGTCATCGTGCGCGGCAGCGGGCCCGACGATGATGCGATGGGTGGAGGCAGTGCATGTTGGAGCGTGGGCGCCGAGGACGAGCGACGTGACATAGCGCGCGTTCGGGAGTGTTAGATCGACGGGAAAGGGCAGTGTGCAGCGGCGGCTTTGGGTTGAGGTCAGGCGCAGCCGATGGCGCTACGAGGCGAACCGACGAGTGGAAATCAACGGTCCTACCGCGGGCGGTAGCCATGAGGGAGTAGCGATGCGATGCATGTGGGTGGGAAGAGGCGGTGCAGCGGACACAGGAAGTGGCGGCGCGCAATTGTAGGCTGGGGGTGGCATGGTACTACTACAGAAAACCGTATTACAGACGGTTGGAAAACGTCATCACAGACGAATTCGTGAGCCGTCTAAATTGATGGGTCAGTAATGATACGAGGTCATCACAGACAGTTTTTGAACCGTCTGTGACGTAAATATCACAGATGGTTTTTAATGAAAAATTGTCTGTGATATTCTTTTCTACCCCTAAACCTATTTCTGTTTATTGGCTAGCCTCAGGAAATACTAGGCATGCCCTCTGAAACAAGCAGATTAATATATACATGTATACATCCTATTCACATCTCAAATCATTTTACAAACAAAAACATCCATTTCACAAATCAATTAATTGAAATGAAATAAAATATCCATTAACAAATACACAATTACAATTAATGTCAATCTTATCCCAAATAAAAAATTATTCTACGTTGTGAAACTTTTCATCTGATTTTATGACTCCAGATACCAAAAAGTATGCGCACTCTCCTCGAATACGTGCAAGGTCGAGCTGTTGCAACGCGGTTGTAAGGATGGACGTAGCCTGTCGATAGGAATATCAATGTGCGTATATATATAACTTGATAAGTATGAAATAATTATGGAAAAATTGACAAATCTTAGGATTGGTGATCTTCGAGGAATCGAATAATAGTCTCATATGGTGGCAAACGTAGAATCCACACGTGTTGCCCAGTAGTTGTTGTTGGCACTGCAAAAAATATAATGTGTTAATTCAAGAAGCATTACTATCAAGTTTTGTGTAGGATTACTTAATTAATGTGTACTAGCGAATACCCAAAAATTTCAAACATGTTGTAGGACGTTGGTCTCTTCCGTCGAGCCACGTGCCTTTACAACGTCAGTGGTGAAACGACCTACGTGATTCGAAAAACTTAGCTTAGTCATTAGGAAGGAAAGAAAGAGTACAATATAGTTATGTTTGGAGAAAATGTGCTTACCTATCGAGTAATTGGCCAATAACTGTGTAGTCGGTTTTGTTCTTACTTAGAGAATCAAGGTATATTGCCTTTTTCCATTTTGGTATAATTACAAATAAAATCCAATGGAACCCCTGGTTGTAGGGTATAAGTATAAATTCCTTATCGCGGTGGTCCAGTAGTGTTGTTGTAATGTATGTCTTAACAAAGGACACATCCTCGTTAATGGTATCTATGGCGACCAAGCGTAGGTCCAGGAAACCAATTGGATATTTGGATGATCTAGTTTCAGCCACCATGTGTCTATATACATACACACAAAAGCAACAAATTAATTATATATGACATTTATCGAAATTACATGAACGAATACTATGATTGTACACATTTACAGCATCCAGCATCGAACGAGCGAGGTGTCAAGAGCGTTGAGCGTGAAAAGATCAAATAAATCCTCAAAGGTCACCGCGAAAACACAGTCGTGAACTTCGTGCTGTAAATGATCCGGCCTGAATTTGACAGTGATACCTGAGCGTCGTTCTTCCTGTGGCTTATTGGCATGTTCCATATACCAAGAGTGTAATTTCTGGCAACTACGTCCTAGGGTTCGAAGGCGCTCTGCCGGGACGATCAGCGGCTCGCCTAACACGAATTTGCGATTCAATGGCAAGTACGGGATATCATCATCGGTCTTTTTGATTTGCCCCTGCTCTCGGCTATAGGTCGACTTCATGGTAGTCGACTGTAAAGGTAGCACCGGTGCATGTTGATTCACAAGGAATAGCATCCGTAGACATGGCACCGGTGTAGGTAGCGGCAGTGTAGATAGGCCTTGTGGAGATGGCATCAGTGCATGTAGCTCTGATTCAGATTGCCCTTGTGGATCTACCACCGGTGAAGAAGCCTCTAGACAAATGTTGCTTTTGGGCCACTAGATGAATGTTTCAATGGCTTGCTCTAGAGTCATGAGCTCGTCGTTGGGGGACTTCGGTAGCGGGACGATCTCGAAATTGGCATGTACACCATCCACATTAATTTTCCGAAGCCTGGTGCTAAAGGTACACGGTGCACCATAGCCCTATCACTAGATGGATATGCCTGGCCCCAAGCAGCACATAAGGGAACAGAGGCATATCTCACTTGGAACTTGCACTTCGTAGGCTCCTACATAATGATACAATATTAGCTACTCCAACGGGCCTATCAACAGATCAAGCATTCCAAAGATAATAATTATTACCAGAATGTCGTCCATAGGAAATTTGGCCTCGCTTTCTGTCGTAGAATTGGACGCACAGCTACTCCGACGGTTGGGGGCTGGCTAGCATTAGAGCGACGGCGGCGGCCTGTTGATTTTTTTTATATCTTCGCATCTCATCTCTGACGTAATTAGCCAGCTCCTCTCTAAGAGATGCCTTGATTTCCTCTCGTAGCCGTGCGTCACGCTCAGCTTTGGTTCTCTTTCTATTTCGATACAATTCGGAGTCATATGAGAAACCATGTTTGTAAGGAACATAAAGCCCAATGCCTCTCGTACGGTCTGGATGCTCCTTGTTTCTCAGAGCCACAGAGAGTATATCTTTCTCCCTATTTGCCTGGAATGATCCATGGAAAGATTCTACACTTAGCGCTTCCTGCAAAGTTGTGAAGTAATTACAAGTTACGTAGTTCGATATCTTACTAGGCGGTGGGACACTTCTTGGTATCCAGGGTTTCAAAAGGAGATGTCCCCCGACGACGTGGTAGATGACCTCGCTCTAATCCAATTTCGAATGCGCTCATCCGGATCGTGGCAAATGGCGGGGCGGTTCCCGTAGGATTGCATATTCGTCCTCATTCCTCCACTGCGGGATTTTAGCCGCATAACCAGCTGTGTCGAGTCTGTGGGTGTGTGTGTTTTTTGCCTGAAGAGCCTTGTGCACCGCACTTGCACTTCTAAAATCTTCGGTCGTCATCATAGCCTTAAACTCTTCCCATTGTGATTCCAGGAATGAGTACTTATAAAAGAGCGTTAGATCCTTCTCCACGTACTGCTTGACAAGCACGCTCTTGAAGTTTTTCTATGCTTTGCACGCCGCTAGCAAGGCATGCTGTTGCACGGAGTCGTTGCACGCCGCTCAGTCACGGTCTTCTACGAATCGAATGTGATCTCAATTCGTTCTCATGCAACTATTCCGACCATTCTTCGAAATGTACACGCTGCTCAACAAGGAAGGAGAGGGGTCCCAGATCCATCGACCTCTATGATGATAAATCAGCCCTCAGACTTTTTCGATAGTCCTCTTCCTTGGCGTTTAGATTTTGGAGCGGACACATCCGACGATGATGCTGAAGAATACGTAGATGACATGTTGACTTTCTCATATATGAAAAGTAATCACAATGTAGCATATATATATATATATATATATATATATATATATATATATATATATATATATATATATATATATATATATATATATATAGGAAACCTCTTTTCTACACCCGGGTGTAATTACACCCTATGTCGTTTCTCACAATGTAGCGAGTATCTCGCGTAACAAAAAGTATGTACGTGTAGTATATGAGTATTTAAGATCATCTAGGTGGTATGACGAATTTTTCAGAGGTGGTATGTATATTTTTTTTGACATACTCCTTTTTATATGCGTATATAAAGGTATTTACAAAATACGCTAAACACTATGGACTTCTTTGTAATTTTTTTCATGTGGTTCACATTGAAATATCTTATAATTAGTACATGAGTATATCCAAGGTGACAAAAGAGTATTTCAAATTCGTTTAGGTGGTATATTAGATGTGGGTATAATTACACCCGGGTGTAAAAAATATTTTTCATATATATATATATATATATATATATATCAATATGAAAACGACATGGAATTACATGAAAGTACATATATTCATAAGTATATGTATTCATGAAACAACTATATATTCATAACAGTAAGATTTAACAGTAACATATACAGAAACAACTACAACAAGTAAGATTTAACATATATTCATAAGTATATATATTCACGAAACAACCTTTGACAAGGCAAAAGACTCAAACATGCACCAAACTTTTACAAGGCAAGCATTATATGTAATGTTTCATTATGAAACCTCAAAGTTGTGACTACTCCAAGACAGATATATGTAATGTGCCTTCCACAACCAGGTGTCTACATGACTAGATGAAATGCACCATATACAGGTTAAAGGTTTAGAAATCACACATGTAAGCTACATTACCGATAGCACATATAGATAGAAATATCTAACATTCCTATATGCTGTGAGTTACATATACATAAACAACTACAACAACATATGCTAAATTAGCCATCTCATCCCCATTTGGATTCGAAAGTATGCCAGAGTATGGAAAGCCCGGGCTCAGGGACCAGAGGAGACGACGGGCTCGGGGAAGCTAGGCGGCCGATGACGGGCTCAGGGAAGCCAGGCAGCCTATGACGGGCTCGGGGAAGCTAGGCGCGGCCGGAGACGGGCTCAGGGGGACGAAGGCGACGACAGGCTCGATGGGGAGAACGGCAACGTTATGTCTCTTTACTGGTTGGTATAGCTAATAATTGCAGTGTATGCACAAAACCCTAGCTTGAGGGTATATATAGCAAGGATTATTACAGACGGTTCTAGTTGAGAACTATCTGTGATAATAATATCACAGATGGTTCTATTTTAGAACCGTCATAATAAGCCCTTTGTATTGGGATGCATTGCACACAGGACATACGTATATGTTTGCATACTCTTTATGGTAGATGATACAGTCGTTCGGACATACATATATTTTTCTACTTCCATTTTCAATAGACAAAGAACCTTCTTAGCTTTATACGTGGTTTTAGGTAACTAATTTTCCTCCGGAAGCATGTCCACTAAAAAACCTAGCAGCGCGTGAAACTCTTGTTGGACCAATTGTTACTTGCCTTTAATTTTAACAGTTCAAGCACGGATAACAACCTCGTGTATTTTGACCTGCAGCATGTAAACAAAGGTTTCTGAGTCATTCATCAAGTCCCGGAATTTAACACACTCTCCCATCATAGTTCTCTTTTACATCACGAAGCATCTGATCCAAATAATTATCGTGCAGCCTATCCGAATCCGAACCACAATCGACATCATCCGACGACATATAATTGACTTCACCGGTGATGTCATTCGGTGGCATATCATTGACTTCACCGGCGATATCATCCGGCGGCATATCATTGACTTCGCCATGACTGGTCCAACACATATACCCCTTTTTGAAACCCCTCCGAATCAAGTGCGCTTTAATCTGCTCTTGGTTCTTAAATATCTTTAATTCTTGCAGTCAGTGCATGGACAGTACATATATTCTACCCTCTTATTCAATATATCCTCCTCGGCAGCTCTTGTAAAAAAAGACATGCCACTAATGTACTCTTCACTAATACGGTTCGTGGCATACATATAGCTTCGGTCCTACGTTATGCATATATATAACAACTTAGTATTAAAAATTAAATTAATTAATTATTACTACATATATATCATATGCATTGAGACTTTGTTAGCTTAATTAATTCATATTATAAACATAACAGCTATTTCCGTCTGTGATATTTCAGTACCACAGACGGTTCATTAGTAAGAACCGTATGTGATACTCATTTCTTCCGACACCAATAACATAGACGATCTCCAAATTAAAACCGTCTGTGATAGTGTACGACACAAACCGTCTGTGATTTGGCATCTACTAATAGTGTTTCTGTAGTTGCGGTCGAGCACGGTGACCGAAGCGGCATGGCTTCAAGCCAAGGGCATGGGCGCGGAGCGCGGTCAACGCCACTGCGGGATGTAGAGCATAGCGGCGATGCGGCGCCAATAGAGACAGGGAACGGTGATGCGCAGTGGCGGATCCAAGATTAAAATATAGCTATGGTGGACCACGGACTCGCAAGCGTGAAGATGAAGAAAAACGACCAGCCTGACTGATGGTTATCCCTATTGAACTGGGATCGATCCTTCAAGTTCATATCAAGGTTAAGTGGATATGATATAGATAGACTAAGTGGTTGTTTGGATGATTGGATCCCTTAATGAGACGGTGCTTGCGTGTTATCATCCAACACACATACACAGATAAGCAAACCAAACAGCCGGACTTAATGCAACTATTCATGATAAAACGGTTTTGCATATATGCATCCACAAAGATAGTTAATTAGACAATGGGCAAATGAGAAACAAGGAAAGGGACAAAGGGAGTACCTGAACTAATTGACCCTCATAAGGGAGTATCTGAACTAATTGACCCTCATTCTCTTCTTGGTGCTCAATTCCGGTTATGCTCACCTGAATGAACATATTTGTGTTATTGACATGTGTGATAGCCATCACTGCAAGAGAGAGAGAGAGGAGAACTATACCAGAGAGGAAACAACCCAACCCAAACAACAGGTGGTGTCGAGATGTCGTCGGGGAAGCCTCGCTATCACCGGAGATGAGGCACCACAGCCTGCGACCTGCGTAGTGGCGTGCTGCCTCGAGTCCAGTGTGCCGCCGAGCCCACCTCTCCGCCTCAGGGCGCCGTCACCTCATCAATCATCCCACATTTGGCATACATGTCAATCACCGAATTGGTCAGGAACGCGATCCGTGCAAGCCCGCTCACAACGGCCAGCCCATGCGTCGCCTGCCCGTTTGTCCCATCCCTCGCCCCGGCACACGCAGCAAGCACCGCGGCGTAGGTAAACCTATCCACAACGACACGCTGCCGCGCGCCCCGAAGCGCGTGAAGAGCCGGCGGCGAGCCCAGCCGGAGTACCCGGTAATGAGCGTGTTCCAGAAATGATGTCCCGACGCGGCATTCCGTCGAATAGGAGGCGGGCGTGGCGCACGTCGCCGTAGCGGCAGTAGACGGCGAGGAGGTTGTTGCAAAGGAACAGGCCGGGCCGGTAGGCGGCACGGAGCATGTGGGAGTGCGCGAGCTTGCTGCTTGCCCAGCGCCAGGGACCGGGTCCTCGACGCGGCCAGGAGGAGGCGGGCGTAGGCCGAGTGGCCGACGGCTCCAGAGGTGGGAGGCGTGGGCTGGCCTTGGCGAAGCTTACGGCGGATTGGGAGGTAGAATTTGAGGGAGAGGTCCGCTGGCGACGGAGTTCGGACGGCGTCTGAGCATGCCCGAAGGGCGGATCCGCCCATGGTGATGCGGCACCGATCCGGCAATGGTGGCGACGCGCGTGTGGTCGCGGCACAAAAATTGTGGGGGCAGCGGTTGCGAGCTAGCGACGGGGCACGTGTGTGGGCGTGCGATCGGGCGGCAACGCACGCATGCTGGCGCACCGCCTTGGTCGATGCGCATGGCCTGCATGGCCGACGGTGGTGCGACCTCCAAAGCCGACGAAAAATAGTTGATTGGAACGGTAAAAACTACCAACGCATCTAGGCTTCGTACGGCCGATGAACGATTTCACATGTCGTGTACAGGAATGAGCTGCTAATTGTGTCAACTAGAGATAGACCGTAGGATATTTGATATACGCCCATATCTTCTTGAAAGACTAACTGGCACAGCCCATATGTCTGGGCACGCCCCGGTGATTGGGGTCGATTTCGTAACATAATACAAACATTAGTTACATATACATAACATCCTATTTACACTTTTATTCTCACTGTGTAAAAACATTAACATAAAAATATTATATTTGGATTGAATAAATATTACATGCTAATACAACTCATTTTAAATAAGTAATGTAAGACCAATCTCACCACCACAACTCTATATGAGCCACTTAGGCCGTAGTGCCACGCTACGAACAGGCCTGGTGTTGCAATCCCACACGTTCTCCCAACCGGGAAGGAAAAAAAGAAAATCCGTACCACAGTCTGATTGCAAACGCCCTGGTTACATAAACGCAAATCCATCCTTATAACGTTTGAATTCACTTGTGAAAGGCAAAGCGATCTACCTTCACAATACGGTGTACAAGACAAAAGTTGAATGAAAAAAAATCCTGCAGAATATGGTGACGTGTAGTAGGCATCAAATTTCGCTCTCAGAAGAGAGCTACGGTACACCACGCTCGATCAAATGTTCTCAACCGAATCTGTAAGTTATGCCCAAATAAAAAACATCGAACCATCAAGGAAAGTACATCCGCAGCCTTGAAGAGAATTTATCGGACATGGAACGTGCTCAGACCGCAGACTAGAGTGGGTATCATCAAACAGACGACACGACGACAGAACTACATACAACCAAAACTGGAGCACAGGAGAAGTGCTTACAATCAAATCGAGGATTCTATTTTTACTGCCAGGAGAAACATGAAGATGTTTTAAGCTTCTGGGGTTTGATCTTGCTCACTCCCGCTGTCATTCTGATCTTGCCCCTCCTTCATGCCACTATCAGCCAGGCCACTTGTCTGACCACCAGGGCGGGTTCCATAAACATGCCCCATCTTTAATCTCTTTGTTTCCATGTAACGACGATTCTCGTTGGTTATTGGTGTCAGCAGTGGCACTCTGCCCAAGACACTTAAACCGTAGCCCTTGAGTCCAGTGTACTTCGCGGGGTTGTTAGTCATCAACCTCATGGTCCGTACACCAAGATCTCGTAGTATCTGCAGAGAAGAAACAGTTATCAGCTGGGGCAGAAGCTGAAACACCATGAGCAGGGAGATGTGGAGCCACCATGTTTGTCTCCATAGTGCAAAAGTTGTAGAGAATACAAGATAATTCAAATGAAATGGTCTTTACCTGTGCACCTATACCATATTCCCGTGAGTCAACCGGCAACCCTAGATCCTCATTAGCCTCAACAGTATCCCGTCCGTCATCCTGTAAATTGTATGCCCGAAGCTTGTGACCCAGCCCAATGCCTCTACCTTCATGACCACGAAGGTAAACTACTACACCCCGGCCAGTCTTCTCAATCATGGTCATTGCCAGGGCAAGTTGATTCCCACAATCACACCTCGCTGATCCAAATATATCACCCGTTAGGCATTCCGAATGCACTCTCACTAAGATATCCTGGCCATCCCCAACATCACCCTGCATATAAGTGCAAATAATTCATTTTTTATTCCAAACATAAGGCTGATGAAAAAGAAAGACTTGGCAAAGTTCATCATTTGACAAGCACTCAATCCCAAAATACAAGACATGTACTCTCTTCTACACCACAATCTTGCAGTCTTTGCAGGTTAGTCATGTCCTGGATATGACTGCATCATTAGTTGAGGTCCTTGCCTCTTTGGCCAGTCTGATGGATGTAACTGGCAAAAATGTCTTGCCACATTGAATTTGTTCAAGAATTTTTCACATGATGTACTGAGCAAAACATTTTCACATCCTTTAGTCAATTGCAACTTGCAAGTAATTCTACCTTTCAATATCATGCATAAAGTTCACAAGTTTTTTACTTCCTAAGGTGTTCTCCATGTAAGTTTCAGCACCTAAAACATCTTAACAGAAGTGATATTTGCTCAGGGATGCTTACCTTGACCATAGCAATGTGCTCCATCCCATCGATAAGAGATCGGTAGCAATAGGCTTTAAACGATCCCCATTGTAATTGTAAAGGTGTAACACAAACACATTCTACCAATCTGTCTCTCTTCCTCCTATATCTGCATATGAAAATTATTAGCGGTTGAGATATATATAATAAGTGAAAAGATCCACAAAATTATGAATCCAAGTATAATCATTCATCAAACCGTAACTTTTCTTTTAAAACAATGGTAGAGTTGTAATACAGGTCTACACCTTTTGTGCTTTGTATTGCTATGAAGAAAACATATGCTTAAAAGAAGTTAAGAAACACACCAGCAAAATGAATTGTTATCCAGTTACCATTTTGTCATGAAATTATTACCATTTAGTATATCATAATTAAATTTTGTATTCAATGCAGCATGTTAAATCCTTATAAAAAAGAACTGAGAATTGAACATATTAACACAAAGCAAACCTAATCAAGTCTGCAATTGAGATTATCTTCAGGTTCTCCCTCTTTGCAAATTCTTGCAGTTTTGGTAACAAGGCCATGGAGCCATCATCATCGTCGACAAGTTCACAAAGAACTGCAACAGGAGGTAACCCAGCCAACATGGCAAGGTCTACTGATGCTTCAGTATGCCCAGCCCTTTTGAGCACACCACCTTCTCTATATTTAAGAGGAAAAATATGTCCTGGCCGGTTAAAGTCCTCAGGCTTAGAATTTGGAGATGCAAGTGCTAGAACTGTGTTTGCCCTATCTTTAGCTGAAACCCCTGTTGTTGTGCCCTCTTTAGCATCCTAAAATACAAATGTTTAGCAGGGGAAGATTAGAGAAACAGGACAAAAGGAGAATGTACAATATGTGTACACAGTACACACACATATTAGAGAGAGATCAGGTAGATAGGCTACTCAATTAGAGAGGTTTTTATAATAACATTATGTGTACAGCAGTCATGAAACACCGATGTGCATCAGAGTGATTTCACTCAAAAAGTGACAGCTTTAGCTTATTCTCCCCAAAGTACAGTTAACAACATCAGCACACTTCTTTTGATGTTAACACGAACTACCACATACATGAAATGTTCTTATGCTACAAAAAGCAATAAAAAATGAAGACATTTACCACTGAAACAGTAAAGGCTGTCCGCAGCTTCTCTTCATTTTCCTTTGCCGTTACCATAAGAGGAAGCTGTAGCCTTTCCAGGTCATCTTCTTTCATGCTGACACATACAATCCCAGTGCCATGCCTCACTATGAAAGCCATAGCCTCGGGTGTCACCTTTGATGCTGCCATTATAAGATCTCCTTCATTCTCTCTGTCTTCGTCATCCACAACAATCACATACTGCAATATAAACTCAATTATAAATATAAAGGACATGACCGAAATAACCAAATAAATGCTAGTGAACACAAATTTGGCAATAAGGACATACTTTTCCTTGGCGAATATCCTCAATAGCTTCAGGTATAGATGAGAAACCCTCTGTAGGGAGATCTAGGTCAAGCTCATCATCGTCAGCAGAAAACCCATCGACAACAGGAGCCATATCAGCTGCTATGGTTCCAAGTGCAGCAGCATCTGCTTGAACCATTTTAGATGGATTGCCCTGGCCATTTCTAAAAACATGGTCTGATGAATCTCTCCCAGCATGGCATACACGAAAATTTCTGACTTGACGAATATTTGCCAAGTGAGTGGAACTGGTTGTCCTTAAACTGTTTGATGTAGCACTTGGCAAAAGTGAAGTGTCACAACGCAACCCAGAAGGCATGGACTGACTGTAGATGCCGCTCAACCGTGAAAAGAGTTTTCCACTACAGATACCATTTTAAGAGAAGAAATTAAAATTATGAAAGAAGCTAATAATGAAAAAAAAAATCCTAGTGTCCTGTAGCATAGTATCTTGCAAGTTGTAGCACGATAGTAGCAAAATTCCATATGGCGCCCTATATACAGAACATGGTGAACAGATAAACAACGAATTGCACATTTCCTCACCGAAATCTAAACATACAGCTAGTAACGGAGTTAGGAAAAGAATTCTCCATCTTCTGCACCCAAAACCTAGGAAGACCATACAAGCAGGGGCGAAGCCAGGGGGAAGGCTTAGTAAGGCTCGAGCCTCACCTCCCCCCGGTAGAATCCCCCAAGGCCCAAGCTCACCCCGGCGCCGCGGCCCTCCTGAGGAAGAAAGGCTGGAAGATCAACTCACAAACAAAGCCCACTGGAATAACTGGAGTGCTAAGACCACTGGCTTAGAACTAACAAAGCCCACACAAGAGATCAACTCACAACCCTAGCAAATATAGTAAATAGCAATAGCAATTGGATGAAAATTTTCCATTCACACAACGCACAGAGAGGGGGCTGGGGGCGACCGAGCGTGTGCCGAATAGCAGAAGGGTGACCGCGGGCGGCGACGCCGACGAGGGGCCGAGGGGGGCAAGCCGGCGGGAGGTCCGGCCGGATCTGGGGGCGACGCCGGCGAGGGGGGCCGAGCCGGGGCAGGGGGAGGCGGACCAGGCCGGATCTGGTGCCTGACGGCGACGCCGCCGAGGGAGCGGAGCGGACGGGGGAGGCCGGAGGCGGGGAGCGGAGGCGGGAGGCGGGGAGGCGGAGCGGAGGCGGGGAGGCCGGAGGCGCCGAGGAGGGGAGCGGAGAGGGGAGGCGGAGCAGAGGGGGGAGGCCGGAAGCGCCGAGGCGGGGAGCGGAGGAGGGAAGCGAAGCGGAGGGAGGAGGCGGGGAGCGGAGCGGCCGGGTGGAGAGGAGAGATAGGCGGGGAGCGGAGCGGAGAGGAGATAATTGGAAATTTGCCATCGCTAACAGGATTTCGCAAATTTATCATTTTTACAGTAGATTTTATAAAATTATCATTCAGTACATATATTTTTTGTATTTTCTACTATTTTATTATTTTTTTATCTTTTTCTTTATTCTCTCTCTAAATTAGCCATCTGAAATACCATTTTTGCCCCTGGACTAATTAACATGTATGTGACTTATTTTTGCCGCATAGCTGTAATGATGGTCTGTATTTCAACAGGAAAGGTGGCACAAATGAATTGTCGGACAATGAAATGAGGCTTAAGACAAGGAAAGAAATTGCTTCCCTGGGTATACAGCTAGAAAAGATGAACATTGCTACATGGGCTAGCAAAGAGGAGCTAGAACTAGTCTCTGCATCACCGAGCATTGCTGATTTTGAAAACAAGAAACACATGTAGCAATGCGTTTGGAGAGAGAATTAGATAAAATTATGAAAACAACACAAGTAGGAAATTAGATAGTTAGCTATATTCACCTCTATAGTGCTTTGACCTTTATGTTTGCTGACATGTATGTTCCAAGGGCAATCATCACTGGACTTGCAGAAGCCTCTAAATCTCTTCTTATCTGACTTCTCTGTCCCTAGAGCAAACTCCTCAGTGATGGCAAATTGCCGCACTGCCATCCTGAATTCGTCCATTGATGGGTCCACTATGTACAGGTTAAAATGAGTCACGTACAGGTTAATTAGCCTAGGAGCAAAAATGGTATTTCAGGTGGCTAATTTGGAGAGAGAATAAAGAAAAAGATAAAAAATGATAGAATGGCAGGGAATACAAGAAACACATGTACTGAATGACAATTTTGCAAAGTCTACGATAAAATGGTAAATTTCTGAAACCCATCATTAGCAATGGCAAATTTCCAATTATCTCAATGAGAGCAATGGGCAGAGAGATAGGGAGCAAACCGTCGGTCGCGGCCAAGTGAGAGAAATAGGGAGCGGAGCGCGCGGTCAGGCCCGGACGGAGAAATAGTGGAGATTTCTCACTGGAGTACAATTAGGGATGGCAATAGATACCCGAAATTCGATATTCGATGTGTTTTTACTCTATTAGGGTATGGATCTAGGTTAATTTTCTAACCCATAGGTCTTTTAATGGGCAAAAAGTCTAACCCATTGGGTCTGCTGGGTTCGGGTCTATAGTACCCGAACCCGTAAACCCCTGGGTAATATAAACCCGACAAAACCAAAGAAACTGCCCATACCTGCCACAACAAATGGCCCGCCCAACTAATACATATAAAAGATGTAAACTATAGCTCACTTGCTCACTCGGTCAATCCTCATTTCTCTCCAGTCCCCACCCCAAAATCCCGAATCCTCTCCACAGCGGCGGCGGCGCGACGCACATTTGGCAATGAGCACAAACCCGCTAGGTTTTGCCATCCCAAACTCGTTGGTTAGAAAATTGACTTAGACCCATGCCCTAATAGAGTAAAACCCACCGGTATCGGGTTCAGTACCCATTGCCATCCCTACTTATGTGCTATTCCTACTCATGGGCGACCCATGGGTACCCGTTACCCGAGTGGGCATGGGTCTAGGCAAAAATTTGTATCCGTCACGGGCATGCGTTTTTTAGCGAGCACGTTCAACTTTCATGGGCACGGGTTTGAAATGGCAAAACACAGCGGGTTTGTGCCCGTTGCCATCCCTAGTTTAGACCTTTGGCCCCGCTCGTTTCGGCTTTTTTTGGCTTCTGTTTTTAGTTTTTTTTTTTTCACTATTCAGTATTTCATCTTTTTCTGAATTTTTAAGATATTTTAGGATTTTTTGTATTTTCTTTTTTTCTCTGTGTTTCTTTGTATTGTCCCTAATGGGTTAACATGTGTTTTTCTATTTTTACATTTTTTTAAATTTAATTATGCCCAAAAATTCAAATCAACTACAGTAAAAAAAAGCCAGCTACAGTGAAATTTTAGCCAAAAGCCAGAAGTCATCGCTAAAACGAGCGCCCCCATAGTCTAGATTTTATATTTTTAGATTCAATGTATATAGATATAGAAGATCTTATTTAGAACCTTAACGGTATTCTCTGTTTAAAATATCATATATGTAGCTGTTACTAGAACATGATACGTATTCTTGATGTGATTTTAATTGCCTTGTTTGCAGGATTGAGAATCATTGTAGTCATTGAGCTAGGTATGCATTTTTGCTTTCTGCTTTGCTCAACGACGCACTAGAGTACGGAGGAGACAATACATTTTGAAACGTAAGTAAACTTTGCTCTCTATACTTTCGATCAATGTGTTGCACTTACTCAAGTTATTTTACCTTCATATAAAGAATCATCTTGGGGTCAAGTGTAGAGAAGAATAAAGAAGAAAAGCGAGCTATAAGGTGGTAGCAAATTTGCTGGAATGTCCGCTCAAAGAAGAATAAGGTGAACTATCTAAAGGGTGATAATCCTTCTTGGTGAATAGACAAGAAAAAAAGGCAAGAATAACAGAGCGCAGAAGACCCAATGGCAGCATCGCACGATAATGCTAGAATCAAGTATGCATTGAGAGTGTATGAAGAATTACAATGCATTGAGAGTGTATTAAGAATTACAATGCATACTTGTGGAATACTCTAGAATGTTAGGGAGATTGCATGAATAAACAGATATTTGACATGGAAGTTTCTAAACCAAATCCTTCATGGTAAAGTGAGAAACATCTAGAGTTAAATATTTTGGAAAAGAATTCTAGAGAAGATATATTTATAGTAGAAGGCTTTGTATGGTTGCCACTTGTCACTAATATAATGGTCATGTACAAATATAAATAGGGGTGCCTTCTACCCCATACCATGAGCTATTAGGGTGTCATGTCTTAGGTAGTGGCATGAGCCACTAAGAAGAATATCAGTCTTTTGTTGTATCAAGTTATATAATGAAAAACAGTTGAGTTGTTGTAACCTTCTTTACTAGCTCTAGAATTCATATGTCTGATTCTCCTTGCACTGGTATTATAATTGAGTTTTTTAGCATATATAACGACTTAGTTTTGCCCACCCTCAGTTTTATTTCTGGCTTCGCCACTGCATACAAGATAGACCATCCTATCCAAGAATAGGGCTATTCCTCAAACCAACCAGACCATAAGGCTACGACAAAACATACCAAAATTGGATACCTAACTTCTTCCAGATACAAAGCTTAACCAAAACACACCACTACACTCGTAGTCGTAGGGTTTGGTGCTAAGGGATGATTGTGGGGATATCCCAGGCGATCTCTCCTCTTTTTTTGTGAGCAGCATTTTCCCAAGAGATTTCGCCTGTAGAACCACTATTGGGCCAACCCAATTTCTTCGATTCCCGTACATGCCCGAGGCAAAAGAAAGCGATGCCGACTCGGTTGGGGGCTCACCGGAGGCACGGCGACGAGGATGGCAGCGCGACTGAGGCCATCTCCAGAGCGAGAGCCCTCGCTTCGCCGTGAAATTCCTCCCTTGCGCGGTCGCACTGGGCTAAGAACCGGGGTTCGAGGCGAGATGAAAAGCGGGAGCCGAGCCGAGCCGCAGTGGATGGCGAAAACGCGCGGTGGGGTAGGGATGGACAGAGACGTCGAGAAGGCGGTGGATAGGATCATCGCGATGACCGAGCAAAAGCGCAGCGCAGTGGCGTGGCGTGGCAGGCCGTGGGCGTACAATTAGGGTTGGACGGTCCGGATGGATGGATTTAAGCTGAAGGGATAAATGACAGCGTGATTAGGATGGATTGAAGGGCCTAATAATCTAATCCATTGAAGACCAGTACAACCCATCCAGACATTGGGCCCTGACAGGAACAACCATAAACAAACCTCAGGCTCAACGAGACCATAAGACAAACAGAAAGTTCACATGAAAAATAGCCCAATCCCTGCAAGAATCTGAAAAAGAAATTCCACGTTCTAAATGGAGCTTAAGGGCTAGGTTATTTATTGTTTTAGCTTATCATTTTCTTCTATAGTAACTAACATTTAAACGGTACATCTTTTCAAAACGATGTCTACAAATAAATTATAGTAGATAATGTACCAAATTCAGTTATACCGACTAAAATAGCATATGACTATTTATCTTTATGTATTATCTCTTACAAATGACAGAATTCAAAAATCATAAATCAAAAAATAAAACTACAACAAAAAAACCACCCTAAGTTTTTCCTCCAAGGTAGAAGTTACATGCCTACATGGCGTTGAACCTGCTCAGGTAGTCTTTAGAACCAACACCATGCAAAATTTAGCATATGAAAAAAAACACAAGCAAAGCAACCTCAAGAATTGATAAAAAAAACACATGTTTAGCTAAGTTTGTCCATTAATGATGCTGAATCAGCAAGTGGCATTTTACTTAGATCATGCATTAGTCATAACTAATTAGTGCAATTGAGTTTCAAAGGAGGTCAATGTAGACAACTCGACTACACATTGGATGATATATTAAGGAGGAGAATTAGGTGGCGCTTGTTTTAGCGATGGTTTCTGGCTTTTGGCTGAAATTTCACTGTAGCTGGCTTTTTTTTACTGTAGCTGATTTGGCTTTTTGGGCATAATTAATTTTAAAAAAATGTAAAAATAAAAAACATGTTAACCCATTAGGGACAATACAAAGGAACATGAAAAAAAGAAAATACAAAAAAGCCTAAAATATCTAAAAAATTCAGAAAAAGACGAAATACTGAATAGTGAAAAAAGTAAAAGCTAGAAGCTGAAATCAAAAAAAAATGAAACAAGCGGGGCCAATGGTTACTGACAATAGCTTGTAATGTACAGAGTCATTTTCACCTGCAAAGAAATCACAACTATCCAATCACACACTAAATTTAGGGAGTTCCATTTTGCTGCTGTGTGATCACATGACGATGATAATCTCAAGTCTCAGCCATACGATCCTTATCAGACGGCAGCACTACTGCCACGCGGCGCCATATCCTCCACCTCCCGCGAGACAGCAGAGCCGCACCTGACGATCCCAATCTCCTTACTCACTGCCACTGGGTCCCACGCCGATCTCTGGAAAACACCATTGTGATTTGTGAACAGCGAAGCACCGAGCCGGATCCAGGAAAAAAATACACACAAGAAACACCAATGCCAACTGCACACAGATACGATGACAACTCGGTCCCACCTTTGAACCCGGACGCCGGCCGGCGGACTACGCCTCTCCGTATAAAACAAACCAATCTTACCAGTACCTCTCCGTAGGGCGAAGGCCGCAATCACCTCTTCCTCCCGCTCGGCCGCTCGCCGCGCTGCTGCCAGCCGCCGGTCTCCAATGGAGCGCCTCCGCCTCGCCGTCTCCCACCGCCCCGCTCTCCCCCTCCTTACTCCCCACAACCACCTCCGTCGCCGCCATCTCCACCTCCAACCGTCACCCAATTCTCTCTCCCTCTCCCTCCCCATCTCCCCCCACCTCTCCCCCGCCCCTCGCCGCCACCTCCCTCCTCTCCTCGCCTCCGCGTCCGCCGCCCAAGCTGCAAGCCCAAACCTTAAACCCGCACCGGCTCCAGCCCCCGCCGCGGCCGGCGCAAAGCCCCTTCCATTCCTCGCCTCCCTTGCGGTTGGCCTCGCCGTCCGCTTCCTCGTGCCGCGGCCCCCCGAGGTGACCCCACAGGCGTGGCAGCTCCTCTCCATCTTTCTCTCCACCATCGCGGGGCTCGTCCTCGGCCCACTCCCGGTCGGCGCGTGGGCATTCCTCG
Organism: Melocanna baccifera; assembly: GCA_036346265.1. Taxonomy (NCBI): domain Eukaryota; kingdom Viridiplantae; phylum Streptophyta; class Magnoliopsida; order Poales; family Poaceae; genus Melocanna; species Melocanna baccifera. The sequence continues at coordinate 4,414,719 of CM070697.1, read as the reverse complement.
GCCTCACCGCCACCGTCGCCACGCGGACGCTCCCCTTTACGGCAGCTTTCGAGGCGTTCACCAACGAGGTCATCTGGCTTATCGTCATCTCCTTCTTCTTCGCGCGGGGTTTCGTCAAGACCGGCCTCGGCGACCGCGTCGCCACCTACTTCGTCAAGTGGCTGGGGCGCAGCACGCTGGGCTTGTCCTACGGGCTTGCCATCAGTGAGGCGTGCATCGCGCCCGCCATGCCCAGCACCACGGCGAGGGCCGGAGGGGTGTTCCTTCCCATTGTCAAGTCGCTGTCGCTGTCGGCCGGCAGCAAGCCTAATGACCCGTCGGCTAGGAAATTGGGCTCCTACCTTGTGCAGTCTCAGCTGCAGGTAAACAACAAGTTGCTTGATTGATGCAGTTACGCAGATGCCAAAAGGCTATGCTTTTTAAATTGAGATATTAAAGATGAAGTGTGGTGAAATGGGATATGCATTTTGCACAGATGCTTATGAATTTTGCTCCAGATGTGTGAATTGATGAGATGCGCTTAGAGCTAGTAACATGTTTTTTTGTCTTACCCTAATGGACCAAGGGAAATGCATTTGATCTCTATGACATATTGGTGCTCATAATGAGTTCTTTAATTACATTTGCATTGGATGGGTTGTTGCAGGTGCTATAGGTTGAGTGTTCTACACCTGAGATTATAATTTCTTATGTAGGAATTTCTGCCGTACTATCACCACTGAATTAAGAGCAGTGACGGACCCAGAAAATTTTTTTTTTTGGGGCTAACTTAGGATACCCCGATACGCGATATGGATACGGCGATACTGCAATATGATATTTTGCAAAAATAAGGATATGCTGATATGGCAAGCATATATGTATTTAAAAATTTTAAAAATGTAAGAGTGAGAAACTGGGATTACCTTGATGAATGATATATATTCCATTATTCCTTGATGAGCATGGATCTCTTGTGCTCAACACAGCTCATCCTCTGCTTGGAGTTTTTGAAGCGCTTCTTTGCATAAATAGTTATCGCAGCAGTAGAAACTGCAACCATTGAAAAGCCAATTCCATTGTAGATCATCTGCTCCACTGACAAGAAAGACCCTTTGCTAGTTGCTACAGCCAAGCTTTGAAGAAGTTTCCCACTGTTATCACAAAATTGATAAAGTTAATTCCTCCCTATGACACTAGATAATGAGCACATTGAGCAGAGGTGTCTAAATGTACAGAACATGATATATAGATTCTGGAGCTGCTAAAAATCATAAGCACAACTACTTTGTTTTCACATATAATGCTTCAAATACAAATCTAATTTCCCCATCAAGACCAGAAAATCCAGAATCCAGGTGGAAAGTCAAGCTCTGTAGGCTCAAACAATTGGTTGTGCTGCATTAAAGACTAAAAATTGATGGCTTGCCTGAAAGATTAGAACTAGAATCCGGAGGCAATATACAATTCTAATTAGTTGTATTAAACTATTAGTCGGACTCGAAAACTGGAAAACTGGAGAATGCATGACAGGAATTCAAGTTTGCAGGTCAGTTCCTAATTTCTTAATGCAAACGAAGGCTCCACTGTGTCGGACTATCGGCTTGTAAATGAAAAGCTAGTATACAGCAGCCTAGCAGTTGCCAACAAGGCCAGAGCACTAATTCAGTAATATCTAAGTTACCACAGTATAACCTAAATGCCAACTAGCAGAAGGAAATCAATCAAAGAAATTGCTTCAAGTCTTCAATACATTCAGACTCAGACATTCTCATCTCCTTCAAATTCCTTACATAGAGCGCACACCTAAAATTCTGACCGGACATCGTAAGATTGTGGTAGAAAAATACTTGTCAGTTGTCACTGATTACCTTCATGCTCATGGAAATTAAGCTGGCTTCTCATGCCAAACCACTACCATCTAAATAATTTGGTATGTTAAATGAATGACAATTGCACATCAGTGTAACATTTTCAACTGGCTTCTTCCATGCTTGGCAGATAATAAACCTCAAGCCGAAGAATAAGAAATTAGATCTTAAGTAAGTTAGAGCAGGAGATAGCGAAACACACCATAGTTTGGGAAGTAACTGACATCAAAAGCATGAATTCAACACATCTGAATTGAAATGGGCCTCTTCAGCTAGGGTCCTACATGTCAAGGGAATTAGCTTAAGTGCTTAACACACGTATTGTTAGAATATTAGTTTAGCAAGTTAAGCAACAACAACATTTGTACTAAACAAGTTTAGTAATATCGAACATATAGAAAGCATTTGGGAACATATCGGAGGCGGAGGCGGGTCAGCCTGTGCTCGGTGGCCCGTGGCCCATGGTGGTGATGGCGTGGTCGGTGGCCGGGAGCTCGGGACCCGGAGGCAGAGCCACAGAGGGCGTCAGACGACCGGGGGGGGGGGGGGTGAAGGACGGAGGTTAGAGCTGGCGGCTGGGGCTCGGAGGCCAGAGTGTCAGAGCCAGAGGTGGAGTTACGGAGGGTGGAGGGGCCATGGGCTGGGGTGCCCGGTTGACAGGCTGAGGTGCAGAGCCACGGAGGGTGGGGCGGAGCTGGAGATCCAGAGGGCACCGGAGATGAGGCGGTTAGAAGGCTGGCGGCGGCGGAATCCGTAGCTAGGGTTGGGAGGGAGGAGGTTGGTGGCCCACAGGCGTGATCGAATGAGATGCGTTAGTCGCGGTCGGCCAGGGGGCTAAGCCAGTGGCTCAGAGCCTAATGGGCTGGCCGATGGCATTGATGCCCATTGGAGTTACTGGGCTAGGACCCGGGCTACAGCCCCCCTAGCCCAGGCCCTAGGTCCGCCCCTGATTAAGAGTTTCCTTCGCTTCCTGAATGCATCCTGAAGCGTGCATTCAGGGTCATACTACATTGATAAGTGTTTTCTAGTGGTATTCTACATGAAAACAACCTTTCCTCTGAAAGGAGTGGCAAATATGTGGCATTATATCAATTACAACTTACAAGATATGGATTGCAATCCATTCTGCGCGGATGCTAGTGACAGCTGCATGTGTCAAACATAGTGGCAAGTGGCAGTCAAACTTGATGCCTGTGGTAGTGTTGTGTTACTGGTGTCTAATACAAGGTTTAAAAATACTTGTGGGGTCTATTGTTTTTAAATTTATTAATAAAGGGTTTTTGCATAAATTCTTGTGTATGTAGCCCACTGTTTGGCTCCGGCACTGGGCAATTGGTGGTCCAATGCTCACATCAGAGTATTATTTTTTGAAATTTCAACCTTAAGTCCCTAACTAAGGGTGTGATTTTATCTTCTTTGGTGATTATACATACGATTGTGTTATAGAGCTCATCTGACTAGATGATATCGTAAGGTTTAAAAAAATTCTTGGGAATTCTTGTAGGTGCATCCTTGGTTGCTTTGGAAAAAAAAAAACCAAAAACAATGAAAAGCAATTAACAATTAACAATTAAGTGTGGTAGAAGAATGAGGTCTGCTGGAAATAATAGGTGGTGGGAAGCCTTGAAGTGTTTTTTTAATGATCACCATTGTTTGCCTCATCAGGAGCCAAATGAAATTCTTTCCTAGCTTATACTTCAAGAAACAACCACTTTGGCGCATTCATAAGTCATAACTGTTATGAATAGTGCTTGTATTCATCATGAGGTCAATGGGTCAATATATATACACGTACAGGTATGTTACTTATGCAGAAAACCCCTTATACAACAGGATAATTACACATATACATAGAATATATCTAACACCCCTGCAAACTTATGGTGGGTCAACAACATTAAGTTTGGAGAGGTGAAAACTATGCTGAGCTCTAGCCTGTGCCTTTGTGAAGAAGTTTGCCAACTAAAACTCGGAAGGCACATACTGAAGAGCAACAACCTGATCCTGCACTTATGTCTGCATGTATGAAGTATCAACACCAATATGCTCTGTAAGCTCATGCTTCACCGGATCTTTAGCAATGCTAATAGCACTTATACTGTCAGACAAAAGAGGAGTCGGTGAAAAAACAGAAACACCAAAATCCTCAAATAACCACCGTAGCCAAGTAACCTCCGCAATCAACAACGCCATCGCTCGCAACTCAGCCTCAGCACTCAAACGAGAAACTACTGTCTGCTTTTTAGTTTTCTAAGCAATGAGAGAACCACCAAGAAAAACACAGTAAGCAGAGAGAGATCGGTGATCAGAGGGATCATTAGCCCATGTGGCATCAGAATATGCCTGGAGCTGTAAAGAGCTGAAGCGAGGAAAAAGAGACGACGAGAAATAGTTCCATGAAGGTATCGTAGAACATAAAGGAGATGACTGTAGTGGAGCTGTGTGGGAGCAGAAACAAACTAACTCAAGATATGCACAGGATACAAAATGTCAGGATGAGTAACACTAAGATAAACAAGGCTCCCAACAAGGTGACGATAGTGAGTAGGATCAGGAAGAGACTCACCATCAGTAAGATGAAGATGAACATTTACTTCCATAGGAGTCTCAGCTGCGCTGATCAGTAAGAAATGCACGCTCAAGAAGATCCTGAATATATTTTTCTTGGGATAAATAGAAACCCTCAGGGGTAGAGATAACCTCAATCCCAAGAAAGTAGCGAAGTGAACCCAGATCAGACATAAGAAACTGCTCATGAAGACGCTTCTTAATAAAAGTGATGTACTCAGAATCATCTCTAGTAATAATCATATCAACATATAACAGAAGAAGCGTCCGACCATGAGGCGAAGTGTGAATAAAAAGAACAGGATCGTGAGCATTGGCAGAGAAACCAGCTGCAGTGACAACAGAAGAGAAACGATCAAACCAAGCGTGAGGAGCTTGCTTGAGACCATAGAAAGAGCGGCGAAGGCGACAAACCATACCCTTAGGAACAGAATACCCAGGGGGCTGCCGCGTGTAGACCTCCTCACGCAACTCGCCATTGATAAAGGTATTCTTGACGTCCAACTGGGAGATCTACCACTGGCGAACAGAGGCCACAGTAAGAAGAGTGCGAACAGTGGTCATGTGAGCAATCGGAGCAAAAGTCTCATCATAGTCACGACCATGCTCCTGCTGAAAATCGCGCGCCACAAGATGAGCCTTGTAGCGCTCAAGAGAACCATCAGAGTGGGTCTTAACCTTGTAGACCCACTTGCATGTGATAGGAGTGATACGTGCAGGAAGAAGAACAAGATTCCACGTGCTAGTACGCTCAAGGGCAACAATCTCCTCTGCCATCGTATGCTGCCACTCCTAATGAATAATAGCATCACGATAAGAAGTCGGTTCAGCAAGAGCAGTGACAGCAAAACCAAAACGCGTAGGAAGCCGAATAGACTGGCGATCGCGAAGAGCATAACGAGGAGATGCTGAAGAGGATGGCCCATCAGAAGAAGAGGGAAGAGTTCTGAACCCGCGGATGACGGGTATAGTAGAGAGGATAAGAAGGAACAAAATCAGGACTAACCTCAGGAGAGGATGCTGGTAGTGAAGAGGATGCCAACTGGGAAGAAGGCACCAGAGAGACCAAATGCAGTAGTGATGCAGGAGAGGATGCTGGTGGTGAAGAGGGTGTCGACTGGGAAGGAGGCACCGGAGAGACCAAAGGCTGTGGTGATGGAGTGGCAACTATTGGAGTGGAAGGAAAAGTTAGGAAAGAAAGTGCCTCGACAATAGATACTAAAGTGGAGGAAGAAGGGTGTGGATAGAAAGACGAGACTCATCAAAAGTAACGTGCCGAGAAATCCGCATCTGTCGGCCAACAGGGTCTCAACAGCGATATCCCTTGTACTCAGCACTGTAGCCTAGAAAAACACACTCAACACACTGAGCGGTCAGCTTGGTGCGCTCACGAGGTGCAAGAAAAACATAGTACACACCCAAAGAGGCGAAAACTGGAATAATCAGGAGTCTTGCCACATAGGCGCTCGACTGGAATCCCACCTTGAAGAGCAGAGAAGGACTGAATGTTGATAAAAAAAAGTGGCAGTGGAAACAGCTTCAGCTTAGAAGTGTGGCAGAACATTAGAAACAAGCATAAGAGCACGAGCTGTCTCAAGAAAATGGCGATGCTTGCGTTCGGCCACATCATTCTGAGCATGAGCACCTGGACAAGAAAACTGAAAGTGCCCTGCTTCAGCGAGAAAAGCACGAAGAGCTCCAGATAAGTACTTCCCAACAGAGTCAGCACGAAAAATCTGAATGAAGAGTCAAACCGAGTACGGACTATAGTAGCAAAAGTCTTATAGATGGATAAAACATCATTACGAGAGGACATAAAATAGATCCATATATACCTAGAAAAATTATCAATAAAAATGATATAATATTGATGACCTCCTTTGGAGACAAAAGGAGCTGGTCCCCATACATTAGAATGAACAATATCAAAAGGACGCTGAGATACTGACTCGCTAGAAGGATATGAGAGTTGAAGCGTTTGACAAGCTTACAACCCTTACAATGGAGAAAGACATCACCAGACACAGATCCTAAAAGGCCACGACGAAGTAAAGAAGATATACGTGACCCACAAAGATGTCCCAAACGATGATGCCACTGAGCAAAAGAGGCGGTGGAGGCGATAGCAAACACGGAGGCAGTGGTAGAGGCGACCAGACTGGCAGGGGCAGCGGAAGGACGTCGAAGCCGGTCCAGCTCCCAGAGCCGTTGGAAATCACAATGGCGAGGGCCAGTACCAACTAGAGTCCCCGTGCGACGATCCTGAACACAAGAATCAGAATCGAGAATAACATGATAACCATGATCAGTAAGCTGGACGACAGATATGAACTGCATGGTTAATTTTGGGACATGAGAAATAGCAGGAACAAGAAAAAATGAATTGGAAAGAGTGCCTCGTCCTGTGACAGATAGATGTACCATCGGCTGTCTGAACAGTGATAGGAGCAACTAGAGGGCTATCGGAAGTGAGAGTTGTAGAATCAGATGTTATATGAAAAGAAGCTCCAAAATCAAGAATCCAAGGTGATGTACCTGAGGAAGGAGTGGAAGGTGATCTCTTACCCGAATACTGAGTAGCAGAACCAGCAGTACCAGACGATGTAGAAGCAACCATGTGACCTAACAACTGTAGAAACTGCTGAGTGTCAGAGATACCAGGACTCCGCTGAGAAGAGGAATCTCCAGTGCCCCTCGGCGGACGAGCACCACGGCGAAAATCCTTCTTGTAGCAAAACTGTTCCACATGTTCGTCCCTGTTGCAATAAGTGCAGTGGAGTCTCCTACCAAGAGCAGCTGTCACTGGTGAAGTCGCAATCGGTGAAGAAGTCACGGGCGAAGTTGAAGAAGCCGCCAAAACTGAAGGAAACAACGACGATGACAGTAGACCCGCACCACCAAGACGGATCTCCTCAGTACGAACAGCTGTAAGGGCCTCTAACAAAGTTACACGAGGGTGACGAGCGAGCAACTGAGCACGAGTCTTCTCAAACTCTGACCGGAGACTTGTTAAGAAGTCGTAGATGTGACGAAGCTCAGATGAGGCTAGCGACGCGACAAGATCGACAAAGCGATAAACATCTGGCCCTAAAGAGTCAATCTGACGCCATATCGCGGACAGCTGAGCGTAGAACTCGTCCACAGTGGCATCTCCCTGCTGCAGCGACTGCTCTTGACGCACAACAGCAAGGTACAAGGAATCACCAGATGGCTCGTAGCGGGTGCGCAGATGTGCCCACATCGTCTGGGCGGAAGTTAGACCAATAATATAACCAGTGAGATGCATCTCCATGTTGGCAACCAAAACAGCAGAAGCACGAGCATCCTCATCAATCCATGTCTTGTGAGTAGCAAACTCAGACTGAAAAGTCTCCATGGCAACCTTAAAAGCCTCAGAAGGTGGAGTAGCGCAAGACGGACAAGGCAACTCGCCGGTAAGAAACTCCCAAAGACGCTGACCACATATGTGGAGACGCATATGCTGAAACCAATCCCGATAGTTAAGACCATCGAAGATCACCGGGCAACGAGGAATAGAGACGGAGCCTGCAGAAGAAGACATTTTTTCTCTTTTTTTTGTCATCCTACTCAAAAACCACTCAACCACCACTCAACCGAATAACAAAGGCACAGGACAGTCTCACCAAAACCGAAGCAAAGAAGCTGCTGGCGACTCGGTTGTCAACTAGCGGCTCGGCGGCGGCGGCGGCGAGATCACCGGAGGTGGCAAGACCCCCAGTGGCGACTAGTGCAGTGGGTCAAGTCTTCCGTAGGCGCCGGCGAATCTTCTTCGGAGCGACGGCGGGCTCCTCAGGCGGCTCCCAGACGTGGCGTCGGCGGAGATCCTGGACCCGAGCGGCGTCGGCGGAGGCCCGGGCTGGTCCCCAGCGGCGGCGAGATCCGAGACCCGAGCAGGGCGAGATCCGGGCGAGTCCCCCATAGGAGCGGAGATCCAGGACCCGAGCGGCGTCGGCGGAGATCCGGGCGGGTCCCCAGCGACGACGAGATCTGGGCGATGGAGACAATCCCCAGCGGCGGCGAGATCCGGGACCTGAGCGGCGTCGGTGGAGATCCGGGCGGGTCCCCAGCGGTGGTGAGATCTGGGCGGTGGAGACAAGCACGAAAAGCCACGGGCGGCTGTAATGAAACCCTTGGTATGACAAATTCTAGGCTCTGATACCATGTTATGAATAGTGTTTGTATTCATCATGAGGCCAAATGGCCAATATATATACACGTACAGGTATATCACTTATGCAGAAAACTCTTTATACAACAGGGTAATTACACATATACATGAGATATATATAACAATAACCATGTTAATCCATGCATCACAATGAGATATACATATACTAGTAGGGGACTGTTTATGGGTAGATGCGTTGGTATGCTAGTACCTATGTGATTTCCTCCGAAGTTGTCAAATCCTACTATGCACATAAAGTAAAACCAAACTCCCGGTGCTGTGTTTTTTTGGAAAAAAACTTGATAAAAACTTCCAAGAATTTGCTTCTAGGCTTCTAGCATGTTAGGATGTATATGTATGCTCTGTATATTTTTTCTGTTCTTTATTGTTTCACTTCTTAACCATTAAGATTGTATTAAAAAAGGACCAATGGCATTATTGTGTTGGTTTCTGCTGCTTGACAGGCATCTGGCAACTCCAGTGCTCTCTTCCTGACTGCTGCTGCACAAAATCTCTTGTGTCTGAAATTAGCGGAGGAGGTTGGTGTCAAGATTGGAAACCCGTGGATATCATGGTTCAAGGTTGCTAGTTTGCCTGCCATCATTTCCCTCTTAGCAACACCTTATTTGTTATACAAAATATTCCCTCCTGAAATAAAGGACACTCCTGATGCCCCTGCATTAGCTGCACAAAAACTGGAGAACATGGGTCCGGTGACAAGAAATGAATGGGTCATGGTTGGTACAATGATTCTTGCAGTTTCACTATGGATTTTTGGGTAAGATTTTGTTTTTTATTTACTGAAAGAATTCTTCCCGAGTTGACTTGCAATCTGTATGCTTTGCTTTATGATTTATTTTGCTTCATTGCTTGTTGCATTTTTCATGAGCTGTACCTTACTGCTTCTCACTGTTCTATGAATGGAGACACATAATATACACAGAACAAGTACTTTTACGGCTGCTGCCTGCTGCCTTAGTAGTTGTAGTATATATCATACTCTGTACTAGTGTGAAATCAGTACAGTGTTCCTTCCAATTATGACTATCGAGATGTTTCAAATTTTCTGTTTGCAAAAGGTTCCACATGATTTAAAGAATTAGTTTTCCGAAATAGCAGCTTATTCTTTGCTTGCACCTTGTTGACATTTGCACACAAGCAAAGATTCAACCAAATAGTAACTAAAACAGGAGATCCAGTAAATTCTGTTTCTTATGACATCATTGTTCCAACTCCTGCTATGTTTCTTTCTAATGCGTACTGATTTTGTGCTGGATTGTTTCAAAATCTTTATGCTTGGCTGTCACTTTCCATATACCACAGATTTTAGTACATGTTGTCTTAAGATGTGGTATGGTAATTGGTGACCAAGATCAGAAGTAGGAAAGTAAAACATCAACAGAATTGCTTTGGAATGCTAAAAGTGCAACCTGAATTAAGAGTTATTCTTATTCCCGTATTGTTAATAACATTTTTGCCTATTTTGAGAAATAAACAGAAACGTGTACTTCTTTGTGCATTGGTATAAATGCAGCCTCTGTATAATCTGTTATACAATTTATTGTGCAGGGATGCTATCGGTGTGTCAAGTGTTGTTGCTGCTATGGTTGGGCTCTCAATTCTTCTTCTGCTTGGGGTGCTGAACTGGGATGATTGCTTGAATGAGAAGTCTGCATGGGACACCTTAGCATGGTTTGCTATTCTAGTTGGAATGGCAGGGCAACTTACTAATCTCGAGATTGTATCATGGATGTCAAATTGTGTTGCCAAGGTTCTCCAGTCTTTCTCATTGAGTTGGCCTGCGGCATTTGGTGTTCTTCAGGCCTCCTATTTCTTTATTCACTATCTATTCGCAAGCCAAACTGCACATGTTGGAGCTTTATACTCGGCATTCCTTGCCATGCATTTAGCAGCTGGTGTTCCTGCTGTACTGTCGGCACTCGCTTTGACATACAATTCAAATCTCTTTGGTGCACTAACACATTATAGTAGTGGGCAGTCTGCTGTATACTATGGAGGTAATTTTACTTGTCCACCTACTTGAATTCAATTTTTCCCCATGTTCAGAAGCAAGCCATCATGTTTGTATCTTACATTCCCTACTTGTTTCTTCTCTCAGCCTCCAAAGTAGATGCGTAGGGCAGTTCATCAACTGATAGAATTTTGTTTGGTATTGTAATGTTATTTAAAAAACACATTTTGGCAAACCATTCTTTGATAGTTTGCACTGTTATTTACTTATTTGAATTTATTTTTTAAAGAAAAGTGCATTACCAATATTTCACTAGGTATTGTGAGTGTGTTTGATAACTACCTTTTTTTTAAGATCGATAACTACCTTACTTCATATCTTTGAGTAGAACAACATTGAAATTCTGAGCCTAATAAAGAAATAAAACGACAAGCCAATGCATATAAATGGACAATTGAATAAAATCGTTTGGTTTATTTGACTATCAGTTTGCCATATTGGGAGTTTAGGTCTTTATTATTTGGAATAAGTCTACTTTACAACCCTCAACTATGACCTCAGTCCGATTTTCAATCGCCAACCTCTAAACCATTTACTTTTCACTCCTGAACTATTAAAATCGTTCATTTTTCAACCCTAGATTGGTTTCATAAGGGAATAGGTCCACTTTATGCCCCTCAACTTTGGACTTGGTCCAATTTTCAAAACGGTTTACTCTCCATTCTTAAACTATTAGAACTGTTTATTTTCAACTCTATGTTGGTTTCATAAGTGGTTTCAACAAAGGAAAACATGAATGGAGAGCTCTAGAAAGTGGCAGGCTGGGCATGGCTCCAGTGATGAGGTGGTAGAGAGGCATGGGTGAGGGAAAAACGAAATGCTCGCGATATAAAAAACATTATATTGATGATGGTACGGTGGAAGAGAGGTAAAAATGAACACACCAAAAGATAGGTGGGGAATAGATGATGCTTGTGTATGAAGGAATCAGACGGATTCTCATCAGTCACAACGAACTACAGCGGAGAAGCTTGACAGCGTTGGAGAAGAATTTTGATTATGAGCAGTTGTTAGCATGAAACTCAATTTAATTTGGGAATGTGAGGAATGAGGTTTTGGAACACGATATGACGCGGATGGTTTTGAGAAGAGGAATTAGGACAAAGTGGTTGACTAGTGGGCCCTCCCTTTTTATTTTATTTTTTCGTGATCTGATAAACGTATTGCTAAGAGGTGAGGTCACATCAGTTTATGTTATGTATTAGAATGCCATTAGTGTGCATTGTCCATTAGGATGACATTAAAGCTAAAACCACTGCTAAGTCAGAATCAAACTAGAGCGGTTTTGTGTGAAGATTTTTTTTTTTTGCATCGGTTTTAATAGTTACGGGTGAAAAGTGAACGGTTTTAAAATTGAAGGTTGAAAATTGGACTAAAGGCATAGTTGAGGGTTGTAAAGTAGATCATTGAAGCTAAACCACCACCACATCAAATCAAACCGGAGCGGTTTTTGTGTGAAGGTTGTGTTATGAACGGTTTTAATAGTTTAAGAGTGAAAAGTAAACAATTTTGAAGTTGGAGGTTGAAAATCAAACCGAGGCTATAGTGGACTTATTCCTTATTATTTATCATTTTACCAATTACCTGTTGTTTTCCTTGTGCAGCGGGGTATGTTGACCTTCCTGATGTATTCAAGCTGGGTTTTACAACAGCCGCAATTAATGCTGTGATATGGGGAGTTGTTGGTACATTTTGGTGGAAATTTTTGGGGCTTTATTGAGAGTTGCTGCAGTGTAATAAGTTGACGAAAATTGTTCTGTACTACACCAGTAATTCATGTCTCATCGTTCTGGAGGGGTTTCATTTTTCTTCGGGGGCGCTTGATGAATGCATAATAATAGAGCAAGTTCATCTTTAGAAGTTTTGAACATGCTACATTTATACAGAATGATCAACCCAGAAGGGTTCACATAGGTTGTTAAAAACTGTCTTGTATCCTTCATTTTGTAGAACTTCCATCTTCCCCATGAACGACATTCACTGCAGGAATGAGTTTTGATTCCAAAACCTGGCATTTTCTTACTTGCCGTGGCAATTATGTTTTATGCTCTCAGACTGTATGTTTGTGCAGGTGGCTGATATTTTTCACCTCATTTTGGAAAAATGAGAAACCTGCATCAATAATTGTCATTTTTCTTCTTGTATGGCTGTCAAGCATACCAGTCATCAGATAAAATCTCACGCCTTCTGTTCGCTTGATACCGCGGCCCTCGACATTTGCATCTCAGGAATGACGCCGCCGAGGCGCTGCCTCGGCGGGCGGCCGTTGGTACGTCAGCCGTGCACCGGCCCAGGTGTGAGAGGCGCGAGACGGTTCCTGCATGGGCCCGCAGCGGCACACGGAGAAGAGGCTGCAGCTGCGCTGCAACGAGAGTAGGGAAGAGCCGGCCAGCCGGCTAGGTCTGTTGCATGCATCCCCTGCCACTCGTGCTGGCGCATCTGGGCCGCAAAGACCAGGTATTGGTGTCTGTCTCTTCAGCTTAATTATGACAAATTTTTGCGTTACGATTTCCCCTCTTTTCCCCCCCAAAGTTTAGAAATGATCGAATTTTGATCATGAAAGTTGTCACCTAGCCGTACGTATGCCACGCCTCAAGATTCACGCACCCTTGTCTTTCAAGGTTCACTGACTACACTTGGCCCAAACCTATATCGCGGTAGGCAGCGGTAGCCTGACGGTGCCGTAGGCGAGGCAGCGAGAGCGTGGACTCTAGACCAACCATATATGTGTGCCCTCAAAAATTATTGTACCTCATAAGGTAGACAGAATCAAAGAACGTCTCAGCTCCGGCCAGCTTTACGTGACGACGACAACGGGGGACAGCAGATCGAGGAGGCCAGGGACAGGGAGGAACAACGCCGCAAGCGGGCACGCACTTAGCGCACCGGAGCCCTCGCCTGGCCACGTGAGCCGCGACACGGGCCATGCGGCACGTTCTCTCCTCTCCAAGGGGCGGGACGGAAGGCCCAGTACACGAGTGGCCCACGCACCGCACCGCAATTGATCGCTTTCCTAGCTTGCCACGGCAGGCGCGTGGGGGAGGGAATAGGCTTTTCGGCCAGGGTGCGGACGTGCGGTGCGTGCATGCATTGGTCTAGAGGTGGGAGACAGGTTGTGTTTTTTTGGATCGGCCGAGGTCCAGCTGGTCCAACACGGTCCAAATACGGTATGAATACGTCATGTGGTGGGTCATGATGGTATAGTACGAACAATGGGCTGGTTGAGCCTAGAAACCCGCCCCGTCGGACACCACGGCACGACACGGGAATCGTGTTGTACTCGTGCCGGCTCAGCACGGGTGGCACGGTGGCGTCGGTGGCCGGGCCACCTCGACCTCCACCTCGCCTCCCCCTTCCATCGTTGTCCCATATCCACTACTCTCACAGTCATCCTCACAATAACAACCCATCACAGAGCAGAGAGAGTAGAGGGGAAAGACTAGACATGCCTGCTCGTTGGCCATGTCGGCCTAGACCTTGAGCGCCTCGATGGCCGTCATCTCTATCTTCTGCAGTGAAAACGCCAGGATCTCATCAACGGTGACTGGCACCTCCCAGGCGTTCCAGATGCCGGTGGCAATCCTCTCCTTGCGCCCATCACTCATCGCCGCGGACATTGTCTGGAGCAAGAGACGGACTGAGCCGCGCTAGAGCTCACGCCGAGTTCCTTGCTCCTCACACTGATGATCGCCGATGCCATGCCCTTGAAGGCGATCTGCTCTACCGTCTTGCCGAATGGGGGAGAGGGAGGCAGTTGTGGGAGGAGGGGGAGGAGAGGGAGCGCCCGGGGAGGAGGGGCGCAGCGGGGGGGGGAGGGGGAGGGTCGGGAGAAGAGGGGCGCGTGCTGCGGGGAGAGAGGGGGAGGGAGGCCGGGGGAGGAGGGGACGTTGCTGCGCAGGTGGGGGGTGGGAGGGGAGGCGCGAGGAGGAGGGGCAGGAGGGAGGCGGCGGGGGAGGAGGGAGAAGAGGAGAAATGGGGGAGACCAAGAGAAGAAGAAATGAGGAGTAGGTTGGCATCGGGTGAAAAAAAAAGAGGTGGAGAAAGGGAAAAGAGGAGAAAAGAAATAATGATGAAAAAAGGGGAAAAGGAAAAGAAAGAGAAAAGAGAAAAAGAAAGGAAATGAATAAAAGAAAAGGTAGATGGGTTATAATAATAATAATAATAATAATAATAATAATAATAATAATAATAATACTAATAAACGAATTTGTTTGATTGACTTATTTTTATAGTTTGCAATCAACAATGCTTATAAGAGTAGCAGGAAACACTATATTCAACTCTAGAGAGACTTAAAGAAGGTAAGTAGGTAACATTTAGGGATATCAACAATTGCTAAATTTATCAATATGACATATGGTTCTACATTATATAAAAGCTTAATGCCTTTACCTATAATCTCCCTGTTTTAAAATGTTATTAGTTGATTGTATTAAAGAAAAATGCAACAGAGTAAATAGCTGCAGAAGCTTGTTGACACAATGCAAATGATAACGAGGGAACAAGACGAAAGGTTATCAAATAAAGAGGGAATAGTTAGTGTATGATATTGGATATTTTTTCTTTTAAGTCTTATCTGGTTCAATGGTTTCTCATACTTAGTTAATGCTCTTTGGATTCATTTCCTTCCTCTTGAGTCTCTCTTGAGGTTTTATTATTCACATTTGCATTCTAGAAATTTCTACACAATTCATGCTTCCATGCGAGAAAGAGAACCATAGAGTTGCAGAATAAGGTGCCAACCTTTGCAAATAGGTTAGGGTATACCATATTTTCAAACATTAAGAGCTCTAGTTTTTGGAAGTAGATATATGATTGTCTCTTAGAAGTGGATGCATGGTGTATGCCATTTTGTCACATTCATCTTGTCTCCTACATAAAGGGTGAAAGCTGAGGTGCTACATTATTAGTCCAGAACATCATCCCTTACACAAGCAAAGGAAACATGAACTGCAATCTTCCATCATGTATACACTGCAAACACGCAAAGGTGCTTGACTGAAGGTGCTTGACTGAAGGGTGCTATTTTTGTTCTTCCATGCAACTATTGCTAATTGTATTGTTCTTCCACTCTGTTGGTTTGAGATTTAACAGATATAATAGCAGTTTCAAACTTCAAGACCTTCCTAACATCAAGAAAAAGCACACTTGTCATTTCTACACTCTCTCCGATAGACTCCTAGTATCTATACAAATATACAACATACAATGCGATCTCATTTTGTATATGCCTACATTTGGCAAGTACACATATACGCCACAAGACTAGTATATTGTACACATGTGACTAGTATATTGTACACATGTTACTTTTCCTCTGAAATATTTACGTGCCCATATTTTTATGCAACTAATTCAATTTTAACAAGTTTTTAATGAGATGGGTACAAGAGAAATGAAGATGGCGACCACCGCCACCATCGTTGTCACTGTCTTCGTCATGTATAGTTACTTTAGGCTGGACTAGCATGGCACAAACATCGGTATAGCAGGATTTAGGTTGTACCTGGGCCTAGTCGAAGGCAAGGCTGGTCGACACGGCAGGGTGATCGGGCCGAGCTGGCACGATATAACGCGGCCAGAAGCATGATAGGCCCGAGCCGTACCGGCACGGTACGACCCAATGCCCACCGCTACCTTGGTCAATTGGCCCGGCCGTCGTTGCCATGCCAATCCTTCTCGGCCGTTTGCGTGCGTGTGTGCGGGTAGTGGTGGGAGTTAGCACACCCGGCGGGCCAAGCTGGTATGGTAAGGCATGAACTGCTAGGTCGGGCTAGGCCTGAGAATCAGGTACGTCGGTGTCGAGACCCGAATATGCAAATTCGGACTATCTGTGTAAACTGCACTAGTTCAGGATCACGCTAGTGCACATAGTCAAATATAGATGTAATTACAACCATACACATGATATAATAAAGGGAAAACTCAAATATCAATAAATCTCAAAGGTACGATCTTATGGCCAAGCTTACAAAATCTCTAGCCGGAAGGGCTTCAAAACTAGCAGCAGGAAATCCAAAATAAAGCGTAGCGACCAATCAACAAGCCCACAGGCTATCGAGTGGAGAACGAAGCCTAATCCGTGAAGTCGTCGAAGTACTCTCCTTCTCGAATCTCCTGCTAATAATACTCCTCGCCCTCAACTGAGCAACATAGGCGTAAAGTCATGAGTACATTGGTACTTAGCAAGTCGTTTGTAACAAATGAATGCAATATAATATGCAAGGCTTACCAAAGGAATACTGAAAGGTTAATTTGCATAAAAGATATTTCATAGTAAATATGATAAATAGATTGAAAGCGAACTTCAAATGAAAACAATAATAATAAATAATCAAAGGAATGAACATAAACCACTTGTGAACATCCCATTCACAAGCTAAACCAACAGTGAACTACCTGTCCACTTCCAATATAAACTACCAAGTTTAAAAGATAACGCTAACCCTCGTGTGAAATCACCGAGCATTGTCCATGACCGAGGACACGGCTATTCGAATAGTTTTACACTCTGCAGAGGTTGCACAACTGTACCCACATGATGTGATTAGCTTTGATCTCAGAAAATCACAACAAGGCCTTTACAAAGTTCAATCCCAACCTAATCCTGCCCACTAGGGTTTCGCATCACACCCCCCTTGCGCCACATGAAAATCAGCAACTATGTTCATCTCATTGGCAAGATTAAGTTGAAACCTCCCAAACTAGTCAGCCAGGTCTATCCCATACTAGACATGTGATTTGCACGATAAAGCTCAGATCAATAGCGCACAAAGTTAAGTCCTTAATTTCTACCTGGGCGAGGCTATCACATCCCCGAAGTGAACCTGCACTTCCCCCTTTACTGCACGATCACTCGCCCGAGTGTAAAATCAAGTTTGTATCACCAAGCCAATGACACACCAATGTCA
The DNA here is from genome assembly GCA_036346265.1 of Melocanna baccifera. Taxonomy (NCBI): domain Eukaryota; kingdom Viridiplantae; phylum Streptophyta; class Magnoliopsida; order Poales; family Poaceae; genus Melocanna; species Melocanna baccifera. Next base: position 4,397,169 of record CM070697.1, on the reverse strand, counting down.
TGGCACAGATTTTAATAAACGTGGCACCAACTACAGTTCCATATATCATTAAGTCAAATTAATAATTCACATGTGATGATGAAACCATTCTTAAATTTAAATAAGGCTAAGCAGTTCTATCGTACTACCTATGTGACAATTAACATAGTATCACTAAACAACAACCCAACTTAAGGTGACAATGACATAAGGGTGTTCCAAAGTATCAAGGAGGGATGATCAATTTGGGACAATAACTACCAATTACAACGTTTGAATAAAAGTAGCGATACTATATAATTTAAAACAAAATAATTAAATAAGAGATTGCAAAACTGGGTTCAACATGATCAAAGGACATGACTTGCCTTGGTTATGCTCAGCGAGGTACTCTTGATCTTCGGGCGTTGATCCTGCTCCTTCGGAATCCGAATCTAACAAGAGAGAAAACGACCAAAATAAGAAAAGCACATAAAGTGATAAGCAAATGAACTCCAAAAATCATGAAACTAGAACCAAAAGCTAGAGCTCGATTTTAGATAAATTTTGAAAAAAGAACGGGGTCAATCGAAGCTAGGACGGAGGAGAACGGGCTCTCGAAAAATAAACCCTAAAGATAAATCGGGAAAATCGAAAATCACACTGTGCTGTGAACCCGGTGCACGAAAGACCGAGCGCCGCGGACGGGTCCGAAAGACACGCGGCGGGGCGGCGACATGGCGTCTTGTTGGTGTTGCCACGTGTCAACTGACGTGGCGCTGACGTGGTGACACGTGGCACCTCGGGGGGGTGGACTCGGTTGACGTGGCATGCCACGCCGACGGGCACGCGGCCAGGGTCGCATGCACGTTTGCGGCGCGACAGATCCGGACGGTGGAGAAGGGGATGCGTGGCACGATCTGGGCTTTCGGCTCAGATACGGATGGACGGTGGGGATCGGGCAGCTCGGTGGCGGGCGGCGAGGATCGCCGCGCGTCGGCGTCGCGCGAAGCGGCGCGAGCGGGAGCGTGGTCGGTGATGCGGGTGACGCGCGGCGCTCAGTAACGCGGCGGCGGGCGGTCGCAAGGTCTCGGCGAGCGGCGCGCTCCGCGAGGCTGGCGGCGAGGCGGGGACTCCGGCGACGGCGGCGCGAGGCGAGAGAGCGGAGGCGAAGGCAGCGGCGATGGCTTGCACGCGAACCGAGAAAAGAACACGCGTTAAAAGCACGCGAATCGAGGTGGGTTTGATCCGGAGACGGTGCGGACGCGGTGCGGACATGGACGGCCGAGATGAAAACACGCGGCTCGGGACGGATCCAACGGTCATGGCGAGGCGGCGCTAGGGTTAGGGTTGCGTGGGCGCGAGCGGCGCGGGCGTGGGGATGGCGACGCGTGGCTGGCGACCGATCGAACGGTGCGGAGGCGAGGTAGGTGGGCGAGGGGGCCGGGCCGAGCTGGTGCTGCCGCGTGGCTGGGAGGGACGATCGGACGGCGGAGAGCAAGGCTAGGCGGGAGCGACTGCGCGGGCGAGCCAGCTGACGAGGAGGTGACACGTGGCGGGGAGGGATGGCCGACACGTGGAGAGGGGCGGATCGGGCGGCTGAGTGGATTTCCCCAAATTCCTTTATTCCAGAAATTCAAATAAACTCCAAAAAAACTCTACAAAATAGCAAATAAATCCCAAAAATTCACCCAAAATACCAAAAAATTCCTTGTGACACCAAGAACTCAAATAAAATATTTACAACTTATGTTAATACTTATTTTACTCAGATTAAATTATTTTAAATTTCAAAAATTTATTTGAAGCTTGATTTAATTCCAAAAAAATCTAGAAAATTTATTTTTGAAATCTAGGCTTTATAAACTGCAGAAAAAGATGATGTTACAAACCTTACCGCCTTAAATGAGATCTCGACCCCGAGATCTGGGCTAGCTAAGAGAATAGGTTCGGGAACTCGGCTTTGAGGTCCTCCTCGTGGTCCCAGGTTACTTCCTCCTCTGAATGGTTGCTCCGCTGAACTTTGCAAAAATAGACCACTTTATTCCGGGTGACTCGCTCTGACACTTCCAAAACTTTGACTGGATGCTCTTTGTATGACAGATCCTCCTGCAGGTCAACGGCCTCAACTAGCAAACCTCCTCTGGCACACACAAATACTTCTTCAGCTGGGACACATGAAAGATGTCATGTACCCCACTGAAGGTCGCAGGTAGCTCTAACTGATAAGCAACCTCTTCTCTGCGTTTTAAAATCCTGAACGGACCAACATATCTCAGTGCAAGTTTTCCTTTCAACTGAAACCTCTTCACACCCTTGAATGGTGTGATCCTGAGATACACAAAATCATCTGGCTCAAAACTCAGCTCTCGACGTCTGGTATTTGCATAACTCTTCTGTCTAGTCTGGGCAATTTTCAACCTTTCTTAAATCAAATGGACCTTGTCCTCAGCTTCTTTTAAACAGTCTGGACTAAACACCTGACCTTCCCCTGTCTCTTTCCAATTGAGAGGGGTTCTGCATTTCCTGTCATAAAGTGCCACAAACGGAGACATCTGCAAGCTGGCCTAGTAACTGTTATTGTACGAAAACTCTGCAAAAGGCAAACAACTATCCCACTTGGACCCGTGATCTAGCACACATGTTCTCAACATGTCCTCAAGAATCTGATTTACTCGCTCTGTCTGACCATCTGTCTGAGGGTGATATGTTGTACTGAAATTCAGGTGAGTTCCCATAGCCTTATGGAAACTACCCCAAAAATGTGAGGTGAACTGCGATCCACGATCTGACATAATTTTCTTTGGAACTCCATGTAAACTGACAATCCTTGACATATACAGCTCTGCTAATCTGTCACCACTGTAGGTTGTCTTAATTGGAATGAAATGAGCAATCTTAGTTAATCGATCCACGATGACCCAAATCGAATCATAGCCCTCTTTGGTCTTAGGCAGACCGACTATGAAGTCCATACCAATTTCTTTCCATTTCCACTCAGGGATTTTCAATGGCTGTAGCAAGCCTGCTGGTCTCTGATACTCTGCCTTTACTCTCTGACAAACATCACAAAGTGCCACATACTCAGCGATCTCACGTTTCATGCTTGGCCACCAATATTTATTCTTAATGTCCTGGTACATTTTGGTACTGCCGGGATAAATCGAGTACAACGACTCATAAGCCTGTTTTAACAACAAATCCTTCAGCTCTGGCTTATTGGGCACACATGAACGCTGCTTGAACCACAAGGTTCCTTGGTTATCCACTGTAAATCCTGACTCCTTTCCTTTACTCATGTTTTTCTTGATACGCTGAAATGCCTCATCATCTGACTGAGCCTGACGAATCTGACCATCCAAGGTAGACTGTAACTCCATTGCTGCCAAAAATCCATGCTCAACCAACACTAGGTTAAGCTTCTGAAATTCCTTATGCAAGGCTGGCTGACTCTCCCTAACATCACTGAATTGCAATACACCTTTCTGCTCAAAACATCTGCATCCACATTAGCCTTTTAAGGATGATAATGTATACCAACATTATAATCATTTATCAGCTCTAACCACCTCCTCTGCCTGATGTTAAGCTCGGACTGGGCAAAAATGTATTTCAGACTCTTATGATCCGTGTAAACCTCACATCTATTACCTATCAAATAATGACGCCAAATATTCAAAGCATGCACTACGGCTGCTAACTCCAAATCATGAGTAGGGTAGTTCTCCTCATACGGTCTCAACTAGCGTGAGGCATAGGCTACTACTCTCTTGCCTTGCATCAAGACACAACCCAAACCTTTGCGAGAGGCATCGCAATAAATCTCAAAATCCTTATTTATATCAGGCAATACTAACACTAGGGCTGTGGCCAAACTCTCTTTCAATTTTTGAAAACTTTTCTCGCACTCTAGCGTCCATGTGAATTTCTTTTCTTTCTTGAGCAACTGCGTGAGAGGTCTGGCTACACTGGAAAATCCCTCAATGAAGCGACGGTGATAACCTGCCATACCCAGAAAACTCCTGACCTTGGTCACTGATGTGGGCGACTGGCAATCCAAAACATCCCTCACTTTTTCGGGATCAACTGCAACTCCATCTGCTGTCATCACATGACCTAGGAAGGCGACTTCCTTCATCCAAAATTCATATTTGCTGAACTTAGCATATAACTGATTATCTCTCAACTTCTGTAATGCTAATATTAGGTGTTCTTCATGCTCTCTCTCATCCTTGGAGTAAATCAAAATATCGTCAATGAACACCATGACAAACTTATCCAAATATTCTATGAACACCTTATTCATCAAATACATGAAGTAAGCTGGAGCATTGGTCAAACCAAATGACATGACTGTGACCTCGTATAAACCATAACGAGTTGAGAATGCTGTCTTAGATATATCCTCCTTTCGAATCCTCATCTGATGATATCCTGACCTCAAATTAATCTTGGAGAAAACTCCTGCTCCCTTAAGCTGATCAAACAAGTCATCAATCCTGAGAAAATGGTACTTATTCTTGATGGTGACCTCATTAAGTGCTCTGTAGTCCACACACATGCGTTGACTACCATCCTTCTTCTTAACAAATAACACTGGTGCTCCCCACGGGGATGAACTAGGTCTGACGTATCTCTTATCCAAAAGCTCCTGGATTTACTTCTTCAACTTTGCTAAATCATTGGCTGGCATCCGATAGGGTCTCTTAGAAATCAGAGCGGTACCTGGTACAAGCTCAATCAGAAACTCTACCTCTCGCTCTGGTGGCATACTTGGAAGGTCATCTGGAAACATATCAGGCTACTCGCTAACAACTGGTACACCCTCCAACTGGATCACCTTGCTCTGGCAAACCATGACTGACTCTGACTGACACTCGCTGGCTACAAACTGTACCTTAATCCCATCTGAATTGGCTAAGGTCACTGCTCTGCTCCCACAGTCTAACACTGTCTGCTGCTTCTGAAGCCAATCCATACCCAAGATTACATCAAGGGACTGGATATCCAACAAAATCAGGTCGACCCTAAACTCAACTCCCTAAATGGTTATCCTAACTCCTGGACAACCTAGGTTTAATCTCAACTCGGAACCGGGGGATTGGATTAAAAGAATAGATCCAAGAGCAACAGTTTTCAAATGTTGTTTTAAAGCAAAACTCCGAGAAACAAACGAATGCGAAGCTCCAGAATCAAACAAAACTGTAGCAGGAACTGAATTGACTAGGAACTTACCGATCACATCCTCCGTGCTGCTGTGCCTCCTCTCAGATGGCGTGGTTTACCCGCCTCACCACCGGTGTCCGCCGGCTTTGTCACGATGCCGGGTGCTCCTCGCCTCCTGCTCCTAGGGTCGGAGTCCGACCGGGTGTGGCTCCCAAATCGAAGCGAACTGACGTCGGGGCCTGCCTCTGGGGGCACTTGCTAGCATAGTGTCCTGGCTCATGACACTTGAAGCAAGTGACAGACGCTGCTAGGTTGTTGTTCTTCTCTGCTGGCATTGCTGGACCCATGGGACACCGACGGTGGCGGCGCGCGCTTGGGCGAGTCTCAAAATCGCCGCTATTGCTGCTGAGGCACTCGTGCGAGCTGATAAGAACCAAAGCGAGGCCTCTGAGACTGGTACAACTGTGATCTCTGCTGGATCATCCTCTCCTTGCAAGATTCCTTGAGCTCGCAGCGACTCTCCTCAACGAGAATGGCCTTATCCACCATCTGCTGAAAACTAGCATAGTCGTTACCCACGACCTGCACCTTCAAAGCTGGGTTCAAGCCCTTCTTGAACCTCTTCTGACGAGCAGCGTCCGAGGCTACATCCTCAGGTGCGTAGCGAGCTAACTGAGTGAATTTGTTGAGGTATTCACTCACTGACATGTTCTTCTGCTGCAACTCCCGAAACTCGTCCTTCTTCATCTCGACCACTCCATCCAAGACGTGGGCATTATGGAAGGTTTTGGCGAACTCTGTCCATGTGATGCTGTTCTGGTCCTCATGGGCGGCACAGTAGTTTTCCCACCACTCTGCTGTGGCTCCCTCAAGCTGATGTGCTGCGTACAACACCTTCTCTCTGTCGGTGCACTGAGCTAAGTTCTGCTTCTTCTCAACTGAACGAACCCAATAATCATTTTCCAAAGGCTCTGAAGAACTGGAGTAGGTGGACGGTCTCGTCCTCATGAACTCTGCATAACTGTACTGCTGACGAGGTGCTGGTGGTAGTACTGGCTCCTTGTGCTGTCGTTGCATCATAGCCTGCATATTCTGCATCATTATCTGCATCATCTGAGTTTGTGCCACCAAGTTTAAAAGATAACTCTAACCCTCGTGTGAAATCACCAAGCATTGTCCATGACCGAGGACGCGGTTATTCGAATAGTTTTACACTCTGTAGAGGTTGCACAACTGTAGCCATACGATGTGATTAGCCTCGATCTCAGGAAATCACAAAAAGGCCTTTACAAAGTTAAATCCCAACCTAATCTTGCCCGATAGGATTTCGCATCTTAGAAAATCAAGTTTGTATCACCAAGCCAATGACACACTAATGTCATGGCACAAATTTTAATAAACGTGGCACCAACCACAGTTCCATATATCATTAAGTCAAATTAATAATTTACATGTGATGATGAAATCATTCATAAATTTAAGCAAGGCTAAGGAGTTCTATCGTACTACCCATTTGACAATTAACATAGTATCACTAAACAACAACCCAACTTAAGGTGAGAATGACATAAGGGTGTTCCAAAGTATCAAGGAGGGATGATCAATTTGGGACAATAACTACCAATTACAAGATTTGAATAAAAGTAGCGATGCTATGTAATTTAAAATAAAATAATTAAATAATAGATTGCAAAACTGGGTTCAACATGATCAAAGAACACGACTTGCCTTGGTTATGCTCAGCGAGGTACTCTTGGTTTTCGGGCGTAGATCCTGCTCCTCCGAATCTGAATCTAACGAGAGAGAAAATGACCAAAACAAGAAAAATACATAAAATCATAAGCAAATGAACTCCAAAAATCATGAAACCAGAACCAAAGCTAGAGCTCCAAAAATCACATTGTGCTGTGAACCCGGTGCACGAAAGACCGAGCGCACGGAGATCGGGTCCACGGAACAGTACACGCAGACGGGGGCGATGCTGACGTGGCGTGCACTGGTGCTGCCACTTGTTAGCTGACGTGGCGACACGTGGCACCTGGGGGGGGTGGACTCGGCTGACGTGGCATGGCCACGTGGCATGCCACGTTGGTTAGGGCTGACGTGGCCTAGGGCTGATGCGGCGATGCTCGGGCGTGGCGGCAGCGGTAGGATCCGACGGTGGAGAACGGGACGCGCGGCGCGATCTGGGCCTTCGGCTCAGATTCGGATGGACAGCGGGGATCGAGTGGCTCGGAGGCGGGGCGGCGGGGATCGCAAACGCGGGCGCAGACGCGAGTCGCGGAAGCGCGCGCGACGCGAGGGGCGAGCGGGTGCGCGTCCGCGACGCGCGGCGACGCGGGGTGACTCGGCGACGGAGGCGACGCAGCGGCGGGTCTCACCGGCGAGGTCTCGCGACGGCGGCAGCCCGGCGCAGCGCGGCGAGATGGGGACTCGGCGACGGCGCGTGCGGCTCCGAACAGGCGCGCGAGGCGAGAGCGAGGCGAGGCGGCGGCGACGGCTTGCACGCGAACCGAGACAAGAATGCACGTTAAAAGCACGCGAACCGTGGTAGGTTTGATCTAGAGACGGCGCGAACGCGGTGCGGACACGGACGGCCGATACGAAGACACACGGCTCAGGACGGATCCAACGCTCACGGCGAGGCGGCGCTAGGGTTAGGGTTGCGTGGGCGCGAGCCGCGCGGGCGCGGGGATGGCGACTCGTGGCTAGTGACCGATCGAACGGTGCGGAGGTGAGGTAGGCGGGCGAGGGAGCCGGGCCGAGCTGGTGCTGCCGCGTGGCGGGGAGGGACGATCGGACGGCGGAGAACGGGGCTAGGCGGGAGCGGCTACGCGGGCGGGCCGGCTGACGGGGAGGCGACGCATGGCGGGGAGGGATGGTTGACACGTGGAGAGGGGCGGATCGGGCAGCTGAGGGGATTTCCCCAAATTCCTTTATTCTAGAAATTCAAATAAACTCCAAAAAGCTCTAGAAAATAGCAAATAAATCCCAAAAATTCACGAAAAATATCAAAAACTTCCTTGTGACACCAAGAACTCAAAAAAATATTTTCAACTTATGTTAATGTTCATTTTACTTAGATTAAATTATTTTAAATTTCAGAAATTCATTTGAAGCTTGATTTAATTCCAGAAAAATCTAGAAAATTTATTTTTGAAATCTAGGCTTTATAAATTGCAGAAAAACAGGATGTTACAGTCGAGCGAGACGACATGCTTCAATGAGTTGTGCTTGGGCCAGCACGGTCCGAAATTCCTGATGCAATTCTAAACTTTATGAAAATTACAATTTGGCCCTTCCCTATATGTTTTCTTCTGATTTAGAAACATGGTTGGGTCTAGGCCGACACGATGCGACGGCAGTCCATCATGCCCTATGCTATGCCTAAACCTTGCCGAAGGCGAGTTGTGCCGGTATGGCATGGCACGATGGGGTGATCGTGCCAAGCCAGCATGCGGAGGAGGTGGGATTCCTCTACTTTTAACCACAAAACCTCACTCTAGAGCATGATCACCGTCGTCTTAAAATCCCATAGGTACCCCTCCCTACGTTCGAACGAGCGGTTGATTCATGATAGCATAGTAGAATACGACCGAGACCGTGTATGTGGTCGACATTACCCGAATTCATATTTCTATCTGACACTATTCGTATTTGACTTTAAATTCAAAAACAATATAGAATAAGATACAAAATAAGTAATATCTGACTGAATTCAATTCGTTTTTGCCTCCAAATTTGTGATAGCATAGTAATACCACCGAGACCGTCGGCGTGTGGCTGGGGATTTGTTAATCAATTGTCTGGTACCACACACTTTTGTTTGGATTCGGTGCCGGTGAAAGCGTCATGATGGGCTCGCCATACGAAAGCGATACCGAGAGCTCGCCATACGCAAGCCACTCAGCCGCACAATACGGAGAACTCGATAGTGTCCATAAGGGTCTTTGAATATGGCAAGCCACTCATCCGCTACAATACGGTCTATAAGGAACTTTGATGTAGTCCATAATAGCCTAGTGCTTAAAGAAGAGCTCGAATAGGCTACATAGGATTTATGCTGATGTGTACATGCAAATAGCCAGCTGACTCAGACCATTGGAGATGCCCTAATTACCTGCCGGAATAGGCTACTCTTGTAGACTAGAGCTCGCGTGAAAGTAAATTTTCACGTGATTTTTGCAATGTTCATCATGGCCCCCTCTGAATCACAGGAATTTCGTAGCAATCATATCGGAATCACTATTTTTGACATAATTTTTCCCCTTTTTTAAAAGTTTTCCAAACAGACATCTCATTTCATACAACATTGTGCGGTTTCTACTTTGCCAATTGACTATTACTTCTGTTTCGCACACAGGCAAACTTACGTGCATATATATATCGGGCTTGAATCTATTACTCCCATATCCTATAATATAAATTATCATTTTTTTAGAAGCGTTGTCTCATAATATAAGTTTATTATGAAAGTTAAAGTTGTGGTTATTGTAATATTTTCATTATATATCCCGCATTTAATGTTTAAAAGTGGATGAGTAGTTATAATATGTTATTTATAGGAGCATGCATGATCCAATAATATTAAACTTTTCATAGATTTAGGATTTTCTTGGTCTATGCGTACAATGGGTTATTGACTTATATTTGTTGGACTCCTGAGGGTAATTTAGAATTTTTCCAATTTGATGAAATAAAAAAGGAGAAGGGTCCCACCTATCGGTGGGGCAAGATAGGGATAAGGCCAAAGCCTGTTTGGCTGCGCCATTTGGGGGAGGCATTCGGCTGACCGATTCTCCCGGCTGATTGGATCTGGCGACGGCGACGGAGGTGCCACCGGCCGAGTGCTTTGGTGCCGGCCGTGGCTGTAGCCCGCCGGTCTCCACCTTGCTTCCCCTATAAAAGGCAACCTCATCTTCTCCTTTTAGCACCGAATGAAGTGAGTCCTCTCCTCCCTATCTGATCCCTATTTCTCTGGTTGTGGTTCGATCTTGAGTTTGAGGGCAACCGGCCGTGGTTTGCCCCTCGTCGGTGGCGGTTAGGCAATCCGAATCACCGTTCTTTGGGTTTACCCTGTGCGGTTTTCTTGTGTCGTTTCTTTAGATCTAGCAGTGAGGGAATAGTTGGGGATTTACCTTTAGAAGGTATATTTGGCTGGGTGTTGTGCTGAGTGTTTGAAGGAGAATCAGTAACTTGTTCTTGGTGTTCACGTGTATTCTTTGGCCGGAGCTCTCATCGGTCTTGTGCGGTGTCCTCCCCGACCTTCGACTTCTATTTCGGCTACTCGAGGTTGGAGTATGGCATTGCATCTCCATTTGCCATCGTCTCCTTGTGCATCATAGGGAGGTGCTTGGTTTTCTGGGATAGCGCTTTGTGCACCCTTGCCTTATTCGACTGCGTCTCAGTGATTTCGAGTATCACTGGCTTTGTGAGTTTTCGACTGCTTGCTCTTTGCATTTTGCTTCAGATACTTGTATTGTGAGCATTTGTTATTTGTTGCCGCTTAGAAATTGCAAAGAGATGAATGTGAGTTCGGCTTGTTAAGTTCGATGATGATATTAGTCTAATACTGAAATTGGATGATCAAACTTAAGCTCTAAATTAATTACTATTGCTATCACTTATTTATCAATCTTGCAGTCAATCATTTTGAAATAGTTGGTTAATTAGTTTTGTGATCTTTAGTACTTCATGATATATGCTTTACTTGCTAGCTTCGGTTTGCTATCTTGTTGAATATGTGATTGTATTACTAGGAGTATATTAAGTTGAAGTACTTTCCTGTGGTCACTTGTTTTGCCTTCCTGCTGGCCGAAAGTTTAACTTGATGATTTTAGTCTTGGTAGATAGGTAACTTGTTATTTAAGAGCTCAAGGTTTAAATCTCGTTTGACATATCCAATTAGTGAAGAGTATAGACCATAGTAACAGGATGGCCATGATTAAATCTTGTGTAGCCCCATATATGAGAGTACTAATCAATAATATAAATCTTGAGTTTTATGCTAGTTTTAATTATTCTCTAATTCATGAGATTGTTCCTTATGCTCATTTAGCTAGTATTCATGCTTCATACTCAATGTTTATGCTTTCGAATAAATGACATAGTAGAATTACATGTTTAGATGCAATTTCTGTCATTTATATATTGCTGAATATGTGCTTTAATTATACTTGATAATGCTGAAAGTAAATCTAAATTTATGCTTATATCGCATTATTTACAACAATATTGCGAGACAAAGGGAGTACCGTGAAAAAGGGTTAAGAAACACAACATAGCACTAGATAGGACAATACTAAAAAATCGAACAACATAGTATTGAGTAGGACAACACTATGAAATTACATAGGGCAATTCACTATTGGCACAAACCTATCATTCAAGACGAGGACGAAGGCACAAGAGATTTGTTGCGTGAGTGACCATTTATCCCAAGTAGCAATAAGCAAAAGCGTATCCAATCCTTGGAGCGTTACAACTTACAAAAGGTAGGAGAAGTTGAGAACCATTCTGTGGCTCCATGTTAAGGGCCGGAGGAGGAGGGGATCTTTACACGTCGTCTCGTTTTTTCAGTTTTTAAAAATTATTTTTTTAATTTTTCTATAGTAATTAACTTTTAAATAAAATATCTTTTTAAAGATGAGATTTACAAGTTGATTATAGTACACACTGTTACAATTTTATTTATATCGGCTAAAATCGTATATAAATTTTTCTTACTCTACACTCTTCCTTATAAATAATCTAAAAACTATAAAATATAATTAAAAATTATAAACAGTGGCTGAAAAGAACATACACATCTTTTCCATGTCATGGTCCATGCATATGTGCATGAACAGCAGCTCAACCTTTAACAAGCAATTGGTGAGCCCACATCGCTGGTCCTTTTCCGGGGATTTCTCGGTTACCGATCACCCTTTGGAACCTGGTCCTTTCTGTGCACAGTGCTGTGAATGGCAGCATGTGCTCGACGCAGTAAGACCTAACAACTTCGATCAACGTTGGCTGGCCACCGTACGGCCCTGCTTCAAAGCGCTTTTAGCCCTGCCTTTTGATTTTTTGTGAGGACTTTAGCTTTTATGAGTAAAAAAATAAAAATAGTAAAAAATTTAGAAAAATCAGAAAACATCGCTAAATCTTTGAGACAATGTAAAGAAATAAAGAAAAAAGCAAAAAAGATCACAAAGAAAAAAATACAAATTTTAAAAGTTGAAACTGTTTAGAGCGAAACTTTCTCTCAAGGGGCACGAGCCACAGTTATCGACAGCAATCAAAAAATTAGGAGAGTTTGTATTGATGTTTGCTAATGACTTTTGGTTGTGGCTTACGATTTTTAACTGAAAATAAATAGTAATGACTAAAAAAAGTAGCTTTTAGAAGGAGAAAACAAGCAGTGGAAAAAATAAGAGATGTGGGTGTACAACGGGAGTAAGAGAAGTGGTGTGTGTGATACACCTGTGACCTTGCTTTATCCTCGGGGTGAGACGGTAAAAAGAGGAGTGGAGAAGCTGCTTCGAGAAGTCGAATATTCGTATTGATTTTTATTTTTTTAAACAGAAGACAAAAGTTAATACAAATAAAACCTTAATTCCTTCAAGCTAGTTCCACATCTGAACAACCAGAATGAAATGAAATACTTTTACTCCCTCCATGTATAGGTTTTTTTGGTGTGTGTTTTTGTGTTTGCTTTCATTTTTGTATTCTCGCATTGCTTTCATTTTTGTATTCTCGCGTATCCACTGTATGTCGAGATACTATTATTTCTGCTCTCAAAGTATGTGATCTGCTGCGCACCGCAACCATAAGCCACAACTCCACACATCATGTATTACTGCTCCGTTCTTTTTTTGTTTGATGTCCTATCAAGAATAGCCACATAAAAATTATATCATTAGATTTATGTTTAAAATACTTTTATAATATTATAATTTTATTAGTATATATTAATATAAAGTTATAAAAATAACAATCCTCAGAGACCTAAAAATTAAAAATGTCAAGTAAAAAATAACGAAAGGAGTAACAAACCTATATAATTATTTTTTCTTAATTGTGCGGTTGCTTTAGCAGTTTAGCTAGAGGATGGGTCTGGGTATCAGGTATCAGTGGGAACCGGAAAGTGGTAAGATACCAAGATGCGATAGGAAGGAGAGAAATGGTGCACGAGTTGCACCCACGACACAAATATGGCATGTACGGCTCTACTTATTTCGGTTTTTCTGTTGAACTTTTAATTTCTAGTTTTTAATTTTTTTAATTTTATTTGTTTATAATTTTTAGCTTATTTTATTTTTTTTGTATTCTTTTGTATTATCTGTGATAGATTAGTATATTTTTATTTTTTAAAAAATTAATTACATCAAAAATTACTAGCAATACAGTATAAAATAAATTAACTATAATATCAAACAGTAAAAAATAAGTTATAAAAATTAAAATAAGCAGGCCCGGAGGGGACAAGTCCCGTCGCCTTTGTCGAAGAATCTCGCCCACAATTCAAGAACACCTTTTTGTCTTCTTTGCGGGTCTCGTTGTCTCAAGCCCCACACGTTCCATACGATGTGATGCGAACTTGTTGCCAAATTGCTATCTTTCTCGGAAAGAGAAGAATGCGATGCATTGACATATCACAGAATTGTTTATTGTAGGACAGAACAGAGGATCGAAGGATTTTTCAGGATGAATTGCATTGTTTCTTCGTAGAGGAAATTTAAAGAAATTATACTGTTTCATATGAATTCCTGCAAGATTTATACGACCAAACATACTCTTACATAGTAGAGTTGAAGTGGTTCATTAGATTGGGTTAGTAGGCCAAATTGGGTGCACTGCATAGTGTACACGGTACAAATATGTGTCTCTTAAGCAGTGATGGAGTTAGAATTTTACAAAGTCTTAAACCCAAAACCAAGGGAATATTCCCATGGATCTCCACCCCTGCAGGAGAATTGCCACTCCTAGTGGTGTATGTCCACCTTGTACTTAAAAAAAGAATGATCTATAATCATTCTTAGTAGTATAACACTGGATGAACCAACTAGTTGGGACACATAAATATATTATAATTGATTCCTATCTCAGAAAAATCTAAATTGTATTGATCAGGCACACATAATTATATTATAATTAGGCAAAAAAAAATCTAACTCGGAAGGAAGAACCTGCTGACCATCCTTTGGACAGTCACCTGTACCAATTTTGATGTCCTCATACATTAGTCCAGAGTCCCGTGTTATGTAGTTGTCAGCTGTCAATACTTTGTTTTCAAAACCTGAAATGCATTTAATTGTGTCATGTTTACTTCTATTCCATATTCATATAGCAACCTCAACTTAAATGCTTGACAATATAATGATCAGTCGTTCTGCATAATGCAGAATTCATCAATGGTATATATCCACAAACATATCAATTTACGTACATATAATTACCCCTCCATGTAAATTTATAGGATAATAGCTAAGAGAACAAAACAAAGCTTATTTTCAAAGAGATTAACTTTATCATTCAGTTTCCAGAATCAAATGTCTTTCGTATCCCTCAGAAGAACAATTGATTTGTTATTGTAGATTATTCAGTTTTTTTTTTGTTTAAAAAACGCTATACTTAGTAACATAAAGTTATGTTGCAAGTAAGTGGTGATTCTTTTCTCAATTGAAAGTTTTTCTTTTAGGTACTTTTTCAGGTTATTTGTGGAATGGGAAGATACAATCTAAACAATATCAAAAATATTTCAGAATTTGCATCTTACTTGCAAATCAACTAGTCATAGCTTTGGAATCATATATAACCATGTAAATTCAGTCACAACTTACAAACAATATCCAAAACGAATTGCTTTGTGAACACCAGGTATGTTATATACACAAGAGAACAAAATGGCCGCAAGGCCTGAATTAGAAATGAGATCTATCACATTCTCTTATGAAGTTTGGAAAATCGTCAGGGGCACGGTTGGCTTCCTGAAGGCAGGGGGCGTTGGAGAGGAGGAGGCAAGGGGCGGCGTCACAGCGGAGAGGAAGTGGTGGGTGGTGGGGGTGGTGTCGCGGCGAAGAGGAGGCGGGGGGCAGTGCCATGGTGAAGAGGAGCTGGGGGGTGGCGTCGCAGCAGAGAGGAAGCTGTGGGGGCGGCGGTGCGGTGGAGAGGAGGGGGACGGGGGAAGAGACCGAAGGCGGTTGGAGTCTGAGGAGGGGAAGACCGAAGGGGGGCGTAGCTGGCTAGGGCAGCTAGGGATAGCCTTGGGCCGGCTAGTAAGAGTCCGGTCTGGCTATTGTGTGGTGTTTTTTATATGCCTACTAAAATTTTCCACTAATATTTTCTCTACGCCTCAGGCCGTTTCCCAACCGACCCGAGGCCCATCTCCACCCTACTCTGAAGAGAGAATTACACATTGAATCCTTTTTTTAGTGCAGAAATCTCTTAAGAAACAGTTTAATTTCTATATAGATAAAAATTCATGTGTTAGTGGGCCCTAAACTTGTATGGTTCTTTACATGGAAAGAAAAACCGGTGAGAATCGGGAGGAAAAAACTGTCCGAATTTTTAAAATATAAATATAAATTTGTGACTATATAATACACTTTCTAGATTAGTTTAGAACTTTTTTGTATTAGATTACCTATTGTATGAATTAAATATGCTTCAATTATTGTACTCCCAAGTTTTCTCTGGCTTTTTGGTTTTGGTAGCGATTTTTTCAGGTTTTTAGCGATTTATTCAGTTTTTGCTTGGTAACTGTTCTGGTTGCCGGTTTTAAAATAGCCCAAATTCAAAAATCAATACCTGAATTTCATATGATTTTTTCCTGGTTACTGTTATCGCCTGTCGGATGGGTTTTTGTCTGGTTCTGAGATTTATATCTCTAGTTCTTTATAAACCTACGTGTACAATGCTACTGAAATGGTGGTTGCCCTTTTCCCTGTGTTAGCAAGAAAAAGGAAAGTCAGTACAGCTAGGCTTGCAACCCTAATTCTGACCAGAGGTCTTCTTGGCCGAGACAGGTCTCACCATCCTTTTTTTTTTTTTTTTTGCTAGTGTTCAAAACAACTCTCAATCTTTTCTTGTGGGGTATAACATATTAAGAAAATACAAGTGAGGCATGCAATAGTCTATTGAACCGCTTGCGAGTTGTGACTTGTGTAGGTGACTACAGTTTGAACACCAACCATCATTGGATCTGGGTATCAATCACCTGAACATCATTTCATACCGGAGGAGCCAGTACATCAGTTTTGGCCCATTCTTGGATAGTACGGCAGAGGCAGCAACAAACTGGCCGAAACCTACAGTGCCACCATGCAAATGCAGAGTACTACCTTGTAGACCGGTGAGTGGGGGTGTCAAATGTATCCGGATTATCCGTTTTATCTGATATTTGTATTTAGATAGTAGCGAATATGGTAAACAAAAATACATTTGTATTGTAAAACAAATCTGAATCCGGATAATATCTAGATTTTTTTTATCAAATATAGATATGAATATGGTATGTAAAATAGGAACCGAATCGAATACGAATAATATTCGAATTCAGCACATATAATAACAGCAGCTAGCTAATATGCATATTTTGTATTTGATATCTAAATTGGACATATTATATATGCATTTCGATCATCTCGACGAGCCCGTCATCATGGTGAATTCTAATTTGGCATTTCATGTGTTTTTATTTTGGTATATCCCTAATAAAGCTTTTTACATGTTCTTTTTAGCCAAATTTGATATGTTTATAACCGATTTATTTGTAATATATCTAGAATTAGTTGGTATTAGTGGCAAAATGGTACCAATGATAAATGTTTACATGATAAACTAGAGGAAAAGATGCATAAATGTTACTATAAAACCAGTGTCAATTTGCTAATTTTCATTGTGCCTTAGGATATTCACATCCAACCGAATTGAGTATGTATTCGATTCATATTCGAATTTATATTCATTTAGAAAATATAAATATAAATATGAAAAGACCACTATTTAATTTGTATTCGATCCATTGCTAGATTTTTGGTGAGGAGACCTTTGATTCGGACGTACTATCAAACATTCGAAGTTAAAATGATTACACAACGCAAATTTCTAGCACCTTTGTCTGAAACATACCCAAAGTATTTGTCTGAAACATAGGGATTCTACATGATTTTTTTCTGTGTAGTTACATACAATCTTACCGCGTTGAGATTTCCTACCTTTAAAAATCCTACTCCTTCCACTTCATTTTTACTTTATTTTTTATTTTTTAGGTTTTCGAGATACAATTTTGACCGTTATTTTTACAACTTTACATTAAAATATACTAATAAAATTGTAATATTATAAAAGTATTTTAAACATCAAATCTAATTATATATTCTTTGTATAAACAATCTAGATAGTTTTAAATTTATTAGTGATCAAACTATAAAAGTTTGATGGCACGGATTTTAAGAAGTAAAGTAAAAAGATAAAGAAAACATTAGAGGTTGCTCGGTTGGGCTGGAATTTAGTGGCTTATGGCTGAAATTGCACTGTAGTTGACTGAAATTACACTGTAGCTGACAGTGGCTTATTTGGCGTAATTAATTTAAAAAACTAAAAATAGAAAAAATAAGTTAGTCCATCACGTATGATGCAAACGAATACGTAAAAAAAATAGAAAAAACAAGTTAGTCCATCATTACTCATAGACGATGCCCTTTGCCTCACTACCATGCTCCTGCCACACTATCACATCGTGTTAACTCCCGCTTTGGTGACTGGCCGAGATAGCGCCTCCTTCGAGCACACTGCGATGATCAATCTTTCTACCTCATCATGTGTACGTCGTCCCCTCGCTGCCCTTGTGGCCATGCCATGGTGACGCCGACCTTCAATGCTCCACCATGTCATCTCCCTAGCACGGCCGTCTGCAGCCCATGCCACCCGGTTGCTCCCCGCCTATAAATACCACGCCATGCCCCCAAGAGTTTCCTATGCTCTCCTCTCCCTCTCCCTCCAAACAATTGCCCTCTTTGCTCCCATAGCTCGCCGGAGCTGTCATCATCTTTAACTTTGGCCGCACATCACATTCATCGCCACGGTGAGCTTCAGTTTGATTCTTTCCACTCATAGCACCACTTGTTTTGAAATTCATCTAAAATCAAGATCTTTTGAAAGGAACTAAAATCATGAATTTTGGATTTCATTTGGATTTATTATTTATTTGAATGTATGTGCACTCGTTTAAATAGACTACGAAGCCTAATAAGAGTAGCAATTCGAGCATAACAAGGATCCCCAAGACCAGACAGCTTGTGAGCAAGTGAGCCAATGCTTTGATCATTTTACACCTACATTTGAACGCAAGTTATACTGATTTAAATTGTTAAATTGTATGCCTTAAATTTTATTATGCAAACTATATTCGCATTAGCTCATAGTTAGCTCCCTATGGATAATTGTTTAATTATACCACAATCCTTAACTTTGGATATCAAACCTTATCACCCTAGGGATAATGGTAAATGTACTAGAGATAAGTTCATATCTAAGCACCATGCTTAGTCTTGTTTAGATACCCAAGGACATTAATTTGCTCTGACATCATTTCAAATACGAAAAGTTAGTTTAGACAGTCACTAGTGGAAAGTGGTTGGTATGTTGAACTCAAATATTTTATGCTCCCAAAAATCTTACACTTTCCAATGTAAAACAGTGCAACTATAAGTCTATAATGGGTACGACTTACCTAACTAATTTGCATCCACCAACACAGGTTGCGCCATTGGGATGATTCACGGGTCATGTCACTGATTTTAAGTCACCGTGAACATCGGTCATTTCGCTGCATTTGAGCCACCGTGTGGCTCAAGGGGGTCTTGGCGAGGGTAGATGTAACCTCACTAAAATGAAACCTTAGTGGGTATAACCTTTGCTGGGAGATACATTGTAAAAGCTTTGTAGTGACCTTCTTGATCTATATGTCTAAGAAAATATATGGAATATAACAAATTGGTTGTTTCTTGTGGGTAAAGTGTGAGACCTCTGTAGAGTGAAAACTTTTCAAACAGTCATGCCTACAGTCACGGATGGACATAGGAACTTACTCGAGTTAATGTCTATTTATAAAAACATTATGAGTGAAATGAAAAACGATGGGTGAATATAACCCTAGATTTATTTCCCCTGGGTGAATGTAACCTAGAGATAACTAACAGTTAGATGCAACCTAGGTAACCAAACTAGAATATGGTGGAGGTAACTATATACAAGGTGGATGAAACATGCATTACTATTATTGTATTCTCACACACACTATGGAAAATTTGCTTTGAAAATATTAAGTCTCAGGATTTATATTTATTGTAACGTGCAAATTGAGCCTTTAGCATGTAAAATAACATGAGCCTTCCGTTGATAAGCTATGCATATGTATATTGTATTCTGTGTATTGGCTTATGAAGCACGATTGTTTGTGCTCACCCTTACTGGCTAAATCCCATCAGAACGTATGGAGCAGGACCACTATGCCTATTATGATGCACCTAGTCTAGATGGAGGTGAAGACGATGGAAACTAGGAGGATCTCTAGTAGTGTAGATCTTGTCCAGTTAGGCAGACTTTGATGGTGACTGTATACACATCTGTTATCCACACTTAGAGAATAGTAAAGGCACTCTTTTACCCCTGGTTGCTTGCTTGTGGCAAGGTGGCCTTACCTTTTGCTTCTCGCGTTCGATTCTGCTTTTATGTTATATAATCATTTAGCTTGATATGCTCTTATTGTAAACTTTACCCATAATAGGATATTTGAACTCTGATATGTAATATAAGTGTACAATATGGTTTATACGATGTATGAAATAATTCAATAATGTATCTATGAGCGCTATCTACTTATCTTGGGAACAATAGTGGAATTAAAGAGAGTTCTGAATGGCAAATTCGGGGTCTGACAAGCCCGCGTGCCTTCAGCGGACGTGTCCTTCATGTAGTCCACGAGATGGTGGCCTGCAAGGAAGATAGGATACAATTGAGATGTCTTTTCAAAGTCAAGCGAAGGCAACGAGAAGTGAGTGGTATACTTGGGTACATCCAGACATATCAGGAAGAGCCCCCCACCATGTCTGGTGGAGGAGCACTAGGTGAGTATGACTGCGCAGTGTGTGGTGGCTAGTCCCTCGAGAATGTACTGCGGAAGCACGTGGCACCACATTAGTCCTCGTCCTCCTGCACAACATCAATGAGATAGTGCGCTTGGTCTTGTCTTTGAGCCGACCAAGCGCGGCTCTGAGCCTGCCATCTCCGGTTCTCGACATCAAATAGGTCAAATCATCATGAACCTCTCTCGTGAGATCACTCTGTGCGGCAAGGAAAACAAGTTAGAATTAATTCTACCTTAAGTAGTGGAATATAATTAATTACATGTTGCTAACTGAGCGATAGAAGGCAAAGTCTGTTTGGGTGGGGTAGGTGTCTGCTGTGCTAGCAAAGTGCCTCGATGGATCCTCCATGATGCGCACCTCCTGATTATTAGTGCGCGTGCTGTACCACTTGATGTAGTAGTCGTACATCAAGTGGTCGTAGGGGGTGTGCTTCACATGGACATCCTCCAACGCAAGTGCTCCTGCTGGACGTATGGCTCTATGTGTTGGGCCCAGCTTGCACGTTCTGTGACTCCCTTTTCTTGCGTGCCTGCAGATACCCAAAACTAACAAACATTAGTACTTACGAATTTAACTCGTGCTATCAAGTAGAAAGTGGTAGAATATGCAACTCACCTATGAACGTGCGGTTGCACGCGGTCGCTCACAGGCACAGGATGGAACATCTTAAATTGCTTGTAGAAATTAGCACGTATGTACCTCTTGCACACCTACTTTGCAAATTAGGCCATAGATACGACTCGTCTTCCCCTGGTTGCAATAGTATAATTGCCTTCAATAAACTAGCATGTTGATCATGTATGATGCAGATCAGTGGGCGGTTGCCCACGACACTAACTTCCACGTCCCCAAGAATCCACAACCCACTGTGGGTGTTCTCACTCTTGACAAATATAAATACCATAGGAAGAACCTGGTTGTTGCCATTCACTGTGATTATAATCATTATCTGGCCCTTATACTTCCCAATCCAAAAGGTGTTATCCACAGAGAGCAACAGACGACAATGTTTGAATGCATTGATATATGCACCAAAAATGAAAAATGCTCACTTAATTATCATCCTCCTGGGGAACCGCTTCGAGGCTTATTCCAGAATACCAATATAGGTCCCATGATTCCTTTGGTCTTCTTCACTTTTTCTTTATTTATTGAATTAAACTGAACTTCGGACAATTTTTGGTCTTTTTATAGGTTGGCTTATGTCACCATTTCAAATAACAACAGAGGGTGTGGGGGCCTCTATCGCTATTTGAAATGGCGATTGAAGCTACGGGGACTTCTATCGCTATTTCAATTGATGATTGGTCTCTCCATCGTCAATTAAAATGGTGACAAAACCCATGGTATCGATGTGGCACTCTTTCATCCATTGGTTCGATGACAGGGCCTCTGCCACCTTGTCGCCATTTGACAGAAGCTCTATCCCAGACTGAAATGGCGACATAGGATTATTTCTATATTTTTTAAATGATTGTGTATTTATTTAATATTAATAAAAAATATGTTATTTTAAAAAAATCTGATACTAGATGTCAACACACAAGTTTAAGGGCTTGCTCCAACCAGCTGGCTTGTTATCTTTTAGCTAAAACTGCATTGTAGCGGTTGTTAGCTTGTTCTGAGTCATTCAATTTAGAAAATAAAGAAAATCAGGAAAAAAATATAAAAAAACATTGCTATATCTTCATAAATAATATTTAAAAATTTAAAAAAACTAAAAAAGCTAAAAAACAAAATTCAGAAGCCGACAGTGGGACCCAAGCGCAGCTCATATCTCAACTTAGGTGGTGATCGTTTTAGCGATAGCTTCTGGTTTTTGACTGAAATTTCACTGTAGTTGGCTTTTTTTTATTGTAGCTGATTTGGCTTTTTAGGCATAATTAATTTTAAAAAAAATGTAAAAATAGAAAAAACATGTTACCCCATTAGGGACAATACAAAGGAACACGGGAAAAAAATACAAAAAAGCCTAAAATATCTAAAAAAATTCAGAAAAACGAAATACTGAATAGTAAAAAAAATTAAAATTAGAAGCTGAAATCGAAAAAACAAAACGAACAGGATCTTACCCGATTACAGGCTGTACACATCTTGTCCAGCAATAAGTAAATCCTAGAGGAGTCACATGCAAATGCGAATGGGTAGACCACAATTTAAAGAGAGGTGGCTCCACCATTCCCGAGAAAAGCTGTTCCCTTCCGTATGGATTGGCGTCTAGCTCTGTCCCCGACCAATGGAAGCGCGTCGGCTTTTTGGGCTTTACCCCAGAGCTAAAAGCCCGTCCCTTTTCTTCGTGCGTAAGCGTTGGGGCCCACCGCACCACCAACACAAGCCAAGGCAGCCCATGCCCCTGCTCTGATCACGCATTCACGCTCCTCCGGCCACTGCTCATCAGCAGCAGCATGCTGCTAGGTTTTGCTTGCTCTGCTCTGCGTTTCACACCGGCTAGGTGCTGTGCTCCCGGCTTTGCTTATTGGGCAATGGGCAGTGACTCACGAGCTCAGGTTCAGGAGTTCATCGCTACGGCGTCCTCAACTATCGGCTTGTCTCGCTCTGATGTTTCGTGCAAGTTACACCGACTCAATTTCGATGTTCTACATTTCAACGAGGCCTAACAACGACGTGTTCTAGGTGAAGGACCGCCGGATCTAAGCAAGATGACGAGCACCGACCTTGTGACGCTACTGCAGTACCATGCCACGCTTCGTCAGGTCTATCCGCGGGGCCATCACCGGTTCGAACTCACCGACGTCGGAGCCCCCGCCGTCGGATGCGCCACGCTAACTCTAGAACCGTCGTGATGCGCTTCCTTGCCGCGGCGCTCGTCGCCTAAATGAAGGATGAATTGGTTTATATACTTTGCCATTGATGGCCGGAGTAGTGGATCGAGCGCGCCAATGCCTTATTGGTTTATTTGAATGCACCGTTGTTTGCATATTAGCTTCTGGAGATGGAGCACTAGCAGGAGCAACACCAGATCGAGCTCAAGAAGATGCTCTTAACGTATCAGTGTACTCTCTCTTCTCCATCCTGAACAATTTCTAATTCAATTTGTTCTACCGTCTTGATTCGAATCAGAATACCAGATCTAGCTCGTCATGTTTTATTTACTTGGTTGGTCCGATCTGGTTCTCTTCTTTTGATAGTTTTCATCCTAAGAGGAAGATCAAGAAGCGAAGGAGTAGGCATGAGTGGAAGAAGCTGTTTGGGGCCGCAGGACAAGGCTGCGACGCGCTTCAGTGGATCGTCGGTGCCCACCTACTGAGGCGACGCTGGCCGACTTCAACGTGGTGCTGCTGGAGCCCATGACTCGCCGGCGGCGGGAGGTGGGAGAGGAGAGGTAGGATGCAGGAGAGACGAGAGAGGGGAGAGGGGAGGAAGAAGAGAGGAACGGGAGAACCTTCTATACACTACTACTGTTTAAAAATTGTATAAATATTAAAGTACAAAGAATGATGAATAATACTTTCTCTGCCCAGATTAATAATGTATATTTTCTTTTAATATATAGACTAAAAATAGTAAAAAAGCTAGATTATTCCTAATGATTATCTCTAAGTTGTATATTCAATACATATATATAGATAATGGCAAATAAAGCTACATATTTATTAGGATATAAAGAAAATATTACACTAATTTTATATTAAAATATGAAATAACCTATATATTTATAAACAAGACTTAAAAATACATCCTATAAATTTAGACAGAGGAGTAATTATTTATCCCTTCCTTTGTTTCAATATTTATACAACTTATACTGAGAGAGTGATGCATAGAAGCATTGCTCAACATAGTGATAGTTTTGCTACATTTTGCAAAGAAAAAATCATTTTCAACCTCTAACTACGCCGGATTTGAATTTCAACCATCAACAAAACACTTACCCATTTCAGAGTTTCATGCTTAGGTGGTAGTCACGTGGCAAACTTAACCATAGTAATATTTTAGGGGCGCTCAGAATGACGATAGCTTATGATATTTTTACTATAGTTAACTTATTTTTCACTGTATCTAAGATGACTTATTTAACATAATTAAATTTAAAAAAATAAAAATAAATTAATTTATTACAAACAATATAAAAATATAAATAACAAAAAACCCTAAAACAAAAATATAAAAATATAAAAATAGAAATAGAAATAGAAATCAAAATCTATCACCAAAACGAACCACTACTTAACCCCACCACAAAACCCCATGTAACCCAGCCCCTGCTCCTCCCAAGGAGGCGAAGACCCCTTCTCTTCTCCTTCACAGCGCAGTCACAGAGGAAACCGAAAAAGAAAAAGGGAAAGGGAAAACCCCCCACTCGTCCAGTCCACTCTCTAACACACGAGCACGGATCATGAGAGGCCTCAAGAAGCTCCCGAGAAGCTCTCGATTGTACTAGGAGGCGTTTGGATCGGAGCCAGCGAAGAAGACAACCATGGTGATGGTCCTGGATCGCCAGAGAGACTCCAAGAACCATCACTGGAGGCACCACCACCCCCACCTCTCCCCATTCCCCTTTCCCCGGTCACCCCTCCCCTGATCAGACGTTCTCTGGTCCTCCTGAAGCTCTCGATCAGACCCCCTCTTCTCTGGGAAATCTTTGAAAATTTCGCGTAAACCCCTGCAATCCAGCATGAAGAGACCGAGCGGCGGCGGTGGTCACGCCCTCGTCCCCATGGTTCCCAATGGTAAATTATTGCTGCTCGTTTTTTTTTTGTCGATTTGGTGGTGGTTTTATGGTGATCGAAGGTTTTGCCTGATGCTGTGTTTGTTTGTAAAGATGATGGTTTTGGTGGCGTGGGGATGGAGGAGGTGGACGAGGACATGGTGATGTGCGGCGGCGGCGGTGGCATGGGGGAGAAGAAGAGGCGGCTGAGCGCTGAGCAGGTGCGCGCTCTGGAGCGGAGCTTCGAGACGGAGAACAAGCTGGAGCCGGAGCGGAAGGCGCGGCTGGCGCGGGACCTAGGCCTACAGCCGCGCCAGGTCGCCGTCTGGTTCCAGAATCGCCGCGCGCGCTGGAAGACCAAGCAGCTCGAGCGCGACTACACCGCCCTCCGCCACTCCTTCGATGCGCTCCGCGCTGACCACGACGCGCTCCGCCGCGACAAGGACGCCCTCCTAGCCGAGGTAGCTAGACCAAGTCGCTTCAGAAACTCCTTGCGGGCGCACGAATGCAAAATTGTGCAACGTTTGTGATGCTTGGTTGGTTACTGGTGGCAGATCAAGGAGCTGAAGGCAAAGCTCGGGGGTGAGGAAGCGGCCGCGAGCTTCTCGTCGGTGAAGGAGGAGCCGGCGGCGTCAGACGTCGAGCCCCCTACCGCGGCGGCGCGCGGCTCGTCCGACAGCCACTCCAGCGCGGTTCTGAACGACTCAGAGCTGTTACCGGACAAGGCCGCACCGGCGGCCGCCGAGGCCGAGGCTGAGGCGGTGGTGCCGGGGGCGGTGCTCCACAGCGTCGTGTTCTTCCACGGGCAGCAGCTGCTGAAAGTGGAGGACGACGAAGCGTCGTTCCTCGGCGGCGACGCCGCGGCGTGCGGGGGCTTCTTCGCCGACGAGCAGCCGCCGTCGCTGCCGTGGTGGACCGAGCCCACGGAGCACTGGACCTAGCAGAGACGTTCTTGGAACGGGTGGAGTGCAGAATAAAGAATTCAGTAGGGGTTTTCTGCAAATTTTGTAAAATGCAATTGTGCCTAGTCCTTGTTAATTCTCACGTACCGGTAGTAGAATTGTACTGCAGGCCTTTTGTGCCGCGACTCATAGGTTTTGACCGTGGATGATGTATTTTATCTGTATTTTTAAGATAGCAGTAAATGATATAGGTGTCAATATGAATAACGCAAATGATTTTAGGTTTTGTAAGCCGTTTAAACAATCCGTTCGAAAAGATCAGTCTGTTTATTTCGATTTTAAAAGGAGTTAAAAGTTCAAACGAACAGAGCTTATTGTTGCTGTTTTTTTGGATTTTTGGTTTCTTTTAAAATCGAAACAAACAAGATATCTTCTTTAAGAGGATTTGTCAAACGGTTTTTCGAGTCTAAAATCATATGTGTTGTTCGTATCAGCGTTTGTATCGTTCACTATTATCTCAAAAATAGAGGTAAAAACTATTAACCGTAGGAAAAAAAAAGTGCCAGATTGGCTTTTCTGTCTCCCATGACGAGTGAAAGGCAAAGAGATTCTTAGCAAGCTGTAGGGAAATTCGGCAAAAATAGCAAGGAAATGGAGGGAGAGCGACGGTGGCGAGCGAGCAGTGCGGAGGAAGCAAGGTGGCGCAGCGCTGGAGGAACAGTGTCTCTGTCGGTGGGCCCGTGCCACGTGAAAAGAAGACTTGTCACTGACAGCGATTCCCGGTGTCTACAAGCCTGGTCCCTTCTCCCTCCTTCCGTGGCCACTCAACAATTTGTCCCGCAAATCTCCAAGCAAAATCAGGAAACAACTCATTGTCAAATAGCAGAACGCGAGCATAAAATATCAGGCTTGAAAGATAGAGAAGTTGCAAGACAAGCATAGAGCACATATGAATATAGGAATTTCGTAAGAAGTTTATAGAAGCCAGTTAAATTATCGTCTCAATTTTCCTAAAATTCTTGTGTTCAAGGCGTGGCGTAGTAGTTTAGGGGGTTTCTTGGATGGAAGCAATGGTCGTCTTGCTTGAATGCTTGAAAAAAGCTGATGCGTGCACGTAGGATCATATCATATGGTGCGATGAATAGGTTGCAGGAGGTTCTTGGTGGGTGTCGGGTCGGGATATTCTGACGAGCTCCGGCCTCCGGGCGGCCACCCACCGTGGGGGATAGCGGATTCATCCGACGATGCATTATTGTTTCGAGTACTAATACAGGACGGTATGAACAATTACTGGCACTAGGTTAATGCCCGGTTCATTTTGGCTTTGACTTTATTTTCTAGGAGCCAGATTTTTACAAGCCGGAAGTTAAAATAAGACCTCACTCATTTCAGCTTTTTTTCAGTTTCAGCTTTTTTTTTCACTATTCAATAATTTATCTTTTTCTGAATTTTTTTTAGATTTTTTGAGTTTTTTTGCATTTTTTTCTCGTATTCTTTGCATTATCCATGATGGGCTAACTATTTTTTCTATTTTTACATTTTTTTAATTTAATTATGTCTAAAAAGCTAACTCAGCTACAGTGAAATTTCAGCCAAAAGCCATCGCTAAAACGATCACCCCAAATATGTTGATTTTTAATTTTTGTTTTTTCATGTTTTTTCTCTTTTTTCTATTATATGTGGTGATATAATAATATTTTTTATTTTTATTCTTATTCTTCTTTAATTTTTAATTAAATAATTTAGAAAAACTAATGTCCGCTGTAGTGTAATGTTAACAAAAAAAAACCAACAGTCAAAAGTCTTTAGAAAAACCAAAATAAACGGCCCGTAAATAAGACCTGGCTGCTTTTCCGCCATAAATATTGTTCTGAGAAAATAAAATATCACTACACCAACATATTTTAGTCAGTACGGTCCCTCAAGTGGTGCACTCGCGTGCACTTTCTTCAGTCCTTTTGGCTAATTGTGCTTTTTCGATGTGGATTTCCATTCATGAGCTGCTGCTGGTGGGGCAGGCTGGTGCTGGAAGTGTACGTTGATCACTTCCATTAACTTTTGTTCCCTTTGGTCCTTGAGTGGAAAAAAACATTTTCAGCTCTTTAAAAAAACATTGTATTAGGTGCTAGATGGAAATTGGAATATGGAAGACCCTGGAGTTCATGGATATTGTTTCATTCCCCGTTAAAATTCGTGCCTTCTACAGATACCCATGGTTTGTTCACATGTTTGCAAGATTGTGACAAACATTCAGTTTTAACGGGCATTCGAAATGACGTTGGTTTATGATTTTTTTTACTGTAGTTGACTTATTTTTTAGTATAATTGAGTTGGTTTATTTGATATAATTAAATTTGAAAAAAATTAAAATAGAAAAACATATTAGTCTATCACAGACAATGCAAAAAAATACAGAAAAAAAGAAAAGACAAAAAACCCAAAAAACCTAAAAAAAATCTAGAAAAAGGTGAAATTACTGAATAGTAAAAAAAAACAGAAATCAGAAACTGAAACTAACTTTACACTGAAATAAACTGTGACTTAAGCTTCTCACTGTTGTTTATTCGCGGTGTTGTGTCGTTCCATTCATGATACACACAATTGAACCACCGTGTGAAAGCTAGGAAATTTTAGAGTGAGAATGAAGTTGCTAGTAGAAAGCACGGCGCCGTGCACCTTGGCAATTGACTTGAGGTTGATCCATTAACCAATATGGATTGGTACATTTGGCGCCCCCTTCCTGACGGTATCCAAATGGAGCGCACCTCGAATGGACCAATCACCGATTGACTTTTTTTTGCAATTTTTTGTCCGCCTTATTTTCTGTTCTATTGCCGTCGCGTTGCAATTTGGTTTAGCATATGTTGCCATTGGAAAAGCGATTGGGAGAAGGACGGAGATAGGTGTGCAGCGATGCAGAAGAAAGCGATGCCGTTGCGGCTGCTCATCACAGAGCACAAAGGTGAGCACCAGTTGCCTACCTGGGTGATCGGAATAACGATGATTTTTAACTTTTAGCTGAAAAAACACTATAACAGACTGAAAAAAATATTGTATTTGAGTTAGTGGATAGTGTAATGAATAGTGAAAAAAAGCTAAAGCTAGAAACTGAAACCGAAAAAAGCCAAAACGATCAAAACCTAAAGCAACTTACATGGTCGTACTGGGAATTACAGAAGAAGATAAACTTGCAATTACGTAGGATAACGTTGTAGGCAATAGGCTCCCTGAGAAGGAAAAAAGAGAGGATTTGATCAAAGTGCAGCCTGTGAAATTTGATGATCTCTTGCTTTCTATCCGGTATAATGTTTGTCTGCCTATGCCGTATGGTGTACTTAGTTTTGCTAATCCGGTGATGAGCTTGACATTTTTACACTAGAATAGTAATTCACAACAAAAGAAATGTGGCCAGAACTTTTGCATGTTTCCTTGGGTCCGTCAACGGTAGGTACTGGGTATCTGATTCACCCCTATAAACCAATCACGGTTGGACAAGTGGATTATCACTGGAGTGAAAACCAACAGTTCTCCTATACATTTTTCGCATTGCTCATGCGCGCAAATAATGTTTTTAAAGGTTTTGCAGCAAATTTAGGTCCCTTATGGAATACGCAGGTGCCCTCAAATTCGTGCAGAAACCAAACCGCTTCCTGCGAAGTTTCTGTGTTCCCTATCTGGAGTAGGGATTTTACTCAAAACCCACGGGAATTAAACTATTTTATAAGAAAAAGGATCCTTGAAAAGGGGGGGCAAGAAAAATGGAAGACGACAAGAGGCTTTAAAACCCAACAGCGAGCGGGCCCACAAACGGGAGCTTTTTATTCAACGCTCGAATGCAGAGGGCCCCGCAGGTGGGCCTAGGAAAACTTGGGCGGTTGACGCAGCCCTCCGCTTTGACAAGATCACGAGAGGCTCCGCGACGCAACAGCGATCGAAGCAGAGGCTACCGCACGACGGGTTCGCTCGAGCGCGGTGTGTACGTGACGTCGGAGTGGGGCCGAGATGTCATGGAGGTGCGCCGCGGAGCAAGTGCAGGCGGCGGCATCGCGGGTGGTGTGGTGGCGCTGGTCCCCTCGCCGCTGTCCGCACCGATGACGTGGGCCTGCAGTCTGTGCGCATTAGGGCGGTGGGGCTCTGAGAGGGAGCGTCGTGGCTCGGAACGGGTGGTCGGGTGGAGCTTGGCGGGGCCCACCTGTCGGGAGGGTTCCGAGCTACGCCAACGCGTTCTTCCGTGAGAGTCCTCCGTATGTGCCACAGCTTTTTTCTCCAGTTTGACACCCGATAGTTAATTTTTACAAATTTAGTTCTCTTATTAAACTTGACAACCATAGTAAATGATATGTATCACCTGTTACGCTGCCATGGCTTGGCAATCAACTTAATTAGTGTTAATCATATAATATAATGCTTAATCAATATTAATCGTGCTTAAGTTAATCACTGAAGCCTCCTAGCAAAGCATGGTTGCTCAGCAGGTTCTGCCAATCGGTAGCATAGCAGCGACACATGTTATCTATTGCAACTGTGAAGCTTAGGGAGCGGAATATATTTATAAAAATAGACATTTGATGACTAAATTTGGAAAAAAATTATAATGCAGATATAAGAAGGGTTCCTTCCTGACGGTGAATACCAAACAAATGTTTTCCATGGAGGCTAGCAATCGGTGATGCTTGTTCAGTCATTAGTCTTGGGTCTTATTTATTTTGGCTTCAGTTTCTATCTTTTAGCTTTCAGAAGCTAAAATGAACATATTGACTTTTTAATTTTTTTTACTTTTTTCTGTGTATTTTTTTTTACTTTTTTCTGTGTATTAATGGAGATATAATAATATTTTTTTATTTTTCTTTAATTGAATGAGTAAAAAATTAATAACTGCTGCAATGTAATTTCAATTAAAAAATAACATTTAAAACCAGAAACCATTAAAAAACCTGGAACGAATGGGCCCTTGTACCAATCTACCAACTACACTCTCGCAGCCCCAGTTCCCAAGTCCCTTCATGGCTTTCTTTCGTTTTCTTCAGAAGAAATTGCCTGCAGCTCATTTATGTAGACAACACTAGCAGGAGTACTTGTAATGTTGTAGGGGTGATAACCCAAATATGAGTGAGGGCGTGGATATGGTTGTCTAATAGGCCAACATAGAGTACAAACGATACAAAGATTTATACATATTCGAGCGTTCAAGAGGATTGTCCTACTTCTGTCGGTGAGCTAATGGGGTTATCTCCGAGGAGAGAGCACCGAGGGCTCACTAGTTTGAATACGATTCTTTATTGCCGATGAGAGCTCCAAAGAGCCCTCCTCAAATAAGAAATACACAAGGTATTTATAGGTTTTTAGGTCTATATAAATGACCAAAATACCTTTTAGGGGATAGCAACTCTATGAGTATAAATGAGGGGTACAATCGTTCTTTGCGAGTATAATTGTATTTATGTGTCTGTGAGATGTTTTCTATAGAATGGATCTCGACAATAAAGGGATAAATTATTTCTTTAACACTAGTCCCTGCTCTTTTGGTGCTAGAGGAAGCATTTAAAGGGGCAGCTTGGAGTTGTTTTGCTTGCCATGCCATGAGCCCATGACGTATATCTGGCGAAGATTGACGGACCTCTTTTCTCATTTTATCTCTAATCCAAGCACAGGGTTTTGCCTCATAATCTTTTTCGGCTCAGCCAATAGCCCACTACCTGGGCGTGTTGCCTTCTGACCATTGGGTCTCAATCAGGAAAACATGAATTGGCCATGGGCCGTTAAAAAGCCTTTAGCCTAGTCATTCGGCCCATGCAGTGCCTAGCCACCGCACCTGGTCAAAGGGAGAAAGAGCCCAAGCAGACGTCCGCCAAGCCTGGGCGTAGCCGGCGCCGACTTGCCATACTCGGCGCCCAGCGCAACGGGGCCACGAGCCGCACCGCCAAGGCTTGGCGAAGTCTGGTGAGGATGGATCCCAAGCCCAGGCGAGCAGAGGCATCCTCGGGTATGGCCGACATCGACTCACCACTCGACGTCCAGGGCGATAGGGCAAGGAGCCGCATGGTCGTAGAGCTGTTAGCACGAATCCCTAAAACACAAACTTAACACTGTTAACGCGAGACCACGAGCGCATACTCACGCAACTACGAACACGCACGGAGATTTGGAGAGAGATAAACACAGGGAGTAGATAAACGCATGGAGATACTTACGCAGCTTTTCTCCCTGCTCTTCTCTGTTATTCTCTCTCGTTCTCGTAATGTGCCCTCTCTTAACAAACTGGATACAAGGAGTAGATAAAGGCATGCATCCACTAACTAATGACTCCTAGAGACGTGCTCCACTGACTTGCATGCAACCACTAAGACCTATTCTCACAATAACTCCTGCATGCATTAACCACTAAACAAACTCGGTCCACAACTGAACTACATGCATGCATACATGACTTGACTAGAAACTCAACAAGGTGACGTGCAACAAGTGCTTAGCACCATACAGTAAACATGCTACTAAAATATTAAAACAATAAGATTAACATAATATTCACCGCCCTTAATCTTATTACTTAGAGCAGCGCTGGTTCTTCGTCAGCATCTACCTCGATGAGATGCAACTCCTCGTCCTTCTTGCGGCATTCGGAAGCAAAATGTTCATAGTCATTGCAGTTATAGCATCTTACTTTAGCCTTGTCAAATTTGCGATTCCTACGGCTTCAGCCACCATTGCCGTCGGAACCGCCACCTTCGCGATTCAACAAACGGGCCTCCCACTCAGCCCGCGTGAGGAGAAGATGTTCGTCGTTGTTGTTGTCGCCCCGAAAGCGTAGACGCTCCTCATACATCTTAAGGCGGCCGATAGCTTCTTCCACCGTCATTTTTTCAAGACCCCAAATTGCTCAATAGTTGAGACAATCTGCAGGTACTTGTTCGGGACAGCGCAGAGAAGTTTCTTCACGCCGTAGCTTTCCTCCATTTTGTTGCCAAGATCGTAGATCTGATTGGCAAGAGTCGTCAATCTCACAGTGAAGTCGTCCACCAACTCCGTTTCCTTCATACGTAAACCCTCAAATTCACTCTTAAGGGTCTGCACATGTGCCTCCTTGACGCGGTCGGTGCCGACGTACATTATCTTGAGCATGTTCCACACAACTTTCGCTGTCTCCTTTTCGACGAGTAGGAGGGTCTCCTCTTGGACTCCTTGGAAGATGGCTGTAAGGACCATCTGATCTTTGCGCTCATCAACGTCGTCGGCCACCACAACTTTCCAAACGCCTTAGGCCTTCCTGAACACTTTTATCTTGATTGCCCACGTAGCATAGTTACTCTTGTTCAACATAGGGTATTGAAGAGAGACGCTGCTTTCTCTTCTTGGCACCCTCGACAACCGCCACACTGCCACACCTTTATTCCCCTATCTATCTCTATATACTAGCAGCGTAAGCGTGGCATCACGCCGTGTTAGCTACCATGTAGACCGAAGTAAAAAAGATGAAAATTCATAAGAGGGGCTTCTCTAGGAAAAGCGAGAACCCGTACGTATTTTTGAAGAAAGCAAAGGGTTTTCCCGCAAAAAATAAGGATGCATGCGTAATTTTAGAAAAATCACGGGGTGCTATCCAGCAAAAGGGGGCCCTCCATATATAGAAAAACCAAGGACCTATATGCAATTTCAGAAAACCGGAGGGTTTTTTCATGAAAAATTGAGGTGGCAGGGGTCTTTCTGCAAAAAATGAGGACCCAAACGTGATTTCATAAAATCCAGATGGCTTTTTGCAAATACATAGATGTGGCAGCGCTGCCCCGGGGCGCTTCCCCTTGGGTATAATATAGGACTATTCTCATGAGGAAAGTAAATGATGGTAAAATTGGATTTCTAAACAAAGGATTAGTTTGGTTTGGCAGAGTCCTATCTAGAATTTAGAGGTTGTCTTTGCGTTTGGTTGGATGGATAATATGAAGTCATTCTAAATGAGTTTATCAACTTTATAGAATATTCTCTTAATATGTTGGATAGCTTGGTTCAAAAAAAAGCCAAATAAACTCATCTAGGCTCAGTTAGTCATGACAATGAGTGATGATTAGTAATTATTAGCATGTTTTAGTATTAATTAATAATTATTAGTGTAAGGTTAGTGTTGATACGTGATAATTATTTGTAATTAGCGTTAATGAGGGTTGATTAGCGTAGTATTAAATGTTATTAATGAAAGGTAACAATGTATAGTTTAGTTAATTAATGATGATTAAAATTAATTAGTAATTTATATTACAATTTCAGTTTCTCTCTAATCTAATTTAGTCAACTAAACACTGTCTACTCTTATTTTATACCATCTCATCTATCTAACCAAACACGTTCCCGTACCATTTCATTCATCCAACCAAACAAGTTGTTTGGATCATCACATCCCATCTCACCAAATCTTGAATCATCCCATCCATCCTTATCGACCAAACTAAACACACCCCAAGATATGTCTTACAATATAGAATTTTGGCTTGAAAATAATTCACCCTATAAAAAGTCCGAAGGAGTACCATTTAGCCTATGAGACATAGTGGAAAACTACGGCCTGTTCGTATTGGTTTCTGCCTCTAGCTTTTTTATTAGAAAAGTCAATAGAGCACTCAATTTCTTAAAACGGTTTCTCCATTCCTCTCACTACCGTCTCGCTCTGAGAATAAAGTAGAAGTCACGGGTGCATTTTACCCCCTCCTCTCTCTCTCTCCCGTCACATGTACCCATCTCTCCTCACTTTTTGCATGCTCATTCTCTCCTTCTAAAAACTATTTTATCAACTATTACTATTTATTTTTAGTCAAAAAATATAGATCACACTGAAAAACCATCAACAAAAGAACTACGAACGCCCACGTTCTATGTTCGCCATATAGTATCCTCCATTTTTTATGGTCCTGTATGGACCAGTGGAGAGGAGCGCTTCCCAGGAATTTAGCGCGCAAAAAGCATTCCCCATCGACAAAGTCCCTTATTATTTTTGGCTTTGCCTTTCTTGCTCCTGATCCTTCGACGTCTCGCTCACTCGCATCCTCTCGATTTCTCTCTTCCTCTCTCTCTCTCTCGATCGCGCATGCCGCCACCGATACTGCCACCGTCGTCCCCGGCCGACCCCGAGCCCTCGGGGGCGAGGGAGATGGACGACGAGGACCTCGTTGAGGAGCTCCTTGCCACCGTCAACTCGGCCCTCGCCTTCGCCGACTTCCGCCGCACGCAGCGCAAGGAGTGCCTCAACCTCCTGCGCTGGCTGCAGCTTGTCCTCCTGCTCCTCGAGGAGCTCCGCGACTCCGCGCCCCGCCTCACCGAGAACGCCTACCGGCGCCTCGCCCTGCTCGGAAGGGCGTTCGACGCCGCACGCCGCCTCCTCCGCTCATGCCACGACGGCAGCAAGATCTTCCTGGTTCGACCGTGTCTTCTTTTGTTTTGGTTGCGTCTTAATTTTGCTTCTTCTTGCATGCCTTGCCTGACCTTATCTAATCGAGCTTAATTCCAGGCGCTGGAGAGCGAGATGGTGTCGGGGAGATTCCGCAACGTGTACGAGAAGATGACCGCTGCATTGGATGGGATGCCCTACTCGGAGCTTGCCATCTCCGATGAAGTAATGGAGCAAGTAAGTGTGGTATCAATTACTACTGCACGCATGTCCCATGCATATGTCAGACAGAATATGCATGATATCATATAATCTTTCTTATTATTCAAGGTTGACCTGATGAACGCACAATTGATGAGAAGCAAGAGGAGAACGGACACGCAGGACATGGAGCTGTCAATGGATCTAATGGTGATACTCCAGAACAAGGAGGACGACAGGAACGCAGACAGGGTGATATTGGAGAGGTTAGCCAAGAAACTGGAGCTGCAAACCCTATCGGATTTAAGGGCGGAGACGATGGCCATCAAGAAGCTGATCAACGAACGAAATGGGCAGCACGCGGACAGCACCAAGCAGATCGTAGAGCTCCTCAACAAGTTCAAGGAGATCGCCGGCATCGACGAGAAGAACGCTCTCGGCGAGGTCCCCGTGCCGAAATCTCTGGACAAGTGCCCCTCCTTGCTGATCCCGGATGACTTCCTCTGTCCAATAACGTTGGAGATCATGACGGATCCTGTCATTGTCGCCAGTGGACAGGTACTTTACTTAATTACTTGCAGGAACACACACATCATTTTATTTTGCTTTAATCGTGCACACTAAAAAAAGGTGAATGAATTAGCTTGCTTGTAATTTTGCTGGTTCTTCCCTCCGAGTTGTAGTGCTTATCTGTAGGCGCCTAGGAGGTCGGCCTGTTTCAAATAGTCGGCTATAGCCACCGCTATAGTCGGATTTAGCCTTTGGGAAGGCTAAAGGCTAAGATAATTCACTTTTAGCGCTAAACAATATTTACCGCTATTAGCTGGATTTAGTCCGCTAAATCCGCTAAATTGACTGGTATTTAGCCGGCTAAAGAGGGAAAAAAAATCTAAAGTGGGTCGAATCGGATCGGAGCTGGCGGCCTAGCCCAAAGGCCCAAACTCAGCCTCACAACCTCCTAAGGCGGCGTAACCCTAGCCTCAGCCCTCACCGCCTCACATCACAGCCCACGCTCCCGACTCGAGCCCGCCGCCGCCGCCGCCGCCGTGCCTCTCCCGAGCGCCTCGCGCCGCCGCGCCGCCGCGCGCCCCGAGCTCTGTGCCGCCCTCCACCGCGCCTCCCGCCGCCGCCCGCGCCTCCCGAGCTCATGCGCGCCTCCGCGCGCCTCTGTCGCGCCGCGCGCTTGACTGCGCCGCAAGGCCTCGCGATTTCGCCCGGCCGCCGCCAAGACGCGCCACGCACACCATCCTTGCTTGTTGCTGAGGAAGACTGCTGCTGATGAAGACTACTGCTGATGAAGACTGCCTAGGTGAGTAGATCCCGTCGGTGGCGACTGCTGAGGAAGACCATGTCCCAACTAGAGCAACAGCAAGGCAAGTTTTACACTTTTACTCCCTCTGTTCCAGTGTTCTTCTTCCTTCCTTTGCTCCATTCAGACTTTAGAGATTGAGAGGTTTTAGTTTGAATAGCTAGTATGTTACTAATCCGCTAAATGAGGCTATTTGAGACTATAGCCCACTATAGCCTTTGTAATCTCTGCGAAATCCATCCGCTAAATGTCTTAGCCGGCTATTTGAAACCTTGGTCATGCCACCGCGTTGTTGTAGTTCTTTCCTCTTTCTACTAATGAAATGACATGCAAAGCTTTTGGGCGTTCTCGAAAGAAATTTAGCTAGCTTGTATGTATCTAACGACGAATCGAAAGTAAATTCCTTGATTTCGTAGACGTACGAGAGAAGAAGCATCCAAAAATGGCTAGACAGTGGAGAGAGGACCTGCCCGAAGACACGGCAGACGTTGGCCCATCTGTCGCTGGCGCCAAACTACGCCTTGAAGAACTTGATCCTGCAGTGGTGCGACAAGAACAAAGTCGAGCTGCAGAAGAGGGAGCCGGAGCCCGTCGCCGGGCAGGACGAGCAGCGCAAGGAGGACATCCCGTCGCTGGTGGAAGGCCTGTCGTCCATTCACCCCGACGTGCAGCGGAAGGCAGCGAAGAAGATCCGGATGCTCTCCAAGGAGTGCCCCGAGAACAGGATGCTCATCGCCGACAACGGCGGCATCCCAGCGCTGATCGGCTTGCTGGCCTACCCCGACAAGAAGGTCCAGGAGAACACGGTCACCTCGCTGCTGAACCTGTCGATAGACGAGAGCAACAAGCTGCTCATAACCAGGGGAGGAGCGATCCCGCTCATCATCGAGATCCTCCGGAACGGCAGCGTGGAGGCGCAGGAGAACTCGGCGGCGGCGCTCTTCAGCCTGTCCATGCTCGACGAGAACAAGGCAACGATCGGGAGACTGGGAGGCATCGGCCCGCTGGTGGAGCTCCTGCGGAGCGGCACCGTCCGGGGGAAGAAGGACGCCGCCACGGCCATCTTCAACCTGATCCTCAACCAGCAGAACAAGGTGCGGGCCACCCAGGCGGGCGTCGTCGCGGCGCTGCTGAGGATCATCGACGACAGGGGCCTCGGCATGGTCGACGAGGCGCTCTCCATCTTCCTGCTGCTGTCGTCCCAAGCCGCCTGCTGCCGCGAGATCGGGACGACGGCGTTCGTCGAGAAGCTCGTGCAGCTCATCAAGGAAGGCACGCCCAAGAACAAGGAGTGCGCGCTGTCCGTGCTGCTCGAGCTTGGCTCCAAGAACCTGCCGCTGCTGGTGCACGCGCTCAGGTTCGGCCTCCACGAGCATCTCTCCCAGATCGCGAAGAACGGCACGAGTAGAGCGCAGAGGAAGGCCAACTCTCTCATTCAGCTGGCGCGCAAGTGCTATTGAAGTTGAGTGTATATTTTAATTGTAATCCTTTTTTCTGGAATAGAGATTCTGTTGCATTTCCTCTTCTTGGTGAAAACATATGTGGTTTCTTGCTAGGCTGGAAAAGAAATGCCCAACTGTAATTTTTGGCCTTTAGGAAGTACTACTAGTTGGTTTTCTTTGGGAAGAAGAATTGAGAAAAAAAAATGCCCTGCTTGGAACGCATGTTTGTTTTATGATTCCAGTGAGAATTGAGTTGTTTTCTAGCCTTAGTCTTGTATAGACTGTACGGCAGCATGAGTCTTGAACATCAAAGTGCTAGCTAGTACTGCCTCCAGTTGTTAAGGACCGGTGTTTTGGCCTTGGCTACGCATTACAATCTTACCCCGTGTACTCCTATTCATAGTAAATACAACTCCAACTCCTGTCTGTAACTTCTCAGGAAACTGTGTAACTCCAAAATCTATCTGTAAATTCCCTGGGAACAATGTAATCTTGGAACCATGTAATCTTGACTCGGTTACTTACCAAATAATTGTATGTTTCGGATCTAAGGGTATTTTCAATAGTGCCATTTTTTAGCTATCTCTTAGCTATATCATGTCAACAAATTTCTATGTGAAGGAGAAAGCAGGTGAGGTATCTTTTATACAAGAGACAAGCTAAGCACACAAACCAATGCAAATAGTAATAGTATGAGGGGAGAAATATGATGAAAATAATATAAAATAGTTAGAGAAATTAATTTTAGAGATGTTGTCTCTAGTATCATTTTTAGGTAAGGTGGAAGTCTTAGAGACGGCCTTAAAAGATAGACTATTGTACATATCTTAAGTAGTCCAATGGCCACATTAAAGAGTACCTTGTCCAAGAACTTAGAGAACACCGGTTATTATTAAAAGCAAAGACAAAAGAAGTCATCACGTTCGCTTTTAAGGGCTACAAATTACCACGTTAATTAGTGATGAAAAAAGATCCACATTGTCAATTGTGGTGAATAGAGGTTATAATGATGTTGATCAAATAGATATACACAAGAACTTCGTAATGAATACAACTGTTAGAACGAGATAGAAAAAAGTACAACATATAAATCATAAATATTGAAGTTTGATTCATATTTGTTGCATAGTCTCATGGCACACGTGGCATGACCAGTGTCAGGACTATGTGCATACTGTATCAAACGTGGTGTTAACCTGTAGCAACTAACTCTGATTCGGTTTTCTCTTTGTATGTGACTCGTTTCCCTCATCCTATATATGTATCCCATTAGTCCATAGGAAAATAATAACCTCATTGTAATATCTCCTCATATAGCGAATTCTGTCTTTGTTCATTTATGGTTTTTTCTACAAGAGTTTTTCACGTTAAATCCGTGTACCACAACTTGAAGCCGGTATACTCCACCTCCTTCGCCTTTTGGCCCACCCATTTAGTCTCTTGAACACACAAGATATTTATACGTCTCCTAATCGCCGTATCAACTACCTACCTCTTAACTTACTTGTTAAAGATCCTACATTCCAACTACCCAAATGGATCATATTCCCCTCAGCTAGCTTCTTTGTCCCTCGCACTCGTGAAGTAAAGTGCAAAGACCCTTGCACATTTTCTACTACATCCGGACGCTGACGTAGCGTGTCACTAGGGGAGTGATGTCTCTGCTCTTGCTCATTTATCACCACACCTGGGTTCCAATATGGCGCATCGCTAAGAGGGTTACACCCCCAACGAAACTATTGTGGGTTCCATTCTATAAAAAGATGACTTGATTTTACATTAACTCGTCAAGCTTAACACAATCCTCCTTCATTTTCTTGGTTTAGGACAGGCTATGTAGAAAACTACATAGGCGGAGTTAATAGTGACTAATAACAAGTCTGAATATAAATATAGAAAAACTCTACTGCGATATATATATATTAATAGAATTATTTTCTTAAATCTGAAAAGGTAAGTTGGACAGACTGTGATCTCAAAACAAGGACGGCATAATTGCATATTGTTAGATTTCTGCATTAGTCTGAAACAGTTTAAGAATTTCCATATCAATCCTTTAGAGCCAACGGATTCAAAAATGCCAAAAAACATATGCAATTTGATATTTCAGTATCTGTATTTATATATATATATGCTTCATTCTCTGTAGTTTACTTCTGTAACAACGAGTGAAAAAAAAAAAGTTTACTTCACACAGCTTTCATTTTGTCGGAGTGAAACTGTCTTGTGCTCAAGGTCTAAACAATAAAAAGGAACCTAAAGTAGTATTTAATTGCTGCCTAAGGATGCTAGATTGCACTTTGGGGGTTTCTTTTCTTCATTATGTCACTAAATTTTCTAAGAATTGTCTTCTTTTTCTGCCTTGCAGGAATCCTGATATCCTCCAAATGAGATCTTTCAACGTCAGAATACACATCATCTGCTGCCACGGACCTTTCTTTCATCTCGCCTCCCTTGGCATCTCTGGGTGATGCTTCTGCTGAGGTTTTGGTTGATTCCGAACTGAACATAGCATCAATCATATCCTCCATTTCTTTAATACTACTTTGAGTCGCAGCCCAACTGACCTTGAGGGATTCATATTCTTGCATGATGCTCTGTAAGGTACTCTCTTTCTCAGATATGTCTTCTTTAAGCTGAGAGTTCTCCACCCTGGCAATCTCCAAGGATTCTTTTGCTACATTAGCTTCACTAACCGCATGCTTCAGCATTTCCCTCAGCCTGGAATTCTCATCTCTGATCACCCTCTGTGATTCAAATAATTTGTCATTCTCCTCCTTTGCTTTGCTGAGCTCCCCCTCAAACATCTTGATGCAATCAACGAGTCCCCTCTCTTTCTCTTTTGAAGCCGTTGCCAACTCATCTGACTCAAACTTCAGTCTCCCTGCCTCTTCCAGTGCCAACCGGAGCTTCTCCTCTGCGCTTTCTAACGAGGCCTTTGAGTTCTCCACTTCAGTTCTTGCATTATTCAATTCAGCTTGCACCAATGAAAGCTTCGCTTTTGCCTCTCTGGCCTCTGCGGTCTGTTCCTTCAAGACTATGGCCAAGTTATCCATGGCCTTCTCGCACTTCTCCTCAGCTTCAACAGCCAACTTGAGCTCACGCTGCAATGACCATGTCTCTACCTCACCAGGATCTGCAAAGGAGAAGGACATTATACCCCTTCTCCTGAAATTCTTCTCTGGTTGCCTACCAGGATTGGAGGACAGTGCAGTGAAGGCCTCCAAGCTCTTGTTATTGTCTTGGAGCGAAGCTATCTCAAGCTTGGCCTCCTCCAGAGATACCTTGGTTTGTTCAAGCTGCTTTGTTTGGGCCTCCAACGACACTAGCATTTTCTTCTCTGAATCCCTTGCTGCCTCCAGTTCACCTTCTAGCTGCTCCAATCTGTGTGCAAGGTCCAACTGATCATCTCCTCCATTGCCTTTTAACATGTTTTTATTCTTCTTGAGCTCTTCTATGTCATCCAGGGCACGAACCTTCTCCTCTTTCTCCTTCCCCAGCTCCTCCTGCAGCTTGTTCAATTGCTCCCGCATCTCTGATGCCTCAATGAAGCGCGAATTGGAGACTTTGTTACCATTAGAAGATGTTTTGACGCTGTCAACAACAACAGAGCTCATGTTGGTTCATGGATTGGTTACGGTAACCGAAACAAGAAGGGGAAAACACAAGAAATTCGAAAGAAATCTAACTCGATGGAAACCGGGCTGTCACAGGCATGATCCCAGGATTGGAATAAGAAATCTCAGGAAGAAACTAACACTCTACCTGGACTTGAAAGAGAACATCTTGTCCGGCCAAGAACCCTGCAGCCAGCCCAGAATCAACCAACCATGCCACACGCGGTGCTCCTAAAAAACCCAAGTTTTATGTCAGTCAGATACAGAAGCAGGGAATCAGGTACTGGACCGAAAAGGCGGTGCGTGCAGACCGGGGACTAGGGTTGTCTCTGGAGCAAGGAGCTTTCTCCTTTGCTGTCTCAAAAGCATGAATTAGGGCAGAGAAGTAGAGATTATACACCGTGTTTTTCTTCTTGTTTAAGAAAGGGGGAGAGATGGATCGAAGACTTACTGGTTAAGGAATTGTATTGAAACGGTGGAACTCTCAAGCGCCGCCTTGAAGGGGAAGTATATAGACAGAAGCGGTCCAAGTTTCTTCAGATTTTAGATCGAACTCTTTCTTTCTCTCTTGTTTATACAGCATACGAGTTGAGTTGTGCTTCTCTGAACGCACCGTCGGCGTCAGCTGGCCCCAGCAGTCAGCCAGAGTTATAGTTGGGATCGTTGAGGCAACGGGGACGCTCGGAATTGCAATGGTTTATAATTTTTTACTATAGTTGATTTATTTTTTACTGTAGTTAAAGTGATTTATTTAGCGTAATTAAATTTTAAAAAAATAAAAATAGAAAAATAAGTTAACTCATCACAAATAATGCAAAAAATACAAAGAAAAAAGAAAAGTCAAAAACCCTAAAAACTAAAAAAATCAGAAAAATAAAATTAAGAAATAATAAAAGCAGAAATCAAGAGCCACCGTCAAAACGAGCGGGGCCGTTACAGCGATACCACCAGGCTCCAGTTAGGATCCTTTTGTATGACTTTGCCTGCCTGCCTTTCCCCCTTCACCGTTTCAAGCCGATCTTATAAAGACCTCACTGTTAATGTTGGATCAATGTTGTGCGTGTGCACTTGATGTACGTTTGATACTTTGCAAATTTGGTGCTATAGCCTTCTAACACCCTGCTGTCCTCGTTAACACTTTGCAAAGATTTGGAGAGCTTGGATGAGCAATTTAACGCTGTGTGTTCCTTCAGGGAAATTGATTGGAGCGTGCAGACCAGGTTGTGCGGGTGCAAACCAAAAATAGACGTGACGAGTGCGCGGATGTAGATAGTATTTTGAACCGTCTTTGGCCTGTTTGCCAATTTCGTCATGTCGTGGGCCACGAACGAAAAACAAGGCCAATGTTCAAGCTCTACAAATGAAAAGGCAACTACTGCGTGCAGCACAGGAAGATGATCAGAGTAGTATTCTTCTGCATGCTGAAGATCAGGGAAAGTCTCAGACGGTGAATTCGTGATCAGGAGTCTGTTGTGCGATCAAAATACTGTAGCAGCGATCAAAATGGAGATATTTTCACTGTTGAGTGATCAAAACATTGTAGCAGTGACGGAAACACTGTAGCATTTTTGTCACGTAGTGAAATTTTTTTTGTGTTCCGTTTTTTTCTCATATTCCTTTGCATTGTCCGCACTAGACTAGCGAGCCGTTTTTATTTTTACATTTTTAAAATTTAATTATGCCTAATATGCCACTCAGCTACAGTAAAAAATCAGCCAACTACAGTGTTTTTCCAGCAAAAGCCAAAAGCCATCGCTATTCCGATCACCCCCTTTGGCCCATATAGGGCCGTAAACAGCCGAGGTCGAACGAGCCCAGGCATACAAGCTCGAGCGAGCTTGAGCGCAGCCCTAGGTTAGGCCTCGAGCTTAGCTCATCCAAAGCCCAAATGTACCTGAGTTTGGCTCAACAAAGCTCGATAAATTGACAGAGCATTTGCAAGAAACACAACCGACAATCTAGGAGACAAGATTTAAAGCAATTAAGGACCGAGAAAAATTCACATAAAGCTCACAAGCTCTGGTGCAAGCTTGAGCTTGGCTTAATTTTCCCTCGAGACAAGTTTAAATCGAGTCTGCAAGGAGTCAAGTTCAAGTAGCTAATCCAGCTCTAACTATTTTTACATCCCTA
The DNA here is from genome assembly GCA_036346265.1 of Melocanna baccifera. Classification (NCBI taxonomy): domain Eukaryota; kingdom Viridiplantae; phylum Streptophyta; class Magnoliopsida; order Poales; family Poaceae; genus Melocanna; species Melocanna baccifera. Next base: position 4,353,268 of record CM070697.1, on the reverse strand, counting down.
GCCCCGTCCGAACGCATCCCTAACGCAGAAACTCGCCGGCGGACAATAGACCAAGCTGGCCCGGCGCACATGGCCTCTTGAACCCGAGCGTCACGTATTCTCACATCCTGTAATCATGTGATTACGATAAAATTTTGTGCTAGTAGTCAGGCGTAAAAATGCCGTATTCTAAACCATGAGAAGTCATGAGTGCGACATCGTACTCTCCGAACAAATGCCCAGTTTGAAATGTGGAAACTGAGCTATTTCCTAGAATTCCTACAAAATTCTTATTAATTTCCTGTGTTCCAAACCTGAACTGCCCATGATGAACATGGAACCTTTGATCAGGCTAGATAGTGAAGCCAGTGAGAAGGGTGATCCTTAAAGTTAGAAGCTCACGGGACACACTGCAGATTCCCACTACTCAAATGAACATTTCTCACAAAAAATAATAATAATAACTCAGATGAACAAAGATAATGACCTCCGCTAAAACAAATATGCTGAATGATCAGCTGCAAGTCAAATTCCGAACATTGGACCAGAAACATTATCAAACTAACCTCTAAATCAAATAACAACTGACGATTCATCAGCATCAAACAACACTGATTAGTTTCCAATAGAAAAGACATGACAAAACAACATTAAAGAGTACAACTAGTAGCTTACTGACCACGTTCCTCTCCCTTCTCCAAATATATTTGGCTGAAAAAGCAAACAGATCAGCACAAAAGCTCAATTACACAATAGCCATCACAGAGAATCTGTTAAATATTGAACATGACAATTTTTGCACTAGTTAAATGCTTAAGGCATTCTCCCACACACGAGCAGGATTCTAGTTGGAAAGTAAAAATAATACATGAGGACGGCGATAGCAATATAACAAAACAAAGGGTAAGTAAAGACCAGACCATAAAGGGGGCACGAAAATGGTCCTTGTACAAGCATCATAACTATCCGAGGGTTAAGAGACAGATGGCAGTCACTAGGATCCTCTGCTAGTGCTCATCCTCGGGCTTGCTCGCATCCCTCATTTCATCACCGCCATCATCCTGTACACATTAATTGTTGGCATTATTGACAATAAAATGTGGAGTGCTATGTTCATAGATTTTGCATTATTCATGGCCACAACACCAATCTACCTGCATATCAGAAGTCCACAAGGTGAGGTTGTCGCGGAGAAGTTGCATGATCAGGGTGCTATCCTTGTAGGAATCTTCCCCAAGGGAATCCAGTTCAGCAATGGCTTCATCGAAGGCCTAGAAACATAAGGGAGTATGATCACATACCAAAAGACAACATGGGCTACCTATTATCGGCTAATTATTTGCAGCAAAGTTTTACAGGAGTGTAGGATCCAGATCAATTGGACTTTTTTGAAGGATACGAACTCAATGACACAGCAGAGTTGGAACCATGTGCCTTATGGAATCATTGACTATAAAAGAACACTTCATATGCATAAACTCATTGCAACCAACAAATACAGCTACAAATTTATTGGCATTCCAGAGCTAACAAGTTGGCAGTCCAGCCAGATGAGCAGCATGGCATGACTACGCTTGCACATAGCAAGCAAAGCATGTGGGGTTACACTGCAAGATAACAGTCAGCATGCGACAATTTGAGCCAGCATGGGTCTACAGGATACCAAGAAACCAGTGACCAAATATCGAAAGCAAGCAGCTGAACACTGGCGGATTGTAACTGTAACTGAAGAATATCTACACTCTCTAAGCTACTGCAGACGTAGTGAGCTCTGAATAATACAGACGCAAGCAGCGTAAGAATCTACCGTCACATGAAAAATCGAATTGTTAACCGTTATACTGCTGCCGTCCATCGGAACGGCCCCTCCTTCGCCGCCCCCATCGTCCACCTCTCCGACGAATGCTCCCAGGCCACCGCCCTCTGCACCGTCGACGCCTACCTGACCCCGCCCATCTAGATTTTTCTCAACCAAAGGAGGGCGGCACAAGTAAGTGTGGCGGGAGCACGATTTTTTTTGGCATGGGCTCTAATGGAGATTTGGGCTTGATTTCTGGCCTTTCACGGGAGGATGTAGCCCATTTTTCTTCTCCCGCATCCATACATTACGCGTGTCAGGATATGGGTATTGGAGTGGTTAGGGTGGGGAAACCTCCGGCGGATGCTTTCAACCATCTCTCCAACCTTCACGAGTCGCTTTGGTGGCCACTCTCTCCTGTTAGGGTTAGCTACCGTGGTGGTTGGTGAGAAATGCCCATCAAGCTAGTTGATCCAGCTCCGGTGGGAGAGTTGGTACGAGAGTGGCCGAGGGTTGGAGTTGGAGGAACATCTCAAGGGCAAGCTTGTGAGGAAGGGGTTCGAAGCAATTTGAGGCGATTTCATCAACTCAAGCAGACCTTCATGGCGGATCGTGTTGGTGGAGGATGGCGTTGGGATGGTGGTCGCGGAGGTCAGCATCTGAGTCAATGGCAGCGAGGAGGTGGATTCGGAGGCTTTCGGCAAGGTGAGGATCATCGTTATCCCAATCATCTACCTAGGGTTTCTGGTGTTGGAGGGTAATGCAAATCCTTCTCAAACTCGATTTGGAGGGACTTTGAATCCAACTCAAGGGGGTACTGTGAACCGGAATCTACTTCGAAACACACACATAACTGGTGGAGGAGGGAATCATCAGAATGTTGGAGGTCTGGTGGGCGATGGAGGGAATCGTCAAAATGTTGGAGGTCTGGTGCATAGTCTGACTGCAGATGTTCGACTGGGACAACAGCCAAAGGTTTCCAGCGTTGAAGGGGAGCAGGAACAGAGTTGGTGCAGCATTCAAGCCAACAACAAAATATTCAGAGAAAAGGTCTCAGACAACAGTACAAAGTGGTGAATGTGGGACAGGCTGAACAAACAGCTTCAGTGTCAGATCTGGGCAAAATCAAGGAAAGATTCCACTGCAAATGGAGATGGGTACTCAAGAACAGATTGTTTTGACAATTGACAATCAAAGTAAAATGATCCACCCTGGCATTTTTGCAGAACCTGCCGGTGATGGGGGCAGAGATGGGGCCATGGTTATTAAGGCGGTGCGGTGAGGCGCGGTGACTCACCACCTTCATACAACAATATCGTTTATGGCGCGCGGCATGGCGACGCCATATGACGTGCGGCGTGGCGATGTCATACACATATCTTAACCTAGTTTGGTAGCAAATTAAATACAAATATACAATTACATGAACAAGTATCAGTATATAGCAGTAGGTAGTAGCAAAAGCATATCAACTAGAAAAGCAAATCAACTACTAGTAGCAGTGTAGCACTACATATCAGTATTTCTTAGCAAAGTAGTGATATAGCAGTAGATAGCAGTGTATACCATGTAGCACTGTAGCACTATTGCACAGTCTGCAGTTCTGCACTACATATATATATATATATATAGACCTGGAAACCCGGCGCCACCCACCTCCATTGAAACCGCAAGTGTGCAACAGCCCAACCACAAGAACGAAGCCAAAAAATATTCGCCCTCCACAAAACCCTCCTCCACGGCTGCCTCCCGGTGCCGCCAACTGCCGCCGCCGTCTCTAGGATCTCCTCCCTCCTCCGCCCCCTCTAACTCCCCTGGAGCCGGCGGCGGCTGACTGGAGACCGAAGTCGGCGGCGGCGACGGATCCCACGGCTGCGACGGATCTCGTGGATCCGGCGGTTGCGACGTTGTATCTGGCGGATCCGGCTGCGGGGACGGCAGATCCGCCTACGGCGGATCTGGCTGCGGATCCGGTGGATCTGGCTGCGGGGACGGCGGATCCGGCTGCGGCGACGGCGGATCCGATGGCGGTGAAGCAGGAGGCGACTGTGTTGGTGGATTCGGCTGCGTGACGGCGGATCTGGCGGCGGCGACGGTGGCTACTCTCTCCTTGCTTTTTCTAGCGACAAGGATATCGTCGAGCGACGCTTTACCTCCATGCCGTCCGGACGGCATACATCTCCGGTCCGCCACAGCGATATAGCGACGAGATATCGTCGATATCTCGACACCTTAATAACCATGGATGGGGCATGTTCAAAAAGATTGTCCAAATCCATTTTATTGCATGATATGTGGTAGAGAGTCTCGTTTGCCTGCTTTTTGTCCCCTCACTAAATAACCTAAACCAGTGGCCAAGTTTGTGGGTTATGCTGCTGCGGGGTTAGGTTGTCTGCTTATTCAAAATTTGAAAGCTGTTAATACTGCAGATCATGCAAATCCTATGGCTTTGATTACTGTTAAGAAAGAATCCCTTGATGTTCGATCTCTAGAGAAAGCTTTTACTGAGAGTTTTGTTTGGAATTGGGAGTGGAGAGCTAAAGCAATTGGAAGTGATAGGTTTCTGATGCGACTTCCCAACAAGAACAATCTCAGTGAGTTGTCACCTTTTGAGGATTTCAAACTCAGAGGTGTGGAGGCTTCAGTTGGAGTTAGTGTATGGACACCTGATACAATGGCTCATGGAAAATTGTATACTGTTTGGGTGCAAGTCAATGGACTTCATGATGGTATGAAAAATTATCTTGCCATACATGAAGTAGGATTCTTCTTTAGCGGTCGTTCTGGATGTGGATATGGAGTCTTTAAGAGAACATGACATTGTGAGGATCAAGGTTGGGGTGAAGGACCCAATGAAGATTCCTCCTTCAGAATTAACAACTCCTGATTTGTTGTGGTGCATTGTGTACTTTCAGATTGAGTCCATTGTGGAGAATGGTTGGTTTACTCATATTCTTGCTGAGAAGAAAGGAGTGGAAAGCAAAGGAAAAGAGACTGAGCAAAGTGGTTTGAGTGCTAGCAAGAGAAACACTGTCAGTAAGGATAATGTTGAGCACAGGACTGTGGGAAAAGACGATAGATTCTATAAGAAACAGAAAGGGGATAATTCTGGACAATATAATGAGTTGGAAGGAGTACATTCTGAAGTTAGTCTCTTAAGTGAAATTGGTGTGCAAGCTAGCTGTGAAGTAAGTGCTGCAAAAGGAAAGCTAGTGAATGATGAACAGATGAAGAGGGATGCTTGTCAAATTCAGCATAAACTTGATGGCACAAATCTCGAATTTCAGCAGGCCATATGCACTGTGCAGAATGCTGACATAGGGGCAGAGCTATGCAAATAGAAGATCAGAAGATGCAGGGTTGCCGTCACGATGTGAACCAAAAGGTGGGGGAGGAAGAGAAGTTGCTGCGTGATACAGAAATGAAAACAGCAGGCCAAAATTCTGAAGGTGAGAGTCAAGATAGGTTGAATTTCACCGATAGAGAGGAAAACCTGTCCCAAGACTCCAATAGCTTTGCAAAAATGGTTGGTGTAGTTCTAACTGAGAGCCAGGATGATGAAGAGTTGGGGCATGGTAAAAGACATGCTTCTCAACAAGAGCCTCGAAGATGTTCAAGACTCAAGGATGCTGAAGACAAAAACATCCTGGAAAGGGCAAAAGAAAGAGCACAAATGAGAGATCTTGATATTAAAGGAGGTACTAAGCATCCTTTGCCCACAATACTTAATACTTCTAATGCTTCTTTATGTTATGCATATTGTGTGTGTATTGAAGAGGCCTAATAGGCAATATATATAGGAAGTATAAGAAAATAATACAGGGAATATGCCATATACGGATAATGAAACTCAGGCATATAAGGAAACAACTAAAACAATCTTATTATATCTCTATACCCTTAACACACCCTTCAAATGCAAACCATATGCAATAGCATTGTATTTGAAAAGAGTTATCACTAAAATAGTAAAAATTCGAAGTCTGAGTCTTAATAATGTCATCTAGCGTGTAGCTCTTGAAAAAAATATCAAATCAAGCCGAAGAGGTATAGATAGAAGTATGACGGCGCAGATCGAAATCCAAGACGGCGGCGGCGTAGTGCACAAGGTGCAGAAGAAGCGCAGCGACCTTAGAAACTCGGAGCGGCGGCTAAAGAAGCGGTGGCATCATAACGCCTTCTACGATCTACACACGACTCAGAGAGAAGAGCGGCGACTGCTGTCATGCAAAATAAAATTTCTACACTTCTATGACTGACTATAATTTTGTGGACTCGCATAGCGTAAACAAACTGAAAGGTAGAGACTATGGACTTTGATGGACGCAACGAAAACTTAAAAAAAAAAGATTTTAGCATCGAATATAAAAAAGGCTAGACAACGAGATGGGCTTCAGCCAGCCCAACAACACGTCATGCCTCCACTTTCTTGCTCCTCCCATCGGCCTCTTATTTACTCCGCCGCCTAGCCCCGTTCCCAACCTCCCCCACGCTGGGCTCTTCCACACCCCTCCTCTTCCCCTTGTCCTCCTCCCCCTTCAGCCAAGTAGGGAGGCGCTGGGCGCAACCGAGCAGGGAGGAGGCGCGTAGGAGGCCGGGAGGCAGCGATGCAGTAGAGGGAAACGCTAGGTGCAGCAGAGGGCAACGGTGGCGCAGAGGAAGGCGGAAGCAGCACCTGGTCCAAGAGGCGAGCGGCAGCGGTGGTCCAAGAGAAGGACGGCGGCGGCTCGGATCCAAAAGCCAGCTGCGGCAGAGTTGGCGAGGAGTGGAAGTGGTGGAGACGACCGGATCCGACTGGGAGGCAGTGCAAGACGACGGAATCTGGCGACGACGGCGGGATCCGGTGGTGTCGAGCATGGCCAAAGGGAAGCCTAGATCTAGGGAAGGCAGCGCCAACGGAGAGGCTCGTGGAGCACCGGGCGCGCCGCATCGGGATCAGGTAGCGTCGGGCCGGACCTGGCCGGATGCAAGAGCGGCGACGACGGATTTGGCTCGTGGCGGCGACGAGTCGGCGTCGGAGTGGCAGCTCCAGTAGAAGGCGGCGGGATCCGACGCGGGTCGGCGACGGCGGCGTCGGGGAGAGCCAGATCTGGGAAAGAAGCTCCTACGCTCGCCTGAAGATGACATGCGGCGATGAAGTTGATGGTGATGAGCCGGAGAGGGGATGGAGCACGCGGCGGGGAGTCCAGATCCGAAGGCCTTGGCGGCAGGGCATCTGAATCCTCGCCAGGGAAGGCCGTCCCCGGGAGTGGAGATTGCCCCTCCCGAGGGCAGCAACAGTCGGCGGCGGAAGAAAAAAAAAGGTGGAGACTAGATATGGAACCTAAGCTCTGATACCATGTTATGAATATTGTATATATATTGAATAGGCCTAATGGGCAATATATATAGAGAGTGTTAGAGTACAAGTCTTGTATACTATATTTGGTAGGATAGAGTCCATTAGGATTACAACTCCAAGTCTTGTATATCTATATATACCGCCTGAGAGGCTCAATACAATACATCCAATTCCACCTATTCTATCTTCCATCATGGTATCAGAGCGTCTATGTTTAGATCCTAAACCCTAGCCGCCGCTTGCTTCCGCAATGCGCGCCCCCGGGGAGATCTATCTCCGCCGGGGGCAGCGCCACCGTTTAGGCGGCGGATCCTATTAATCCGACCGCCATCGTCGTCGTCGTCGTCAAGCAGCAGTTCGCGCATCCTCCTTCTCTGGTGAATCTTGGCCGGACACCTCAGATCCGTTGTCGCTCAAGCCTCAAATCCGCGCGTCGCTCGGCCTCGGAAGCAGTGGCCGCTTCGGATCAGCGCCTCGCCTCATCGCCGGGTCGCGCCTCGAGATCGGGCGCCGTCCTCGCCATGGTGGCGGCGGGCGACGCGCGCCCCACGACCACCGCGCCGCCGCCAAATCGGCCGCCGGAGGCGGATCGCCGTCTCGCGACCACCACGCCTCGGCGAAGAAGAGAAGCGCGCCGGGCTCCTCCACCCGTCGCCGGATCCGCCGTCGCGCCTCGGTTCGGCCTCCGACGCCGCCGCGCCCAGTCACGCCGCTCCGCCGCCTCGGCTTCAACTTGGCTTCACGACACCTACCGCGGCCGGTCGCGCGACAATGCCTCCGGCAGCGATGCCGACTGGCGGCGGACGAGCTCGAGAGCCTCCGAGCGCTCCGCTCGCCTCCACCGCCACCTCGCCTCGGGCCCCTCCTCGCGCCACCCCCTCCACCGTCCCACCTCGCGCACGTCGCTCTCTCGACATCGCTTCATGCGCGGCTCGGCATGTGTGAGAGGACATCGGCAGCGTCTACTGGCCGAGGTCAAGGAAGGGGGACGGCCATGGCGTGGCCAGTGGCGGCAAGGTGATGGACAAGAAGGAGCTCGAGGAGGAACAAGGAGGGGCGCGCGCACGAGCGCGAGATCCTCGAGGCCGTCGACCATCCTTCCTCCTGCGCCTCTGGCGTCGGCGAGGGGCCGGTGGTCGCCTCCTCGGCGAGTTCGCCTCGGCGGAGACCTCCACGTCCTCCGCGGCGGCGCCTGCACCGCCAAGACATCGCCGAGACCGCCGTGGACATCTCCAGTTTCTTTTCTCTCGGAGTGCGAGCCGTCTGCCGGTGGGAGGCGTGGTGCAGTTTGGTGAATCAAGTTTTGTAGGCCGGTCGGTGAAATTTGTGGTTTCTTGTTCGGTTCTTGGTAGACCGACCCTTCGCCCGAGTGTACCCGGTGAGTTGCACATGGAGGATCCCACTGCTGCTATTGTATCTTTTCTTTTCCCGATCACTGATCGGGGTTGAGTCGCCCACGACCCGTCGACCTCGCACGTATCTACTCCAACATCGGCGTCGACTACACCGGCCTCTACCTCTTCGACTGTGCGGCCAGGCTGGGCACGCGATGCCGAGGGGACGCCTTCCCGCGTTGCATCTCGATCATCCCATCCACACGTCTTCATCGCCGGTTCGTCATCGCCACCACAGATCGGGATGCCTCCGCCGACTTCTTCCATCGTCGTCCCGCCTCGCGCGTACTCGGTCTGATCAGCCGATTGTGTGCGATCCACCCGGCTCCCGTGACGTCCGTCGTCGAGTACTACGCGCATCTTCTCCGAGCAACAGGGTTGCTGCTGTGTCGCCTCCTCGGGCCGCAGCACCGCCGTCCGTGTGTCCCCTCGCCGTTGTATCTACATCGCCGTCCCTTGTGCATCGGCAGTATGTCTGCGCGCAATCTCTTGTCGCGCCATCTGTCTCTTGGTCACCGTCATCGCCATCGGGCCTTCATCGCGATATTGAGCGATCGCCGCCGCCGTACCTTGCGTCAAGGCGCGCCGCCGAGCTAGGCGTCGCCCGCCGATCGCCGCCGGGTAAGAGCGTCGCTCCGCATCGCTTCTTCTTCAAGACAACCACATCCGGTTGGGGCCCTCCTTGTACGTCGTGCGGCAACATCGGTCGCGTGCTTTCGTCCTCGGCAGCGTTCGGTCGCAAACCCAGACACGCCTCGGTTTAGCGGCTTGCGCATCAACCCGGCATCAACCCTCCGTTCCGCCCGTCGCCTCGATTGCATCGCGCGCCGTCTACATCTCGCGGCCACGGCTGCGTCGACCTCGGCATCGCTTCTTCCACAACGGCGCCTCGGCGCGTCTCGTCATCATCATGGCGCCTCTTTTGCGCCGCGGCTTCATGGCGGCCGCCGACATCGGTAACCCGACCACGACTACGTCGACCACGGCCATCTCCAGCACGGCATCCTCGACCACGACTACTCTGCCCTCGCGCTCGGCTACCTCGACATCGGCACAAAGGGCTATCGCCTTGCTTGAGCTACTCGTCGGTTCCTGCTCCAGTCACAGCATACGCGACGCATCGACGGTTATGACTGTAGGGGGATGTTATTCGGCTTCTTCTCTAGTCTCATCGTCTGCGACGCTCCCGTTGTGACTGCGGGGAGATGTTAGAGTACAAGTCTTGTATACTATATTTTGTAGGATAGAGTTCATTAGGATTACAACTCCAAGTCTTGTATATCTATATATACCGCCCGAGAGGCTCAATGCAATACATCCAATTCCACCTATTCTATCTTCCTTCAGGGAGTATAATGGGATATTACAGGGGAGTATGCCATATACGGATAAGAAAACCCAAGCATATAAGAAAACAACTAAAACAATCCTATTATGTCTCTAATACCCTTAACACTTTATACCAAACTGCATCCATTTTGGGTGTAAGCTTGGGCTGTTCACTTGAGGCTATTGATCACAACATTGATTTGATTAAAGAAATGGAGCAGGCTAGAACTAATTTATATCTTGAGTCAGAAAAGTTTTCTGCTCAACAGGTGGTTGATAGAGTAACTCAGGACACTGATCTTCCTTTATTAGATGAACATGATAACAATTCTGATATGGACTTAGAAGAGGCTTATTTGCATCCATTTCAAAGGGTCTCTTCTGGAAAGAAAAAGAAAAAAAGCATTGGGTCACCAGGAATTGTCTGTGTGCAACCCTTAAGCAAACATAAAAAAGGGAAATAGAAAAGATAAGAACAAATGAAAGGACTCATATGGAATGTTAGGGGTATTGGTACCCCTGAAAAGAGGAGATATATCTATCCTCAGTAGTCAATCCATATTGTTCACACTTCTTATCTAAACAATCAATTCGCTCTAACAACTCAACTTTAAGTTTTTTGAACCGACTTTCCATATTTATGTTCCATCCCTTCAGCTTTTTCCTGAGCATTCTCATTTTCAATTGCCAAACATCCAAATTGGAAGAGGCATGTATGGGGGAGTTCCAGATGTTGACCACCTCATAGAATTTAGTATAGAATGGGAGACCAAATGTACTCTGACAAGGGTCACTGCTTTGGTGAGAACCTTGTCTGATCATACTCCTTTGTTGATTGATACAGGTGATCTAGTTAATAAGAAAAACAAACCTTTTAAATTTGAATTAAGTTGGTTTTTGAGAGATGAATTCTATGAGGTGGTCAACATCTGGAACTCCCCCATACATGCCTCTTCCAATTTGGATGTTTGGCAATTGAAAATGAGAATGCTCAGGAAAAAGCTGAAGGGATGGAACATAAATATGGAAAGTCGGTTCAAAAAACTTAAAGTTGAGTTGTTAGAGCGAATTGATTGTTTAGATAAGAAGTGTGTAACATCTATCCACCATTCGTCGTGCTTTAAAAATTGTGCAAATCACTGTTAAGAAAAGCATTGAAGCACCTCTCTTAAAAGAAATTCTTTTAGACCAGAAGTTAGACTTCATTGGATTACAGGAGACTAAAAAAGATGATTTCTCTAATCAATTCCTTTCTTCTTTGGGTGGAGGTCAAGACATTAATTGGTTTTGGTCCTCTGCTAAAGGAAAATCTGGGGGTATTTTGGTTGGAATGGTAGATATCAAGTTTGTTTTAGAGGATAAACAAGAGGGAGAATATTTTGTACAACTCTCTATAAGAAACAAGAATGATGGTTTCTTATGGAATTTGATTGTAGTTTATGGAGCGGCTCATGAAGCTGGCAAATCTGCCTTTCTCACTGACTTGGCAAATGTTTTATATAGAACTAAACATCCAGTTATAGTGGCTGGGGATTTAAATATCTTGAGAAAAGAGAATGAAAAGAATAAAAAAGGTGGTTATACTAAATGGAGTTTCTTGCTCAATGCTATCATTGAACAGAATAATATGAGAGAGAGAGAGAGTTATGTGGTAGATCCTTCACATGGAGTAATAATCATGAGGATCTTACTTTTGAAAAACTAGAGAGTTCTAGTTAGTATAGAATGGGAGACCAAATGTACTCTGACAAGGGTCACTGCTTTGGTGAGAACCTTGTCTGATCATACTCCTTTGTTGATTGATACAGGTGATCTAGTTAATAAGAAAAACAAACCTTTTAAATTTGAATTAAGTTGGTTTTTGAGAGATGAATTCTATGAGGTGGTCAACATCTGGAACTCCCCCATACATGCCTCTTCCAATTTGGATGTTTGGCAATTGAAAATGAGAATGCTCAGGAAAAAGCTGAAGGGATGGAACATAAATATGGAAAGTCGGTTCAAAAAACTTAAAGTTGAGTTGTTAGAGCGAATTGATTGTTTAGATAAGAAGTGTGAACAATATGGATTGACTACTGAGGATAGATAGAAGAAAAATTTGGAGTATCAACTGTTTCAGATTTTAAAACAGGAGGAAATGAAATGGCTGCAAAGATCTAAAGAGAGAGATAATAGATGGGGATAATAATACAAAGTATTACCATGCTAGAGCTAATGGAAGAAATAGGAAGAGTAGGATTTTAAGTTTACATCAAGAAGAGGGTGTGATTGAAGGGGATTTGAATCTGATGAAGTACATAACAGGTTTTTATAAGAATCTGTTTGGTCACCCAGAGGTTAATGATATTGTTTTGAATCTAGGTGGCATTAAGAAGATAAATGAACAAAAGGCCAAAGACTTAATAAAAAGTTCACAATGGATGAACTTAAGAAGGCTGTGTTTGAGATGGAGCAAAATAAAGCCCCAGGGCCTAATGGTTTCGCTGTGGAGTTTTATCAAAAATGCTGGGAGCTTGTTAAGTTTGATCTCAAGCTTTTATTGGATGATTTTCATAAAAGGCAGTTAGACATTGCAAGACTTAATTATGGGGTTATAACCTTGTTACCTAAGTGTAGGGATGCTAAAAAGATTCGGAATTTTAGGCCAATTTGTCTCTTGAATGTTGGTTTCAAGATTTTGACAAAAGTGCTTATGAACAGAATGATTTGTGTGGCTAATCAAATAATTTCTTTGACGACTGCTTTTCTAAAAAACTAGATACATTATGGAAGGTGTGCTTATGCTTCATGAAGTTTTGAACACTGCATAAAAAGAAATAACCTGGTATTCTGTTTAAGGTGGATTTCGAAAAAGCCTATGATAAGATTAAATGGCCCTTTTTGTATCAGGTGATGAGAGAAAAGGGTTTTGGTGATACTTGGTGTGATTGGATAATGAGAGTAGTAAGGGGGTAAAGTGGGAGTGAAAGTAAATGATGAGATAGACCCATTTTTTAATACTCACAAAGGGTTGAGACAGGGAGATCCATTGTCACCAATCCTTTTTAATGTTGCAGCTGATGTCTTGGCCATTTTGGTTGGGAAAGCTCAACAAGAAGGATTGATTTCTGGATTACTTCTTGATTTGTTGGAAAATGGTCTTGCCATCCTGCAGTATGCAGATGATACTATTTTTTTTCTCCAAGATGACTTTGAAGGTGATAAAAATCTGAAATTCCTTGTGTCTCTTTGAATTGACGTCTAGTTTAAAAATAAACTTTCATAAGAGTGAAATTCTTTGTTTTGGTGAGGCTGAGACTAAGAAAATGGAGTATAGTCAAATTTTCACTTGTGAAATTGTAAGTTTGCCTGTTAAATATCTTGGGATTCCTATTAGTGATAGGAAGTTGTGTAATAGAGATTGGAGAGGAATTGAAGTCAAAATGGAAGGAAGACTAGGATGTTGGCAGGGTAAACTTTTGTTTATTGGAGGCAGGTTGACTTTGTTGAATTCAAGCTTGAGTAACATCCCTTTATATATGTTATCTTTTTACAAAGTACCTGTGGGTGTTAGACAAAGGATGGATTTATATAGGAAAAGATTATTGTGGCAGGAAGATCAAGGGATGAGGAAAATGCATTTGGTAGGTTGGCATACAGTGTGTCTTCCAAAAAAATCAAGGTGGTCTGGGTGTTTTAGATTTAGATACTATAATATAGCTTTATTAGGGAAATGGCTTTGGAAACTTGAAACTGGAAATGGTCTTTGGCAAGAATTGCTCAGGAACAAATATTTGCACTCCAGTACTATCAATCAATTGGAGTGTAAAGTCGGAGATTCACATTTCTGGTCTGGTTTATTGAAAATTAAGAAATGCTTTTATAATTGTTGCGAGAAGGTGATTGGCAATGGAGAAAAAACTCAGTTTTGGGAAGATTTGTGGTTAGGAAATGCTCCTTTAGCTCATAAAAACCACAGACTTTATAATATCACTTTTAGTAAACATATTATTGTGGCTGAAGTGATAAATGGGGGTGGCATAAGATCAGATTCCGCAGAACTTTGTGGGGGATAACTGACAGATTGTGGAGACAATTGAGGCAGGATTGTGCTGGAGTTGTTCTTGGAAATGAAATGGATACGATTAAATGGAGACTTACATCAAGTGGTAGGTTTTCAGTTAAGTCTTTTTATCAGATTTTGAGGTTGCAGGGCGTTGGGATTGCACATAAATTTCTTTGGAATGTAAGGATTCCTGTTAAAATCAGAGTTTTCCTATGGTTAATTGTGAAGAAAAACATCATGACAAAGGAGAATTTGAAAAGAAGAGGTTGGAAAGGATCTTACAGATGCCAATTCTGTGGTCTGAATGAGACAATAGACCATCTCTTTTTGCTCTGTCCTGTGGCGAGGTTTGTTTGGAATGTGGCAAAATGTGTTTTTGGTTTTAGACATATACTTCAAAATATAGATAACCTGTTGTGTTCTTGGTTGAATTCATTTCCCAGAACTTTCCAAAGTTTGGTAATTGTTGGTGTAACAGCTATCTTATGGGTTATTTGGAAAGTTCGCAATGCAGCGTGTTTTAAAAATGAAATGCTGTCTGACCCTTTATCTTTTATACATCTAACCTGCTATTGGATGAATCAATGGGCTATTTTGCAGACAAAGGAGGACGGGAGCGAAACAATTCGCTGGGAGGAAAGGCTGCTGGATCAAGTGGCCGTCGAAATCTTCACAGCTAGCAGAGGTTGGAGACCTGGTGTTAGGAGGATCATGGACAGTTGAAGATGTTGCAAAAACTAATGGATGGCATGGAATGGATTGCTTTTTTTTTGGCAGCTCTGACTGCTGTGTAATCTCGATCATGCGTTTCATGGAGAAGTGATACCTATCTTTTGCTTTGATGGGGTGATGGAGATGTACTCTGTAATTTTGGTTACTCTTCAGGGAAGGTTTTTGATTTGTGTGGGGTGTATAGGCTTTTGGCTCATGATGGCTGAAATTAGATCTAGATACCCTGTGTTTAGTTACTGCTCTCAATTTCCTTCACCTTTGTAGAACTTATGTGAGTTTCTGTTAGTGGAAATTGGAGGGTCTCTCCCTCTTTGTTTCAAAAAAAAAACATGAAAAATCGAAATATTTCCGTATGCATTGGGGAAAGGAACTAAATCAGCCCAAATCATCTAAACGGACAAATCATATCCCAACCTCTTCTGCTACTAAATTATAGATCTGCGCCAATTTCTTGACTAATAAACTCAGAAACTAAGCAAGGAGCAGCAAATCACCTGCTTGGCGAGCGAGCACGCGCGGTCCGGCGAGTTGAGGATCTCATAGTAGAACACGGAGAAGTTGAGCGCGAGGCCCAGCCTGATGGGGTGGGTCGGCGGCAGCTCCTTCATGGCTATGTCCTAGACAAAGGAAGCCCGCAAGATCCAACCCTTTTTAGTCAAATCGCTCTCCAGAGGAGAAAAGAAAATATGCGAATGTTCGTGGAATAGGGGGGAAGACCTGGGCGGCCTGGTAGGCGACGAGTGTGGAGTCTGCTGCGTCCTTGCGCTCGGCGCCGGTCTTGAACTCGGCGAGGTAGCGGTGGTAGTCGCCCTTCATCTTGAGGTAGAAGACCTTGGCGTCGACGGCCGCGGAGGCGGGGACGAGGCGGTCGTCGAGGAGGCGGAGGATCCCGGCGCAGATGTTGGTGAGCTCGGCCTCGACGCGCGCGCGGTACCCTCGCGCCGCCGCGGCGTGCCCCGCCGCGCCGCGCCCGTCCTCCTTCTGCTCGATGGAGGACACAATGCGCCAGGACGCGCGGCGCGCCCCGATGACGTTCTTGTACGCCACGGACAGCAGGTTCCTCTCCTCCACCGTGAGCTCCCCCCCGCCAGCCCCCGCCTCCGCCACCACCTTCTCCATGAACTCCACCATCTCCTCGTACCGCTCCGCCTGCTCCGCCAGCTTCGCCATGTACACCATCTCCTCCCTCGCCCCTCCTCCCGCTGCCGCAGCCATGTCTCTCCCCTCTGTTTGTGCGCGTGGGCGTGTGTGGCTCTAGCAGTGAGTGTGGAGACCGGGGGTAGTGGTGACTGGTGACTGGAGGAGCGGCCGCGGTTTCAACAGTGCCGTGCCTTTTACATACTGTAAAAAAGCTATTTTCTATTAAAAAACAACTTTTAAAATTTAATTTTTGATAAGTCACTTTGTTAAAAACAACTCGTGACTCCGACAAATAGCTTATAAAAATTATCTTTAAAAGTTATTTCATTCAAAAAAAACTTGTGATATTTATAAAGAGTTTATAGAAACCACCTTAAAAAAAGCTTCCTCATTTAAAATCAATTTTTAGAAGTCAAAGATCAAAATTGTATAGAACATAACCCAGTGCGGTGACTTTTGGGTGGGTGCCATTTTGTCTCTTTTTTTCTTCGCTTTTTCTTTTTTTCAATAGAGCGTTGGAGATAAGTGTTAAGAAATCAATGTAGAACAGATGAAAGGCAATATAATCACACAATCAATCAATCACCATGAACGGATTAGAACAAAGTAAATCAATCACAGAGGATACACCAATTAAGATAGAACACTAAGGAAAGCAATCGTTATTAATTCTCAGATTTCTAGTTACATTGTACAATGATCTCTTTATTTATAATCTAAGCCCATCAGGAGCAATTCTGATATTTGTCCACACCAGAACCGTCTAGGTTTCGTAACACTCCCACTTGAGTGAATAATATGGTATATACATACCTCATTAAAACTCCTCCCAAAAACCTATTGGGAAAATAGGATGAAGAAAAGAGTACATCGCATCCGTTCCTTGTGACGCACTTGTTACCTCATTAAAAATCTTTATGTGAGAAAAACTTATCTTCAGAATTTGCAACACTTATCTTCAGAATTTGCAACACTTATTTTCAGAATTTATAAACTATCTTTAAAATATATTATAATGTTTAGGATCTTTATCATATCCATCGATTGAACTTATATCGATATATGGTAAAATCTTCAAGGTTGTAATCATCAAGTCAATACCTTCTAGGTTTGACTAAAATTGAGATTTTTTGAATCTCATGCATAACTATGAAAGTTTAGCATATGCTCCCCCTAAAAACTATTTCTGGTGAAGTTTTATTATTTCACTGTTTTTATATATTTTAAGAAATGAATATAGGCTAGTATATTTATCATGATCAGGATATGGGGTAATTAATTGCAATACCATATTTCTTCATGATATGACTTATCAAAATATTTCAGTATCTTAATATTTAGCAACTATCTCTGAGTAGTACCATATGATCAAAAGTCTGTTTTGCTGAACTAAAAGCATGATCATACCACCATAGAATCAATATAATGAGTCTTAATTTTGGAAATTAGAAGATTAATAAATTTGCCACTAAAACCAATGTATATGATACCTTTATAGTAATAGAGGATATTGCCACTCTATTAGCTTTTGGTAGGAGATGCACTTCATATGTGCTTATATGGCGAACTTTTGATTCTTAGTTTCCTTATTTTATTCTATCGGGTCTTGGATAGGTCCTTATCCATCTTTAGGGATTGCACAATCGTTGGTATATTTTTGATCAACTGGTGATTTAATTTCTCTTCAGGGAAATGTTATCTTTTCTAGGAGAATGTTATCTTTTCTAGGAGAACTTTCCTTTCTGGGAGACACTCTTTCTTCGAGTAACAGTTTATCAAGTATGAGTTTTATATACACATATACATGTTGCAACTTACTTTCTTATTGAAACACTGAGTCCTTAAGGATCGAGCTTTGGGTTCCTTCAGGGATCCCATCAAGGTTTTTAGAATCCGATAACTATATATCTTATTCATGTCATCTGGCAGAGTTATTATATAACGAAATATTATTTCATTTATAATAGAAGAATATTGATCTCTTAAGGGATCCTTGAACCATCGATTTCACCACGTCATTATTTCATAATGACCCATCAAGTCTGAACGAACAAGTTCTAGACTTTCATCTGCGATTATGGTTCGACCTCAGGTGCTCCCTTTCATTTCAACTGATATGAATACTTCGGGTGCTCGACCATGAATTTTGGTTCTAGATTTATGTTCTTATACGAGAAACTTTTAGCAATTTTAGAGGTAAACTAGTTATTGATAACTATTCTCCAAATATCCTCATAATTGAGTATCTTTCAGTGTTAACCAAAACTTCGTCATTTTCCAAATGGAAGCTTATTGGTTGTGCTGTATTCCCCAGTATTGTAATATACGCAGCATGCCTAATTACTGAGGTTTTCATCTTCAAGATGAGCCTCTTCACGAGATATTTCACCTTCAGGGTGAGTTTTGTTCTGAAATATTCAAAGAGTATTTAATGATTATTTTGACTTATATCGCTAGACATTATATCCATAGGCATCCCCGTAGATTTTAGACTTTAGATCATTGACCAATAAGTCAATTTCATAAAGATGGATATATTATTCAACCTAGGGTATTTCAAACTTAGCGATATATTTACTTCACGTAAATACTCTGTAACTCCTCCATGCAATGTAAAAAGAAATATGATAATCTCTCCACTTGTGGCGTACAGGAATATCAGCTAAACTTAAAATTAGCTTAGTTAGTGCGTGAACCATATTCCATATACTAAATATCTTTCTTTAGAAAATATCATGGCAATTAAAGATTTTGGGCATTTCTCTCCCCTTAATGCCGAGATTTGATCTTGCTTAATAGCACACTTCAAAATCCCCTCAGTATGCTACAGTGGTGATATCATATGGAAAATGATTGATTCTCATAAATGCACTGATCCTTGATTGGGGGTTTCTTTTCATAATGCAGTGAGTTAGATATTTATTAATGCAGTGGCATGGAAAATTGTACATCTCTACTTTTTGTAGATTATCCTAAACATCTGGTGGATTATTAATCTATGACAGTAGAAATATTCTAGCTTCTTATACATTGCCCAGTATTATTGTCGAACCCCGGAGCAATGACTCCGGATGTTGTGTAAATCACACTAGTCTAGAATTAGCTAGTACACACAGTAATAACATGGATAAATATCAAGCACAAATGATGATTCTTATTAAATAAAAGAGTATAGTCTTATGACCCAAAGTATACATCCATGCTCATTAGCAGCAATAGAAAAGGGAACAACTATGGAAGCAACTGAAGAAAGCGAAGCCCAAGCCTGCTCACAGGTAAACGACAGTAAGATGCATCCTAATTGTCCTGGTCCACACCGTAGTCGAAGTCGTCTTCCTCTAAGATAATGAAGCATGGGTAAGTACAAACTTCTACTCTGCAAGTAACACGGGAAAATACAATATAATGATTAAAACAACAAAGGAAGACATATATGGTTAGTTTGAGCATAAACAATATTTAAAGAAATACAATAGGTAGATTAAAATTGCTAGCTTTACTATAGTAAGTAAAGACTGTAATCCAAAATAATAACGTTAGTACATGCACCGACCTAGCACTAATATAACACGGGTATCCCATTTGGACCATCCTTCTCTAAGAAGATACCACTTTTTCAGCTAAACTCTTTTTATGAAAACAAAGTCTAATCTGTGAAAAAGCCTTACTCAGCATACTCTTGACCATGGGTACGGCTATCTCGGATAGTTTATACATTCTGTAGAGGTTGTACAGCTTTACCCACAAGATATGATTAACTAATTGTGTCGGCTATTACATGCTTCCTTAGGCGTGTGACTAAGTAATCATAACAAGGTCTTTACGAATCTAAGCCTTCAACTTGGCCACGCTTCCACTAAAGTTTCACCCCAATAAGGAATCTACTAGATCGAGGCCCCCTCTTGCTATGTGAGACTTCACATGACCTACACCACGCTCACATTCAACCTATAACGAGGCTCAGGTTGAGATCTACTAATTAGTCAGCCAGAACTGTCACATACCAGTCTCATGGTAGTATGATTGGGCTTTGTAGCAGTAGCTAATAGGCCGGTCCTTAATTGACTTAGGCTCTATCCACATCCCTCTCATGCCAAGATTCTACATTGAGTCACTGAGCTACAACATATAATAGCAAACACCCACCACCTTATCCATGGTCTAGATCTAAACCAAATTTTATATTTTATTTTAAAATATTCCACAGATTTTCTTGACTCACGAAGTCAAAAATACATTTTAAAATTTATCATTTCTTGTGAAAAAGTTATCCCAACGTAAAGTTATATCTATACAGGTCTAAGCATTTACTACAAAAAAATCTCTAGTCATACTAGCGTACTAATTATAATTTTAATCTAAGGTGACAAGGTATAAGAATTTATAAAGTCAAAGAAGTCACAACAAATGGGTAATAACTAAAAGTAAAACTGAATTCAAAATACAGGGATTAGAAATTAAGCATGCAATATAATTTAAAAATAACATAGATTTATTTAAAAACTTGGATCAATATGATCAAGAGTATGTGACTTACCTTACTTTGCAGTTTGATGTGAATTGTCGTCGTAAAATTCTTCGAAATCGTTCAGTCTACACGTGAAAATAACTCTCTAAATTTAAATAAACTTAAAAATTTGAAAACATTTCAAATTTAGATAGATCTTGATTTAAGATGAATTTAGAAATTTGAACGGGCTCAATCGGAGCTAGGATGAGGAAGAACGGGCCTCGGAAGTTTAAATTCTAATAAAAAGGAAAACTAAAATTTTTGGAATTATTTTTCAGAAGAAAAAGATATTTATGACGTCAACAAAGAATTAAGGGAATTATTGTTCTAAAGGAAAATCAGAATTATGACATCAGCTCTGGGATTTTGTTTTCAACTGGATTGTTTTTCTATGGATTTACTAGAAATTTCTAGTTTTTTGTAGCAATTGTAATGAATTTCTGCTAATTAACAAGTAATTTTTAGAATTACTAAATAAGTAGAAATAATATGCTGAAGACAATAAATCCAGAAAACATATAATAATACCAATTGCTAAAGAGACTATAAGTAAGCTCATATAATCTAAAAATTAATCTCTATAGAGCTAAATTTGGTCTGTTGAATTTATTTATATTTTGACAAACTTCAGGGTTAACATTATAATCATTTTCCTTTTTTTTAGCAAATTTCCTTAATTTACCATAATTATAGGGGCTAAGCCACAAAATCGTGATTGGCCAAAATTTTCTTCCCTTTTTTTTTTCAGTTTTGGCCCCCTTCCTCTTGGGCCGGTTTCACTTGGTCTGCAGCGGGCTGGTGGGCTTTGATGGCCTATTAGGCTAGGGTTAGGAACCCTAGTCCAGGGACTTTCGAGCAGTGGTAGTCGTGAGGCGCAAGGGGGTGGCGCTTTAGGTGGATCCGAATGCGATGGCGGATGAAGTGTCGGCGATGGCTGGCACCTCAGGCGCTTACACAACACTTTCGATGTGGGTGCGGAATGGCGACGGCCGATATGCGGCGACAACGGGAGCAAGCACCGGAGCAGCGACAAGGCTCATGAGCGCGTCGGTGGGTGCGAGGTGGCGTTGGGCGGCTATCGGTAGCGACTTCGGCGACCGCTGCTTCGGGCGGCTGGGGCTGTGTGGTGGTCGACGATTGCGCGGTGTGCCAGAATTCAATGGAGATGCTGAGCTTCGGGCGACCATCGGCTACCGTGCGGCGGTGGTAGGTTTCGATGGTCGGTGTCTTCAGGCTGGCCGAGGCCGGGCATCAGCCAAACGGCGGTCAAATCTACCTACTTTCATCTAGAATACAATCACACAATTAATCAATCACCACGAATGAATTAGAATGATGTAAATCAATCACAGAGAAGACACCAATTGAGAGAGAATACTATGAAAAATAATTTTATTAATTCTCAGATCTTTGATTACATGGTACAATGGCCTTTTTATTTATAGTCTAAGTTCATTAGAGATAATTCTAGTATTTATCTACATCAAAAACTTTTAGATTTCGTAACAGTAAGAACGAGGGAGGAGATTTTTGTTCGGTTCAAAAACAAGGAAATCTTTTCTTTCGCGTGTTCATACGACCTGGTGCCTGCTAGTTAGTATATGTTTTTTTTCGGAAGGGGTGATTGCCTAGTTGGTCCAGGCACATGGTGGTGTCGGTACATGGCCCATGAGTAATTCTCATTTGGAGAATAGGATTCAGCCCACGTATATCCAGCCGAGGGACAGTGGTTGTCTTCTTCCTGTACGCACGGCACACATGGTGTCCCGTGCCTCAGTGGGTAAACACATGCATTTTCAAAAAAAAAAATGGGTAAACACAAGCGCACACTCCTTATTGTCCGTCTTCTAGCCCTCGGCCTCTGCGATTTTAGGCAGGATTGCCAGAAACTCAAAGGTAAAAAAACGGGAACGACGCACCCATGTCTTGGGAGGTTTTTGTTTTACTAAGGTTTATAATTTATAGTTGTGACTTTTAAATTCTAATCTATTCATGATAGATAATACGTAGAGAAAAATAGTTATATGTAATTTTGGTCTTTATAGTTGAATTGGTATAGTTTATACTACAATTTATCTAGAGATCATGTCTTAAAAAATAGACCATTTAATTGTAAATTACTATAAAAATACAAACCAAAATCTAAATATAGGTCTTAAAAAACTGCGCCTTTTTTCATGGTAAGAACCTTCGTTCCATCTCGTTAGCTTTTTCAAGAGGATTTACCTGGGCTTGGACGGAAGCGCCCAGGTTACCAGGCCATCTGTATGTACATCTTCCATAAAACCTAGGCCGTTTACATGGCAAACTAGTATCGGGCATCCAACCGGCCCAACCCAAGGAGCAGAAGAACCCTCCAAGTTGGGCACCGCACGGGAAGAAACCGATGGATTTCGGGAGGTTTTTTACCGTGGGCGGGCGAGGAAAGAGGCAAGGGGAACGAGCGGAAATGCTCAGGCAAGCAGAAGGGGCCGGAAGGGAAGAAAGAGCGTTAACCAGAAGCGCGCTTCACCCGCCGTTTCGAACGCATCCTGATTCCTGAGTTGTGTGAGAGTCGCACATGGCCTGTGTGCTCTGCCGAATCCGCGCACCAAGTCCCGTTGGTTCGCCGCCGCTCCAGGTAAGCAATGGCATGCAGTGCACGTTTGTCACGGCAGGCCGGCCGGCCGGCCGGGTTTGCCCTGTCCCAGCCGTCCTCCCACAGTTTTCTTGGGGTTTTGGCTGCCTGGGGCCCCGGGTTTTCTGATAAACAACGCATGTGGTATTTGGATGGAGAGATACTGCAGATTTTTTTAGATGTGTATCTAAACGTTATCTAGATGTTTTTTTTCTAAATAATCATTCAAGTTTGTGACCGTTGGATTAGAAATCCAACGATCTTTTTTAGAAGGATTTTTTAAAGAGAGAATTTATGATCGTTAGATTTTTAATCTAATGATTATAAATTTAAATGATAATTTTAAAAAAATATTTAAATGATATTTATCAAGACCTTTTTAGACCCGAGAGATACTGCGACTGGGGCAGGACCACGTGGAGTTGGTTGTATGTGTGAATCTGCGCCGGTTGATTCCCTCGGAACAGTACAACTGGATCAAGATCAGTGGACAGTGGGGTCTAACATGTTCCTGTAGGGGATCGGCCCACTCGGTTAGCCCCCTATTCCCTAGTACCATTTAGCTGTAGCCTTAGTAGCGATGGCGACGGGATGTTTGATAGAAGAGTAGGAGTTTATAATTAAAAAAATAAAGTATAAATTATCAGTAGCAGAGATAACATATCAAATAATTTAGAAAAATTATAAAATAATTAAAAAAATTACTGAAGTAAGAATATGTGATTTGGAATCTGAAAATGGGAATGTAATTGTGATGTTGTCAACCACCACTGCACGCTCCCTCTAGGGATCCTGACTATAGATCTGGCTAAGCTATGATTGGCGTTTGTCGCCGCCCGCTTGTTATCTTGAATTTAAATTATACATAAAACTTAGTTTTGACCAAAAGAATATTAAATTATCTATTCACCAGCTGTCCTCTAGTCAGTCTTCTTGAAACTTCAACTGAGTTATACTTTTGAGACGAATTGGGGAAGATGAGGTGTGAGAGTGGGTTAAAATTTATTAAAGATATAAATATAAAATATTTGAACCAATTATCAATATATATACCAAATATACATAATAAATATAGAGTATTTCGCTAAAAATATTAGGTGTTCATCTGAACACCTATAAATTTTATTGTGTCCGCCCCTAGAACTAGGGGTGCTCACTCGGGTTCGTGTCTCAAGACCGGCTTATATGATCGTATATTTTTTTAGGGGATGTCAGAGTATCTAACCAATTTTTAAAACAAAACACATAATTCCACGCTATTCATGTAATTTTTTCATGCATACCGTAGTACTAAAGATTTCTCACCAGTTTTACTATTTGCTGAGCATTTTTTTCCCCTCAAAAGGTTGTGGGCTCTAATGCGCATCGTGCTACTGCTTAGGGCCGGCTGAAATGCGCGAGATAATTCGATTTTCGAGCGCAAGTGATGAAGTGAATCAGTGGATCTTTCCGTTTCACGCGAACTTACCATGAAAACACAAACCTGTGTGTATGGCTGTCTATCCAAGAGATTTCCCTGTATACAATCGGCAAACACAAACATGCGTACGTGGAGTATGGCTTTGCATTTCATTGCTAGTTTTTGGTATTCTTTAGCAAGCAACAGCTCAAACGCTGCCTGCAAATAGAGGGAATTGGGATGCTAAAAGTATATATCCACAATGTGAAACTTAGCTAATCCCATAATACTAATGGGACCGAAATGGACCGTCGAAAGCACAAGCACACCGAGACAATACGAAGCCAAGCAAGCCTATCTAGATTCTAGAGAGACTGGCAAGAAACACAGAAGTCGTCTGCTTTTTATAGCATCGAAGCTTCCAAAAAGGATTGATGGGACGGAAAGGCTGGTCCTTCCGTTCGTGACAGGTGTCATCTCCACCACATCCCTTTCATTCCTGATCTATCCGGCCCGTTGTTGCACCTGATGCTTGTTTTGTAGCTTACCACGAGCAGCGTACGCATGGAAAGAGCGCAAAAACGGTGCCACGGTGCCTGGACTAACAGAAGAAATGTCAAGTTGTCCATTCCATTTCCATTCGTATGGTTGAACTTGGGGCGTGGAATTAGAGCTCTTCCCGTCCTGTGGAGATGATTCATGTCGTATAGACTATGCTCATTTTTTTAAGCTGTTATTGATAGTTTTTATCTGCGATTAGTGTATATGATAAATAATATCAACTAATAGAAATCGAAGTCAAAAATCAACTGAAAAGCTAAAAAGAACCAACCTAAGAATTAAATGCGTCAGCTTAAACTGTGGTCGAATTTGCAGTGGATTGTAACTGCTACGTGAACAATATGGATCGGGCAGATGTGTAAGATGTCCGGTTATTTCGTCATGCTGTAAATTTTCTGTTGAAATATTATATCTATTTCACATTTCCATGTATCAGTAATGCTACCCAAACCAAACATAAGTTAACCATAAAATGTCTCACAAATAATTTGTACCGACTCTGATTTGGTACTCTGGAGCTTCTGTGCATTCTGAACTAGTCTCTAGATCAGTAGTTCGCCTACACATTATAATAATGGTGAATATCACATCTATACATATGCATAAGTAAAATGAGTGCTTAGTATTACATAGATAATTATAAATAGTAGATCTTACGATCGAATAAGTTTGTTTACATAAAGCAACGAAAAGTAAATAAAATTAAAACAACCTCCATGATTTGCCACAGGCAATTAATTGAGGCTAAACCTAGTCTCGGCCATCGCCTTCAACGTTGTAGCATAAGACATCTCTCAGTATATTATATCTCTACCCAACTACTCACAATCGATAGCCTGCACTCACCGGAAGCGACATAGCTATTGGTTGGATCGGTTCATTCACCCTTACCTAATACTCCACTGCAGTAATATATGTGCTCTGTGTCCCCCACTTCTGAGCTTTCTCTCCTAGTTTTGGGTTCCTGCGGCTGCGTCCCCCACTCCCAGTCTCTCTACCAGCTCTGGGATCTTGCAATTGCGTCTCCCACTCCCGGTCTCTGTACCGGCTCTAGGTTCCTGCACCTAGTTATACTACTTACCCATATAAAGAATATAATAACCTTGATAGAGATACTCATTCTGCCCGTCTTTAAATAGAACAATGGTTGATATGATTGATACGGTCCATTACACAAGTGAAGTATAATTAACCTTATATTTTATCCCTATGCAGAAGGTCACATACCTGCCCTGGGGACCCTCCACTCCCCCTTATTTACTGGTCTGACAATGGCTTCTCCAACTGTCTACCCTTATCTCTTTCTTTTCTTTCTCACTATATTCATCAGATTTAAACATCATTTTCATTTTTATGCATAGTGATAATAATTTAATAGGAAAATAATTTATTTTACTGAAGATACTCTTGTCATCTACTCAAAGGGATGCTTGCTTGGACTTTTAACCATAGATTCGGATTTAGGTAGGATCAGGTGGAAGCCCTATTCGTGACTGGATTATCACCTGCAATTAAATACGTTGGCTACGATTTAAATTATAAAAATATAACAAAATGCAAGGTGTCGATGTTTGTGCTCCTAAGGTGAAGCCTCACTCAATTTAACTTGGTCACGGTAATCATGATTAAATTCTATTTGATATTCGTCACTTGGTAGTATCGTATTAGCATTAGGGATGTGACTTATTTAGAAGGTATGCTTGACACTATGTTAATTGTTGGGTAATTTCCTGCTCGAGACGCAATTAAATAGATACACGTATATATATAACTTTATTTCTATCTGATTTTACCTATGCAATTATGCCTATTCAATTTTATGCAAGTGCTACACATTTATCTCCCTCTCTAAATAATTCTAGGTCTCAGGATCACTCGAATAAAACCTTCCCTTCCGATATAGGTTCTTTTCTTGTACTCAGTATTCGTGTGACGATTTAATTTACAAATATAGAAGAAAATAATACATGATAAATAAATAAATAAATTATAATAAGGTGTCTTTGTGCTATCCTTGGAATTTATTTAGACTATTTCAGATTTTTATAACTTAACTTCTATTGTAATCATCGCATTAAAGTTTAATCACTATGCATAATTTTATTTAATCACGTATGAGTTTTTGGAATATTCGGTCGGTAATTTATGATAAAGTTCTAGACAAATCTTAACGGGTTTATGTTATCTTGATGTGATTAATCATTTAATTGAGTATTTAAATGAGCGTCTGAATAGTTTGATAGCAATATATTTATTTAACCATGGTCGCTAATTCTCCCTTTTCGGTCTACTAATGACATGCTATTCAGATTTTAATAATGTGCTGGCTTGCTATTGAAATTTCATAAGGTAATCAGTGTTAGCCAGATTTCATGGAATATTCTCTTAGCCTTATTTTCTAAATCTAGTTTGTAATTTTATTTTTATTTTTATTTTCCCTATCCCTTTCCCCTTTTTCTTTTCTCCTCTATCATTTGTCTTCCACCCGGTCGACCCATTATCCACTTACCTCTTCATTTCCCCTTTTCCTCATCTCCTCCTCCTTTCTCCATCTGAATCTAGGCACTCCCTCTCCTCATGCCGCCAATGCCCAACGCCGCGCGTCGCCCCGGTCCTTGGATCGTCGCCTCCTCTCTCGGTCTCCTGTTGCACCTAGCTCCAAGCTCACCTCCAGCCTCCCTCTGGCTTCCTCTACTCGGCCTCGGTCGGATCCATGGTCGTCCCCTGCGCCGGCTTCCTGGCGCCTCCCCTGCCTGCGCATGGATCGGCCCTTACTGCTGGCTCAGCTTCCACTGGTGCTGCTGCCCCGTGCGCCGTTGGCCTACCTCGTCGGCTCCCTTGGCTCCACCTCTTCGATCCTCTCAGCTCCAACTCTCTGACACCTTCATGCACCGCCACCCTCTCAATTGCCCTGGGTCGCTAGGGTGTCGTTTGGCCTACTCCGCCGTCACTCTTTGCCATCCCTCTTCTACTGCCAAGCTCCACCATGGTTGCCTTCTTCATGGCCGACTCCTCTCTAACCCTCTCTGATTTTTACCTATTTCAATGATTTACTTTGTTTAAGTTCATCTTTATACCTTGCAATGCATTTTTGATTTTTGCCTTACTAAGAGTAGTATTCTGTGGTGGCTATGGTAGGGCCTGAGGTTCATCCCTATGCCGAGGAAGTATGGGTGGACTGTTGTGTGCGAGTAGCGGCCTAGCACTACAGCATTCCGCCTCTTGGTATCTTTTCTCCCCTGCCCGTTTACTGCCCTATGCTAGAATGTGTTGAAATGGTGGTGCATTGGTGATGTGGTGGTGCCAAGAGAGCTCGTGGTGCTATGGTTGCTTAGTTTGGTTCATAGCCTCACTGATTTTGCTATGTCATTCTAATTGATTTTTAAGCGGTGGTGCTCTAGTGCTTTGCTATGTTGTATGTATGGTTCTGAATAATGAAATCATGGGTGAAATAGGGCATGGCCTACCTTGGTTGGTTGGTGGTCGGGTTGATTTGGGAATGGATTGAAGATTTGACTTCAGCAGTCGTTCTCCCTTTCTCGGTGTGCATGTTGTGGCTAGTGATGGCTTGTGGTTGCTTGTCCCTTCTCCTCTTGCTACTTGCAGCTCGAGGATTTGCTCCCATGGCCTTGTTCCTCCTGGTGAAGCTTGCTTGCTCCTCCTAGTCTCACTGTCTTGTCGCCCTTGCTGGCTCTCCTTTCTTCCATTCGGCTGGAGATATGGTGGGGGGTTGTGGAGATGGAGTTTGGGAAGGGGTGGGGGATTTGGGGATGGTGTGCTCTTGCTGGAGGTGACTTGACCGAATGAAATGTTTTCTCTCTCCTCCATAGCTTAGTTTTGGCCTTATCCTTCCCTTGGTTCTCCTGTGCTCTCACTCTCGGTCACTATGCTAAAGGGGGTGAACATGAGATATTTTGTGGGCTAGGTTGTATAGTGGTTCCTCGATAAAAATTCAGGTTTGTTTTATTACCGAATGATGACCTGATGGCTGGGAGAGGTGTCAACTGGTCCCCGGATGATCGGATATCTTTGTGACCGAAATGCCCTACTCGAAATTAAATTCTAGGGTTCTAACGACAATTCCTTATTTTAATTATTTCCTTTTATTCGGTCTTTTTGGTGTTCTCGTAATTGCTTACTCACAAAGAATATCAGGGTTTGTGTTTGATACTGCCAGTGAATTGCAATTTAATGTATGAGATGAGCTAGGTGTAAATTAACTCATGTACTTCCTGATTGATTACATTTGTGATGTAATTGTTTAGTTTTCAAGATGGTCATTTAGTTGAGACTGAGAATTGTAGGTTTGCTGTAGTTCGCACTGTCGTTATTATGTAATACAAGCTGTAATGCTCTTAGTTGACTTGATGTAAGTTTTAATTGTCGTTCGATCGATGTAATTGATTTACGGTATAAGGATTGTAATTACTTAATTGTTGTACTACAGATTGATATATATATATATATTCTATTTGAGTTAAATGCTTTTACATGTCATGCTATTAAATTTTATTTCTCCGTCTGGTCTATGTAGATTGTTTTCGTCTTCGTCAATGATATCATGAAAGTAATGTATTGGCTTATCGTTCGCCGGTTTCAAATTAGACGGATACATAGAAAAGTTTAAATTCCCCATATTTTAGATCATTAGTTACGTAATTAATCTCACTTAACGTAATAACAACTCGCTACTTAAAAGTAACCAAAGACGTGAATGTTACAGTAACTCTCCTGATTTTCGCGACCAACATCAAAGAGACACCACAGCACATAGGACTCCATGCAAGTTGCCTGTAATCTCACAGGGCTCATGCCCCCAAAAGGATTCTGTCGAGATTCTAAGCGGCCGCAAATAGGCCAACACGCCCAGACACGTACAGCCAAGCAGTGCTTGATGAGCAAATTGTTTTGCCAGAAACAGCAGGTTTACGTTCCCTGACGGTGACAGCGTGACAAACATCACCACCGAAAACAGCGGGATTCGGCCGGTGGTACGTACGCGTCCGCGTGCACCAGGGTTGCGGAGACGCCGGACGGCCGAATTTTATACGAGCCCCTCGTAAAGTCTGGCGAAGCCCACGGTTTTTCCACGGCCGGCGCGGTGAAGCAGCCCCATGCCGTCGCGGGATTTCCAGCCCCCGGGCGCGGCGCACCACGTACGCGCGCGCGTGCGCGCCAAGCTTTTATATATCCGCACGGCGCGCGCGGCCGCCAACGTGCGACACCTGGCAAGGGGGAAAAAATATACGCTCGCTCGCACGGAATTTTATCCCATCGGATCGACTGCACGGTGCGCCGGGACTCGTCGCTTGGTCGGTCGCTATATAACGTGCCAAGCGTGCTTGCTTGCGATCGATGGCCGTGGCGTTCCCGCCGAACATCATGGCGCTGAGCAAGG
This sequence comes from Melocanna baccifera, assembly GCA_036346265.1. Lineage (NCBI taxonomy): Eukaryota > Viridiplantae > Streptophyta > Magnoliopsida > Poales > Poaceae > Melocanna > Melocanna baccifera. Next base: position 4,323,025 of record CM070697.1, on the reverse strand, counting down.
TGCAGCGGCTGTACGACGCGTGCGACGTGGTCTTCTCGTCGGCGGCGCCGGAGGAGGGGGTGCCCACCCTCAGGGAGATCAGATGGCTGCAACACCTCCTCGGTACGTCCACGTCGATGCTACGCCCGTTTGTTCTTACGTTCTTGCCTAGCTTCTTGGTGGATGGGGAAACTGAAGAGGATGACTTACAGCGATGGCTTTTCTTGACTTGCAGATGGCATGGAGGCGGCGGATGTCGGGATCGACGACGGCGGGGGCGACGGGGAGAGGCCGTCGTCGTCGTCGGACGACGAGCTGAGCCCGAAGAGCTGCCGGCTCCTGCCGGCGCACGCGTTCACGCGGATCACCTACGTGCACATACACCAGTGCGACGATTTCTCGGTAAGCAAGTGCGGTTCGATGTGCGCGCGCGGCAAGAGCGCTAGTACTTTAGGCCGAGTTGCCACGAGCTGCATGCGGCTGCTCACAACGAGTTGGACTAATTTTGACAGATGGGCGTGTTCTGCTTTCCGGCGGGGGCGACGCTGCCGCTGCACGACCATCCGGAGATGGTGGTTCTGAGCAAACTCCTGTACGGCTCGGTGCGCGTGAGGTCCTACGACTGGGTCGACGCCGCGCCGCCGTGCTCTCGCCCAAGAAAGTGTAGGCCTCATCACACTTGTTTGCGTTAATGCCTCCTCTTTTAAGTTTGGCTCGTTGATTTCAATCGGAAGTGGTGCGTTAACCTGCGAGGCAAATTGGTTTACTTAGCGATAAACAATCAGGCAAACGGGGCAATGGGCAAAAAATTACTGTCACTCTGTATCGTGTCAGTTGTACTTACAGCGCCCAATGACGCGCTGCAGGTGGTTTGGCCAGGGTGGTGGCCGCGGACGAGGTGCGGCGCGCGCCGTGCAAGGCATCGGTGCTGTTCCCGCGGAGCGGCGGCAACGTGCACGCGTTCACCGCCGTCACGCCGTGCGCGATCCTCGACGTGCTGACGCCGCCGTACTCGGAGGAGCAAAGCCGGCCATCGACCTACTTCGACGACGTCCCCATCCCATCTCTCCCAGGTTATATATGTGCACAAGCCAAAACAAGCACAGCTTTTAGTGTTCAAATGTCCAAGCAATTATTTGAAGCTTACTAGTCTCAAATTGTCACACACGGTGCTCATAACTATGCCGTTTTTGTTCAGGTTTTGCTTTTTTGGAGGAGACGGACTTGCCCGAGGATTACAGCGTCGCGGGGGCGCCGTATCTTGGCCCTGAGCTTACGGTCGATGTGGATGACGACGACGACGACTACTTCGACGATTGTGACGAGTAGCTAGCTCACAGCTTTTTCAGAAGAGCTAGATGCGTGTACTAGTTCTGTACATCGAGTGTACAGGTTTTCTCGCCCCTTGTGTATATGCATGGAGTTTTCTGAGTAAACTGCATTGATAATGGTACATAGACATATGCAGAAGTTTAATTTAACACCCTCAACTTTTAAACTGGCTCGGCAGGCCGTACAAGTTCAGGGAGCAATTGAAAACTTTTCTACTACGTACCATAGTGCGATTTTCTCCTCTCTGTGGCACTACTCAATGTAGCTTATAAACCTTGTTTTTGATTTTTTTGTATTATAACAATTGAAAATACACTATAGCGACTGTTAGTTTTTTTCTAAGTAATTAATTTTTTAAAAATAAATAAAGTTATATCATTACAGATAATGCAAGAAAGTAAGAGAAAAAACAAAAAAAATTAAAAAAAGATAAAATTAAAAACCATAAGTTGAAATCGATTGGAGCCAGGCCTTCTTCTTGCATGCGACTCACAGACACATACTATGCACCTCTCTCTTTTTCTTCTTAGAGTAGATTGCTTCCGAAAGAAAAGGAATTAGAAAAGTTTCTCTTTTTGAAAACCGAACAAACGCAAACAGACGGCCACAACCTACAAGTTGTTTTCTAGAAGAGAGTTCATGGTATCAGTATGGCCTTATTGCACACGGTTGGGTAGCGGTTTGCGTGGTGCAACATGTCTTGAGTACCATGGGCGGCTTGTAATAATCACTACGCTTACTAGAAGTCGCCTCAGTGGGACGACTTGTGCGATGATCTTAGTCGTGAATATAAAAGGATGAAGACTTTTTGCAAGACTAGACAGTGTGAATATATGCGAAAGCCTTTAGACTGTTTCAAAACGACAGCAACGGGAAAGAATCGATGGCTGTGATGGGGACCAGGGGAAGGTGTCAACGGCCTGAATTTCTAGTAGCTTTTTCGGACTGCATGGGTCTGGGTTTTCCTGAACCAAATGTGAATGGGCCTCCCAGAAGTGATTGTTGCTGATACTACCTTAGGATGCTCAACAGGATATATTCATATTTATTTCTACTTTTTATGTCTGTTAGGAGAGAAATCACGAGTTTATATGAATATCTGATTTTTAAAGTGACTTCTTCACTTCTCTAGCTCTCGTTTTGCTTTGGGGATAAGGTAGGGAGTGATGGACGCATCACGCACCCTATTCCTTTAGCTTCTGATTCGCGCACACATCTTTTCCTCACTTTTTCTACTCTTCCTCACTTTTTCTACCGCTTGTCTCCTCTTTCTAAAAGTTACTTCTTTTAACTATTACTATTTATTTTTTAGTTAAAAGTTATCAGCTATAGATAATATGAACAGTCTGGTATGATCCTCTCTCTCTTAAAAAAAAAGAAATGTAGGAGGAAAGTTACTATTGGAAGTATGTACAGCTTGCAAGTTTCTAAGATCTTGAGGTGCATAACATTTAGTACATGTCAATTCAACTTTTCAGGGGCAAAATGAACCTGAGTTTCAGTTTGCACAACCAAAGATAAATAGCACACTCCCTACATGCTAATTTCATCTTGTCAGAGACGACATGTCTGCTAACTAAATGCTAACTCGATGAGCTACAGTCAACAAATACTAGTACGTTTCTTCTCGCGTTTTCTTAAGCTCGCCTGACAAAACAAGAAGTTGTCATAACAGTGCAAATGAAGCGGACAATTTCTGTCCGTCCGATAAATCAAAGATTTATGGAGTGAATACGAAAAGGGTAAATATGTATACGGCACTATCCATATTTGAGCCTGACTCCAAGGAAAAAATATAAAATAGGATACCAGATGAGTTATATCCGTCCATATATATCCGTATATCATGTGATATGAGTAAGATTGTTTTGACTTCACTTAAAAACAAGATAACAAATATATGGATTATCGTATCTAAACAAGCAGGCAATATTGGGTACTCTTCCTTCGATATCTCGGTGATTAGTTTCTCTATATTTGTCTGATTGTGTTTCTACTATTCAATATCCTATGTAGAGGCGCAAAAGAAGTGGATAATTTTCATCCGACCTATCGTCCGAATGCTTGTGGAATGAATACAAAATAAAGAAATAGATATTCGGTATTATCCGTGTTGAATTTTATCTTAAAAAAGATATAGAATAAACAATATCTGTTCAAACCTACTCCGATTGCACCCTAGTCAGAACAGACGAATCAACATCACCCATCTCCCGGCACAGCAAGCTGGTTTGCAAATCTACACGCGTTTCTGCCGTCCATTGTCCCCCCAATTGTTTCTGAATATGTGCGATGCTCTTGTACTATTAAAACGCAAATGAACGAGAACCGAGGAGTATTCTAGGATATGTCCATGTGAAAATTCCGCAGAATGCGCTACTAGGTTGGCAAGATCAATCCCATTGGATGTTAGTAGTTGACATTGTTTGTTAATAGTAACAATTCCGGTGGCCGAGTTCGGAGTCCTTATAAAGTAGCAGTAAGGTCAAGCTTAGCTAATTGCCCGATTCCATTAGATTTATGCTGAAGCTTAGCACTCAAGGTACTGTCCAAATTGGCATAGTTAAGTCCTGTAAGGACTAAATGTGGGGACCTTAAATATGTCGTACACAATTACACAGAGATGGTGGAGTACCTTGATTTCTTGAGATTATGATAGGTAGATTGCTGCATATCGTTAGGTTAAGCAAAGTTAAGCTTTTTTCTTAATGTCTTGCTTGATGTAACTACTGTTCTTGCATCATCGCATCTAAAAAGTATGACTTGAAACTTTTGCCTGGAAAATGAGGTGAAAAGTTTGACTAAACTAAGACTTTTGTGCGCTGACCAATTATCTCGTGTAAATTCAAAATAACAGTGTGCAAGCACATCACTCAAATTATTTCGAAGACCGGCTCCGGTAGAAATCCGGATTCGACTGAGAGGCCTGCAACTGGCCGGTAAACGACCGGTTATCCGGTGGATTTTCAGTAACAAACATGTTCTTTATATTTTCCTTTTTCTCTATCAATTTTCATTGTTTCCTTGGCGTCGAAATCGTGTTTAGATCCTACAATATTCCTCCAAGATAGCACTTAGTGTCGCCAAAACCGATTGGAATTACAACCTAGGAAACTGTTGGGATTTTTGAAAACCAGGCTACAGCCAGCCAGGATTTGCGACCTTTGACTTTTCAAGCAGATTGCTACCATATACTGCAAATCTGCAACCAAGTTGACCTTTTCATATCGTGTGCATTTCTAACAAAAGTAAATGGTCAACGAACTCGCCGATATGCTCGTTGAGTGGCCTTGGTGGAATGGTTAGGCCATATAATATTGCAACAATGTCAAGGAAAATTTGAGGATTCAGTTGTAAATAGTGTGGTATAAGCATATATTTAGATTTAATTTTAGCATATTTAATAAAGACACAAATATGATACAAAAGACATATTAATGACATAACCAATATGTAAATATATGAACCTTTTAAGTCATTAAAAATAAAAACATATGCCCAATATATATCATGTAAGAGTCTATAATCAGCATATACATATAAGAACAATTTAATTTATTGCAACTGAATGTTGATATCGACATAAACATAACATGTACAACCTAATTCAGTATGTTATCAAGATTTTGTCTGACATATATTGCTCTCAGAAGGCTAGTTACACAAGATTTATTTTGGTCATCTCCACCATGATATAAATTAATCTTGATTATATATAATAATTATAGATTAGATCTTGAGCTCTAAATCAAACTTTGCAGATTAGATCTTGAGCTCTAAATCAAACTTTGCTATTTAAAGGAGACTAACTGATCATAAACAAGCTTGCTGGTCAATCTAAATGGCTCCAAAATCAACCTAACATTCAATTAGCATGAATTTTATTGATTAAGCAGGGTCCGGTAATTACAAGAGTGACCAAAACTCACTAACAGATCATAGAGATATTACAACACAGTGAGCAACAAGCAGTGTAAAGCAACTTCAATGACTGGTGCATATAAAACAACAAGCTAGCCAAAAGCTCAAGATCTATTTACCTTCATATTCACATATAATCTCATGGACATGTCATTTCATCACAGAGCATTTAATCCACATATCTTCTTTGTAATTTCTAATAAGAAACGAATAAAGATATCTGATATAGATCAAGTAAAGAAGGTAAGAAGTCGGTATACTCACAACACTGGTGATACTCGAAATCACCGTGAAGAAATCAAACGAGGTAAGGCACGCACATAGCGTTGTCCCAGAAAACCAAGCACTCCATTGCGCTGAGCAAGGAGACAATGGCAATCGAAGATACAATGCCACATTTCCATCTCGAGTAGCCAAGTAGAAGCCGAGGATCAGGTGGACGCCGCACAAGACCGACGAGAGCTCCGACCACAGAGCACCCGTGAACACCAAAAGTCAAGCCTTAATTCTTCTTCTCAACTATTCGCAAAACCAACCTAAATCGTCCTTCTAAAGGAAAATCCCCTAAATCTCCTCACTACCAGTTCTCGGATGAGAAGGCACAAGAAAATCACATGGGAAATCACAGAGAAGTCTATTCGGGCTCTTTGGTCACCGGTGCCGGTGAAAATCACAGCAGATCGGTGCCCCAAAATCAAATCAAGGATTAGCCGAGAGAAGAAGATGAAGGGAACAAGGAACTCACTACTTCGGGTTGTCAAGAGAGGAGAGGAAGGCTGCCTTTTAAAGGGAACCGGGAGAAGGCTGGAGGGCTGCAGCCAAATGGCCGGTGCCGAAGCGCCTGGCCGATGGTGCCTTCATCGCCGCCGTCGCCCCGCAAGACCAAGTTGGACGTGAGACCCTTTCAACCGAGCACTGCCTCACCCATTTATGCCCATGAGGAGGATAAGGCATCATGCCTTATCCCTTTATCTATCTCACCGACAGGTGAGACCCCTCTTCCTCTTTTTTTTTTCTTTTACAAATTGGGAAATTCCCTAAATACCCGTAGTAGTCCAACATTCACTGCCTGACTGCCAGTTTCTCTGTCAATTGGCGGGCACCTCGATCGCAGTTTTCACCATAAGTTCACAGGCGATGCTCACGTAACTGAAGAATTGCTCTAGTGATACAAGTTAGATGCACATTCCTGTTATCTTACTTCAAACGTGATGACTGACGGCTGATGAACTTATGCAGTGCGTCTGCAACTCTGCTTTGGTGTGTAAAATAAGCTGCCTTGTACACTTGTACTACTACCTACACCATCACCATCTACAAAGACTAGTGCAACTTGCCGGCTCTGGTCGAGGAGGAGAGCACAACTCCGAAACTGCAGCAACCGAGCAGGCGAGGCCAGGCAAGCAGTTCAGAAGCACCGGGTCTCGCATTTTGCTCCTGCGACGATGGCAATGCATGTGACAGTTTGGTAGCTCATCGTGCAGATCGAGAAGGCCGTAAAGTGGTTAGGTCACCGGGGGGCGGACGGCGAGGATGGCGGCGACTTCCGTCAACGCCACCAGGTGCCCGGCGCCGATGAAAGCGACGTCGCAGGGGTCGTTCCAGGGCGACGACCCTCTGCATTTCGCGCTTCCGCTCGCCATCCTCCAAATCTGCCTCGTCGTCGTCGTCACGCGCTCGCTCGCCTACGTCCTCCGCCCCATTCGCCAGCCCCGCGTCATCGCCGAGATCATCGTAAGTAGCACGGCATTGGTTACAGCAGTCACGTAGCTCAGTTTGATCAGGAAGCGCATGAAATGAGCTGCTCTGAACCTTGCATGCATGCAGGGCGGCATACTGCTGGGCCCGTCGGCGCTTGGCCGGAGCACCGGGTTCATGAAGGCCGTGTTCCCGCCGCAGAGCCTGACGGTGCTCGACACGCTGGCCAACCTCGGCCTGCTCTTCTTCCTCTTCCTCGTCGGCCTCGAGCTCGACTTCTCGGTGATCCGTCGCACAGGCAAGCGCGCGCTTGCCATCGCCCTCGCCGGCATCACCTTGCCGTTCGCGCTCGGCGTTGGCACGTCGGTGGCGCTCCGTGCCACCGTCGTCAAGGGCGCGCCCCCCGGCCCTCTCTTCGTCTTTATGGGCGTCGCGCTCTCCATCACCGCGTTTCCTGTTCTTGCCCGCATACTTGCCGAGCTCAAGCTTCTGACCACTGACCTCGGCCGCATGGCCTTGTCGGCCGCGGCGGTCAACGATGTCGCCGCGTGGGTTCTCCTTGCGCTGGCCATTGCACTGTCCGGGTCTAGCTCGCCGATCGTCTCCCTCTGGGTACTGCTCACCGCCACCGGCTTCGTCATCGCCATCGCTCTGGTACTCCGCCCGGTTCTTGCATGGATGGTCCGCCGCTCGCCGGAGGGCGAACCGGTCAAGGAGGTGTACATCTGTGCCACGCTCACGCTTGTCCTCGGGGCGGCATTAGTCACCGACACCATCGGCATCCACGCGCTCTTCGGCGCGTTCATAGTCGGCATCATGGTCCCCAAGGGCGGGCCCTTCGCCGGCGCTCTCATCGAGAAGGTCGAGGACCTCATCACCGGCCTCTTCCTCCCGCTCTACTTCGTGTCAAGCGGCCTCAAGACCAACGTCGCGACCATCCGCGGCGGCAAGTCGTGGGGCCTCCTCGTGCTCGTCATCGCCAACGCGTGCCTCGGCAAGATCGGCGGCACGGTGCTCGCCGCGGTGCTCGTGCGCATCCGCATGCGCGAAGCGCTCACGCTCGGCTTCCTGATGAACACCAAGGGCCTCGTCGAGCTCATCGTGCTCAACATTGGCAGGGACCGGAAGGTGCTCAACGACGAGTCCTTCGCCATCATGGTGCTTATGGCGCTCTTCACGACCTTCATCACCACCCCCGTCGTCATGGCCATCTACAAGCCGGCGCGGCCGAAGGAGCCGTACAAGCACCGCACCGTCGAGCGCGAGGCCGACGCGGACATGAACGGCGAGCTTCGCTTCCTCGCGTGCTTCCACGGCAGCCGCAACATCCCCACGCTGATCAACCTCATCGAGTCGTCGCGCGGCGCCCGGCGCAGTCGCCTCGCGGTGTACTTCATGCACCTCGTGGAGCTCTCGGAGCGCTCGTCGGCCATCTCCATGGTGCACCGCGCGCACCGCAACGGAGTGCCCTTCTGCAACAGTCACGACAATGAGACCAGCGAGGTGGTCGTGGCATTCGAGGCGTACCGGCAGCTCAGCGCGGTGAAGGTGCGGCCGATGACGGCCATCTCCGAGCTCGACACCATCCACGAGGACATCGTCGGCAGCGCCATCGACAAGCGCGCCGCGCTCGTCGTCATGCCGTTCCACAAGGCGCTCCAGCCCGACGGCTCGTTCCATTCCATTGGCCATGCCTACCACCTCATCAACAAGCGCGTGCTCCGAGACGCACCCTGCTCCGTCGCCATCCTCATCGACCGCGGCCTCGGCGGCCCCGCGCAGGTAGCTTCGAGCAACGTGTCCTACTCCGTAGCCGTGCTCTTCTTCGGCGGTCCCGATGACCGCGAGGCCTTGGCCTACGCGGCGCGCATGGCCGAGCACCCCGGCATCGCCGTCACCCTCGTACGCTTCTTCCTTACGCCCGAGCAGCCACAAGAAGAGCGTGCGGTTGACGACGCGGCAGTCATGGCATTCCAGGCCAGGGCAGCCGCGGCAACCAACATGTCGGCGCGGTACGTTGAGAAGACGGCGCGGGGGAAGGATGAGGTGGTCGAGACCATCAGGGCTATGTCCAGGTGCACTCTCATCATCGCCGGGCGGTCACCGCCGGTGGCGCCGCTTGTGGAGTGGCCAGACGAGCTAGGCCCCGTGGGCAGCTACCTCGCCTCGTCGGAGTTCCCCACCATGGCATCCGTGCTAGTGATCCAGAAATATGGTTCTGTCTTGGCTAGAGTGGCGAGGCCAAGCACGGAGGCCGTGGAGGCTGCGGAGCCTCCTCGCCGGAGGTGTTTGTGGAGCCGTCGACGGCGTTCAGCGACTCGAGACTGTTGCACTAAGACTGATCAAATGCTGATGAAGAGTATCCTCTTGAGGCATTGGAGAACATTTACACATCTCTGCAGCTCATTCACTTCAGAATTACATGTGTAGCACATGAATGAAAGGCAAAACCATATTCACGACTTTTTTTCTCTTTTGGGAAGAACTGTTACAATCATAATTGCTTACTACAGATTGATGTTACCTCAACCAACAAGCAACTTCCTGTTCTGTAGTTTTTTCCCCCCCTAAGTTGGCACAAACTCTTGGGTAGTGACATGCCTTTTGCTCGACAATGTTTGATGTAGCACATCTCAAAAATTAAATTTTCCATTTGCATCTGAAATAACTTGTGTGAGAATAGCGCAACTCATGCAATGAAACCAATAAAATTACCTTCAGGTCGGCCTAAAGAGCTCTTCAACATCCAGCAGCCAAAAGCCTGACATACTGCGTCAACTCTGTTTAATAGGCCTCCTCATCACGCAAAAGCTCGATACCAAATGTTTCACTTCTAACCACAGGTTCTGATCATCCATCTCAACTTCTTTATCAGCTACCCTGGTCTAATCCATTAATCTTACGGTTGGACTTCTCATCTTCCACTCTGAATCCTTTGAGTCCGAAGCGACGTGTGATCCTTTCAAGCAGTTCCTCCCGATCCGGTGGAGAAACCAAAACATTCATAGTTGCTTTTCCTCTCCAGCAAACAATGGCAATTGTGGAGGGATCCACGGCTATGGAATCTATGTTTTGATGCCCTGAAATGTTGACAAGATTACATGACCATTAAGTCATGATTTCTTTCAGGTTTGCATGGGGCATGATGTTACCTTCATGTAACACTACAACACAGCAACCAGGCATCAAGGATGCAGCTTCCTCCCCAAATCTAGCATCGACAAAATGAGCAAAGTTAGTGGTTCTGTATAGTAAAAGGTGCTGGAAGTCGACTGGATATGCGTATAATATCCGCTTGCTGATGTATGGAAGCAGCAATGTCAACCCCTCATAAGATAGCCTATACGCACATGAACATCCATCCTTTGATCTATGCCTTTCCTGACACACAACATAGAAACAGAGTTAGCGAATTGTTTAGGTTAAAGAAAAATGCATATTCCTGAAGAGCTTAAATTGGTAAACAAAGCCACCTGATAGGAGCACTTACAAACATCTTTAGGCCAAGAGAAGCAATCTTCATCTGCTCACTAACTTGTGAATTCAGTTCCAAAATTTCTTTAACTGATTTTGATACGTAGTATATTCTCCTTGCATTATCAGCACTTCTAGTCACCAGATGACCTTCAAGCGGAAATGATTCCTCGATACCAAAGAAAGATACTATACTTTTAATCACCACTTCATCTTTGAAAAATAGCACAGGATCAACCCCTTTCCACCTGCGTTGGTTTTGCAACTTCTTTGTTCTATCTCCTGATTCTGCTTGACCATATTCTACATCATCACAAACCATTTTAACTTCAATTAAGTTGTTATCCTTTGAAATTTGGTTGTGCATGCTTGAATTTTCCTGTTCATCAAGAACTTTAGAAACAATTCTTTGCTGATGCATCAAAATTTTTTCTGATAGCATTATCTCTACTTGAGGTTCTTCCTGAAGTTTCAGAGTCTTGTCTGTTGAGAGTGGGTGCACAGTTTTTGTCACCTCTACCATCTGGCTTTCTGAAAGATTGTTGAGAATACATTTAAGCACATCGATGATAGTGCATATCAGCAAATCTGATTACATGCAAATGTTCATGAAATGTATGAAATTAACTTGTGCAAAAGCAACTAAAATTACCATTCAATGGGGACAGTTTATGAAGAACTGCGATGAAAAATGCCCCGCTGTCTTGGTCATGAGGAACAATTCTCACGCAATGACACAGAGGAAAACTTGAATCCACACTGTTGGAAGTAGAATCTAAAGTTTTAGCGGAATTAATACTTGAAACTCCACCGGTATCACAATTAACTTTGCTTGTTTCTTCAATGTTGAAATTTCTTGAGAAGCTCACATTGTTATCTGCATTGACTTCAATGCTGTCACACAGAGTATGGCTTTCATGGGTGTTTTTACTTGAAGGAAACATGCTTGGCAATATTACATTCTTCCTATTGTGAGGAACATCTTCATGAGTCTGAAACCAAGATCCTCTATCTTGTACCTGGAAGTCATAAAATGAACCATTGGGGAAACCAGAACAGGACAACAAAGTTTTGGCCATCTTATATCTAACATACAGTGTCTCCCAGTATAGAGCAACTGTTCAACTGAACACCAAACTGAAAAGGTAGAATCCAAAAATATCATAGTTAGCGAAAATAACAGCTTATAATAAAAACAAGGCACTTCTTCTTCATCCTTGACTTACTCCTTACATGTAAAAGTGACGATCGCCAAACTAACCATCCTATTACCAAGTCAAAGAAAATTGGCACAGTAAGTTGTACTGACACATCTACTTACGTTCATGACATGTTGGGCACCTAGTACGGCTCTACATGTGTCAGAGTGTTGATATTTTTTGGTATAAGAATGTGTTTTATCCAACAGAGTGCTGAGACAGCACCAACAAGACAGCTACAGTTTGAGATGTTATTGTTAATACTGAGCACAGCCCACCTTAATTGGGTATGTATAAGTTGTGGATTCCTATTGGGGACGTCATTACACGTGAAGAGATGCAGTTCGGCAAGAGGCGATACAGGAAGCGGTCGTTGCTCTGGACACGGCTGCAGCTGTTAAGGGTATTAGAGATAGAATATGAATTGTATTATTCCTTTCCTTATATACCTTGGTTTTCTTATCCGTATATGACATAGTCCTCTATAATATCCTCTTGTACTCTATATATATTACCTATTAGACCTTTTTAATACACACAATATTTATAACATGATATCAGAGCTTAGATTAAAACCCTAACCTAGAACTACTTCAACTGTTGCTGCCCCTGGGAGGATCGATCTTCACTCCCGGGGCCACCTCGTTGGGCCGTGCCGACCCACCGCCGCCTAGTCTCCGGCAACCGCTCGACGCCGCCGCCGCCTCCTTTGGCACCTCCCCATCCCGCTCGACAACGACATCGTCACCACTAGCCGTCGCGTCCACATCCGCATCCACACCGCCAGGACGCCGCGCCAAGTCGACGCTCCGCGCCGTTGTCGCTTCTGCTGTCGCCCACGTCCACCGCTCCGGCCGCCTCCTCGCGCTCTAGCCAGTTCCGGCCGGATCTGGCCCCCTCCAGTCTCCGATGGCTCCTCCATCAGGTCGTTGTCACCCGCACCAGGTCCAGCCTCCCCATCGCCGGATCCAGGCTCCTCGCCACCGAATCCAACCACTGCTGCCTTGGATCTGGCTGCGCCTCCTTAGCGCCGCCCCAGATCCGATTGCCGTCGCCTTGACCGGCCTCCTCACCGCCGGATCTGCCGGCTCCGGGCACTCCGCCGCCTGCCTCGACCCCTGCCGCCCCGACTGACTTCGCCGCGGCCTCGACCCTCTTGGCCACCGGAGCCCACCATTGGATTTGTTCGGATCTGGTCTCCTCGACGCCGTTGAGCTGGATCCACGCCCGCACCGCCGCCTAGCCGCGACAGCCCAGTGCTGCCTCCTCCTGCAGGCTCCCGACCACCCTTCTACCCCTGACGACTTCCATGGCGGCGTCGGCGGACTCTCCATTGGCCGGACCTCGCCACCATCTCCCGGCCGCCGCCGTGCCGCGCCCGTGCCTCCGATCAAAGTCGCCCTGGCCAACCACCTCCCTTGCTCTCTTGGAAGTGCTGAGTGGTCCTGAGTGCATGCGGGAGGGGGAGAGAGATAGAAGGGATCAAAATAGAGTGAGTGGCTTTTGTTGGCCTCGGTTAGCTACTGCTAATACTAGTGTTTGCTAGTTAGTATTTTGAGTCCTTTTCTTTTTAGTCTTTCATTGAGTTCATCTAAATCCGTAGCCTCTATTTCTCAGTTCGTCTAAGCCATGTAAGTTCACAAATTTATTGTCAGTCATAGAAGCGTAGGAACTTTGTTTTGCATAATAGTAGCCGCCGCTTTTCTCTATGAGCCGCGTGCAGATCGTGGAAGTTGTTATGATGCTGCCGCTTCTTTAGTTGTCGCCCAAGCTTCTAAAGCCGCCGCGTTTCTCCTGCACCTTATGCACTGCACCGCCGCCGTCTTGGATTTTGATTTGTGCCGCCATGCTTCTATCTTATTGCTCTTTGGCTTGATTTGACAATTTTTTCCAAGAGCCGCACGCTACGATGACATTATCAAGACTTGGACTTCAGATTTTTACTATTTTAGTGATAACCCTTTTCAAATACAATGCTATTACATATGATTTGCATTTGAGGGGGTGTTAAGGGTATTAGATATAGAATATGAATTGTATTATTCTTTTCCTTATATGTCTTGGTTTCCTTATCCGTATATGGCATATTCCTCTGTAATATCCTCTTGTACTCTCTATATATATTGCACATTGGGCTTCTTCAATACACACAATATTCATAACAGCAGCAATAAACGTTGGACGGGCTACAATCTGAAGCATGTTCGGCAGGCCGTAGAAGTCAAGTTTCGGTAAGCTAGCTTACTTGTTTGGAAAGAAAAGCACTAAGGAAAGTTAGGAGATATATTAGGAAGTCAAATAAAAGTTGGTTACCGAATCTGTCTAGCAGAATCGGATAAGTTATCTTATAGGAGTTAGACTTGTAAAGTCCAATAAAAGGGACATGAGCTGTAATCTTTTGGCTTAAGCAATATAATCAGTCTTCCTTAAGTTCCGACGACTCAGAGCCTTGACCTGGCTGGCGTGAATCCCGACTAGTCGCCTAAGGGCGAGCTCGTCTCTACCCATTACGTTCTAACCCCAACTCCATATTGCATCTACTTCCACCCCTACACAGCCATCGCAAAGCTTCCAGTAAACAGAACCACATCAGCTTGGTATCAAAGCCGGCACCCACCACACTTTCCATGGAAGATCCGAAGTCAATTGAGGATATCGGCAAAATGCTTGTCGTGATGATGGACATCAACGACATCAAACAGCAACAGGGAAGGGACCGTGATGATATCAATCGGCTGCAACAAGAAGGCACCAGGGCAGCTTCCCGTGCACTGGAGTTACGAGGCAAAAGCCTAGTCATGGACAGGGCCAAGAGGAGGAGAGAAGAAGTGCTCCACGGTTTCACAAGCTTACATTTCCGACATAGGGGGGCGACGAAGATCCCCTGCTTTGGCTAAACCGATGTGAGCAGTTCTTTTATGGACAACTAACCCTTGAAGAAGAGAAAGTCTAGCTAGCGAAATACCATTTAACATGCGTCGCACAACAATGGTATTACCAGCTGGAAAGAGATGAGGACATTATATCATGGACTCGTTTTGCGGACTATGTCAATATGCATTTTGGGCCACCCATCAGAAGCAATCCCCTCGGGGAGTTGGCGCAGCTTCGGTGAACTGGTTCAGTGGAAGACTACTACCGGCAATTCCTAGCATTGCTGCGCCGTGTGGAGCCGTTATCACAAAGGCAACAGGCGCACCTGTTCACCGCCGGGTTGACGAAGCCCTTGCGCACGGATGTTGAGCTGCAGAACCCCGGAAATCTCCATACGCTTAAGTTTGGCGAGGGCATATGAACAGCATCAAAATTTGGCCCAAACCATCGTTGTTCCATGAAGGGGATATACTTGATTGAGTTGGATGAAGGAGATGAACAACCAAAGCATGAATCAGTGGTTGAAATTCCTTTGCATGCTTTGACTGGAGTGCATGCTGGTCGCACCATGCAATTGCAGGTGGTTGTCTCCGGCCGGTCCTTATTGGCACTTGTCGACATGGGATCAACGCACAACTTCATTCAAGAAGAGACAGCTCGACATCTAGGCCTTCACATCACATCATGGCCTGGGCTGATAGTTGCAGTAGTGAATGGCGATCGGGTGCCTTGCATAGGTCTGTGTTCGCGAGTGCCTTTACTCATTGCTGGAGAGGAGTTTTCATTGGACTATTTTGCTAATCCATTGGGAGGATTTGATATCGTCCTTGGCATTCAGTGGCTCCGCACCCTTGGTGCAATCGTTTGGGACATTGAGTCTCTCCACATCATTTTGGCGTACCGACCATCAGGTCACATGGAGTGGGGTTGGCGCTACAGCTGAGGCACCTAGTGTCCTTTGCATTACTGGGCAAGACTTGATGGAGGATTTACTACAAGAGTTTGCCATACTATTTGAGGATCCACGTGATTTACCATCGGAACGTCGCTACGACCACCGGATTCGCCTCCTGCCGGGTACTACGGCGGTGGCCGTCAGGCCGTATCGTAACCCTCATCTTCTCAAGGACGAAATTGAACGCCAATGTGCGGATATGCTGGAGCAGGGGATCATTCACCACAGTACATCAGCCTTCTCACCAGTTTTGTTGGTCAAGAAACATGATGAGACATGGCGCTTTTGTGTGGATTATCACACCTTTAATGCACACACTATCAAGGACAAATTTCCGAGTCCAGTGGTGGATGAACTATTGGATGAATTACAAGGGGCATGCTATTTGACAAAGCTTGACTTGCACAGTGGGTACCACCAAATGCGCATGCACCCAGATGATATTGAGAAGACTGCTTTTCGCACACATCATGGCCACTTTGACTTTTTGGTGATGTCCTTTGGCCTTACTAACGCCCCAGCAACATTCCTGGCGCTTATGAATGAAATACTTCAACACTTCCTCCGGCATTTTGTCCTAGTGTTCTTTGATGACATCCTCATTTATAGTTCTTTGTCGGAGCATTTGCAACATGTGCGGGCAGTCTTTAGGTGCTCTAGTCACCCTCCTTGGTTCTGAAGAGATCAAAATGCTCAATTGGTGAAGCTTTAGTGGCTTATTTAGGTCACATTATCTTGGCGAAGGGCATGGACATGGATCCTGAGAAGGTCATCACTGTTCGGAAATGGCCAACACCTAAGCCAGTACGGGCCTTGCGCGGCTTCCTCGAATTGATAGGGTACTATAGAAAATTCATCAAGGATTATGGCACAGTGACGGCACCGTTAACTCAGCTCCTCAAGAAGGAAACATTTGTGTGGTCGCATGACGCTAAGGCATTCCAGACCCTAAAATTAATCTTGACATCAGCACCGACATTGCAATTGATGGATTTCTGCAAGCAATTTGTGGTGGATTATGATGCTTCAGGATTAGGCTTTGGTACAGTTCTTCATTAGGGTGCACAACCTATTGCATTCTTTAGCCATGCTGTAGCGCCCCAACATGCCAAACTCGTAGCATATGAGCACAAACTGATTGGGCTTGTCAAGGCAGTTCATTATTGGAGACCATATCTTTGGGGGCGTTCCTTTTTTGATCCGGACAGATCACTATAGTCTAAAATTCCTTTTGGATCAGTGCTTATTCACTATTCCATAGCACCACTGTCATGAACCGGGGTAAATACCACCAAGAAGATGGCCGGATGGCGTCGGCGTAGAAGGGAGAGGGAGAGACTAGATGAGGAAGACTATAATATTTCTCTTCATTGATTGATTGATACCAATAGCATACGGTAGCCTCTTTATATAGATGGCTCCCCCTAACAGATAGATTCTAATTCCAATTATATCTCTAACAAATATAGCAACTCATATCATATCTCTAATTATATCTCTAACTCAAATAGAAACCAATCTCTAATTATAACCTCACTGGGCCTTGGGCCCAAGGCCCACTACTCTAACACTACACCCCTCTTCGACAGGCAGCTCGTCCTCGAGCTGCTAGGCGGCGATCATGACTTTGGACGCCGGTGTAGGAGACGAATGATGGCGGAGTGCTGCAGCGGATGGAGACGGTCGACCCGATCCAAGCGGAACAGGGTGAAACGATGCCTGCAAAATTATATATAGATATATATTTTTTATTTTATTTTCTTTTTTAAAAAAATTCTTTTTAACCCTTTTTCTTTTTTTCTTTATTTTTTTCTTTATTTTTTCTTACTCTCTTTTTCTCTCTCTCTCTTTTTTTACTTAGCTTCTAAAAGAAGCTACCTGTACCTAACTCCTGATATTTGAGGGCACCAACGGATCGGAGGCGCGCACCGAGAGAGTGCGCTTCGAAAGCCGGCGGCGGCGGGTTCGAGCGGCCGGCAGCGTGCGGCCGAACAAGTGAGTCGGCCAGCGGACGGCGGCGCGTGGCGAGTGAGCGAAGCGGTCGGGGCCGGCGGCGCGGGCAGGTGGCCCGGCGGACGAGCGGCGGCCGACGGAGCGCGGCGGCGGCAGAGGAGGACGACGCCGCGCGGCGGCGCCGGCGGCGTCAAAGCCAGCGCAGCTGCGGCGGCCGGCGAAGCGCAGAGTGACCGGCGGAGGCGCGTCGCCGAGGAGACGGCAACTGGCCGAGGCGATCCGGCAGCGAATGAAGCGGCAACGCGCGGTGGTGGTTCGGCCGAGGCGGTGACGCGCGGCAGTGGCCCGGCGAGGCGGAAGGCGGCAGCCGTCGGGCATCTCGGCCGGACCGGCGGCGGCTGAGCGGCGAGCTCGCGAAGTGGCGGGCGCGCGATCGCAGCTGCGGCGGCGCTGCGATTAGCCGATCCGCGAGCGAGGCTGCAGATCCGTCGAGAAGAGGCTGGCGGATATGACGAGGCGCTCCGTGCGCTGGCCAAGAGCCGACGGCGGAATCCACGTGATGGGGACGTCGGCCGACGGAGCCAACTGGCGCGACGACGGCGCGCGCCGACGGCGGCAGATAGGGGCGAGGCCGCGCACGCAGCGTCGTCGGCCGGCGGCCGATCGCCGACCCGAACACGGCGACGGTGGCGACACAACGGGCGGATCTGGAGTGGTGGCTTGAGGAGCGTCGGCCGGTGTGGCCGGCGCCGGCTGAAGGGCGTCGGCTTTCTTTTTTTCTTGTCGCTTCTTCATCTGATTCTCAATGGCTCCCATTAATTTATTCATGTTCTTGCTCATGTCGTCCATCAGGGTTGCCATGTCCCTCAGGGTTGTCGTCTGATGGTAGATCGCTTGTTTTAGGTCATAAATCATGGTAGCAGAAGTCGTGGGGAGGGATCGACTGCTCTGATACCAAGTTGTCATGAACCGGGGTAAACACCACCAAGAAGATAGCCGGATGGCGTCGGCGTAGAAGGGAGAGGGAGAGACTAGACGAGGAAGACTATAATATTTCTCTTCATTGATTGATTGATACCAATAGCATACGGTAGCCTCTTTATATAGATGGCTCCCCCTAACAGATAGATTCTAATTCCAATTATATCTCTAACAAATATAGCAATTCATATCATATCTCTAATTATATCTTTAACTCAAATAGAAACCAATCTCTAATTATAACCCCATTGGGCCTTGGGCCCAAGGCCCACTCCTCTAACAACCACTGGGTAAGTTATTTGGGTTTGATTTTGTGGTGAAATACTGACTGGGCTGCCAGAACGCTGCTGCAGATGCTCAGTCCAAGCGCAATGAGGACACTGCTATATATGCTCTGTCCGATCGCAATTTGATTGGTTTACGCAGTTACGTCAGGAGATTGATTCATCTCTAGAACTCACAACTTGGCGGCAACGCATTCAGGAAGGTTTGGAGGACGTAGCTTGGACAGTGGCCGACGGCTGATTTTGTACAACAGCCGAGTGTTTGTTCCCTCCGACTTGCCGCTGCTGCACCAACTCATGACGGAAGTGCATGGTTCCAATCATGAAGGCACTCAGAAAACTATTCATAGAATATGTACATATTTTCATATTACCGGATTGCCACAGTTTGTCTGGGAGTATGTTCAGAGCTGCCTGTTTGCTAGCGTAACAAAATGGAACATCTACATCTGACGGGTCTTCTGCAACCTCTCGAGGTTCCATCCACAGTTTGGGTGGATATTTCTATGAATTTCGTGGAAGGGTTTCCCAAAGTTCACGGCAAATTTGTAGTTTTAACTGTAGTAGACCGCTTCTCCAAATATGCTTACTTCCTGGCCTTATCACATCCTTATACGGCAAGTTTTGTTGCTTGGGTTTTCTTTGATGAGGTGGTCGCCTTGATGAGATACCATCATCAATTGTGAGTGACCGTGATCTAGTCTTCACCAGTAATTTTTGGAGGGAGCTCTTTCGGCTGGCGGGTGTACGGTTGCATCTGAGCTCAGCTTTCCATCCACAATCCGATGGACAGTCTGAAGTGGTCAATCGCATCATTACCATGTAGCTACGATGTCTGAGTGGAGATTGTCCCAAGTAGTGGGTTCAGTGGCTTCTATGGGCTGAATATTGCTACAATTCTTCATACCAAACAACGCTCCGTACTATTTCGTTCTGCGTGGTCTATGGACGGGATCCCCCTCCCCTTTTGACTGCCGAGCCTAGAACCGCCCGAGTGGCAGCTGTGGAGCAACAGATGGCGCAGAGAGATGAGTTTTTGGTGGAAATCCGTGAAAGATTGCTGCAGTCTCAATCTGTTATGAAACAATGTCATGATACCCTGCATCGGGATGTGGAATATGTACCTGGGCAGTGGGTCTGGTTGCGGCTACATCACTGTCCAGCGAGTTCTATTACAGGTGGCGCTACCTCCAAACTCGCCCCTAAGTTTTATGGGCCCTTCCTGGTTCTTGAACACATTGGATCAGTAGTGTACCGGTTGCAGTTATCGGAGCGTGCTAAAATCCATAATGTGTTTCATGTGGCTATGCTCAAACCATTTCATGGTGACCCTCTAGTTCAAACGCCTCCATTGCCGACAATCCACCACGGTCGTGCTATTCCATCTCCTTTGAAAGTACAACGTGCTTGTTTACACCGTGATCATTGGGAGGTGTTGGTTCAATGGAAAGATTGTCCCCCTTCGGAGACTTCATGGGTTCTACTTCAAGATTTCCAGGATCAATACCTATATTTCTAGCTCGAGGACGAGCTGTTGCAGTAGCAGGGGAGTGTTGTGGACTCCTATTGGGGACGACATTATATGCGAAGAGTTGCAGTTCCGCAAGAGGTGCAACAGGGAGCGGTCGCTGCTCTGGACACAGCTGCAGTGATAAACGTTGGACGGGCTACAATCTGAAGCATGTTCGGCAGGCCGTAGAAGTCAGGTTTCAGTAAGCTAGCTTACCCATTTGGAAAGAAAAGCAGTAAGGAAAGTTAGGAGATATATTAGGAAGTCAAATAAGAGTTGGTTACCGAATCAATCTAGCAGAATTAGATAAGTTATCTTATAGGAGTCGGACTTGTAAAGTCCTATAAAAGGGACATGAGCTATAATCTTTTGGCTTAAGCAATACAATTAGTCTTCCTTAAGTTCCAACGACTCAGAGCCTTGACCTGGCTGGCGTGAATCCCAACCAGTCTCCTGAGGGCGAGCTTGTCTCTACTCGTTACCCATTACGTTCTAACCCCAACTCCAGATTGCATCTACTTCCACCCCTACCCAGTCATCACAAAGCTTCCAGTAAACAGAACCACATCAGTATATTTCTAGGTTTTCACAACTTTGGCTTGTACATTTATAATGATACCATGAGTGATTTAGGCCGTCCCCAAGATATGTTTTCGGATACGGCCATAGAATTACAACCCATCTTTGCTCAATGGGTACAAAATATCCATGCTAACACACCTGGCGTAACAGCTCCTGGTGCAACAAGTACCGGTCTTCTGCTGAACTTCATATTTCGCATGTCACAAAAGGAAATTACTAGGATTGATTAAGAAATTTCAACTTTCTAATCTTCATGTATTCACTATGTAGTGTCTAACAATATAAGACGATATAACATGATTATCTGGACACCACATAAAGATGAAATAATTTTATACAACAATTATTTTTTAAAATAATATGTATCAAGGTTCAAAATCCCGATGGTAAACAGCCGGTAACCAGAAAACCCGGTTGGGACCGGGATTGAAAATACCGCCCGAAAATTTTCAAAGTAGAATTTGAATATAGGACTGCATTAGTAGAACACTTATTTTGAAAAGGGTTTTTGGTTTTCTAGTGGTTTAGGATGCATAATGCAGTTCCAAGGTTTGTTTAGGGCTTTTTTGTGCTAGATTAGCTATTGTATGAGGTAAATATGTTTCAATTAGTAGTACATTGATTTTGAAGCGGTGGCATCATAACGAATTATACTATCTACACACGGCTCAGAGTGAAGAGTGGCGGTTGCTGTCATACAAAATAAAAATTCCTATACGTCTATGACTGACAATAAATTTATGGACCCACGCGGTTTGGATGAACTAAAAGACAAAAGCAATAGACTTGGATAGACGCAATGGAAGATTCAAAGGGAAATACTCGAGATAATAAGTAGCACCACAGCCCTCGGATCACAGATCCAATGACGATCCACCTAAAACCAAGCAAAAGCAGAGATTTGGCTCTGGAGGCCACATGCATAGCTAGCCTCCTTTTATCTTCTTCCTCCTCCCTAAAGATACCATTCCCCTCTCCTCCATCCCCTCTTGATACAGGGTCATTCGATCTTCTCGACGTAGGATCAAGATTCTCACATGCCCTCTCTTGAATCGTAGTAATCCTCCATTGCCAATGCAAGAACAAACATTCTTTAATTCGCAAGAGCACATGTGTCCGACTTCACGACCACTAAACGAAGCCCTATTACGCTCCCAATTCATAGTGGAAAGGTGGAACGATCTCCATTATCGAAGTACTCCCAATTTCCCCTCAAGATGGTCCAGCCATCATGGAAGAACAAGCAATCTATTGTTTCAATCTATTATCAAAATATCTGGTCCTTGTTTACAAAGGGGTGCGGTGGTATTTATGGCACCTTCCCCATCCTTACACACGCAAGTCATCAGGCCTTGGGCCGGTTTGAGGAGAGTATGGCTAAAGAAGCCGCACCACAATCCAAGTCGGCCGAAGGAACCAATGCAAACACATAACCTGATCTCTCGTGTTCTAACTTATCTAATCAACGAAATCATACTCATGTATGCTAACTTATCTAGTCGGACTCAATAGCTAGAACAGAGAAACATGACCACACGTTCTAGTCATGATTGATCTCAGTCAAGGAAAAGGCACATAGGTGCATGGACTTGACTGACTCATCTTGATGGTCGTAGACTTGACTCTTGAGCTGGTGTCCAACATGGACTTGTCTGGCTCCTGGCACGTGGCTTGATGATCGTCCTTTTCTTTCCAATGCATGCATGCAGGCATGAATGTAAAGCACACATCTTCCTTCTTTAATTTCCCCACATGCATGTTCACACAGCTTGCTTTCACAACTTCCTTTCTTGTTGGCTGAATGAAGTTTTGCATTCTTGTATTCCTCCTTGGCTTTGGCTTTGGCCTCCCTTACCTCTTTCTCGGTTCCAAAACATTCATATTCTTTAAACCTAAGAATGCACAAGAATTTGGCATGAGGTAGTATTGTTAAGGATATAGTTGTATTAGGATATAGAGTGTGTATTATATTCCTGATATGCCTTCCTTATCTGTAATACCCTCTTGTACTCTATATATACTGCCTATTAGGCCTCTTCAATATACACACAATATTCATAACATAGTATCAGAGCCAAGGTAGGATTAGGGTTTACCTTTCCTAGTCTCCACTCATCTTCCGTATCTGCTGCCCCTGGGAGAATATCTCAACTCATGGGGGGCAGCCACTTCGTTTCAGGCCACCGCCGCTGGGTTGCTTCTCGCCCCGGATCCACCTATCGCACCGTCATCTGGCCCTCCGCCTCCATGCGCAACCATTACTTCCACAGTGCACGCGATGTGTTCGACGAAACCCCGCAGAGGAGCGCGCCCACGTGGACGGCGGTCATCATGGGCTGCGCACAAGGTGGCCGGCACATGGACGACATGCGCGTGTTCGTGGAGATGCTATCCGGCGGTGGGGCCGCGCCGAACGCGTTCGTTCTTGCCGCCGTCCTCAGGTGCTGCGTCGGGCTCGGCGACGTGGAGTCCAGAAAGCGCCTCCATGGATGGATGCAGAGGAAGGGAGAGAGAACGAGAGAGGAGAAAGGCCATCACGCCTAAGGCGCGAAGTGGAATGGCAGTGGTGAGTGAGATCTTTTGTGCTAGCTTTTATTGCTAGCTGCTACTAGTTGCAGTGGAGATCTTTGTGGCTAGTTTTCTTTGAGTTTTCCGTTGCGTCCATTTAAATCCATACTTTTCTTTATCTACTAGTTAGTCTATGCCGTGCGAGTCCACAAATTTTTATATCAGTTAGTCGATTGCTTTGCTAGCCATAGTCTATCCTTTAGGATTTGTGTGATCTTTCGCATATCAGCAAATCCTGCTCTTCTCTCTGAGCCGCGTGCAAGTCGTAGAAGTCGTTATGATGCCATCGCTTCTCTTTGAGTCGCCGCCCCGCGCTTTTAAGGCCGCCCGTCAAATATATTTAATTGAAAACGTAAGACATGAGCGTATCTACATCACCTCTTCTCTCCCCCCATGAACCACACTTCCCCTCTCTCACCTCTCCCTCCAATGCGAGCTCTCGGCCCTCACAAGCGTGACGCGAGACAGGCAGACGGAGCGGGGGAGCTCGGGAGCTAAGGGAGGCGATGGAGCTGAAGAGGAACTCAAGCGGGTCGAGCGGCGGCTCCAGTGGTCGGAGCTCACCAGCCTGGGGGTCGCCCATGTAGGCGCCGCGATGGTCGAGCTCGCAGGCGTCGTCCTTGGCAATGGGGCTGACGAGGGCAGACGGTGGAGGCCCGACAGGCTGGCATGGCTCCTGGCGGTGGCCGGATCCGAGCAACGGCGGCCAGACAAGAGGAGGCGGTGGTTGAAGAGGCCCGGGTCCAGCAGAGGTTGGAAGCTCGAGCGAGGACGGCGTGGCCTGAAACCGGCGGCGGGAAGCCTAGATCCAGTGGCTAGGATCCGGATCCGGGCGAGGCGGCGGTTGGTGTGGCCGAGCGGAGCGGAGGCAAGCACAGATCCAAAGGCGACAGCCACGGGATGGGCGGGGGAGAGATGAAGGCGGCCGGATCTGGCGTAGGGGTCCAGCGGTGGATGGCGTGGCCGGATGGAGGAAGTGAGGTGGCCGGATCCAATAGTAGGCTAGGCCGGTGTCGGTGGGTGCGGCGGACGACGAAGTGGCCACCTGGCGACAGAAGCCGGATCTAACAAAGTGGCCGTCCGGGAGTAGAGATTGATCCTCCCAGGAGTAGCAACGGCGAAAGAGCAAATAGAGGCTAAGTATGTAACCTAGGCTATGATACTATATTATGAATATTGTGTATGTATTCAAGAGGCCTAATGGACAATATATATAAGGTACAAAGGGGACACAAGATTAAACCTTAGTATAATAGGAAATACCACTAATACCTTTAACACTGTGAACAATGGATTCCCTAATATGCATTGGAATTTTATGGTGCATGTAGGTGGATGACTTATCAGTGAGGGCAAACAGGAAGATTACAAAACCTATGAACAAGAGAATCCCTTTCCCTATCCAGAGTGACCTATGCATTAGCCTCCAAGAGTTATGGAGTGCCAGAATCCAGATACACGCACACAAGCAAAAAAAACACAATTAAGAACAAGCACCCATCTTGTGGACAAAGCACATGGGAAAAAGAGAGAATAATCAAGAGATCAGTCGTGGTATAGAGATGCGCGCACTAACCTTCCAAGTGCTCAGTCCAGGACGGCGGACCAATTCTGATAACTCATGAGAAACATCAAGAAGTTCCACAGAGTTTCCACTTCTCCGAAGAAGCTACATGATTATGAAAAATATGAAAAAAATGCAATGAGAGTTTTTGTTATAGAACATAAATTAAGAAAGGAATGTAGAAAAGGACTAATGCATAAAGGTTCTATACATACCCAAGTTTTGCAATACTACATAAAGTCAATAAAAATATGCAGTAAGAAACTGGTAGCTGCTAAACAGCCAACTGCTTCAAGTGATCAACATAAAAACTGTCATCTGTACTCTATAGTGTTATGGCTGGGCAGTAGGAAGATAAAGTTGGTGTGATCGCCCTCTGCCCTTGCGGCAGAGGCTCTGATCTAGCCGTCTCTTGGACTGAAACAATATCTTTATTGCCTTCTCAAATATTTAGCCTGGTACCTTTATAAGATCAGGTGCCCTCCTAACAAGGAAATTATATCATACTAATACTAAAAGAGTTCTTCTCAATAGAGATTGCCTAATATATAGATATCTTACTAAAGAGTACTTCTAAATATAACCTTTCCTAATCTTCAAATTGTTGCTGTCTCTGATTTGGATGCATCTGCTGGGTCCTCTGCTGTCCCCAACTTGATCCCAGCTATCTCTGCTGCTATCTCAGCTATCTCTGCCGCTGACTCAGCTGTTGCTGCCGCTGGCACTGTACCGTATCCAGCTTTTGCTGCTGTCGCTGTACCGCATCCAGATATTGCCCGTTGCCATGGACGACATCTCTCATGTACTTTGCCCACAAATAGTTCATCAATCACCGGAATTGGAAATTTATCCTTCACCATCTTGTCATTAAGCGCATGATAATCCACACAGAAACGCTATGAATTATCCTTATGACGGACCAACAGGACCAGCGAAGAGAATGATGTGCTGTCCCTGATGATGACTTGTGCTAACGTGTTGTCACATTGGCACTCTATTTCATCCTTCAACAATTGCGGGTAGCAGTAAGGCCGTACCGCCAATGGCTCCGTACTCGAACAAAGGTGAATGTGGTGATCACAAACCCGCTGTGGTGGCAGCCCTTGTGGCCTCAAAGACATCAGTGAACTCATCGAGAAGCTCTGTCATGAAGTTAGATTGACCCATCATGAGAGCTTGGGCCGAAGCTTCTCTTGTCTTCAAGCCGTCCCATGTCACCTTGTGATCTATTCGCCAAAAGGACATCATTAGGTGCTCGAAATGCCATACAATATGACCAAGAGTCCACAACCACTGGACTCCCAATACCAAATCAACCCGGCAAGTGGGATGACAAAGGCATCCAGAAAAAAATTCATCTCCAATCTGGACTTGAACTCTGGTGCAGAGGCATGCGCTGGCCACCCTGTCGCCATTGGCTACTGCAACAATGATGGGGCAGCTTGCTGCCGATATGAGACCAAGATGACGCGCCGTGTCCTCAGCCACAAAGTTGTGTGTGGAGCCGAAGTCAATAGGAGCACGTAATTCATGGCTGTGGACTGTGGAGTCAATGTCACCATCAGACAAGCCATCCGTCTCCTCGTTGTTGAGTTCCAGCAAGTATATTCCCTTTATGGAACACTTGCTAGAGTGATCCTTGGAAAATTTCTCTGGGCAATTGAAGCACAGTCCTTCCATTCGTCATTCCGCCATCTCCTCTCCGATCAGGTGATAGAAATGTGAATTTGGCGTTTTGGCGGTGGCTTTTGCTATTGCTGCCATCAGCTTGGGCAGAGGTGATGCACCAACCTGCATGCCCTTAGCCATCACAGCCGCGCTGATTGTGGTGCCGTGGTTGGTGATGGCCAGTCTGCTTGGCGCCCCAACTCTACCAACTGGCTTGCTTTCCTCTTTGTCGGGGATCTCCAGGCTCCTCTCATATGCTCGGGCGAGGCTCATAGCCGTCTCTAGAGTAGACGGGTTTTGAAGTAACATCAGTTTGTAGAGGACTACGAAGGCCACTCGTGAAGATTTGCACCTGCTGTTTTTCCATCATCTCATCGCATTGGCATACAAGGGATAGAAACCGCTCTTGGTATTCCTCCACCGTGCCCGCGCGCCAGAGCTGGATAAGTTCACCAAGGGGATTATTCCGTATGGGAGGCCCAAAGTAGAAATTGACATGCTCAACGAAGCGAGGCCACGTTGGAACGCCACGGCTGCGCTCGAGGCGATAGTACCACTGCTGAGCCACCCTAGTCATGTAGTAGGATGCCAACCAGATTTTCTCTTCCTCCATGGTTCGTTGTCCCGAGAAAAATTGCTCGCAATGGTTCAACCTGTTAGATATATCCCATGTATATGTGTAATTACCCTGTTGTATAAGGGTTTTCTGCATATGTAATATACCTGTACATGTATATATATTAGCCACTTGGCCCCATGATGAATACAAGCACTATTCATAACACAACCAAGGAAGGGGATCTTCCCTGCCATCAAAAACTGGAAAAGCCAGTTTGTGGAACCGCAGGACACCTTGGCCTGCGGTTGGTTCCTCGCCATCGTGCCTCGGTGAGTGAGGGACACCCTTGTTGCTGCTGCTACCTGAGCTGTCATGGCTAGACTGCATCTTGTCTACCTTCTCCAGGTTGTTGACCCTCTCAATCGTCACATTCACCTTTTCAATTATCTGCCAAATCTCACATAACTTCTTGTCGTCAGGATCCATGGAGGTGGGAGGGATGGCTGTGATACCAAAGATGTTATGACTGGGCAGTAAGAAGATAAAGTTGGCGTGATCTCCCTTTGCCCTTGCGGCCGAGGCTTTAATCTAGCCGGCTCTTGGACTGAAACAATATCTTTATTGCCTTCTCAAATATTTAGTCGGGTACCTTTATAAGATCAGGTGCCCTCCTAACAAGGAAATTATATCATACTAATACTAAAAGAGTTCTTCTCAATAGAGATTGCCTAATATATAGATATCTTACTAATACTAAGAGTACTTCTAAATATAACCTTTCCTAATCTTCATATTGTTGATGTCTCTGATTCAGATGCATCTGTTGGGTCCCCTGCTATCCCCGACTTGATCCCAACTATCTCTGCCGCTGTTACAGCTATCTTTGCCACTGACTCGGCTGTTGCCGCCACTGGCACTGTACCGCATCCAGATATTGCCGCCGTTGCCCTAGATTGCTGTGGACGACATCTCTCATATACTTTGCCCACAAATGCGTCCACAACATATAAAGAATCTTTTGATGAGGCAATTAAGATGGGCTAGTGTTTGGCTTAAGCCCCATATCCATACAAGTGAGCTTGTAAGACTTACATATTGAGTTGACCCAAACATCATTTTGTGCTTATCCTATGAGCTACCTTGTCTTATTTGCTGTACTATAAGCCCAATAAGGCAACTAGAAAGATAAACATAAACTACTCCAAAAGGTCCTCAAGTGCACAGAGATTTGGCTCATTTTCAGTCTAAAAACTGTTAAAAAAACATATTCATGTTCAACAGTTTAAAGGGAGAAGCTATAATGCATAAAAATTCAAAAATTAAATAAATTTTGTAGCAAAATAAATACCTCAGCCACAACAGCTTCATTTTCAACAGGATTCATTGAACAAGTTGAGTAAACCATCCTTCCACCCACTTTAAGTAAGGCAATACCTGAAGCAATCAAGTTATAAGTTTAATACTACAGATTATTAATCACAAAACTTCAACTAACATTCATTTTGGCTACAAAAGACAAAACAGATCCAAATCATATATAGCGTCTTTTTCTATTACACTATTTCCGAAACCTAAGGATTCGATCAAGTGGATATGTAAAATACAGGATTTAAGATCCTAATGGGAAAAGGAGGGAAACAGATACTCCATTTAAAGTAACAGATGCCTCTTTTTGCACTGTGATGATCCGTCTGATTGGTCTTGGCCATCGCTGTAATGGGGTTTTTCTGATGGATTATCTACATGTGCCTGCTCAGTCTGCCACTGCTCTTACTAGTGTCTCTTCCTCCACTATTAGTTCTGATTCTGAATCTTGGTATTGATAATTGGATGGTTTATGTGATAACAGTTCCACAGGAACTCTGCACAAACTCTTTAAGTACTAAGGTAATTTATTGATCATTTGTTCAGGTTCATGAAACAGCTCATGATATACAACTAAGACTACCTGATTCATAGGTGATTCACAGGTATTAGCTTGGTTTGCAAAGAAGATATCAACACCTCTTCCACGAGAACCAATATAGCAATTCAATGAAGCACATAGTAATGTTAGGTATGTTATAAATCCTTACCACGCATAGCAATATTTACTTGGAGAAGATGAAGTTTGTTCCCCATGTCTGAGTTCCTGAACAGTGAAAACAGATTGTGACCCTGAGGGAAAATAGGAAGGAAATATAACAGCAGCGGACGTAATAAAGGTTAATTGCTTACCACTTTCTCCACATGTTGTGGCCCTTGCGGATAGTCCCATCACCACTACAGGGGACATCACAAAGCACGCGGTCGAACTCAAACCTTTGTGGTTTGCAGTCATCTTTATATGTCTCTGAATGAGCCCTTGCAAGAGAACAACCAGGGAAGTTTTGTGCTTCATGGTTTGTCACTATCAGGTTGGCAGTGCACATTCTCTTTGTATTGTGGATAAGGAGGTCACATCTTTGCACATTGACATCATTAGCTATGACCTAATCACAGTCCCACAGAGGAAAGGAACATATATAAATACAGTTTTCATTTCTGAAAATCTGTGGGAGTTATAACAGCAGTTGTACTAGCTACATGTAACAAACTAGTTACTAACAAATAATGTAACTTAGTTTCTTCTCCACAAATCAGGAGTTACAAGAACAATAGTTGTAGTGCTATATGTAACGGATGGTAAAATGTACCAGTGCTTTTGGAAGTAGCCCTGTCTCTTTTGATTGTTGAATCATCTCAAGTAATTGGAAAGTTTTAGAGCCCGGAGCAGCACACACTGCACAAGATTTTTAAAAAAGGTAGGCTATGTTACAAGAGTTTTCTTTTTATATTTTGAGCAAATCTAGGAGTCCTAACATCCATTGACATTTTGACAGAGTCAACTTCTAAGAGTGCACAGGATGTTTATGTTATGAATAGTGCTTGTATTCATCATGAGGCTAATGAACCGATATATATATACACATACAGATATGGCATATATGCAGTAAACCCACAGCTATATAATACATATCTAACACCCCCTTTAAACTTATGGTGGATCAACAACATGAAGTTTAGAGAGGTAGAAGCTATACTGAGCTATGATTTGTGCCTTTGTGAAGAAGTCTGCCAACTAAAATTCTACAGGCACATATTGAAGAGCAACAACCTGGTCCTGCTCCTGTGTCTACATGTAGGAAGTATCAACACCAATATGCTTTATAAACTCATGCTTTGTAGGATTTTTAGTAATACTAATAGCACATGTACTATCAAATAAAAGAGGAGTCGGTGCAGAAATAGAAACACTAAAATTCTCAAGTAACCACCGTAGCCAAGTAACCTCTGCAGTCAACAAAGCCATAGCTCGCAACTCAGCCTCGGACTCGAATAAGAAATTGATGTCTGCTTTTTAGTCTTCCAAGCAATGAGAGAACCACCAAGCAAAACGCAATAGCAGAGAGAGACTGGCGATTAGAAGGATCACTAGCCCATGTGACTTCAGAATATATTGTAAAATGTTGGAGCGAGGGAAAAAGAGACGAGAGATAGTTCCACGAAGGTATCGGAGAACACGAAGAAGATGACTATAGTGGAGCTGAGTGAGAGCAGAATAAACTGACTCAAGATATGCATAGGGTACGAAATATCAGAATGAATGACACCAAGATAAACAAGGCTCCCAACAAGATAACGATAGCAAGTAGGATTAGTAAGAGGCTCACCATCAGTGGGATGAAGATGAACATTAAGCTCCATGGGAGTCTTAGCTGTGCACTGATTAGTAAGAGGCACAATCAAGAAGATTCTGGATATACTTTTCTTGGGATAGATAGAAACTCTCATGAGTAGAAATAACTTCAATCCCAAGAAAGTAGAGCAGAAGACCCAGATATGAGAAACTGCTCATGAAGATACTCCTTGACAAAAGTGATATACTAAGAATCATCTTCAGTAATGATCATATCATCAATATACAAAAGAAGAAGTGGCCACGAGGCGAAGTGTGAATAAAAAGAGCAGGACTATGAGCACTGGAAGAGGAACCAGCTGTAGTAACAACAAAAGAGAAATGATCAAACCAGACACAAGGAACTTGCTTGAGGCCATAAAGAGATCGGTGAAGGCGACAAACCATACCCTTATGAACAGAATACCCAAGGGGCGATTGCATGTAAACCTCTTCATGCAACTCGCCATTAAGAAATGCATTCTTGACGTTCAACTGAGAGATAGACCACTGTCAAATAGAGGCCACATAAGAAGAGTGCGAATAGTTATCATGTGAGCGACAGGAGCAAAGGTATCATCGTAGTTATGATCATGCTCCTGCTGAAAACCACGCGCTACAAGACAAACCTTGTAGCGCTCAAGAAAACCATCATAATGGGACTTAACCTTATAGACTCACTTGCACGTGATAGGAGTAACACGCGTAGGAAGAGAAACAAGATCCCACGTGTCAGTATGCTCAAGTGCAGTAATCTCCTCTGCCATCGCATGCTGCCACTCCTGATGAACAATATCACGGTAAGAAGTCGATTGGGCAAGAGCAGCGGTAGCAAAACCAAAAAGCTCATGAGGCCGAATAGACTGGCAATCGCGAAGAGCATAGCGAGGAGGGGAGGCCGAAGAGGATGACCCATCAGAATAAGAGCACATTAGAAGAATCCTCAACTCACGGACAACGAGTATAGTAGAGAGGATAAGGAACCAGGTCAGAAGTAACCTCGGGAGAGGGTGCCGGTGGTGAAGGTGCCGACTAGGAAGGAGATACTTGAAAGACCAAAGGATGTGGTGGAGTGGTGACTCTGGGGGTAGAAGGAAAAGGTCAAGAAAGAAAGTGGCTTGACAAGAGATGCTGAAGTGGAGAAAGGAGAAGGACAAGGATAGAAAGGATGAGACTCATCAAAAGTAATATCCCGAGAAATCCGCATCCGTCGGCCAACGGGATCCCAACAGCGATATCCCTGTACTCAGCACTATAGCTCAGAAAAACACACTCAACAAACTGAGTGGTCACCTCGGTGCGCTCATGAGGTGTAAGAAGAACATAGCACACACCCAAAGAGGCGAAGACTAAAATAATCAGGAGTCTTGCCATAGAGACGCTCAACTGGGATCCCACTCTGAAGAGCAGAGGAGGGCTGAATATTGATCAGGAAAGTGGCAGTAGATACAGTCTTAGCCCAGAAGCATGTTGGAACAGCAGAAGCAAGCATAGGAGCATGAGCTGTCTCAAAAACTGAGAGTGTCCTGCTCAATAAGAAAACCACGAAGGACTCCCGACAAGTGCTCCCCAATGGAATCAGCGTGAAAAACACGAATAGGAAAGTCAAACTGAGTACGGACCATAATGGCAAAAGTCTTATAGATGAATAGAATCGCACCACAAGATGACATAAAGTATATCCATGTATACCAAGACAAATCATCGATAAAAATGATATAATATCGATGACCTCCTTTCGAAACAAAAGGAGCTAGTCCCCATACATCAGAATGAATAAGATCAAAAGGATGCTGAGACACTGACTTACTAGAAGAATAGGGGAGTTGAAACTATTTGTCAAGCTTATAACCCTGACAATTTAGAGAAGCATCACCACACACAGACCCTAAAAGACCACGATGAAGTAAAGAAGACATACGTAATCCACAAAGACCATAAAGATATCCTAAACGATGATGTCACGGAGCAACAGATGCAATGGAGGTGCAGCAGATGCAGAGGCAGTGGTGGAGGCAACAAACTGATAGGGGCAGCGGAAGGAAGATGAAACCTGTCAAGCTCTCAGAGTCATCGTGAGTCGGCGGCGAGAGTCGGTACCAACCAGAGTCCTCGTGCGGCGATCCTGAACACAACAAGAATCAGAATCGAGAATAACGCGACAACCATGATCAGTGAGTTGACCGGTAGATATAAGTTGCATGGTTAATTTTGGAACATGAGAAACAACAGGAACATGAAAAAATGAATTTGAAAGAGTGTCTTATCCTGTGACAAAAAGAGAGGTATCATCTGTTGTTTGAACAGTCATAGAAGCAACTAAAGGACTAATGAAAGTGAGAGCGGTGGAATCAGATGTCATATGAAAAGATGCACCAAAATCAAGAATCTAAGGTGATATAACTGAGGAGAAGTAGAAGGTGGTCTCTCACCAGAAAATTGAGCAATAAAACCAGCAGAAACCGGACGATGCAGAAGCAACCATGTGTCCTAGCAAATGTGAAAACTACTGAGTGTCAGAGGCACCAAGACTACGCTAAGGAACCTCCATGCCCCTTGGAGGACGGACACCACGACGAAAATCCATCTTCTTCTTGTAGCAGAACTACTCAACATGCCCATCCTTATTGCAATAGGTGCAGTGGAGTACTCTACCAATAGCTATCACTGGTGGAGGCGCAACTGAGGAGGGAGTAGCCGAAGGCGCAACAAGTGTAGAAGCTGGAGGGCTATCAAAACCGAAGGAGATGACGGTGACAACAGTAGACTTGCAGCGCGTAGACGAATCTCCTCAATACGAATAGCTGCAAGGGCCTCCAAAAGAGTGACACGATGGTGGCAAGCCAGCAATTGACCACGAGTTGGCTCAAACTCAGCATAGAACGTGTCAAGAAGTCGTAGATACGGCAAAGCTCTAAGTGAGACTGATGACGCTGACAACACTGACAGGTATGGCAAACATCTGGCCCCAAAGAGTCGATCTGACGCCATACCGCAAACAACTAAGCATAAAACTCGCCCACAGTGGCATCTCTGCTGCAGTGATTGCTCCTGACGTACACAGTAAGGTACAAGGAATCACGAGATGGCTCGTAGCGATTGCGCAGATGTGCCCACATCACCTATGTGGAAGCTAAACCAATAATATCACCAGTGAAATGCACCTCCATGCTAGCAACCAGAATAACAGAACCATGAGCATCCTCATCAATCCATATCTTGTAAGCAGTTATTGGGTCTGAAAAGTCTCCATGGTATCCTCACAAGCCTTCGATGCCTTTGTACGAGTATCTTTGAAAGCATCCTTCTGGAGTACAGGCTCAGCAGGTGGAGTAAGGCGAGACGGACAAGATAACTCGCCAATAAGAAACTCCCAAAGGCACTGACCACACATGTGGAGGCTTATGTGCTGAAACCAATCCCGATAATTGAGGCCATCGAAGATCACCAAGCAACGAGGAATAGAAACGGTGTGATGAGAACATCCCCATTACATATACATCTTCCACTCCAAGCGTGCATGAGAATGTCCAAGAACCTGAGGGTCCAATGACAAGGGCAAAAGCCAAATTTTTAAACAAACAAGTGCTTTCGTTTCTTAAGGAGTTTCTTTTAGTTGATGATAAGATTGGGATACTACCACATGCTAGTATTTTATGTATTCTCAGGTATGATTCATGTGAAGACTTAGGAAGCAAAGATTTGGGGGGAAATCTAGAGGAAGGAGTCCATCAGATTGCCATGCGACCAGGGGAGTTTAAAACCAAGCAGCCATCGATCCAACGGAAGGCCACGTGATTACAAATTTCATAGCGTGAGCAAGATATGGCCTGCGTGCCAAAACGTGACCGAATCCATGTAAAATTTCGGTCCTGTAATCGGATAGGGGCTAGCCCGAAATTAAAGGAAACCAAATAGCAAAATTTTAGGAATTGGATTAGGAAACCTTGGCCGAATAAGGGATTGATTCGGCCAAGGCTTTCCTTACATGTGATAGAGAATACACTATAAAAACCCTTGTACTCATCCATTGTTGAGCAGACCACCTTTGATAAAAAATCAATCTACTAAAAGTTCTTATTCGAATTCTTTGTGATTGCTGAAATTCTAAGGAGAATTAGGCGTGTTCCTTAATCAAGATCATTCAGCCTTTCCGCTGGGAATTAGGTGTACGATAGATCTTCGCTTGGTGGTCGGTGAAATCAATGCGAGCATGTTTTGGCGGATTGAAGAGTATTCGTCCCTTGCACTAGCATTGGAGGATCACTACGATTCATCAAGATTGTCATGAGTATCCATCCTACGTCGAGAACATCGGCGACCTTGTATCACGATACCTGCAAAAGAAGACATTTTTCTCTTTTTGTCTTTTGTTTTTTCTTTTCTCTCTTTTAATATCCGGTTGACCAGTCAAACGGACCGATCAAAAGGACTACCGAGACTCTAGTACTCCACGACCAAATCATAAACCAAAAGCCCACAAATCAAAGGGACCGCGACCGATGGCCGGGAACGGTGATGCCGGCGGCGACCGACAGCCGGGAATGGTGATGCCACCGGCGACCGACGGCCAAGAACGACGATGTCAACGGCGATGGAAGGCATCTCGGCCAAATGTTGAGCGGCTGCGACCAACGGCGAACGACGACCGGGAATGGCGACGCCGGCGGCGATGGAAGGCATCTCGGCTGGATGTCGAGCGGCTGCAACCGACGGCGAACGACGACCGGGAATGGCTACGCCGACAACAATGGAAGACGTCTCGACCGTATGAAGCATGAAAGCGGTCAAGCGCTGGACGGGCATCGTCACCAGATGGCCGGGGCGGGAGTCGTTCGTGCGCCGATGGATTGGGGTAGAACCGGTCTTGAGCGAGCTCGATCCGGCCAGATTTGGCGGAATCAACTGATGTTGACACAACCTATGGCGGCACAACAACGTGGGTGAGCCAAATCTGGCGGTGTTGACGGCACAGATCACAACGACGAACGAAGAGGCAGGTAGGCGAAGTGAACCCAAGTGACAGAAGAAGCTCCAAGCCGCGGCGATGACTGGACAAGCATGGCAAAACCCTAGGTATGGCTATGATACCATGTTATGAACAGTGCTTGTATTCATCATGAGGCCAATGAACCAATATATATCCACACGTACAGGTATATCATATATGCAGAAAACCCCTTATACAACAGGGTAAATACACAGCATATAATACATATATAACATTTTACAGTAATGGATAAGAGTAATACACTAACATACTGTCAAGAATACGATGATCAGGTTGTACATTCAGAAGCAATGGTGGCACCTGCAAAAATGATTTCAATTATTGAAACGAGAGTTCTTGTAAGATAGCTAAGAGATGTTAAAATACAAGATAGACTAGGTAAAAATAATTCATAAGCAAATCAGTAAGAGATGCCCACCATGCTAACAGCCTCTTGCCTAGTTATATTACCAACTTCACTCTCATGCTTTAAAAACTCATGAAAACTGAAATGCACAAAAGAGTGGCTTAATCAAGAGTGCATCAAGGTTGCAACAACAACTAAACACTAAGTATAACAATGATTTGAAAGTGAAAGAATCTTATAGAAAAAGGGAAAAACGTAAAATAAGTATAGATGAAACAGTGCATTGTTAATGTCAAGTGACGCAACTAAGCCCTTCCCTAACTTCCACAATTCAGTAAACAGCCTTACTTTTTACAAATAAAGGGTGGCTAATGTGCTGCCTAATGTGAAAATTTGCATTTACTCTGTAAAGTTACTTTCAGTTAGCACTCTCAAAACTCCTCAGAAATTCCCTGAAATGGGAGATTGGAAGGCTCTAATGAAATATATGACAGATTTTGCTACCTATAAATGGTATAATAATTTTAAAGCAAAGCATAAGAGAGAGCATTGAATTACACAAGATTTAATATAGGAGTGTTGCAAACATATACAACATTTTGGATATCATTTGGGATATTTGCCACTATAACTATCCTTTCAGGTGGAAACGTTGCAAAATTTAAAGAGATATATTTGGTGTATGTGGAACTTTAATTACAATATGCAGGAAGATGATTAGATGAATTACATGTCATCGGCAAGATTCTTTAAAAATAAACATCATGCTAGATTTGATTACCTCTCAAGTGCCTGATTTTTCCTTAGTTGCTTTCGAGAGAAGTTCAAATGCCATGCAAGATTGCCTGGGTACCAAGGCAAAGGCCTGATAGCATCTTCTCCAGAATCATCACCAACCTTTGCAAAGAGTTTATTTTTAAAAAAAATATATTAGAAAATGTCAAGGACTTACATTAAGTAAAGTGTATAAATCAAGCAAGAGGCAACCTCACTCTCCAAAGATCTTCTGAAGTCATTGTCTAACTTTGAGAAAATATCTTTTAAAAACTGGCAGCTGAAAAGAAAAGGGAAACTTCAGCTTACTCAGGAAGAATAACCAGTAGTGATCAAGAGAATGAATTTATCTGCTATTGTTCAAATATACAGAAGTAACATTAGTCTTTGTGAAAATAGCATGACATTGCCTAGTAAAGAAATCTTTTGCTGTAAGCCTCTAAATGTACTGTTTGTTCACTACATTCTTAAGAGATACTTCACATGGTAAAGGCAACATATGTAATAAATAGGTGAGAATTTTTTGCCCTAAACTGCATGAGTTTTAAAGTAAGTGGCAATTAACATGACAGTTTGCAGTTTTGCACCCACTCATAACTGCAAATGGTCCACAAATAAGAATTACCATTTTCTTGTTGGAATGTTATAGAGCATAGCAGGTCGACAAGAGATACAAATCATGGGGCAGCTGGTATTTGACAACCACACTAATCATTTTTATCAATGAGAAAACAGGAGGAGAAGGATTAGAACAGGGGATCAAGTCCAAATGCACATCAAACAAGCAATACTTTTGTCGAGAATGTGTTTAGTCAAACCAAACCAAGGAGATAATCATAGGACGGCCACAGTGGTAACTTGTAAGTGCATCATATCATTTCAGAGCAACCAGCATCACCTAGCGTTGATCCTAAACGTCGCCGGTAATGGTTTCCGAAGCACACTCATGAAGGCATCCCACTCCTCCTCCCGGACGATTCGTTGCTCCTGCAAGGCATAAACATGCACACACACACGGACAAACAATTCAATAGAATTCGTTGGAACGACAGAACCCACATACTCATATAATCCCTTAATTAGCAACTTTGCAGTTAGCGCATAGTAGAACCACAGAACAATGATACAATTTGTACATAGGTCATCGTGATACGAACACATTCGTCATTGCCAGATCAAAAATTAGCTCGAGTTTCAACACCGAATCGACCCCAAACGACAGTCCGATTCACTTAGAATCGCATCAAAAATGATAAGAACGGGAAGCTGCGCGTGACGTATGATTGAAGCAAGTAGTCGCACCTTGTAGTACTCCTCGAATGCGGGGTTCTCGAGGACTGGCGGCTGCCACGACGGTTTGGCCTCGCTGCGGGCAACGGCGGGAGGAGGGTGGGGACCGTGCCCCCAGAGGCCCTCGAGCGCTTGCGTGAAGTGGCGGCGCTGCGCCTGCGAGCGCCCGCGCCTCCTATGGCCTCCGATGCATCGCTTCCTCTGGCCACCGGCGACGATGAGGTGGTGGAGCGAAACGGGGGTCCTCGAGGCTATCATTTTGTGAGTTGTGTGAGCCTTCTCTGGGGATTGGGGATGTGGGGTTTAGCCGTTTAGACACTCGGCACGATGGGAGATCGTGCGCTGCGTACAACGGCGTAGCGCGAGGTCGTCGGGCGATGAAGACATCTACTGGTACAACAATACAATTTCAGTACTCCAGCAAATACTGTCCATTCTTACATAGCCTAAGCTTATAGTGGTGAAGCTAGGATAAAAATAAAAGATGAGCTCAAAAATTCAAAGGACTAAGCTAAATTATTATAAACATAATATTTTACTTTTGTGCAATCTAAATTCATAAATAAATAGAAGAGAAGCAGAACAAGAAATGAGAGAAATACAATGAAAGTATCTCAGTAATACAAAGTGCATCCCAAAAATATATAAATATGATTGCAAGTGAGTAGATATCTATTGTCTATATATTAAAAATACCAAATTAGTGATGTGTTAGGTTTTGCTAGTTTTTGAAAAGAAAACAATAGAAACAAAATGTGACATCTTTTCATTAAACCGTGATTCTTGAAAGGATCTTCACATTTTACCATCCAATATCTTTGAAAAATCATGTCCAATTGCTTGAGTTAGACCATTCAACAAATATGTCCTCCTCACATGATCTCTAATTTTATTGGTATAATCTTCTATTGGTGTGTGATGTGCCGGATAGGTAATAATTTTATTAGGATTAAATTCTAGTCGAAGTATTTGGTTGAGTTACGCTCTTATTGGATTAAACCATGTCGTCCTCATCATCGACGTCTACTGCAACAAGATCCGGCACCTCGTCAACCCCGTGCCATCGCACCTCGTCGGCTGCATCTCCTTCCACCGCCTCAACATCAAGAACGACTCCAAGCTCGAGGGGCTCATCAAGATGGCCAATCTGGTCCGACTCTCTCCCCCGCATTCCCCCTCTTTCCAGCGTATTTTATTTTTAGGGGGCATGCGTTCTTGGTTGCTGGATTGATTGGTTTGGTTGGCAAAAATCCAGGCAATTTTTGGGGAATTTTTGAAATTTATGGACAGTTTTCTTTGGTTGGTCTCGGACTCAATTGTGCTTTTATCGATCTCCACGTTCCCCTTAATTTTGGGAAGTTATTGATGAACAATTTTGCTTGCTTTCCTCTCTGCGCCTGCTCGGATCTGTGAAGACGATAAACCTGGCGACGATCTGCACGCCGACGGACTACAACACGCGACCCCTCGACACCATCTATAGCAACTTCATCGACACCCTCCCAGTGGTACGCCGAAATTCTCTGCCAGATTCCCGCAGTAGCAGCAGCAACATTCGCATAATAGTATTCCATTGCTTGAATTGAGTTCTGGCAGGTAGGAGCTAGATATTTCAGGAATAACACTTGTTTGTAGCCAATGTTTGACAGACATACTCTACATGCATACTCTGAAACCCTCTATGAACCCTAAGTAGTACATGCATGCTTTTACGGGTTTTGAATTAGTTTCTTACTCCTTCAGCCCTGATACTATTGAAGTAGATACACGGGTTCATGCTCATGGTAAAAATGAAATGCGTCAAGATTGGCATATACACGATTCTATGACAGGCTATACAGTATTGATGGCTACAAGGTTCAAATTCTAATCACTCATAGATACCACTAATCACATAACCTATCGACATTTGCTGTTTAACTTCTCACCCCTGCATGGTTATCAAGGCGTCGCCTAGGCGACGCTTAGGCGTCCAGGCGGCACGGAGGGGATGCCATAGAGGAGCGCCTCGCCTTGGCTGCTCTACATCTCCTCTTGCTGGCCTCGCTGGCCGACTGCTATTAATATATGCGGCTGGCCGACTGCTATGTGTTATGTAATGTCCTGCATTGTGCTCTACTACTTGTGTTATGTAATGTCCTGCATTGTGCTCTACTATTCTCTCTAAAACTTCATCTTGGATGGAGGTGCTTGGCTACTTGGAAAAAAGAGCAAAACAAATAGCAGGCTCATCAAGGTTTTAGGTATGCAATTGTTATTGACCTCTCTCTAATTTGTTGTTTTAGTTAAGTAGTTAGGTACTCATCAAGTGAACTGTCTTAGCTCGCCTAACAACGCCTAGATGACGACTAGGCATCCTGGCGCTCCGTAGGCGCCATGGTCGCTATGACAAACATGCACCCCTGTCATGTTACCATTTACCTGTGTAGGCTAGGTAGATTTTTTTCCCTGCTCAACATGTTCATAGTTGCGTTGCTCCTTTAGTCTATGTATTGATACTTTGAGTAGGGGATGTGAACATGAAAATTAAGTTTTCCTTGCAGTGTAGATTTTGCCTTTTTGGTTGCAGTCGCATTTATGGGGCTTTATTGTCAATTGTTTCTTTGCAGCCTGAAAATGCACGATCAGTCAACTTCTCGACAAAAGGTCAATGATGATGTTCAAGAGAGTGCTCTTCCTCCGTATCTGCTTGATCGTGATCAGACGCAATGTGCCAAGGTAAATGCTTGTTCCTGCCAACTGATTGTGAATTTGTGATACACGACACTTCTTGTTGCATTGATCATTAATAGACTCGTGAAATCTAGGTTCTCAATAACACAATAAAGCAAAAGAGGAAGGAAAAAAGCTGGCAAATGGGATGTTCTTTTGCCAAAGGTAATTCTCAATGCACACTATTATTGGCTACTTGTTTCAGTCGGTTGTTTCCTATCTTGACTAAATATTGTCATGATTTATATCCTATCAGGTCAGACCTGTGGCTGAAGAAGAGATGTTCAAAGTTCTGCGAACTTGCAAGAGGAAAAGTAAGTGATAATAAGATTTGTTAATAAATTTGGAACCTTGATTAATATTTGGAATTTGCATGCGGCATGCATTGCTATATAGGCATTGCATACATTCGTAGTTCCTTAGTAGTTGTTAGCCCCTTTGTATTCGGATGTTCTTTTAAGGCAACTGAATTCTGTCATCTCCTGTGTTTTGTCTAAAAATGCTTTTATAAACATTAAGTGAACAATTACATGGACTACAAATATTTTTAATTTTCCAATGAGCCAAATAATTTAGCTAATTTTTATATGCCTTATGCAGCCAAACAGTGGTAAAGAATGGTAACTAAAGCCACCTTTGTTGGACCTGGATTTACAAGGAAGCCATCAAAGTATGAAAGGTTCATTCGGCCAACTGGTCTGCATTTCACAAAAGCTCATGTAGTCATGTGACTCACCCTAAACTGAAATGTGCTTCTGTGAACTACACTCGTAGCTTGCTAGAGAGGACTGCTTGGAACTTAGACCAGAAGCTCCTGACCTTCTTGAGTATTCTAATGCAAAACTGGACCGTGTCACTCGCTCTGACCTTCTTGAGTATTCATGGATCGTTTCCTGAACTGGATAGTTTGGGCACTTCAGCAGTAAGTGTACCATGCTGTGCTGATACCTTGTTCGTTTCCGATATATTTGCAATTTGTGATGGCAAATCTTATTGTGTGTTTTCTTTCTTTTGTCTTGCGACAGGACTTGCAGTTTGGATCGCAGCATAGGCTCAACAACTGGCTGGACCGCATGTAAGAGAGAGAGAGAGGAGTTGGAAGCAACGAGGCATTGTAGGAAGACTTTTTTTCTTGTAATGTACGAATGCTGTCCTGACAAATTTTGTATGAGTTTGCAGCGTGCAAAATTGCAAATTAACGTCAACTATGTGCAGTAGTAGCAATAGTAGTAGTAGAATCGTCAGGCAATCTGCAATCTTGTTAGATATGGATTTTGCAATCCAGAATGTTCTGTGATTCCACCGTACTATTCTCTAAATCAGTAAATAATGCTCACAGATGCATTATTGAACATCAAAGTACATATCATACGGAAGCGTAAATATATTAATAAACTTATTCAGGGGCCGATCAGACCAAAATTAATAAAATGCAGCAGCGGAAACGAAAACTTCATACAAGTGGGACCCTTAAGATGTGCATATAGACAACCAATTGGGGTTCGTGATCAAGTTCTTGGTCTCTTTATCTTCACCATCATGATTCGGTGTATTGCTGAAATGTGGCGATTCGACTCCTGATTCTGGATTATTTGAGTGAGTGAGGGTGAGCACAAACCACTGTACTTTGCGAGCTAACACACAATATGCAATTATATATATGCATAGTTTGTCAAAGGAAGGCTCGGGTTATTTTTATTTGCCAAATGACTTGAAAATTTTACAATAATTAAAAATTCGTAAGACTTAGCAGATTTAACTAAAATATATTTTCTAAATATGTGAAAGAATGCAATAATAATAGTGATTCAGATTTTATCCACCATTACATCGTTCTTACACCCCATGCTAATCTTTCGACGCCATATCCACCTAACTTTAACACTGGGACAACACAAATCAAGGCTTTTTAGTTTCTACAACCCGCCACTTTTTCAATCCTACCCACAATTTTTTTTGAAATAGAACTATCTCAAGTTAAGTTCACATGCCTGCCTATGACTGTGGGCACGGCTATTCGAATAGTTTTTACTCTGTAGAGATTGTACATTTTCACCACAAGAGACTGTCCGCTCGTTGCTTCACATGGTTCCTTAGTTATGCGGTTGAGTAGATCATCACAGTAACTTTTCAAAATATCTATCCCCTTTTGTCATTTCACCCTATAGGCTTCACCCACTTACGATGGGTCCTATACGTTGCTCAGGATGTTTGCTACAATGACTAGTGCAGCGGGACTCCGCTCTTCTCAACGTCTAGCGCAGTTGGTAAACTTTACACTACCCTTGGTGTCCCTTTAAGCCTCCCTTTGCTCTTACAATATTCCACTTATTTCCCCTACCTGTGAGATGAGTCTAAGGGTTCGATAGATTTACTTAGCTAAGTTGCAATTTGCAGACTTGTGGTTGCACTGTTCTACAATGGGCGATCATGAGCCTATTCGGTTCTTAGGGTTATCTAGGCGGTTCTACCACAATCAACATGTTCTCATGCATCCATTGCACCGGCCCCTCTTATCATCCGCCCAGATAGATAAGCATGTTTGGGGATTTTGGAAACATAAAATACTGTTTTAAAATTAGCCATTCTCCCAAATCAGTTCTTTATGATTAAAAGTGATGCTTGGGGCATTTTGATACCCTCGAGTATCTAAATAGTACTAAGCATGGCATGTAATTGTAGACTTAATTTTTCAAAAGGTTACTACTATAATTTCTCTATGGTGACAAAGTTCAAATGCTCAATTGTTCCAAAGGAATGTAATACTAACAAATTGAATAATATACATGTAACTAAAATATTAAAACAAACATAGATTTGCATATGAAAAAACAACATGCAATTTGAAAATT
The DNA here is from genome assembly GCA_036346265.1 of Melocanna baccifera. Taxonomy (NCBI): domain Eukaryota; kingdom Viridiplantae; phylum Streptophyta; class Magnoliopsida; order Poales; family Poaceae; genus Melocanna; species Melocanna baccifera. The sequence continues at coordinate 4,279,242 of CM070697.1, read as the reverse complement.
TAAACAAAATAGATTGCATAAAAAGATGTGTTCAACATGATCAAAATATTGACTCACCTTGCGCGGTTTTATCGCGGTTTTAAGCTCACTCAAAGCTTTCTCATTTGATGGTCTTGAGCTCTTGATCTTTATCTTGATCTGAATCTTGGTCTCGCTTGATCCATTGATTCTTTAGGACTCCAATTTCTAATTACATGCTAAACAACTGAATACAAATAAACTCAATTTAGCTTTATTATAAGTTAATGGGTGATTTTGATGTGAAGTTGATTGGGGCGTAGTATTGACGAAGTCAAATATGGTTGGAGCGAATTGACGAATGGTTGAGGGAAACTAGCTGAGACGGATGCCAAGGAAGGTGCATCAATAAAGGAATATTCACAGGAATATTCTACTTCAGATTTTAGGATGGCTAGGTTTAGCCGGCTGTTGAATACATGGATTGACCCATTTTATTTAATAACTTCTTTTATATTTTTTATATTTATTAAGGAAGTTCCATGAATTAAGTTAGGCCTATGGACAAATGTAGGACTTTAGTTGGGGGTATTGAGTATTACTTCGTTGAGTGTTAGCTTTCTAGGAATTAGGGCACAAGTTCTATACGTGAGGTGTATCGATTTAATTTTAGGGTTTGGGTTTGTAGCATTTTGCGATATGATATTTTATGTACCCTTTTAGTTATTGCCAGGCATGGTTTATTTTTAATTGAATTTATTTACATGGGACTGAGCTTGTTATACAAGATTATATTTTATTATCATTATTAATTAAATATACCATTTAGGATCTAATTATTGGTGGCATGTTAATTATAGGGGTTATTATTATTATTCTTTTAATGGGCCTCCCGCTATCATATGAGTTTCTTAAAAAAAACTTGGTATATCTATCCTCCATTCTTATCTTGCTTTTCTTCAATGAACAAATAATTATTTATTATTACAAAACTATACTTTTACTTCATTGCTTCTTATGTGAATTATTTTCTAATAATCCTTCATCAAAGTAGACACTCTAATTTAAGTATTCTTTTAACTTTTTAATTAGTCCATCCTCCCCTGTTTGGTTATTATTTACCCTAAGTGATTTTGATTATTATTTATATTTACAAAATTATATTGTCAATGATATCTCTAATTTAGATTGGCATTCTAGTTTAAGTGGTGATGCCAAATTTGGGCAATTACCGTAATTCCCACTTAGCTGTCTTTTTAATTGGGATCTTTATTAAATTTGGACGTTTAATCAAAACCATCTTTTATTAATGCCTTTAATTAGTAATTAGATTTAAATAAATAATCAAGGCACATTAGTTACTCATATATGATGTTTAATCCAAGATTAAATCTTTAACAATCTTACTTTGCACAATACTTTATTCCATTTGCAGAATTAATTTTCTTATCTCTGTTAACTAAATTTATGCTAATTAGTTAAATCTCACATAAATATTTCCTACTTGAAAATTTTAATTCATGCCATTTTGTGAGTTATTAATCTTTCCTTGCATGGATTATAATTTGAATAACCCTTAATCAAGTGCATTAGCTCTAATAAAAAAAGGGGCCCATTTGTCATATAAGAGGGGGGGAGAGAGAGAGCTAATTACAGAGAGCATAAATAGAGGGGGAGTGTTCAGGCGAAACAGGGGAGTGGCGACGCCATGGATGGGCAGTGGTGGTCATCGGCGATGGGGGTCTGGAGGTTGGGCGAAGACCACCAAAATAGGATCCCAGAGCGGTGTTGAGGCCAGGGGAAACGACAGCTCGACCGAGGCGGCGCCATGGGCGGCTGGCGGCGGCAGGAAGCGGCCGAGCACGGGAGTCCACAGGGGCGGTGACGGCTAGAGGGAAGAATTGGAGGCGAGCATGAGTAGGAAGAAGCCGAGGGGAAACTCACCGAGTAGTTAGCGTAGCCGGAGAGGGGTCGAGGCGGTTTGACAACATGTGTGGGCAGCGACGCGGGGTGGACCACCGTGGGTGGCTTGATCAAGTGATCGGGAGCCTAGGCCGACAATTAGGGAGGCTCCAAGGTGCCGAGGAGAAGCTTCTGGAGAAGGGCGCCGGTGGAGGCACTATTGGCTGGCGGTGGAGAAGAAATGACATTTCAGCGAGCGCGACGCGCTGAATTACAATTAACTCAAGGAGAGAGGTGGAAAGGCTTGGGAATGCATCGTGACGCGATCACTTTTGTGAGAGGATGAGCTTGTTGCTTGTTGATGGTGTGTTGAGCTTGTTGCCGCCGCCCATGCTACAGCGCACAGAATGGCGATGGCATGGCACCGGGACGGCGTGCAAAGCATGGTGCCAATGCGCGGCGTAGTGAGGTGACAGGGTCGGCATAGGCACAGGGCATGGTGGGGTGATGCAATCAATCTCGGGGAGAGACGAGACTGGGTGACATGCTGCGCGTAGGGGAGCTTTGTGGCGGCACTATTGACGTTGACCGGCCGATGGCGTCGTGGTGATGGTGATAGGCTGTCGCAGGGCATGGCTTCGGCGCAACGTGAAGGCCATGGAAGGGGATGGCCTTTCCAAGGCATGGTGATGGCAAAGGAGGTGATGGCCGACATGACACGATAGGAGTAGGGCATGTCACGCGGACATGGAGAGGCGACGTGCTGCAGTGGGTGTCGTGGCCAAATAAGGTACGGCGTGGCAGTGCCATGGATGGCGGGGTGACCTTGTCGAATACGGTGCACAGGGCCGAGCGGTTGGGTGTGGTGTACAGTCAGCACAGGCGTGAGCCCGGGCAAGGTGCAGGCTAGCGTAGGGTGATGCAGCGCAGGGGCTGGCGCACAGCCAAGCAACGCCAAGTGTGGCAGGGACGTCGTGGGCGTGTGTGCACGTTCGATGTATAGCCTGGCTCGACACATGGCACTGGTGTGCGTTCGGCCAGTTGCCGCACCATGGAAGGCTTTGCCAACCAGCTGAGAATGGGGCAAAGGGAAAACACAAGAGGAAAGGGAGGTGGCTGCCCAGGGGCCTAAAAGAAGAGAAATGAGATTTGGCTACTTGACTCATTAATTCACTTCCAAGTTTTTGTCTTGAACTTAAATTCTGAACTTCCAGTTTCAACCTGTATTTTAAATTCAATTTTTGACTTACCCTTAGCAACAGCTTCATTTTATCTCTTTTTAAATCAGGTTTCTAGGTTATACTTTTCTTCATTAAATTTTAGTAAATTTTAGGTTTAGCATTAGTCAATTAAATTTGAATTCTTGTTTTCACATTTACAACTCCTTGCCTTAATTTGTTCTATATTTGTTTTGTTGTTTTGAGTATTACTTGCATTTGGGAATTATGCCCCAACATAAATTGGCACAGTATAAAGTCCAGAAAAATTCAAATAATATTTCAACAAAATTCTAATGTCAACAAAATACAAAAATTTCTTCGCAATTGCGAGCATTCAAAATTTCAGGATGTTACAAATCTTGAACAACGTCACAACTTGAGTCTCGAAAATATTATTGTTAAGTTGTACACCATGTTGATGTGTTGTTATAACGTCAGTAGGATCATCAAACAATCTCAAGCAGCGTCTCGACTCGAACAGTGTGGTTGAGTTGAGAACTGTGTTGATGTGTTGTAATGTTTGAACACTTAGTGAAATTTGATGAATTAATATGTCTCCATGCCCTCTTGATATTTGACAAGAGAAAAAGTGATATTCTTCTTTATTTATATGTTTTGAATCTCATATGAATTGAAATTGATATGGATTGGTTCTCCCATGTGCCTGCCTCTTTTGGGTCTTTGTTGTTCCATAACAACGTATAGGCACTTCGCTAGTAGTTACATAAAGTCGGTTTCTTCATTATTGCAAATATATCAACAAAATATAAAATTCATCACTATACAAAATATAACTAGATACAAATTCGTACTTCATAATTACATCGAAACATGGAGTCATCATAATTTATAAACATTAATTGGAATTTGGAGTGGAAACCATAAAAACATGATGTTGGGTTGTTTACTATTTAGTAGTAGAGTACTACTGGGCTTGTTCTTTTTAGCTACGGCTTATGGTTTTTGGCTGAAATTTTTGAATTTTAGCTGCTTGCGATAGAAATTACGAAGAGAGAAATACTCGCTTACGAATTTGGATGGTACAGATGTTGGGCTTTTAACGTATACTACAATTAACTTGTAGACTCCATCTTAAAAAAATACTCCATTTAAAAGTTAGGTATTGTAGCAAAAACCAAAAACCCGTTTTGAGAAGCTAAAAAGAACAGGCCCAGTATCTTTTTCACTCACTACCTCAGACCCTCTGTCTCTTAGTACTCAGTCCCTCGTGTCAGCTTCCCCTCTGCAGCTCTGCTTGCTCGCCTCCCCGTTGGATCTCCTCTCGTCGACGGTGTGACCCCGCCGGCTTACCCTACTCCTCGCCTCCCCGATCGGCTGTTGAGCTTCCCCTGCTCCACGCCTCCACTCCTCGTTGGCTCGCCCAACTGGTCAGATCTGGCTCGAGCTGTCGCCCGTTACCCTGCCAGGTGTTGGCTTCCTCTTCCTCGGGCCAGCACCCGCCGGCTTCTCTTCGTCGCGCCATCGGTCATCACTCCTCAAGCCAAGCCGTCCCCCCCAAGCCAACAATCTCTCGGATGTCGGTTCTCTCATCGTCTCCGGTCTCTCCAAGGCCCAAGTCGCCTTCGCTCCTCGCTAGCCTGGCTGGCTTCCTCTTTGTCGGCCCATCACTCACCACCCACCGACTTTCTCTTCATTGCACCATTGACCGCCGCTCCTCAGGACTCAGCCGCTCAGGTGTGTGCTCTGCTCAACGCATGGTGCTTAGGCTCTCACAGTCTTGCTCGATGCGTGGATCCTTCTTTGCATCTGGTCTCTAGAGTAGGATGTATGGTGAATGTGCTGCTACCTAGCCTAGCCCATTTGCAGGGGTTGAGAGCGGGCTGAAGCATGACAAAATCCACCCCGGTAGATCAGCTCCTGCCTGCTTAGTTGAACCTGTCATGATATGGTAAATCCACACCAACCGACCTGACCCGCCGCACCAGTGGGCACTGGCCATATGCACCACCGGTCCACCAGCCACGCAGCGCGCACGCCAAATCGCGTGCGCTACCAAGCCCAGCCTAGCCAACGTGCGACCAGCCCGTCGCACCTACCACGCGCCTGCCGCAACCTTTCCGCGGCAAGTTGCGTGCCGCGCGCGACTTCCTCCCACCCAGCCCGAAGTCCCGGCCCCCTGCCGCACCGGGCACGCAGCCCTGACAACCGGGCCCTTATAAAACCGGTTCCACGGTTCCACCGGTCATCGAGCCGCGACACGACAGCACAGGGCGCGGCGCTGGGCGCAGGCACAGCGGCGCACGGGAGTGCCCTAGGGCGCGGGCGCGGCAGCCACCGCCACCTCCATCCAGCACGCCACCCCCGCGCCCGCGCGTCCACGTGACCCGCACCACCACCACCACCATCACGCCCGCGGCCGATGGCCCAACCCCCACCCAGAAAAACCGAACCGCCCGCCCGCCCCCCACCACTACGCCCTCCACCCGTACCCTCGCCTCCCCACCTTATCCCCCACCCGAATCCGCCTCCACCACCGCCGCCGCCGCCTCTCCATTTATTCTACCCAACTAGCCCTCGCTTCCTCGCCTTGCCCCAGATCTAGATCTAAACTGCAGCTGCCGTGACTGACTGCAGGGAGGATGGCCGCGGCGCAGGAGGCCGCCGCCGCCGCGGGACAGAAGAGCGCGCCGGGGCAGCCCTGGTCGCACATGGAGACCATGCACCTCATCGACGCCTACGAGGAGCGCTGGACGAAGTTGCGCCGCGGGCACCTTAAGGCGCAGCAGTGGGAGGACGTGGCGACCGAGGTCGCCGCGCGCTGCGCCGCCGCCGGCTCCGCGCAGCGCAAGACGGGGACCCAGTGCCGCCACAAGGTCGAGAAGCTCCGCAAGCGGTACCGCACCGAGAGCGCCCGCCCCGGCACCTCGCACTGGCCCTACTTCCGCCGCATGGAGCTACTCGAGCGCGGGCCCCTCCCCGTCTCCACGTTCCCGCCCCCCGCCGTCTCCCCACCTGCAGCCGCCTCCGACGAGGAGGAAGATGAGGAGGAGGAGGAAGAGGAGGAGGAGGAGGAGGAGCTCCTCCCCCGGAACAACACCAGGAGCATCAACGGACTCCTCCGGGAATCCGGTGGATTCAGCGCTGGCTTCGCCCCTCGCCATCCACAGCCGCCGCCCCCTGCTGTGATGCTGTCCACCGCGCCTCCACGGAAGCGGGTCGCCTATGAGGCGTTCCAGGCCAAGCCCGTGGCGGACAGGGTGAAGGAAGAGGAGACTCCGGTGCGCCGCTCCGGTGGAGGAGTCAACGCGCAGTTCTCGGCGGTGCTGAGGGACTTCGGCGAGGGCATCATGCGGCTGGAGAGGCGGCGCATGGAGGTGCAGTGGGAGATAGAGCGGGAGTGGAAGGAGACGGAGGCTCGCCACACCAAGATGCTGCTGGATGCTCAGCGCCAGCTCCATGAGACCCTCGCTGCGGCCTCCGCCGCACCGGCGCCGGCTAAGAAGGCCCGGAGGGACCATGGCAGCACTGGAGACGGCTCGTAGAAAACTAGCAATTGATGGGGGCACTCCCAGATGGTTGCAGCTGCTTAATTTGGTGATCTGATGGCGAGGGGAGGATCCCTAGTCTTCCTCCTCTGCTCAGGATGTACTTAGTATGTGCTGATCTGCGGTAGCGATTTCACAGTCTCTCGTATGCTATGCACACTGTCATAGTGATGTGTTTGGATGGTGAAGACTAATGTAGCTGCTAATTTTGTACATCTGTGTTTCTTTTGCAATTTTGCTATGTTGAGTTGCTAATTTTGTACATCTGTGTTTCTGCTGCAATTTTGCTATGTTTTTGAGTTGCTAATTTTGTATATCTGCGTTTCTGTTGCAATTTTGCTATGTTTTGAGTTGCTAATTTTGTACATCTGTGTTTCTGTTGCAATTTTGATATGTTTTGCTTCTCCAGTGCACAGATATTTTGCTTCTGTGCTGTGAGAACTGGGATTCTGGCAAGTGAGTACATCAATTCAAGATAGAGAGAGCTGAGAAGTGCAATTCGGCGGCAGGCGGCACGTTCCGGACGGTAAGTGATAGTACTAATTGACTAGTAATCCTGTAAGGCTCTAACAGGACAGGGGCTACAAAACTACTGATGTCCTGGTGAAACACTGATCTTCCTCTCCAGTAGGAAGCCTTTCTTTAGGTGAACTTGTGATTGTGAGGAAGCTTAGTTGATTGTTAGTAGAACTAGTGTGGTGATAATCATAAACATGGTGGTGTCGACGACAAGGGAGAAGACGTGGTGGTGTCGGTGAGGGACCTTGATGGCTGCGGTGGGCAGAGGGGGGGGGGGTGTGGAGGTGGAGTCCAGAGGGGCTCGCCGGCGGCGAGTAGGGTCCTGTTGGTGCATCATGGTCATGGGTTTGGCGGCAGCGGGGCCATCAGGATCTCATTGCTGGTGGCGGTGGTGGTGGGAGCTCGCCGGTGGCGGTAGGATCTTGCGGCCGGCGGCGGCAGCGGTGGCTGAGGTTTGACAGGAGATGGAGAGGCGGATATGTTTTCATGAGGGGGTGTAGGTGCTCAATTTCTACCAATGCCGAGTGAGTTGGCTCTGAATCGTAGGTGTGATATTATAGCTATCCTCCAATTCCAGTAGAAATGGCCTACAATTCCAATTCCTTAGAGCATCAGAACACTTGAAATTAGAGGAGCAATTATAATTCCCCGATGCCTTGCTCAATTCTTCGAACCATACGGGGTGAAAGTGATTTTGATTAGCTGAAGATCCCCTTTTTTTTCGGTCTATCGATTCATTTGATTCACTTTTGTAACTTGGTCCAGTTTTATCTTCAATCTTCAGGTGGCTCCTACTTGGATTATTCTGGTGAGCCATCTTGCAATATAATCACCCAAGTCTTTCAGCAGGCCCCATGTTGGGTCGTGGCCATTCTTTCATATGGCAATGTCCTGTTCATATTAGCCTCTAAAAACTGCTTTTCTATGGTAATGTTTAGCATTGGTTTGCCCTGATTGGCATGCTGGATGAAACTGTGCCATGTGGGTGACGATTCCGGCACGTAGGGTCAATGTTTGTCCATGAGACCATGGCAATGGGGACAACACCGCCATCTCCGTTCTCTTTTGGATGATGTACACCACCATGTGAGCTGTTGATCTGCACTTGCAAAGCTCATTTTCTCAGTTTCTCACGTATCTTTACTACTTTAAAAGAAGGAGTTGGTGGTTGATGAGTCCTCTCCTATATCTCTTCTTAATTATTTGATCCGAACAATTAAATCTTGACCAGTAAATCCTCGCAACCCTAAAACCCGCACGACTCCTAACAGACTCCTAACCGAACCAGTGCGCGCCCGATTTCTTTCGCTTTCTCCATCTCAACGCTCCTCCCGCACCTACCGCTTTCTTCCGTCTTTCTCATCTCCATTGCTCCTCCCGCCGCTAATCTCCGCCTCCTCCCGCGCCGCCACGTTTCTTCCGCCTTTCTCCATCTCCATCGCTCCTCCCGAGCAGCGGAGCGGCCGGCAGAAGCGAGGGGACGGCAGTTAGATCTCGACCGATTTCGCCGCCGCCGAAAGCTTCGGATGCGGAAGGATTGCACCGCTGAGCGGATCTTTTGTTCTTCCGATAAGGGGATCGCATATGCGTGGTCCGGAGAGATGCGCTCGACGATTTGCCCTCCAAGCTCCTCTGCCGCATCCTCAATGCTTGCTCAAGGTCCCGCCTCCCCCTTCTTCTTTTGACCACTTTCGCTGTTCAATTCTGCTCTATGTGTGAACAAAATCTTCACCTGTTTGTGTGCTTCGATTTCGATTCGGTTGGTTTATTTGTTCTCGGATTTTGCAAAGTGAGCCGAACACCGACGAGGTCTCACGCGTAGGTCATGCTTATGCCGAGCCCAAGTAAGCACTTTCTTAATTTCTCGGGGCAAGAATTGGGGATGTTTTTATTTGGGTGAGGAGAAGGTGTTTATCCGTGCTCGATTTGTTTCGCAAAGAAATGAGATGGAGGTGGAGAAGACAAGTTCTATGTCGGGCTCCACACCGCCAAGGCCGGCGGTGCGGTCCTTTCGCAAGACGCCGACCGCGTCCGACACAAGCATGCACGGTGGCTTCTCAGGCCGCACCACCATGCCGATGAGTGCCTCCTCCCGGTATGTGTGGATTTTACACTAGGAAGAGAGAAGAAACATATGTTTTTGATCCATGTGTATGGCTTGTCATCGGTTTGTGGCATCACCGACTGATTTGTTCGCCAGACATGACCCATCGCCTCCCACATAGGATCTCGTGGCAAAGGATCTCGCATGGCATGGATGGCGCTCGCCACATCTTTCGTGGTAACTTTGTGTTCCTTTCCTAGCTGTGATTCATATCGCTTTACATCGCCATGTATGCTCGTGTGATTTGAGGTCGATCGATTTACCACACGATTAGTTGTTAGTTGTAGTTGCCTTTCATTTTTGGGTAGTGTATCTTGTATAGTATACCATTAAGGATTTCTAGATTAGCTTAGCCATCGATTGACAATGCAATACGTCAAATCATCGATAAATGAAAAGTTTTTCTTGTACTTGATGTTGATGTCAACGATGATGATTTTGTAAATCGTGCGCAAAATCACGGGACAACCTAGGAGGCATCTCCTTGAGCGCTTGGAGTGTGTTTGTCGGTTCCAAAAGGCTTGTTCTTTGGGGATGCCTTCATTTTCCTCAGTCATTGTTGTTTCCTTTCTTCTATCATAACAATTCCCAATCCAGTGCTAAGTTTGTTGTGCCTCATGCAGAGGAGAGAATGGTGAGCTTCGTGTTGGTGTTAGGCGGGCTATGAGACACTGCCCAACATGCCTTCTTCATCATATCTAGCCAAAGCATGCACCTTGGAGTCCTTGCAACTGCATGGCATGCTATCAACACCAAGAGCATGTTCCTTGTCTACTACAAACCTAGGTATATTGACATGTCTACTACAAACCTCTTGGTTTATCCGGTCATTAGGCTATTTTTGAGTGCATTTGCACCCATCAATCCGCTCCCACTATGTATCTTTCTCGAGTAATTAAACCCGTGTCTAATGACTAATCTCCGTGGAAAATAGAGCACGCTTCACCACCTCCCGTTAACCCCTTTCTCTTTCTAGGGTCAAAAGATCTAGACCAAATGCTCCTCCAGCCTTCCCTGAATCATCCGTACTTACAAAAGAAGGTAAGTTTAGAAGCTCCTTGGAATTGGAAGACCAAATGCTCATCCACGCTTTAGTGGAAGGTTGATGAAAATATATGTTGCATATTTAATGCTCTTGAAATCGTCGGTGCCATTTGAGTGCAACTAAGGTTGATATTGATTCGCTCAAGTACAACGAAATCAAAATAACATAGTCTTGCAAGGTCAAGAACAGTGACCTTGAGGAACATCACCTAAGCGACAAAGAATGACTCGATGCAACCGCTTAGAAGCCTATGATGTGGTCTCCATCCCCAACGTTGGAAAAGGCCATCCACTAACGTTTCAGAGAGGTCCTCTATGGATAATTGGATGCGATTGAGAAGGCGTGAAACCGATTTTAAGGATGCCTGCTCGTGCTCAAACTTTTGGTGATTCCCGTGCTTTTTCACGATACTTTTGATGAGGCTCCTACGATCTTAATTCTTTCAAGAACCGTTTCATGATCAAGGTTACGCTCGTCACTTCTCGCACCCATACTTCTTTATACATGCACATGACCTTCCCGATCGTTGAATCAAGCACAAAGATGCACACAGAGACCAATGAGTTGCATTTTTGGAACGGCGTAACACCGTTTATGGTAATTCAAGAGATCAACTACAAGGTTTCAGATTCGAACAAAAACCATCAAGTTGGTTAAATTAGCCATTTGCCTGAGTTGAATGACCACGAGTGGTCGGACCTCATGCATCAAGAGCTCTAGCTTGAGTTAGAGAAAACAAGAGAAGGAAGTAGTTTTAGGATTTTTGGGTTTAAAGTTGATACCGCCGGTGCCCCTTCTAATCACCGAGCTCCCCAATGGCTACGACACATGAGCCTATGCTACAAACTCAACGGCACAAACCGATTGCTTTCCGAGGTGTCCGTAAGCACCGCCGAGACAACAGAATCGAGAATGAGAAAAGCATTCAACAAGCTCCACAAAGTTCAAAAGATGTTCAAAGCAAGTCCTGTGGTGCTTCGACAAGGAGCCGCACATAGGTATTGTCTTGTTTTCTTGATGTTCACGGTACTTGATATTAGTATGTTTCAACTTTTGTTTTACTTGAACATTCGGCTATTCAATTTATGCTAGCAATCGAGATTGAATTATCCAGTTATTAGTTCATTGTGAAAAGGATAGCCCTTGGGGCCTTGGAAGGCCAGAATGGCACATAGAATGCAATGCCATGAGTGCGTTACTTGGGCCATTGTTTCGACATACACAATGGTGGGAGGACTGATCTATCCACACCATGAGAATGAAATCGCATGAGCCAGTGCAACATGTCGTGACAAAGCAGATAAAGTATAAATTCGGATACACAATGGTTTTGTCAATGTAAATAGCCGTAAAATGTCTAAATCGCTTCGGTAATTTTGTCACTATACGCAAGGTAAAGACATGATTAGTTTATTACTTTTTTTCCTAAGAACTGTACTCTACTTTCTCAATGATCACCAATTTTCTCAGGTTATAGAGTTGTACCACCTACTTGCTTTGAGGATTTTCTTACTTGGTACACACTACAGGTTCCCGATCAACTACACACTACAGTCACTGCAAGAAGCCGAGTCGAACTTGATAGAGTTAGGAAAGGGAAGCAGATAGCATGAACATTTTTCACATGTCAAGGTGCATGGCAGTGATGGCATTTGGCAGACCATGGAGAACATGGACTCTATAGAGAACGACCCAATTTTTCGTGTCATTACATACTCTGGTTGATTTCCTCCATTTCCTGTTTCCTCAATTGAAATATTTAGATTTGTTATAGCCATTGGAAGTGAGGTTACTAGCAAGGGATATATAGTTTTGTTTTTTTCACCCCTTTTATTAGGTGGTTTGATTTAAGAACCGTCTGTTATGTTGTTTCCGTTCCCCTGCGAACTGGTTTTGCTGAGTCCTGACTACTGACTTCATGGTCTTGGGATGAAGGTTTAGGAGGAGTCAACTCTGGGTTTGGTTGAGTGCTGGGATTGGTTGCAAACGGTTTACATTACGCTGGTTGAATTGCACTATCTAAGAGCCCGTTTCTTACAATGTTGTTGTATCTGGTTAAGTGTAACTTTGAAAATTCCAGAGCAATAATTTAACCAAATGATGTAAAATCAACAGTTTGCACTGTGTTTATCAAATTGGTGTGTGGACTCTGGAGAAAGTAATGTAAAGTTTGGCAACTTTGTTTCTGATGTTTATTGATGATACATGTAAGTTGTCTGAACAGAACCATAATGCTTCCGTACATTTATTTGATAGTATGCATTATTTTTATTTAGTTTTCCGTTGCAACGTACGAACACTTTACTAGTTTTAGCTATATCTTCATCGTGCTTTTGAAAGTGCCGTTCTGCACTATACATTACACACAGCCTGTTCAAATGGGCTTCAACTTCCGGCTATTGTTTGGAGAATCTGGAAGTCGATTTGAACACCTCATCTTGTAAAGATGGCTTCTCCAAGCTGTTTCCAAAAACAGCTTCTCCAAGCCGTTTCGAAAAGCCACGGACCGGTCTCCGTCACCTCTTCCACGCCTGCATCTTTCAAAAGTCTTTTTCAAATTTTTATTATAAAAACTACTTCTTGCTATCGTTACTATTCCATTTCAACAAAAGGCAAAAGATTCCGCAAAAAAAGCATCTCCAGTGGACGGTTCATTCATATTGACTTTTGGCTTTGGCTTATAAATAGGAACAACTTGTAGTGAAGCTTGTAGATAGAGAGATACTTGTGTGCGATTTTGGTTGGTGTAAATGAAGTTATTATAGCGTGTATCATAATCGACTAGTAGATCTTATTTTAACAAATATTCTATTTAAAAGATAGGTATTATAGAAAAACTATGTACTATAAAAAAATAGTTTTGAGAAGCAATACGAACAACGTCTTGTTGCTTGTTTCTAGTCTTCTATATTGTATGTTGGGCTGCTTTGTTTCGTGGGAATCGAAAGGCCCTGTGTAGCATTGGGCACCATCATTTTGACCCAGGTAAGAGAAGGGAGCCCGACGCAGCCAGCCCTATCTGGGTTCCCTCTCCTAGCCGTTTCCCACCTTGTCCTAGAGCTTGGAGTTGGGTTATGCTGTGTTGGTATAGACTAGGCCCATCGTACTTCAAGTCACTTCGTGTCGTGTTGGTTTGATCCAGTCACCCCGTCACGTCGTGTCGTGTCGGCTCGCCTCACCTCCAGCTAGGCCCAAACACAGCCCAAAGCTCATTGTGCCAGTATTCGTGCCGTACCAGTCCAAACCCAGCCCGAAATGACTATACACGACGAAGGCGATGGTGATGATGGTGGCGGTGGCTACCATCTCCCTTCCTCTCATACCCATCTCATTAAAACTTAGTTAAAATTGAATTAGTTGCATACAAACATAGGAACGTAAATATTTTAGGAGAAAAGTAACAACATACGTACAATATACTAGTCTTGTAGCGTACATGTGTGTTTGCCAAATGTAGGCATATACGGAATAGAACCGTATTGTACATTGTATATTTGCATAGATACTAAGAGTCAACCAGAGAGAGTGTGCAAATAGCAAGTGTACAATATGTTAGCCTTGATGTTAGGAAGGTCATGAAGTTTGGTATTGCTATTATATCTGTTAAACCTCAAACCAATAGAGTAGAATAACCTTCTATCTGTATATGTGTAATGAACTATAGATGGCAGAGGCGGCGTCTGCCATCATCATTTCTCTTGTGTCCACCTCATTAAAAACCTAATAAAAATTGAATTAGTTGCATAAAAATATGAACCTGTAAATATTTCAGGGGAAAAGTGGAATTCCTATGTATACACATACATGCATAATCTAACTATGTATAATCCAATATTTTGTATTTATATACATACATGTATAATTTCTTTAGTTACTAGGTGCTAGGGAAAGTATATATGTAAGTGGTGTATAGAGTTACTGATTTTGTCCCCCTTTAGACGGAACAATGGCGTTCGAATAATCTAATAGTAATATATTTATTTAATTGGTGGTCGCTAATTCCACCTTTTCAGTCTACTAATAACATGCTATTTAGCTTTTAATAACATGTCCGCTTGCTACTAAAATTTCGTAAGGTAATCAGTGTTAGTCACATTTTATGGAATATTCTCTTAACCTGAATTTTCTAAATCTAGTTTATAATTTTAATTATTTTTCTTTTTTTCCTTTTCCCCCTTTTCTTTTCTCCTTAGTCCTTTTTCCTCCGCCCGGCCAACCCATTCATTCCCCTTTTCCTCGTTCTCTCTTCCCGATTTGGATCTCATGCCTCCTTCGCCTCCCTACCCCGGCGCCCCCTCCTTTGGCGATCCGCCTCTCCTCCTGGCGCCCCTCCTATGACCCCCGCCCCCTCCCGGTGCCCCTCCCGGACGATCATGCCCCTCCTATCCCAGCCTCCCTCCCCTCCCCCTCCCCCCACCCCGACGTAGCGGCTCTCCCTCCCCTCTCGCCCTCCCTCCTCCTCCTCCCCCTCCCCCACCCCGACAAGACGACACCCCCTCTCCTCCCGGCCGCCTCCCCCAACCCCCAGCCACCTTCCTCTCCTCCCTCGACCCCCCCGACCGTCTCCCTCTCCTCCCCCTGCCGCCCCCTCCTCCCTCGACCTCCCTCGACGATCCTTGCTCCCCCAACCCCCCTATCATCTTCTCTATGACTGGTGCTGGCGAGGCCAAGGCGGGCATGTGGGAGGCTGAGGCTGACGGGGGGCACCGTCGCCTGTGCCAGCAAGTGGAGGCTCTTGGGAGTTGGGAGGCAGCTGCTGGGAGCCTAGGATAGAGGTGGCGGCGTGGAGTCTCTCGGCTGCGAAGCAGGCGAAAATGCCAGTCCCAATGCCAGCGGAGGCAGCATCGCGAGTCGTGAGCTCACCCCTTCGTCGACTCTTGATGTCGTCCTTGGCCCTGGCTGCCCCGCTCCTCGTCCTGCGACTGTTGTTCACTTGTCTGGGCTCCGGTGACTGATACACATGCATACATTCTTCCCCTTTACTCTCTCTCTCTCTGTCCTATGATGACATGATAGGTTGTGATTGTAGCCTTATGAGGAATCTAGGAATGACTATACCATAAAAGTAGTGGTCCGATGGATATGGAATGGCAAGAAGGTGGAGAGGCAAGGTGGAGGCCGAGGTGGTTTGGGCGCCCAGCCACTAAAGCCAGTGTGCCCGCCGTGTTAGCCAAGCTCCATATACCGTGCCACCTAACAGGTTAGCTTTCCCAGCCTAATCCAGCCTACCATTCGCATCGTGTTAACATAACCCACCATATAGCATATCTGTACTATACTTAAACCGTATCAGGCCGACCTCGAGCTGGCCCAGAAAAACACGGCCACCTCTACGCCGTCCTCACGAGTCACGACCTCACCGAAGTCACCCATGCTGATGCCGCATCCCACTCCCCTCACGCCGCTCCGCGGCCTCCCGCGGGGCGCCCACCTCCGCCTCCGCCTCCCTTGCTCTCCTCCTCCTCTCCTCTCGCCAACTCCCATAGCCCGATGGCCTCCGCCGCTTCGCGCTCGCGCCTACGCGTCCGGTAACCCGCACACCATCGGCTCACTCTGAGAGTCACAGGCCCCGCCTCGATTCGAACTAAACTTTTGCGCATTTCGCAGGCGAGCCTATCCGCGGAGGCTCCGCAGCGCCGCCCGGCTCCGCCCTCGACGCGCTCCTCTCGGCCGCGGAGCTGCTCTGCCTCGCGCCGCCCGCCATCTGCTCGGCAGTTTGCGCCATCTGCCTCGTCTTCCCGCCGCCGGGCGCCGCGCCCGCCAGGCCGCTCGCCGCGCTGGCGAGCGGGAGGCTGTTCGTCGTGCAGTACGTTCTCTTGGTGGGCGCGCTGGCGATCGGGGCCCTGATCCGGCGGAGGCAATGGGGGCGGCTTTGCCGGCGGGCGGGCGGCGGCGGCGCAGCGGCGGCCGAGGGTGTGGATTTGGTGGGGAGGATCGAGAAGGTGGAGGAGAGCGTGCGGGGCGTGGTGACGGCCGTTGGAGTGCTGTCGAGGACCGTCGAGAAGCTCGGCGTCAGGTTTAGGGTTTTGCGGAGGACGTTGAGGGACCCTATCAATGAGGTATTGCTTGATCTGTCACAGTAGCTAGCTACCGCTAAAATTCTGCTTCGCTGTTGGTTTGAGAGTAAGCACAGTGTGCTGTTTTTACACTTGAAATTTAATGGGCAGAAGTGAGCTGACAAAGATGAGGATTAGTAAGCTAACATTGACTAACGTGTCGCTAACGATAATTCTCCATGAGACGACAAACTGTTCAGTCTGTATGTGCAATTGTTCGTGAAAGTCTTGGTGTGGCTATTCACAGTTACTGTGCTTCATGCTTTATTTTTTAAAGAGTGTACATTTGTGCACTGCATCCTTGAAGTAGTTTATCATCATTGGACACTAGTGCTCTCAACCAACTCTTTTCAAAAACTACATCCAGCAAAAGTTGAACATAGCATTGGCAACATCCTTCCTAGTTCAGCTTATTGATTGTCAAGATGTGGTGCTAAGAATTTTGTTGTTTCATGAATACTTCTGTACTACATACAATCACATTGAACACACCGGGGTCTGTATTGTATATTCATGTGTTTAGTAGTAGTCATGCTTATGTTTAGCTCCTTTCTGAACAAGTAGATACATATACGCTTGTAAGAGAATAAGCACATGAAATAGTTCTTGGCAAAGATAGTTGCAGAATCACGTGAAAGTCACTGCTTCCTGGGCTGCTTCTATTTCAGGTTCGCATTCCCTGTTGTTTTTGAGAAGCTGTGCAGTGAAAGGATTAAACTCTTTTAGAGCAATATGGAAGCATGGTTGTGCCTTGTTTGTAGTTTTGTTGGTCTGTACATGGTAAATGGCATCTTCTGTTTGTTGGAGGCTAGAGTGTGTCCCTGAAACCTATACCAGCTTCATCAACATTATTAGCTGTATCAATTTGCAGATGTTGCTTTGGTCAGAGAAACAGTTATGACACATAGAGCCATAGAGATAAGACTTATAATATGTTTTAGACCCCCTAATTCATGAAATGCAAATCTTCACTGGGTAGTTTTTGGTTGATCTTGAACATTTTGTGACATGCTAGTATGATCTTTGTTATCATTGCTTCCATTTAACTTCATTACTTGATGTTTTCCTTTTGCAGACAGCAAGTTTAGCCCAAAAGAATTCTGAAGCCACTCGAATTCTAGCTGCACAAGAAGACCTTCTTGAGAAAGAAATTGGTGCAATCCAAAAGGTTCTATATGCAATGCAGGTGACATTTCTTGCCAACTTTCCGTGAGAACTTTTTCTTGCCAACTGCACACCTGCTGTTGGTTCACGTTATACTTATTCCAGCATGGTATACCATCACTAGTGCAGCTATTTCTCAAATTCTCAATATTCTGAGCAATCTGTATGAGAAAAGTTTGCCGTGAGGCTATGATGCATATGTTCAGAGAAAGACTCAATAGAGGCAATGGAGAGCAGATTATTTGATGCTGCGATCAAGCTACAGCTCTCTGTTTACTTCTCATGCATATATATAAAGGCTACACTGGAAACTGCACGCACTAACATTCACTGGAAACTGTAAGCACTAACTCACTAGAAACTGCAAGCACTAATGAAGCACAAGAAAACTGCAAGCACTAACTCACTAGAAACTGCAAGTACTAATGAAGCACAAGAAACTGCAAGCACTAATGAAGCACAAGAAACTGCAAGCACTAAGGTGCACAAGATTTATTCAACAATTCACTCCCTAAGGCTTGTGCACTCTACTGAACTTCAATTATTTGGATTGTTTCCCGCAGCTCTTTGAATTTTTCCTTCGGCAGTGCTTTAGTCAGGATGTCTGCAAGTTGGCCATCGGTGCCGATGAACTCAACCTCAACCTTGCCAGTGTCCACGCACTCCCGAATGTAATGGTACCTGGTGTCGATATGCTTACTGCGATCGTGGTGGACAGGATTTTTGCTGAGGAAGATTGCGGATTTGTTGTCAATCTTCAACTCGACAGGGCTTGCCTTTTTGTTCTGAAGCTCTCCGAGCAGTTGGGCCAACCAGACTCCCTGGCACGCCGCCGTCGTTGCAGCAATGTATTCGGCCTCGCAGGTAGATAAGGCCACCACCTTCTGCTTCTGCGTCAGCCAAGTAATAGGACTCGTCTAGGAAGAAGCAATCGGTGGTACTCTTACGGGTGTCAACGTCGGCCGCCATGTCGCTATCGCTGAAACCAAGCAGCACGGGCTTGCCTGTCCCTCTCTTGTATAGACAACCAAAACGGATTGTCCCCGCAATGTACCTCAAGATCTTCTTCATAGCAGCTTGATGCTCTGCGGTAGGCTTTTCCATGAACCTGCTAACATATCCCACCGCGAAAGAAATGTCCGGGCGAGTATGGATCAGGTAGCGCAGTGCGCCCACGGTGCTCCTGTATTCGATGGCGCCCGTGGTGGCGTTCTTTATTGTAACCGAGCTTGAGACGATGCTCCATGGGCACATGAGACGGACTGCAGTCGTTCATGCCGTTCTTGTCCAGGATCCTCGCAGCATACGACCCTTGGCATAGAGTGATACCATCGGCTGACTGCTTCACCTCAATGCCTAGGTAGAAGCTAAGTAGCCCGAGATCACTCATGTTGAACATCTTCATCTCCCGCTTGAATGTATCAATTGATCCCGGTTCAGACCCGGTGACCACCAGATCGTCAACGTACACGCACACCACCAAACGTGACGTCGCGCAACCGTGAGCGTAGACAACATGCTCAGATTCCGCTCGCGAGAAGCCCAGGGAGCGCAAGGTGCTGTCCAGCTTCGTGTACCATGCCCGTGGCGCCTGATGAAGCCCATAAGTGCCTTTTTGAGCTTGTACACCTTCCGCTCCTGCCCGATAATGACAACCAGGAGGTTGCGCAACATAGACGTCCTCGAGGAGATCTCCGTTTAGAAAGGTGGATTTTACATCCATGTGGTACATAGGCCACCCTTCATGCGCAGCTAATGCGAGGAGCAGGCGCACAAAGTCGAGATGAGCGACGGGCGCGAACACCTCGTCGAAGTCCACTCCTTGCCGTTGCACATACCCCTTTGCCACGAGACACCTTGTGCTTCACCACCTCGCCATCTGGCCTTTCAATTTGAAGACCCATTTCAATCCAATGGGTCGTTGACCAGGCGGTAGATCAACCAGACTCCATGTCTGATTGCTCTCGATGGACTTCAACTCCTCACCCATAGCCTGACGCCACTCATGATGCTCAGCCTCGGTAAAGGTCGCTGGTTCCTCATCGGCCAGTAAGTACAGCTCATTGTCGTCGTTGGACATGCCGGAGTTGGCCAACACGCGCGAGGCTCGCCCCATGTGGCCCTCCCTGGCGACTGGACCCAGGATATTTTCCATGGTGCGGTAGCGTAGTGGCTCGTCAGAAGTTGCTTCGGCGTCGAGGTTCTCATCCACGCCCAATGGTGGTGAACAAACTCCACAGTCTCCGCAGGTGTGGCAGCCGTCAGAGGCGAGGCTGGCAAAGACGGCTTAGCCCTGTTGCCCGCACCAGGACCTCCTTGTCCTGGTGAAGGAGTTCCAAGCGCTGGGGGAGCACTCCTGTGCCCTAGAGGCGTACTGCCATAGACTGGCAACACACTCCCGTGCCCCGGCGACTCACCGTGCGCCCTTGACTACTCCACCTGCTCGATGTATTCTACAGTGAAATCACCTGGCTCCGGCCGCGTATTGTCGACGCCTGCAGACCAATCCCAGCAGGCTGCCTCATCGAAGATGACGTCTCTGGTTACGTGTACGCGCCCAGCCATCGGATCATAGACACGATAAGCCTTTGCTCCCGGTTCGTATTCGATGAACAACATGGGTGAGCTGCGATCGGCGAGCATGTGGAGGTGCGGCTTGACATTCATGACATGGGTGACACAACCAAACGTGCGCAGGAAATGCACATTCGGTTTACGCGTGCCAAGCCTCAAATAGCGTTTGTCCTTCTAGACTCTGCGTCAACGCGCGATTCAGGAGGAAGACGACAGTGACTACCGCCTCGCCCCAGAACTCCACTGGCATCTTCTTGGCCTTCAGGAGACTCTGTGCCATGCCCACCACGGTTTGATTACAGCGCTCGACGACGCCGTTTTGCTGCGGTGAATAAGGTGCGGAGAAGTGCCGTTGCACTCCACGTCCTTCGCCATACTCGGCGAACTCCACGGATGTGAACTCACCGTCGTGGTCAGTCCGCAGAATGCACAACTTGCGTCCCATCTCCACCTCGGCCTATGCCTAGAACTTCTTTATTGGAGCAAACGCGTCAGACTTGGCGGCGAGGACAACCACCCACATGTACCTGCTGCAATCGTCGACGAGCAGCAGGAAGTAGCGCTTTCCTCCATGCGTTGCTAGCGTGATGGGGCCATAGATGTCACCATGCACCAGGTCCAAGAGGCCCTCGGCGCGGTAGCTGGATTGCTTGGGGAAGGATGCACGACGCTGTTTGGCGGCAAGGCAACAATTGCACAGTTGCTTCACCTGCTGGATCACCGATAGCCCGCGCACCATCTTTTGCCGCTCCAGCTTGCGCAGGGCCTCGAAATTGAGGTGCCCGTACCGCGCGTGCCATCTCCAGGCATCCTCCTGGTGTCTTACGGACAGACACACCGGGCGCGCCACGTTCAGCTTGACCGTGTACAGTTGATTCTTTACACGATGAACCTTGGCGAGGAGTCGACGCTCCCGGTCGCGGACGCGCAACATCCCTCCATCGATGAGGACCTGGCATTTGGTCTCATCCAGCTGCCCAAGACTCACAATGTTGTTGTGGAGCCTTGGGATGTAGTAGACTCGGTGAGCGCACGATGCTGCCTGTTTCGGCATGAGAACAACACTATGCCACACCCACGGATGTCCACCGAAGATCCATCGCCGAACTTGACGGACAAAGTGACAGCCGTGTCGAGCTCGAGAAGTAGTCACCGTGCCCTGTCATATGGTTACTCGCCCCGGAGTCGTGGTACCACATGTCGTCGCGACCAAGGAATGCGTGCGTGTGCTCTTCGATCAAAAGCACACCCTTCGACATTGTTGCTGTCGGCTCCACGTCCGTGCTCACCTGGGCCATGAGCATCGCCAGCTCATCATCTTCTGCCTGGTTCAGATTAACATGCTCGACCGCCTTGCCCGGTAGTCCTGGCCCAATGGCACAGTGCATCGCAGATTTCGGCACTTGTCGCGATCATCGTTCTTCCGTGAGGATCTGCTGCGACGTCGAGATCACCCAGAGGTTTTGGAAACCTCGAACGATGCCTCGCCTAGATGCCGCTTCTTATTCCGCTCCTCCCACTCTTCCTCGGTGAGCAGTAATTTGCCACACGCGGTGGTGGTCGGAGGAGGTGGCTGCGGCTGTGTTAGGCCCCGGTCATCAGCACCCTTGAGCCGCCCGGTCACTTCCTCAATCGACAACGTCGACAGGTCAAGCATGGTTTCAATAGAGTAAACGACATGCCCGAACCTGGACGGTGCCACGCGCAGATACTTCTCCACGGCTTCCTGCTCTCCGATGTGTTCACCAAGCTTCGCCAGCACACTCACCAATGCGCTCAGCCGCAGGGCGAAGTCCTCAACATCCTCACCTTCCTTGAACTCGAGGTTCTCGTACTCTCGGCGAAGTTTCTGGACCTTCGTCTTGTGTACTGCATCCGATCCGATGCGCATTGACATGATGCAGTCCCATGCCTCCTTGGCAGACCGCTTGCGGGTGAGCCCGGACATCATCTCTGGTGGGACTCCCTTCAGGATCGCGTCGAGCGCCGCCCAATCGTCTTGTCGATCGGTGTCACCAAACTCGACGGCATCCCACAGTCCCCACGCTGAAGCATGACCATCAACAGAGACCAGTCGGTGTAGTTTGAGCGCGTGAGCATCGGGAACAACACGCCCCCAACTTCCCGAATGGTCCTCTAGACAACGACCTCACACCCACCGGGGCGCCCACGAGCACGACGCAGACCGACCGGCGATGGAGTATGGCCCCGCTGCCGCGGAGGTGTCAAGGAATGATCTCCATGCGGCGGCGGGCGACCTCTTCCAACTGGTGCAGACATCTCCCGGGAGCTCAAATGTAGCTCTGATACCAAATGTTCAGAGAAACACTCAATAGAGGCAATGGAGAGCAGATTATTTGATGTTGCGATCAAGCTACAGCTCTGTTTACTTCTCATGCATATATATAAAGGCTACACTAGAAACTGCAAGCACTAACTCACTAGAAACTGCAAGCACTAATGAAGCACAAGAAACTGCAAGCACTATCATGCACAAGATTTATTCAACAATTATGCTTCTTTCACTAAAATGATAGCTGATTAATTTTGGATGACTGGCTTGTCTTGCTATTGTTCAATGTTCTGGGCAAATAATTAGTGGCCACTAAAGGTTGCATACTTTCACATACAAGATAGTTTCTCATAATCTTTGACCCTTTATATGTTATTATTCTTGACATACATTGAGCTGTTGGTTACTGTTGCTAGACCCAGATATTGGTAGATTTCAAAAACCAAGTCCATCTGGTTTGTTACCTGTTGCTGTCTTTAATTTGCTAGAAGTTGGTACTATGTCAAGTTGCCAACTAATGGAACTGATAGGAACAATTTCAGTCCCGAAATGGTGAGTGTGGGGTTTTTGCTCTGAGCTTTGCAAAATCAATGTTAATATTCCTTCAGTCTAAGTTCTGTTTGCCAATCTTTTTAGATTAACGGTGCATCATGAATAAATCTGTTGTGGTCGGTGGTTGAGTACGAGTCCGAGGACCGAGGGTAGAGTGCTCACCCTTGAACAGCCAGCCATGTCGCAACCAAGGCTCTGAGACTTAGTTGGGAAAGAGGGAGAGAGACTATGAACTTTGTTTATTCATTGCTTAATGATAACGATACAATGTTATCTCTTTTATAGAGATAGCTAGACCTGACTCCTAAAAAACCTATATCTGTATTAAGAAAATTAATCATAATAATATGAAACTTAATCTTTAATATATGGAATAAATCTAAAAAAATAAACTTAAATAATAAGAAAACTAATTATTATATTCCAAATTCGCGATATGCTACCAAGCGCCCAAAACATGTACCGCACTACAGTACCTCGTGGTACTGTTCTTGCTATAGTAATTGTGGGTGTTGTTTACGCGCCGCTACAGTGCCATACTATAACACTTCATCCCTCGCGGTGAGGTAGCTCATCCTCGATCTGTCAAGTGGTGGCCACGGATAGAGACCTTCACATCCCCATATTGGCAAGAGTGACTGGTACCGATGCTGGATTGCTTGAGAGCAGATCAGTGGCACTCCAACATATAGAGCCCAAATAAACAACTTAGTGTGACGTGGCATTGAGGAAGACGCTGGCGACATGGGCCACCGATATAGGACAGTAGTGACGCCCCTGCTGCCACGAAGCGTGATGACGGTGGGAAGGACATGACGGCGGGGATGGCCCCTTAGTCGCTGTGCTCCACATCACCTATGGCACAGCGTCGGTTGGCCGTGTGCGGAAAGCCTGCCGCTAGATAGGGACAACCTTCCTCTTGGCAAAGACATCAAAAGTGTAGCCAAGGACAACGAAGGTTAGAGAGGATTTGTCGTTGCTGAAGGCGATATGCTGTCAATGCTACCAAGCCCCAAAACATGTACTGTGCTATAGTACCTCATCGTACTGTTCTCGCTATAGTAACTGTGGGTGCTGTTTACGCACCGCTACAGTGCCATACTATAACACTTCATCCCTTGTGGTGAGGTAGCTCATCCTCGATCTGTCAAGTGGCGGCCATGGATGAAGACCTTCACATCCCCATATTGACAAGAGTAACTAGTACCGATGCTGGGTCGCTTGAGAGCAAATCAATGCCACTCCGACATATGGAGCCCAAATAAATAACTTAGTGTGACGTGGCATCGAGGAAGACACTGGCGACATGGGTCACCGATGTAGGACAGTAGTGACGCCCCTACTGCCACGAAGCGTGATGATGGCGGGAAGGACACGACGGCGGGGCTGGCCCCTTAGCCGCTGTGCTCCGCATCACCTATGGCACAACGTTGGTTGGTCGTGCGGAAAAGACTACCGCTAGATAGGACAACCTTCCTCCTTGGCAAAGACATCAAAGGTGTAGCCAAGGACAATGAAGGTTGGAGAGGATTTGTCGTTGCTGAAGGCGATTTGCATGAGCTAAGTTGTTGCTCTGAATAGTTTCACCACGAATGGAGTAACATTTTGCCCAAGGTTTGGCATCATTATTGGGTTTCTTTATTAGTTCAGTGATTTTTGTGGTCTTCTGAATGTTAGTTGCTTATTTTTCCTTGCTGATATGTAATCACTCTGTAGAATTGTAGATGATTGGTCAGTATTGTCTCCAGTGATTATTTCCTGTCTTATGGAATTTATAGATCGTTTTTCGCCTTTGGCTGAAGTCCCTCATTAATCTATCCTGCAGGAACAACAGCAAAAGCAACTCGAGCTAATCCTTGCAATTGGGGAAGCATGCAGGATATTAGACGACAAGCAGGACTTGTTAGCCGAGGACACCGCTAGACCTTCCCGCACAACTCCAGAGAAACAGATCCAACAAGCAAAAACAAAAGCTGAAACAGTTACAGGAGGCAATAACAAACCCTGATTTCATCTACTGAAACGGAAACTAAAAGCATCAAAAGCCTCTCCAATAAACAAGGAGGTACCTTTGATTGTGCTCAATCCAAGATTGAAAAGAAATGACTGGTTAAAATGCTACCCTGGTGAATATACCCCCCGTTTCAAATGGGAAAGCCGTCGGTAACATTTCGATACGCTGTTCGTAAACACAGGCCAGAATAACTACACCATAAGTCCATAACATGTGACTTGTACAGGACAAGCAGGTGCTTTCACAAGATTCCGTTCTGTTTGGTCAAGCACGAACTTCTTGTAAACTGTAACCACATTGACCATTCAAATGTGATTGACAACATGCAGGCTCCTGAGGGGGTAAATATGTCAATTGAGCATTATCCTTCTGGCTGGGCAGTAAATTTTGTCCAATGCTCAAGTTGTCCTGTAAATGTGTAATGTGCTGATTCGGTCGGTGTCATCCTTTTGCTTGTCCATGCTTTCCACAGTTTTGAGTATGTTACGCCTGTACCGAAGTCATGGAGAGATTATTATGGTTGGACTTTTTCGTAGATATAACGATATTGCCGTACCATTTCCATTTCGTTTTGTTGGTGAATAATTTGTCCTCGTCCTTCAGCACTAGGGCTAGGTTTTGGCCATTGACCATGCAACAGTACCACAGACCTTGTCTCATCGCCAAAATGCGTAATAGACCATCACATCAGCGAGCTAGAAACAAAGCCTGGAGCAGTGTTTGGCCCTGTTCGTTTCAGCTTTTTTTCAACTTCAGCTTCTAACTTCATTTTTTTTTCACTATTCAGTAATTCGTTTTTTTCTGAATTTTTTTAGATTTTTTAGGCTTTTTGCATTTTTCTTTTTTTTCCCGTATTCCTTTGCATTGTTCATGATGGGCTAACAAATTTTTTCTATTTTTACATTTTTTTAAATTTAATTATACCTAAAAAGCTAAATCAGCTACAGAAAAAAAACCAACTACAGTGAAATTTCAACCAAAAATCAAAAACCATCGCTAAAACATCACCCTCTTTGTGAACAGGAAAGCCAAGAATGCGATCAAAACCCCTAGGCAATTGCAATGCCATTGCCAGTTCGCCACACACTTCAGAGATGGCCAGGCTTTGGCTTCTTTCATCATACATGTTGCGTCTCCATACAACTTTAAAGATGGGTGGCCAAGCTTTTCAGGTCAGTTCTTTGGTGGTGCTTCAAACAGCCATGGGTTTATAATTTTTTTTGGCTTTTAGACACTGTAGCAGCTAAAAAACATTATAACAGATGTTAATTTTTTTAAATAATTAAATTTAAAAAATAAAAAAATATCATCATAAATAATACAAAGAAAAATCAAAATAAACGAAAAACAGTAGTACGGAGTAGCACCGTACTACTGTACTTCAGCAAACGGCGAGCTTAGGATGCTCTACGCCTGTACGGACAGCTGCAGGGTTTATTTATAAGCAATTGAATTCTGGTCGAAAGGAATTGGCAACTGCTGATGGTTATGCTGCTCTCCTGCCTCTGCAGCGTCCGTTCAAGGAAAAATTCATGGCCGGACAGTACGCGCTGATGAGCGTCTCAGCAAAGCTCTTGCAATGATGCGTGCGTGCATGTGGACAATTCATTGCTACTCCACGTCACTGGTCCCACTGTTGCATTAACTGGCATTTAACACATGCTGAGACCTGTCTGTGTGAGTTAGTTAAAGATTAGGGCACTCCGACCTGTCTATTCTGGCTTCAGCTTCTAAAGTAAATGACGTGTTGACTTCTAAATTTTGGTTTTATTGGTTTTTATATTTTTTTCTTCTATTTATTTTGCATTGTCCGTAGGAATGTAACGGTGTTTTATTTTTTTTTCTTATTTTTCTTTAATTAAATGACTTCAAATGCTAATAGCTACCAAAATATAATTTTAATTAAAAGATAACAGTCTAAAGTTAGATGCTACTAAAAAAACCGGATTGAGCGGGCCTTCATCTTATTCTCTCTCTGATGTTAAGAGGGTGCATCCTTTTTAATTGCCGCGAACGAATCCTATACCATGCCTTTGTTGCAGCCTAACTTTAGGACCCACTTATTCATTCGTCTGTCATCTAATAGTCCAACGAAAGGAGGCTTATCTGAGGCGTTGGATCTAGAGCAAATGGTTGTAGTTTGGATCTCAACGTTATCGGTGTAAACGCATGCTCTGCACAAGTATTTGGCCCCGTTTTGAACTCAGGTTTCCCGTAGTAAATTTCGTAAGAAATCCACGATAAATGAAAGTACATGCTTCCTTCCAACACTGTTCCCGTCCTCGGAACCCTCCATATATGTTAAGCCATTCCTTAATCAATCAGCTTCAAAGATGGCAATGGTCGATCCAATCTGAGCCTTTTACAACGCGCTAAAGATACAACCAACCAATAGTTGGTCCATGCCCTACATATCCCCTAGACTCATTTACAGAGTGGCCATATGGGCAGACAGTTATGAGCAGAAAAGGCTTTTCTTCTTTTTAATGAAAGCGCTCTTAGTTTAGTTTGGTAGAATGTGGGTCTTCAAAACCCCCAAATCGTAGGCTTAATTCTTTACATAGCATGGTTCCATTATCTTATGTCCAAACGGAGTAAAATAATTTAACCTCCTCTGGTCTAAAGGAAGTCAACAAAAAAGACATGTTACTCAATCAAAGATCCAACCAACCCATTGCAAATAATTTAACCAGATTGTTTGAAGTGGCTGTGTCTTATGGATTTTAGCTAAAAATTTTGAATTTTAGCTGTTTGCAACAGAGATTACGGAGAGAGATACTCATTTATGATTTTAGATAATACAGATGTTGACTTTTTAACGTGTATTACAATTAACTTGTAGACCCTGTTTCAAAAAATTACTTCGTTTAAAAGTTTTGTACTATAGCAAAAAACCAAAAACGACTTCAAACAACTCGTAATCACATGTAATCCTACTAAAGTAATGGAAAGTAGGTTTAAGATAATTTTAAATAGAAAAACTCTAATCATTTCGATTTGTTCGAGGGGATTAGGCAAAGCGAGGAAAGGTGGCGGCTGTCACAGAGCAAAAGCGTACTCATGGTCATGGACCCCCATGTCCATTGCTGCTAGCTGAGCCAGCAGGGGCCTCTTGAAAGCAGGGCAGGCAGGCAGGCAGGCCGTAGTGGAAGACAACTGGCTCGTTGGCCTCTGCCTGCACGCAGCGCCCCTCTCCAGACTCCAGTGCTAGCTAGTGAGCGTGCATGCCCGTGGTTCACATGCGCGTATGCCTACGCCGATCCGTGTCTGCCTACGCCGATCCGCTCGTCGTCGCTGTGGGAGCCGTGACGATGGCGGTTTCCGTGGTACTCCACTTGGCCCGAGCGGCGAGCCGTGGCGCGAGTGGTGCCAAGGGTTTTCGGTTGTTTTAGTCATGGTTTTTGACTTTTAATTTTTTTACTGTAACTAGCTTTTTTTACTATAGTTGAGTTAGTGGATAGTGTAATGAATAGTGAAAAAAAAGCTGAAACTTTTAAAACCGAAATGAGCACCCCTTTGAAGGCCTCACATCGCGTCGCGGCTAGGCGTCCGAACCTTGCGTCCGGGCCGACGTAGTACCTAGGCCGAATGACTCGGACTGGCGAGTCATGCTGCTATTCGGGGGCGTTTGTTTTAGCGATGGTTTCGAGTCACGCTGTTATTACTGTAGCTAACTTTTTTTACTGTAGCTGATTTGATTTTTTATGTATAATTAATTTTATAAAAAATAGAAAAATAGAAAAAAAATATGTTAACCCATTAGGGACAATACAAAGGAACACGAAAAAAAGAAAATACAAAAAAGCCTAAAACATCTAAAAAATTTCAAAAAAAGACGAAATACTGAATAGTGAACAAAAAAGCAAAAGTTAGAAGCTGAAACCGAAAAAAACCGAAACGAGCACCCCAGTCCGATCTAGATACAGCAAGGTATAAATAGTAAATAGATCGTATCGATCTTGTATGTCGTGGTTGGGCCAATGCATTAGCACATTACGCTATTTCAGCTCGATACATGCAGTAACTCTCGTACAGTAGTATAATAAAATTACTTAAAATTAATAGTAAAATTATTTATATTATAATTGCTGCATCTTCTAGCACAGACAAGTAACTCATAATAAAACTACTTATAACTATCAGTAAAATATTTACTACGGTGCTCAACGAGCCACTAGTTAAGCTAAACAACACGCATTGCCTCTCTCCATGTCTCGCCTAGTCGAAGGACAGCAAGCAGACTGACATGGCACGACAACAACTTATTCGGGGGTATAATTGAGGCGTGTTCTATTTGGACCCGTGCCGTAGCCTATGCGGATCCGTACCCTACGGGCGGCCCATTTGGCCTGGTCGGCAGGACCGGGCATGGTGGCGGTGGTACTACACTCGTACCCATCGTCACAGAATAGTTCACGGTGGAGCAGTACCAAGCTAGCCGCAACGCGACAGAGCTGACAGGCAGGCATGGCACGGCGAAGCGCCTTGTGAGGCAAGATCTCGCGTCGCACCAGCCACTGCTCACCGTATTCAGGGCGCGGTTTGTATCAGAGTCAGGTCCCCGCGCGCCGAGCCCGAGCCCGAGCCCGAGCCCGAGCCCGAGCCCGAGAAGCGACGAGCCATGAGCGGAGCGGAGCGGGTCACATCGGATGGGACAAGTCCGTGCAGTGACGGGACGCCTTCCGTACGCGTCAGGATTTTTGGGGGGGTCATGCGTTGCACGCTGCAGCAGCGGCAGCGGCAGCGGCGGCAGCGCTCGCGCTCGGCCAACCCCCCTGCGCGCTGGCGCTCGGCCAACCCCCCTGCGCGCAGGCAGGGGTGGGTCACTGCTGCAAGCTTATATATCGGATTCCTGCTGCTCTCGCTTTCCTTCCCTTGCGCTGGCTTTTGGCCTGGCTTCTGAAGTAAAAAAAAATGCCGTTTGAAATCGCATTAGAGCATCTATAATGTATGAAAAAAGGGTCTTAAACCACCTTAAGGTCAACCTTATACATTACAGAGTTAGTCTTAAAAAGGCTATAAGCAAAAAAGGGTTAAAATCAGCCCTCAAGCTAAAAACCTGACCATAAGCATTAAAACACAATTTTTTATTGAATCCTGTGTTCTCTCTCCCCCACCATAAGGTAAAGGTCAATTTTTTTATTAAGATGTGGGTCCCATCTTAGTACCCACAAAGACCTTATACATTACAGCAGATTGTAACAAGTCATGTCACCATACCTTAAGACCAACCTGGATCTTATACATTAGAGATGCCCTTAGTTTCTAAACTAATACGGGGTTTTTTTTTTTTTTACTTTGTACTATCTAAGGAATTTTATTTTTTCACTATTTTATTTATTTTAAAATTAAATATTTTAAAAAACTAACGACTACCGTATCATTTCGACCAAAAGTCAATCAATTTTAAATGAAACCTAAGGTAGCATCCAATATTTTTGGGCTGGCCGTAAGAAAATACGGAGTAACAAAAACCCACGTACGATTTTGATTTACATAAATAAAATCACTACAATATGTATTACGATTAACTTGTAAATCTCATATTGAAAAAGTTATTTCGTTTGAAAGCTTGTTTTGTAGAGAAGACGAAATGCAGCTTTTAGAGTTGAAAAGAAGAGGTATGTAACTTCTAACTTTTGGATGAAAAAACAGTTACAACTGAAAATACACTACGACTGTTAACGTTTTTGAATAATTAAATTTTAAAAGGGAAAAATTATATTCTCAGAAACAAAAACCATTTGGGGCTTTTAGAGTTGAAAAGAAGAGGTCCGTAACTTTTGACTTTTGGATGAAAAAATAAGTACAACTGAAAATACACAACGACTGTTAACTTTTTTGAATAATTAAATTTTAAAAAGAAAAAATTATATTCTCTGAAACAAAAACCATTTGGAGCAGGACATAGATCTAAGTTTTTTGTTATGTTTTGCTGTTGCTGCGTGCCAGCCGTGGCCCCGCGCACGGGCTCGCTCCTCTTTCGCAAACAAGCCATCCCCCAATTGCTGATCGCTAATAACACGTAGTACAGTGGTACCGTTTGGCTGGACAATACTTTGGTTTACTAGGACGCTCTCCCTCTGAACCGACATTTGGCTCGCTCGATCTAAATTACTGTTATAAAAAACCAACTCATCCATGCCACAAGCGAACGAAGATCACGAGGAACAATGCCATTTAGAGTACAAAACAAGATTAACAAGCCCGATTTTATTACAGACCACCACTACATTATGCTGCTGCTTTTTACTCAATTTTTTAGTTCCAACAGCAAAATAAATATTCACAAAACTAGAACAAAGGCAGCATGAGAAGAACACTCGACATCCATCCATCCTTGCACTAAACCACAAACCATTTTGGCGCATCGCTTACACTTCGTCCTGATCCTATAGCTAGTAGTCTACACAAGAGTAGAACACTCCGAGGTCTTGGGGTCCCACATGGCCGGGAGCAGGAACCGCCGGCCGGCGACCCCGACAGCGTTATAGCTGGCCCCCGTGGCGGCGTCCACCAGCAGCTGCCCGGGATACCCCGGGTAGGCCCCGGCGCCGAACACCCCCGCGCACGCCGTCACGGCTTCCAGCGGCGCCTCCGCGGGGCCCTGGAAGTACCCGCCGCCGTACGGATTCGTCACAGCGCCGGCGAGCAGCGTCGCGAGGTTGATCACCACCCCGTCCATCCCCACGTCCGCATTCGGCGCCACCAGCGGCGGCGCCTGCGGCCCGTACGTCGGCTGGTGGAACGGCCACGCGCACTCCCCCGGGCACTGATCCGCCGCGTTCCCGACCCACACGTACGCGAACCGGCCGCGCCCGCGGGGAGCAGCGGCGGCACGGTCCCCCCCGCGCGCCGGCGCAGGCGCCGCGGCGGCCGAGGTGGCCGACGCGTGGAGGCCGCAGTGGGAGAGGCAGAAGCCGTCGACGAGGACGTCGGGGGCCGTGATCACGACGGCGACGGAGCCGCGGTGCGGGGAGAGGCGCGCAGCGAGGGAGGCGAGGCCGGTCTCCGACAGCCGTCTGCCGAGGGAGAGCGACGGGTCGAGGACCTGGCGGCCGAGGGTGAGCCGCGCGGCGCCCGGGTGGTACCGCGCGGTGGTGGCCCACCACGACGCGACGGATGGCGCCGGAGCAGGGGACGAGAGGGAGAGGAGGAAGTCAGCCACGGTGGCGCGCTGCGCCGGGGTGAACCGCCCGTACCAGAGCAGGTTCACGGAGTAGTTGCCAGTGAGGAGCTGGCCGTGGTGGTTCGTGAGCGTCACGGGCGCCTGGCTCACGAGAAAGAGCTGCCGTGGCGTCACCGCGCCTGCGCCGGCCACGGCGAGGAGGAAGAGGGCGAGGAGGCTGTGGTACTGGTGGGCCATGGCTGCCAGTGAGAGCCGAGTAGGCAGGTCACTCGTGGTGGTAGGGGCTGAGTGGTACCAGGGGTTCATATAGGGGTTAGGGCTGGGTGGGCGACCCATAGCGGAAGGGGAGGGGAGTGAGTGTACCAGCCGTGGTCCGTGCACGTGGTCCATTGGACCGGGCGCGGTTTTTGAGGAGGTGTCGTCTGGAGACGTAGCAATTTTTAAGAAAAGTGTCTGGGCTGGGAGTCCGGGAAGGTGGGGCCTAGGGGCAGGGGATGGTGGTGGCCTGGTGGGGCCTTCGTCAGAGGAAGGGTTGGGTCCCTTCCGTGGGAAGGGGACGGGGTTTTGAATGTCACGACGGTGAGCATGGAGAGGTGGTGCGGTCGGGCTACGTACGAGGTGCGCGATGAGAGAACGCTGCACATCCATGTGAGAAGGTGGCACGCTGTTGTTGTCGTTGTTAGACCTCACACACGCCTCCGTGGCGTGCGCCTCCTTCCGCCGCATCACCTCCTCTCGTATGGTTCCATAGCCGCTTTCGTCTCTGCTCAGTGTTTTCTTCCCCAACGATGTTGACTTCCACCTCGTTCTACCGTCGCCCCTTCCATCCCTGCCGCTTGCATGCTCGTCCTCGCCGCCACCTCCTCCTCGCATGCTCTGTGGCCGCGCCACCTTCCTCACGCGCTCCTCGCCCGTGCGAGACGACCAGATCCGACATTATCCATGGAAGAGGGTCAAAAAATTGCTGTACCACTAGGAGGCCAAATTGGCCAAGAACTCCGAGAAGTGGCACACTAGCAATGCACTTCATTCGTAGTAAATTTGAGGGTTTCCTAGTCTCTCTGCAAAGAGAACTACATTGGGATTGCGTTGCTGCGGACTAAGCTGTGATTTATATCTTTTGATTCTAAAGCGAGCATTTATGTAAATGAAATAAAAATCGATAAACCGCTTCTAGAAAGCTGTACAGATAAGTCGTTTCAAAATAACAATAGAAAAATTGTCTCATTTATTTATTTAAAGAACAAACTAAAAAGAACAAGACCATCAACATGAGAATTTTTGCAGCGATTTGGCGGAAGTAATGTTCTTGTGGACGTTCCAAAAAAATGTTTGAATGATCGCGTAAGGCCGTTCTTTTCCACTTTACAGTCAGTTCTTTTGCTTTGGCTTCTTTTCAGTCAGTAGTATTTATTAGACTAATAAATGATGGCTAAAATCATAAGAAAAAGTACCCCTACGAGTCTACTGTTTATATGGTTTGATTGGGCTTCTTTGGCAAGCCGAACGATGCTTGTGAGCCCAATATAGGGCATTAGCCTAGGAATTGTGATGTCTACGTACGCAGCCAGGTCAAATTGCTGGATTCTTTTGAATTGTGGTTTATATTTTTTTATTTAAAATTTTGAATTTAAATATAGTGAAAAATACTTATATATAATTTTGATCAATATAAAACCCGCTCAACGTTGAGCGGTGGGCGTTCGATGTTACACATTGGACTTTTTTTTTCACTATGCAGTTTTTTTTGTCATTTTCTGTTTTTTTGTTTTTTTAGTATTTTTGTGTTTTATTTTTTCCGTATTTCTTTACATTGTTCGTGATAGTCTAACATGTCGTTTCTATTTTTAATATTTTTAAAAAATTAATTATACCTAATAAACCAACTTAGCTACAGTAAAAATTCAGCCAGCTACAGTAAAATATCAGCTAAAAGTCATCGCTATTCCGAATGTTACCTAAATGAAGTTAGAATAGTGTCTGCTACAATCAAATTATAGACTCTATTTTGAAAAAGACACTATTTAAAAATTAATTATTGTACAACGCCAACTGGCTAAAAAGGTTGAGGAACAACATTGCTCATGAATAAATGGGAAAGAGTTCGAGCAACTCTTGATACTGTGTACACCAGTGGACGACTGTAGTACGTATTGTACTGATTTTAGCTATATCGATCAAAGTAGCATATAAGTATCTATATATTCGTAATCTCTCTAGCAAACAGCCAGAAGCTAAAAGGTATAAGTTACAATTTAAAAGAACTCACCCCTTGTCTCCTTTACAAAGTAGTCACTTGTAAATTGTTAGGATTACCGGTTGCAATTCCGGCTTTGGTGACAAAGCTTGGATTAAAATGGCCTGTTGTCGCCAACAGGGCATCCTTGCCCAGTTGTTTTCTTATATATAAAAATTGAATTGTTTTCTATAAAATTTTTTGCGGAATTCTTTTTTCCTAAACAGGGTCTGGTCACGGAATGTAGTCGCAACAATGGTTCATCGTAGCTTTCCACCCTCCCATGATAATTATTCTTTACCCTTGAAATGAAGTAAACAAAGGAATTGTTTTAGCAACATATGGGTGTTAGTGGGCTTGTTCTTTTTTGCTATGGCTTATGATTTTTGGCTGAAATTTT
Organism: Melocanna baccifera; assembly: GCA_036346265.1. Classification (NCBI taxonomy): domain Eukaryota; kingdom Viridiplantae; phylum Streptophyta; class Magnoliopsida; order Poales; family Poaceae; genus Melocanna; species Melocanna baccifera. The sequence continues at coordinate 4,244,570 of CM070697.1, read as the reverse complement.
TGAATTTTAACTGTTTGCGACAGAGATTACGGAGAGAGATACTCGCTTGCGATTTTAGATGGTATAGATGTTGGGCTTTTAACATGTACTATAATTAACTTGTAGATTCCATCTTAAAAAAATACTCTGTTTAAAAGTTAGGAACTGTAGCAAAAGTTAAAAGCCATTTTGAGAAGCTGAAAAGAATATACCTAGTAGCGTATGGTTGTCTTGCGAAAGCTAGACACGTGCCACACTAAAGGCCTGTTTGGTAGAGCTCTAGATTCTCATTTTTCAGTTTCTGCTCTAGATTCTGTAAGAATCCACTTCTCTGAGAATCTAGAGCTACCTCTGAAAATCGTTTGGCTAGTGGGTTGGCTCCAGATTCATAAAAGAAGAGATTTGAGGGAAATAGACCATGTTACCCCTAGTTATTGTCTACCATCTCTGGTCCATTTCTCTCCAAGTAATACTCGCATTCAGAAATTAATACATGGTGCAATATTACAACCCATTGTATAACTCAACAATTCATACAATCTGTTTTCCCAACGAAATTGATACAATCTGGTTTCTTGCAACCAATTCCTATGTACAACAGAAAATTTTGCATACAGAATGAACCAAAAGCAGAACAGTATCAGGTTTCTTGGAGTTGCAATATTTTTGCACACTTATTACTGTAGAAAACTCATTTCAATGTACAAACTTATTTCAGTGTACAAACTCATTCCCCATCCATCATGGAAATTGCATAGAGCATTTAGCCCTAGGCTTCCTAATGCAAATTGCACAAAAAGGCATCTGAATCCAACCAACCCTCATGCTATGCTTTGCTTCAATTCACATGTCACATTACACAATTTGCTGCTACAATTCACAAACCAATGTTTCACAGTTAACTTATCAGAACAAATGCATAAACACTATCATTCTCACATTTCACATTACACATTTTGTTGCTTCAATTCACAAACCACATTCTCACAGTTCACTTATCAGAACAAATGCATCAACACCATCATTCTCAGATTACACAATTTGATGCTTCAATTCACAAACCACATTCTCATTACAACTGGCCATCTGAAAGGAAATCTAAAATAAAAAACTTACAAACTCACAATACAATTCACTCACAAATCTAAAAGGAAAGCACCAGCCAACGCCTTGTATGCTTCAGCTGGAGGGGGCCAACGGTGCTGCAGGGAGGGACGACGCTAGGGTGGTGGAGGGGGCGACGATGCAGGGGTGGAGGCGGTGGCGCGGCATTGGAGAAAGGCGGCGGCGCGGCTCCTAATCCTGTGAGGCGGCCAAACCTAACCCTAGCCGGGGAGGGCATCTCCGGTGGGAAGAAGGGGGTTGACGGTGGAGGGGAGAAGGCGAGGGGCCGGCGGTGGAGGGAGGCAGCTCGGCCAAACCCTAGCCGAAGGGCCGGGGGGGACGACGATGGAGGGGGGCGGCGTCGTCAAGCGTGGGGAGGGAGGCGGCGGCGCGAGAGGAAGGGGAGGCAGGCGAGAGGGGTAGGGGAGGGGGAGGCGGAGAGGCGCGGAGGGGAAGAGGGAGGCGAGGCGAGCTCGGGGTGGGGAGGAGAAGGCAGAGGGCGAGGTGCTCGGGTGGGAGGCGCTCGGGGTAGTTGGATGGCAATGGTGGGTAATTTGTTTTAACTTTAATGGGTAGATTTGATATAGAGTGGACAGCTCTCCACGAGAATCCACTAAAAGGTTGCTTCTCCTGGCTAGTTTAGGGTCTGTTTGGTAGAGCTCCAGATTCTTATTTTTCAGCTTCTGCTCCAGATTCTGTAAGAATCCACTTCTCTGAGAATCTGAAGCTACCTCTAAAAAGCGTTTGGCTGGTGGGTTGGCTTCAGATTCATAAAAGAGGAGATTTGAGGGAAATAGACCATGTTACCCCTAAGGAAATAGAGGAGATTTGAGGAAAATAGACTATATAACCTTTTTATTTATCTATTGTTGAATTAGCAAAGAAACATGTGCAGATCTCTTACTTGCTTCATGTTCATAATTTTTAAGAGATAATTGGAATGTAAAAGAAAAACCTAATGACTTCAATTCTTTAAGAGATAATTGGAATGTAAAAGAAAAAGAGTCACAAAAATGATGAAGACAATTCATAATTTTGTCTCGAACATGGTCCGCGGTTAATTCATAATTCCATCACAACATCCACAAACGAAAGCAAAGAAAATATCACGCAGCACCACAATTAGATGCATCCCACTTTAAATTCTTTCAATAAACAAACGCAGGAGATATCCTGATTCAAAATTGTAGCCGAAATCTACTACCAAACATGATCGCGAGAAGAGGATTTCAATTGCTCAGGGGACAACAACAACTCTTCCAGCAACCTGATCAAGATCACGCCTTCCCTGGGAGGTGATGAGCCTTCCACTGCAACAGAAGAGCCAAATAATTCTGGTAAGCAAAGTCAAAAGTAACAGCAAGCAAGCTCCAAATTATTCATCAATGCTAAAATCATGTAAAAAAAGGTCTGCTTATTGTAGGATTGTAGTGTTGTAGCTATAACTCAAATCACTCTTCCAAGTAGACTTCTCTTTACAAACATTACTGCAGAAAACTCATTTCAATGTACAAACTCATTTCAGTGTACAAACTCATTCCCCATCCATCATGGAAATTGCATAGAGCATTTAGCCCTAGGCTTCCTAATGCATGAATTTGCTGCTACAATTCTCAACCAACCCTCATGCTATGCTTTGCTTCAATTCACATGTCACATTACACAATTTGCTGCAACAATTCACAAACCAAAGTTTCACAGTTAACTTATCAGAACAAATGCATGAACACCATCATTCTCACATTTCACATTACACATTTTGTTGCTTCAATTCACAAACCACATGCTTTCAGTAAACATGCTTCCAGTTCAATCACATTTTGCATTCAATCAATTTCAGTAAACTAGCATTCAATCACATTCAGTAAACATGCTTCCAGTCCAACAAAGTTTGAACTAGGATTTTGTAAACATGCTTTCAGTAAACATGCTTCCAGTTCAATCACATTTTGCATTCAATCACTTTCAGTAAACTAGCATTCAATCATATTCAGTAAACATGCTTCCAGTCCAACAAAGTTTGAACTAGGATTTTGTAAACATGCTTTCAGTAAACATGCTTCCAGTTCAATCACATTTTGCATTCAATCACTTTCAGTAAACTAGCATTCAATCACTTTCAGTACACATGCTTCCAACAAAGACCGACGATCAATTTTACAAAGTTTGAAAGAGCTAGATCCAGTCCAACAAAGCAGTAATACAATGATCAATACATGAAAGGAGTATGCTCCATCAGAAAAGGATGTCTTGAAAGAATGGACCTTCCGACTAGAGCTTCCAGCTTGGTGGCGTTGCTCGCCGGCCGGGAGGCGTCGGGGCCGACGGCGAGGGAGGGAGGCGCCCGGGGCGCGCCGAGCCGGGAGGCGCGGGGGGCGGCGCGGGAGGGGAGGCGCGGGGCCGGCGCGCGGGAGGAGGAGGGGAGGGGAGCGCGGCGCGAGAGGGGAGGAGGTGTGAGCGGCGCGGGAGGGGAGGAGAGGGGGGAGGCGCGGGAGGGGGAGGGGAGCCGGCGGCGCGGGGAGAGGAGGGAAGGGGGAGGCGGCGGCGCGGGAGGGGAGGGGAACCAGCGGCGCGGGAGGGGAGGGGAGAGGGGGAACCGGCGGCGCGGCAGGGGGGCGGGAGAGGGGAAGGGAGGGGCGCGACCGAGAGAAATGAGGGGGAGGGCTGCAGCGCGAGAGGGGAGTCGGGGGTAGGTGAGGGGCATTTTGCGGGTAATTTTGATGAATTTTTATGGGCATATCTGATATAGGTGAACAGCTCTTCACGAGAATTCATCAAAAGGGTGCTTCTCCTCTCTAGTTCATTTTAGGGAGTGCTTCTCGTGAGAAGCAGAATCTCACCATTTTGAGAATCGGGATGTTTGGTACAGCTCTCTGAGAATCTGGTGAGAAGCTGGGAGCAGGAGCTGTACCAAACAGGCCCTTATTTTGGACTCTGCTCCTCGCGAGAAGCAGAATCTGGTCATTTTAGGAAGTTGGGTGTTTGGCACAGCTCCACAAAAATCTATTGAGAAGCTAGAAGTAGAAACTGTACCAAACAGACCCTAGAATTTATGACCGACGTCACGTCTTGAGTCCTCTTAAATCGGCAGGGTCGCGAGGCTTGACAAGGAGAGGTGATAGATGGTGTTTGCCTCGCCAACCCCGCGTGTTTCATGAGACCTTCACTGTATTAAATTTACCTAAAAAAAGTCGTAAGGCAATAAAAAGAGATGAGAGCCCTCAATCATTGCACAATGCCAGGTTGAGTCATGGTAATCATTCTCTGTTCCTGTAAATGAAGAACTGAAAAGAACAATGGCCTGCAAATGAAGAATGATGAAGTTGTCAAGAAGTATCGAAAAGTAGTTTTGAAAAATTACCTTAATAAACTACTTTAAAATAACAATAAAAATATTATATTTATTTATATAAAGAAAGTCGTAAAGCAGGAAAGAACTCAGCCAATCTCAGGCTGCGATCAGAACGGAGATTTTTTTCACTGTTTAGCAATCAAAACACTGTAGCAGCGACGGAATCACTGTAGCATATTTGTCACATAGTGAAATTTTTTTTGTTTTTTGGTTTTCTTGCGTTCCGTTTTTTTTCTCATATTCCTTTGTATTGTCCGCACTAGACTAGCGAGTCGTTTTTATTTTTATATTTTTTAAAATTTAATTATGCCTAACATGCCACTCAGCTACAGTAAAAAATCAGTTATCTACAATATTTTTTCAGCAAAAATCAAAAGTCATCGCTATTCCGATCACCCCCTCAGCCTTCCTGGTCTGCAGATTGCATAGCAGCAGAATTTCTCGAGGAATCAACGTGTTGCGTCCTCATTTCCCTGAAGAAAAGTGGCAACCATCACTCTGATTAAGTAAATGCATGAATTCGACGAAAGATCCACGTTGGTGAAAGACTGGCAAAGTTTGTGTTTTTAAAGGTGAAAAAGATGCTTGTCACACACGCTGCGCTCTGCGAGAAAGACGGCATCAAAGACAGCGTTGGTAGCTTTGGGAATTTTTATACGCTGATCGGCGAGCCATTCCAAGAAAGATTGCAATCTAGTAAACTGGCATCCATATTATTCCATCTCTGGAGCATCCGGTGGCGAGATGTGCCGACTAACCCAACAAGTTTTGCAAGCACTTGCTTTCAGTGCAGTTTAAGGGGCGCTCAGCTCGGTTTATTAAGTCTAGCTTATGACTGAATTTGCACTGTAACTGACTTATTTTATATTATAATTAATAATGGCTTATTTAACATAATTAAAATTAAAAACTAGAAATAGAAAAAAAGTTAACATGTCACGTATAATGCAAATGAGTATGAAAAAAAGACCGGCAAAAAATCTCAAATAAAGCTAAAGAGTTACAAAAAGATAAAATTTAGAAAAGTAAAAAAGTAAGTCAAATGTTTAAACCGAAATGAGTGACACACAATTTGAGTAGTAGACTTTAAATGAGGCAACGTGCGTTACGTGGCCCCGCTCGTTTCGGCTTTTTTCGGCTTCAGCTTCTAGTTTCTGTTTTTTTCACTATTCAATATTTCATCTTTTTCTGAATTTTTTTAGATATTTTAGGCTTTTTGTATTTTCTTTTTTTCCCGTGTTCTTTGTATTGTCTTTAATGGGTTAACATGTTTTTTCTATTTTTATATTTTTTAAAAATTAATTATGCCTAAAAAACTAAATCAGCTACAATAAAAAAATTAATTATAGTAAAATTTTAGCTAAAAATTAAAAAACCATCGCTAAAACGAGCGCCTCGTAATTAGGCGATAGTAGCAGAGTGCGGGCCGTATCAACCCTTTTCAGGGGCCCTGTGCAAAGCCAACGGCACCACTGCGGTTTAGCGACAGTGTAACAAGTATTAGCAGCTGAGCGCTGCTTGTACGCTCTCTCAAAAAATGAAAAAAAGTTCATTGAGTGCCTGATTCCCAATCATCCACTACTCCGCTACCCGTGTAATTTAGTACCAAGAAGAGCACACTGCTGCAATTTTTATTATTTATTTCCTCGATAAAAAGGTGTATCCCTTGAATACTTGCACCCAAACTATTTAAGTAACTGTCATCGTAAAAACTGGCCAGGACAACTACAGGAAACCGAGAACCAAATGCCAAATGATGGACCAGAATAGGCGGCATAATTCTTTTGGGCTACTGTAGCGATGTCCATGTGCTATAAGTGGTAAAGAACACACCTCAAATACAGCTCGTTGTCGATGGACCAGTGTAATCTAAAAGGAGTGGGCATCTTCCGGGCAATGAGTGGATCAAAATGCAATTGCCATTAGACATTGATTAAGCAAGAACCAAGAACACATGCTTGGAGGAAACCAACAGGCGGGCGTGCAACACGCGCGGTAGCTGTAAAGCCGCGAAGGCTGCCGACACCGGCGACGAAGGGCTCAAGGACCCGGGCGCGCGGCGGGAGAAATCATTGTGTCTTTGGCTCCAAGCACGTAACACATGCATGCAGGAGCAGATCATTGGGTCTTTGGTTTCGCTATCCGGGACTGTGCGGTTTTTGTAACCATTTGATTGGTGTGGAAACTGATGTATCATGTTGTTGTAAATAGTACATAAAAAAATAGAGATAAGCGACATAAATTTTTATGTACAAATCTTTGTGGGAAAAAACAACCGGCGCTCAAAATTAAATCACTACAATAAGGAGATACCATGACTGATACAACATGTACATACACCTATCATGCTATATCTGGCATGAGGCGATAAAGTGTCCTACACGCACACGGTACGAATTCGAATCAACTTTTCATCAATCTCCACCTTGAGCCGAATTCCTGATGTATCTACATAAAAATAGAGACAAGCGATATAAATTTTTATGTAAAAATCTTTGTGGGAAAAACAACGGAGAGTCAAAGAATATGATAAACTCTTCTAATAAAGTCCAACAGACTAGTGAGTAATACCAACTAAATTTGAGCTAACACAGGAACTAGTTTTGCAAACATATCAGTTAGATTATCATAAGTATTTATCTTGCAAACTTTAATATCATCCTGAGTAATCACACCTCAAATGTAGTGATACCGAATATCAATATACTTTGTTCTCTCGTGAAGCATTTGATCTTTTGTAAGACAAATAATACTCTGTCGTGAAGCATTTGATCTTTTGTAAGACAAATAATACTCTGACTATCATAAAATATTATAGTATAATATGTAGTTCCACAAAGTTTAGTAAATAAATCTCTTGGCCAAATAGCTTCTTTGTAAATTTCAGAAATAGCAATACACTCAGCTTCTAAAGTAAACAAGTCAATGGTAGTTTGCAAACTTACTTTTCAACTAACGGCGCACCCTCCAACAATGAACACAAAACCAATGAGAGATCTTTTTTATCTAAATCTCCAGCAAAATTAGAATTTACATAACTAACGAGTTTGTCTCTAGTCTTTCCAAATTATAAATAAGCATTAGATGTGCCCTCACAAATATCTGAAAATTCATTGAACCGCTTTCCAATGCTCCTTTCTAGAATTTGGTATGTATCTACTAACCATACATAATGACTAAGATAAATTAGGGTAAGAATATACCATGACATACATAAGCGAACTAAGTGCACTCGCATATGGAACTTTAGACATGTACTCAACTTCATCATTAGATTGTGGATATAACGCTGAAAAAAGTTTAAAATGTACAACTAAGAGAGTACTGACATATTTGGTTTTATGTATGTTAAAATAACGAAGAACTTTATCAATATTTCATTTTTGACTTAGATATAATTTGCTAAACCTTTTGTCTCTAATGATTTCCACATCAAGAATCTTCTTTACAGCACCGAGATCTTTCATCTTAAATTCACTATTTAAATGTGCCTTCAACTTTGTAATTTCAACATTGTCATTTGCTGCAATCAACGTATCATCAACATATAAGGAGCAAATAAATAAATGAACCATTAACAATCTTTAAATAAATACAACTATTACTATTGGATCTTTTAAAATTCTAAGATGTCATAAAGGAGTTAAATATCTTATACTATTATATTGGTGACTGCTTCAAACTATAAAAAATTTCTTCAATTTGTAAACAAAATTCTTCTTTCCGAAATGATAAAATTATTCGGTTGTTCCAATCAAACATAACCACAATACTGAGTAAAGTGCGAATAGAACTATGCTTTACAACAGGAAAAAAGACATCTGTAAAATCAATACCTGAAATTTGGTTATATTCTTTGTCAACTAGTCTTGCTTTGTACCTAACCTCTTCGGTTGGTGAAATGACTTCTTTTTTCTTGAAGATCCATTTGCGGCAAATAGACTTCTTCTCAATTGGTAACTTGACTAGCTATCAAGTGTCATTCTTGTCAAGAGATTTAATCTCATCATTCATGACAGTCATCCATCTTTTTGAATCACCAGAAGAGATAGCTTCTGAATAATATAAAAGTTATACAATACCTTCAATTTCTTCTACCATATTTAAACAATAAGTCACAATATTAGCTTATTTAATCAATCTTTTAGCAGGCTGAATGTTTATCCTTTATCTATTAACTACAATGGAACGTTTTGTTGGTGGCACAACAATATGAACTTTTGGGTATTTTTCTTCTGATGTATATTCTGAATCAATAATATGCTCCACCTAAATGCTTGATTACTTCTCAACGGGAACATCAAAAGATGGTTTATCATGCAACAGAGCAGACTCATCAAAAGTAATATCTCTACTAATAATCACCTTTCTAGTTTTATAATTCCACGATTTATATACTTTTACACCAATTTTATAACCAAGAAAAATACACTTAACTATCCTAGGCTCTAATTTACCATTGTTAACATGAGCATAAATAGAACAACTAAATATTCTCAAGTTTGAATATCTACTAGAGAGCCAGACCATACATCAATTGACTTCTTATCAATAAACAAATTTGGTGACCGATTAATAAAATAACAAATAGTAAAAGCGGCTTCAACCCAATAAATTTTAGATAATTCAGAGATTGATAATATGGAACGTATATTCCCATGATGATTTTGTTCATACGTTCAGCCACACTATTTTATTAAGGAGTGCCCAAATGGTATAATACCTCACCATACCTTCTAACTTACATAAAGTTACAAATTCTCTTGAACAAAACTCCAAGCTATTGTCGGTACAATGCTTCTTGATATACTTACTAGTTTGTCTCGCACTCATAATCTTCCACTCCTTAAATATCTTGAACATATCCGATTTGTACTTGACGAAGTATACCCAAACTCTTCTTGAATAATCATTAATAATGGTCAACATATAGCTTACATCTCCAAGTGACGGTACATGGGTTCTCCCCATAAATCGAAGTGAACATAATCCAATATGTCTTTTGTAAAGTGAGTCGATGTGCTGAATTTCACCATCTTTTGCTTGTCAGAGACACAATATTTATAAAACTTCAATTTGTTGATGCTTTGACCATCAAGAAATCATCTTTTCCATAATTCTATTATTCCTACTTCACTCATATGCCCCAAATGCATGTGCCAAAGATTAGTTGCATCAAAATCAAATAATTTATTCGAGGCAACAGCAACATTACCTGAAATAATAGTGACTCACAGATTATATAAGTTAACAGCCTTCATATCACTCTTCATCACAACAAGAGAACATTTTGTGACCTTCAGAACTCCACCTCCGCCTGAATACTTGTACTCTTTAGCATTAAGAGTACTCAATGAGATAAAATTTATCTTAAAAGTCAGAATATGGTGAACATTTGATAAAGTTTTGATGGTGCCATCAAATATTTTGATATGAATAAAATCAATGCATGCAACCTTGTAAGGTGTATTATCACCCATTAACACATATCCACTTGGCGTAACTTCATAGGTAACGAACCACTTGTGGTTCGGACTCATGTGAAATGTACAAGATGAATCAAAAATCTATTTATCGTCACTTTTACAATTACTGAGAAACATAACAAGAACATCTCCATCAAAACTTTCTTTGGTGACAACGGTGGCTCTTGGTTCATCCTCTTGTTAATGCTTCTTAAAATTGTTATTTCTCTTCTTCTTATTCTGTAACTTTTAGCATTCGGATATGTCATGACCATCCTTCTTGCAATAACTATATGTCTTCATGTTTCTAGATTTAGATCTGCCTCCGTATCTACTTTTGCTTTTATATCTTGAATTGTCGTTTGAGCCCTTCTCGTATTTTCTGTCGTGGACAGACAAACTTTCTGATGCATACTTGTACTTTCACTTGAAACCATAAGTTTCACCTTTATTTAACATACAGAGCTTCATAAACTTCACTGAGACTAAGAGTATCTCAGCTATATAGAATAGTATCTCTAAAAATAGAGTACGAACTAAGTAAAGAGCATAGCAAAATAAGACTCAATTCTTCATCATCATACTTTACCTCCATAGACTCGAGATCAACAACAACTTCCTTGAAAGCTATTAGGTGGTTCAACAGTGAGGCTCCTTCTACTATCTTGTGGGAATAAAGTTTCTGCTTCAAATGCATCTTGTTGGTCAGATTCTTGATCATGCAAATATGCTCCAGTTTCAGCTATAATGTGGCATCGGATGTCTCCTTCATAACTCTCTGTAAAATATTATTTAATAGATGAAGATAAATTTAAGATAAGACCTTGCAGTCTCCTTTGCTTCTCATTAGCGAATAATGTGGCTGGTATCTTGTCGATCCCTAAAAGTGCATCATCCAAATCAAACTGTGATAAAACAGCTTGTATCTTGACTTGCTGTATAGAAAATCCTATATTGTGATCCAACAGCGGGAAATCAAACTTTAGAGTCGCCATGCTGAAGGAAATGCAAAATTTGCTAATACGGTTTCTAGCAAAAATCTCGCAAGGGAAAAAATCTTGGTACAATTCTTGGGTGCGAGTCGTAATTTCTGTCAAAAAATAATAAAAAAATTAAAGAGCACAAGTCTGCTAGGTGCACCTTTTAATCCTTAGGCTTCGTGCCTTTTTTATTGCTTGTTCTGTGTCTTTTCTTGTTGGGCACAAATCTTCGCTGTCTTTTACTTTACTCTCACGCATGAAGGACACGCTGCTGCCGTTGATTCGCTGGTCGCGCTTCTGTTACCTGTCGACTGAGGTTTTGAAAATGTGCACTGGCTGATGCCTTTTGAACCCGCGTGTCGCTGATCCTAGTTCGGAGATAGTACAAGAAACGCCGATTCGGTTGCTTCAGATCTGAACGACGACAATAGATCCGATGAAAAACACACCAAATTTTTTCTCACGATCTGTCAAGTCCTAATCTCCTGTACTCCGATACTACTTGTTAGAAATAATACATAGAAAAATAGAGACGAGAGATATGAATTTTTACGTAGAAAACACTTGTAGAAAAAAACCACGGACGCTCGAAGGCAAATCACTATAATGAGAAAAGATTACAATGGAGTGCTTGCTCTTCCTATTATATATATATATATATATATATATATAGGGTGAGGGATTCGAGTCCCACACGAAGATGAAACCGATTCAGAGTTAATTGGTATAGATTAATACCACAACTAATACAACCTGTGTATATACCTATCATGTCATATCTGGTATAAGACGATTAAGTGTCTTACATAAACACGGTACAAATTTAGATCAACTTTTCAACACATGTGATTGGATTTTGATCCTATGGATAAAAAAACATGGATTATGCTAAAGGAAATCTCAGTCATCTTACAAGCAAATAGACAAGTTTTTTTTAAGTGGCGCAGGAGGACAGGCTGGGGACGAAGAAGGCTGCTTCCACAGGTGATGTGCCGCAATGACATCTCCACTCTCCAGCACAATTACAACATTGTTTAGGCCCTATTTTGAAGTGTCATGGTTTTTATCTTTTGAGTAAAATGTCATTGTAACGATTTTTAGTTTATTTTTTTTAAGATATTCAATTAAAAAATAAAAATATTATTATATTTCTACTAATAATATAAATAAAAATAAAATGTATTAAGAAGTCAATATATTTTAAATAAATTTTAGTTTCTGGAAAGCATGCTGCATGCAACGGAGCCTTGAAAGTTGAAACAACGCCGCTGACAAAAACACACTGACGGCTAGCCCGCGCCCAGTTACGGGATTTGCAGTCCCGACCCAAACTTTCCCAAGGCCTTTCGATCCATTGTGCCGGGCCACACAAGTGACGAAGGCCGCCGTGCATCAGGTGCTCTCCCAAGGAAATCAAACAAAAACCGCGGTCCAAGTCAAACCGAACGATCGATCGGTTGATCGGGACAGATTGTTGCGTTGTACTTGCGTGGTTCTTCCTTTCCCCGTCCCCGTGGAAGAACATGATTAGATCCCGCTCGTTTCAGCTTTTTTTAGTTTCAGTTTCTAGTTTCAATTTTTTTCCACTATTTAGTAATTCGTTTTTTCTAATTTTTTTTAGATTTTTTAGATTTTTTTTTGGATTTTTCTTTTTTTTCTCATGTTCCTTTGTATTATCCGTGATATGGTAACATATTTTTTTATTTTTATATTTTTTTAAATTTAATTATACCTAAAAAACCAAATCAGCTATAGTAAAAAAAGTCAGCTACAGTGAAATTTCAATCAAAAGTCAGAAGCCATCGCTAAAACAAAGAGTGTGATGACTGTAATAACGTTAGTGTTCTCATCTTTATTAGAAAATCTAACTTTTTAGATGTGCTTTTCAAAATCATTCTTTACTATTCAAATTACGGTACATGGTTTGAGCTTTAAGTGCAAGACAAGAAATATCACAAGCTAGCTCAACATGCGATGCTTTTGTTTCTAGTTCTGCAGTTTGGTTAGTTGGAGTTGCTTTTTAGAGAAAAATGGTACAGCACCATCGTAAAGGTTTACGATTTAAAAAATACTATCGCGAAGGTTATACGCGGTTAAATGCCATCGCAAATGCTGAAATTCTGGGAAATACCTCTACCATGAGGGTTCCATCTTCCGCTGCCATTAGGGGGTGAAATAACTATATTGCCCTCACAAAAATTTGGTAGTTGGTGCCAAAACTATATGCATTCTTCTTCTTTTCCCTCTCTCGCCATCACTATGAGCCTTGCAGAAATTACTACTGCCTTGAGCACCCTTGCCTTAACCAACGTGTTGACAGCGGCACCCACCTCCATGGGCACACTCATTCCTGCTCTTTGTCGTGGCGAGTGGGTGCGCGACCCTAGCGTGCGGCCGTGTTACACCAACCTGACGTGCACGTGTCACTACCAGGACTGCATGAAGCACAGCAGGTCAAGCCTGGAGTTCCAGTGGTGAAGGTGGCGGTGCTAGCTGTAAGATCTTGTGCTTCGACATGGCACGCTTCTTCCAGCTCGTGCAGGGCATGTTGATCTTGTTCGTCGGGAGACTCCTTGGCCAGCGACCATGTCACCTGCTCGTGTGTGCCTTGTCGCAGGTGCAGAGAAGAAGAAGAATACTAAAGGACCAAAGCATCCTTTATAAATTTTTCTCACTTAAATAGAGGTTAACAGAACAAATAGATGGAAAAATTAACGATAATTGTATATCCAGAGTTTTTGTATTTGTAATGGTATTTGTAAACTTTGTTTTTTTTGTGATGGTATTTTATAATTTATGAATAATTACGATGGTACTAAGCAGATTTGCTCCTTTTTGTCAGCTTGTGCTTGACGCTATCCTTGATTAATTAATATATCTCTCTTTTTCATGAGAAAAACAAGTCTGAAACGAGAAATACTTCCCATGCATAAGTAGGAAATTCTATTTCTGTTACTAGATGGGAGGAGGCGAAATCCAAATTCATTTTGAAATAGTAGCAACGAAGACAAAAAAAAAATCAAATAACATAAGCCTCGCTCCCGTGCCCGTCTACCACGTGGAGAAAACCCCGCAGGGCCCACTGCCACGTGGAAGTTGAGATGTTTAGCCACCAAGCAACGTGACGTCCCCCCTGACGCCGCGCGCCATGGACGGACCTCGGCGTACGCAGCTCGCTGTCGCCGCACGGCACGTCGTCGTCGCGGAGCTACCTGCCCCGGCTGCGCCTGCTTTAAAACCGCTCCCACCACCACTCCATTCTATTCGGCGGTTTCGAGCTCGCAATCTGGAACGAACTCCCACGAATCAGGAGCAGCACCAGTGAGGCTGTGAACTGTACGACATGGGGTGGAAGGGCATCCTGGGCTTCGATTACGGCGTCGTGCAGGCACCGCTCGGCCCCGACATCTCCGGCCCGGAGCTCGCCGCCGCCGTCGCCAACGCTGGCGGCATCGGCCTCCTCCGCCTCCCCGACTGGGTACCCACTACCCACCCATGACCCATCCCTCCCTCCTCTCCCCTCTCTTCGCTCTTTTGTTTGATTTTTTTATTTCCTTTGTTATTAAAAGACAACTGTATCTGAACACCTACCTGCAGCCGGCGCCGGATCACGTGAGGGAGCTGATACGGAAGACGAGGAGCCTGACGGAGAGGCCGTTCGGAGCGTCCATCGTCCTCGCGTTCCGGCACGAGGAGAATCTGAGGGTTGTGCTGGAGGAGAAGCTCGCCGTGCTGCAGGTGTACTGGGGCGAGTTCCCTAAGGAGCGGGTCGATGAGGTGCACCGCGCCGGCGTCAAGATCTTGCATCAGGTAAGACCTTTATTTCCATATTTCACTGGAATGCCAGCTTGCATACTTGTTCTGCCATTGTTTGTTCCAATTCCCTTATCTAATTACACTTGCTTTGCCAATGTTAATTCCAATTTCCTTACTTAACAATTGTGATGCCTGTTCTTTTTTGCTGCGGCTTATAATTTTTAGCTGAAATTTTTGAATTTTAGTTGTTTGCGACAGGGATTACAGAGAGAGATATTCGCTTGCGATTTTGGATGGTACAGATGTTGGGTTTTTAACGTGTACTATAATTAACTTGTAGACTTCATCTTAAAAAAATACTTTATTTGGAAGTTAGGTAAAAACTAAAAGTCATTTTAAGAAACTGGAAAGAACAAACCCTAAGAGATGGCTGTTGAACGTGGACTCTTTGTTCCCACTCTGGTGGAGATCGATTCTGAACAGATAAATTCTCTTGCACACTCAAGAGGCATATTGGTCTTTTATGTTCACAGTCCTAGCTAATACCAACTAATTAGCCAAAACTCAAGGGAACAAAATCATTGGTGGGCCGGTGGACGTTAGCTAGAGATGGCCTCTTAAAACTTTGTTAATTAGTCAAAGCTTGCCAAAGGAAAATCATCGGCAGTGGCCAATGGACATCATTGCGTATATATCAAACTTCAAAGTAGTACTGTGTTCTTCTATGGTTTTGGTGCGAGTCTAATGAACAAAAGGGGCTCGGGCTTTGATCTCATACTGATAGGTGGAGCTTCCAACAGCATTTGATCTTGTGCACTGATGTTTGGATTAAAAACAAAAGGGGCCAGATGTTTTATTTGGGCTTTGCATCAAGCCATTAGTATCTACCTAATGAAATCAGAGCTAACCACTATCAGTACATGTTTGCCCCTATTCATTAACAACTACTTTTACTTTTGATTCGTAAACATTTTCTTAAGATGTAGTACCGAAGCACTCACATGTTATGTTCTGAAGCACTCACTTACATGTTAAGTTATAGAATGTGATTCGTTTCATAAAAAGAAATGCTTCTTACCAACAGTGAACATAAAATTGACTTAGAAAGAAATACTTCGTTACTGATTTGTCTCCAATTCTCTATGACTGATCGGATGATATATGATATTTAGGAACAACTCCACACTACAAGCACTAGTATCTGATGTAGAGCGGCTTGTATGATCTTCTTTTTGGTGCCAAGAAATACGCAATAAGTACCTCTAGATGAACACTGGTGAAGGCTTTGGTGCTTTGTGATGATGATATGAGAACTCTCATTTGTGTGCATACTTACATTTGTTTTGTTGATTATGGACATTTAGAGTTTCTGTTGTTAATTGCACAGGTTGGTAGCTTTGAGGAGGCAGCGAAAGCTAAGGAAGCTGGTGTAGATGGAATCATTGTTCAAGGTCGCGAAGCAGGTGGGCATGTGATTGGTCAGGTAAGTCACTTAACCACGCTGTTTTCTAATTTCAATTTAGTAGAAATGCTCTTAGGCAGCCTTTCAGGAAGCACCCCACCCATCCCCAGGAGCATGCATGCATGTATTTAGAATCTACACCATGCATTCAGGCTATATCTGAGGCTAATGATTTCACTTAGGGTCCCTGTTGTGGTGTCATCTCTGAAATCATAACACACCTCCCTAGCTGTGTCCATTTAAGTGTTTTCATGGGCTTTCATCTCAAACAGCCTTTTTTTTTGAAAAAAAAAGGAAGGACTGCTACCGTTGCTGCCGAGAGTAGTGGATCTAGTTTCAGATAGTGGCATTCCAGTTATCGCCGCCGGTGGAATTGTAGATGGCCGTGGCTATGCTGCTGCATTGGCACTTGGTGCTCAGGGTGTTTGCTTAGGAACTAGGTATTCTCTCAATCTTGTCTTTTTATGAGTATCTCAAATAGAGCCTTTGTTCTATAGTTTTGCAGTCTGGTTTTCAAATTACAAAGTTCCTTGAACATTCAGGTTCGTAGCTACTGAGGAAAGCTTTGCACATCCTCTGTATAAGCAAAAGCTAATCGAGATGAATCAAACGGACTATACAAATGTGTTTGGGCGTGCTAGATGGCCTGGTGCTCCACAACGTGTGCTGGAAACACCCTTCTATGTTGAATGGAAGAATCTCCCAGATCAGGAAACAGAGGAAAATCAGCCTATCATAGGCCACACTATCATCCATGGTGTGGTATGTATTTGGTTTTAATTTTCTTTAATTCGCATTTAGTACTTGCAACTATTTTTGTGGCTTTTCTACTTGCTTGTTTTGATCATTAGTGCAAACCATTTCAATTTTTCCATTAATACATGGTACTAGATACACATGAGAAGTGAAAATGCTTTATCCGGGGGCCTGGTTGGCTAAGCCGCACCTCAGACTTCTAACATGGGGAAGTTAGAACCTTACCGGTCTAGTTCCCAGTGAGAAACTTGAGTCTTGGAATTGGATCCATGAAGTGGTTTAAATGACAGTTCTAGCTTGTATTCTCGGTGGGTTCACAATTTATGAGTTGCAACTCAAAATCTCAAACAGTATATTTTTGCCAAATTTTAGGCAAGCTGGGTAACTTTAAGAGCACTTGGGAACCAAAAAGGCTGGCAAGCTGCTCCAATTCAGCATTAAAGAAGCGCATAGTAGAATTACTCTTAGTTTGTAAGACATCAAAACTGGAGAACTGTGTGGAACTCAGACATCCAGATTTGAAATGGCCATCCTAGTTTGGGTTTCTATTTCCTTGATATTATACATCCCAAAAAGTTCTGTAGTTAGGTTCCTCGATTTTTATAGGATTCAACGTCATTTTGGTATATGTACTTTTAGGACATGGTAGGATGGCCATTAATTGCTCTGCTTTCAACCAAAACGGTACCACTTATAGTGTTGTTTTCTATTACTAGCAGTCTAAGGGAATTCCCACTTCAAACATTGCGTACCCATGTCTATAGATTGCCACCCCATATAGACACAACCCTTCTAACGCATTGTATCTATCATCTGGTTCACCTAATCAATGCTGTAATTTTATATTTATTTCCCCTCCTTCTCTCTCCTCCATGTTCTCTTTCTCACCAACATCACCAGCATTGGCCAACACATCCCCCTCCCTACGTTCTCTCTCTCTCTCCCTCACCTCTCCACGTTCTGATTCTCACCACGGCACCGGCTAACACCGCCTCCCTACCCCTCCCCAAGTCCTCTCTCCCCCTCCCACGTTCTCTCACCATCAACGCTGGCCAACACCTCCTACCCTCTCCTTGTCCCCCTGGCTCCCAAATCCGCCAAATCTACACCGATAGCTCTGGATTTGGGAGGAGGCAGCATAGGAGGTGTTGGCCAGCATTGGTGGTGAGAAAGAGAACATGGGAGGGGAGGGGAGGAGAGAGAATGTCAAAAGGGGCGGGGGAGACAGTGTTAGCCGGCGCCGGTGGTGAGAAAGAGAACATGGGGAGGTAGCGGGAGGAGGGGTGGGGATGTGTTGGCCGGCACCAATGGTGAGAAAGAGAACATGGGGAGGGAGAGGGGAGAGGAAGGAAAATAAATATAAAATTACATGATTGATTAGGTGGGCCAGATGATAGATACAATATATTAGAAGGATTGTGTTTATATAGGGTGGCAATCTATATATAGAGCCTGTTTGATGTGGTTACAGTTTATGGTTTTTGGCTGAAATTTTTGAATTTTAGTTGTTTGTGACAGAGATTACGGAGAGAGAGATACTCGCTTGCGATTTTGGATGGTACAAATATTGGGCTTTTAACGTGTACTATAATTAACTTGTAGACTCTGTCTTAAAAAATATTTCGTTTGAAAGTTAGGTACTGAGCAAAAGTTAAAAGTCGTTTTGAGAAGCAAAAAAGAACAGACCCATATATGGGGTATGCAGTGTTTGCACTGGGAATGTCCTAATAGACATATATAGTTTATTGTACGCCAGTACTTCTCGTTCTAGCTTTGGGTAAAACCTATATTGGTTCATGGTCTCTCACTTATATTTGCTTTGCTTTCATCTAAACATTAACTCATAGTATATTATTTATTTGGCTTTGCCTGCAACCCATCTTTGCACTATTTGCTGGAGTTGCTTAGATTCAGAGTAGACATAACGGCGTAATGCGCATGTTTCCTCCTAAACACTGCCAAATGTTTTTTCACTGTGTTTATTAAATATAAGTCGACAAAATGCTACTTGTAATGAACCATACATGTGATGAATCATGGTGATCTATTATGATGTTTGTACATGATGGATCTCAATAGAGGAGTTTGGCAAACCACTCATTACAACTTTAAATGCACATTTTGTACTTCTGCATCTGGAACTAAAGAAAGGACAACTAAACAATGATTTCCCAATTCCAGCACAGGGATATACGTCGGTTTGCTGGTACTGTTCCTAATGCGATAACAACAGGCGATATCGATAGCATGGCCATGTATGCTGGTCAGGGTGTTGGGCTAATCACGGAGATCATACCAGCTAGTGAGGTTGTCGAAAGGCTAGTTGCTGAAACACAGCACGTCATCAGAGAAGCTTTCTGATTGTCCTGCATCGTCGAAGTACCAGTAAAATCCTCCCTAAACTGCCGTATCCTGTGTAGTATTTGTAAGAACCAACGAAAATAAATGAGTTTACCAAGGTATTCTTTCTCAACCACAATGTTGTACCAAGTACGTCTGCAAAATTGTAGTAGTGGTGTTTGCTTCTGCTTGCTATTTGTAATTACTTACCAATGAAAATAAGGCCTCGTTTAAAACAGTTTTTATTGATGGTTTTTAACTGTGGTTGTTGATTTTTGTTGAAATGGACACTATAGTGATCGTTAGCTTCTGGTTGATGTATTCAATTAAAGAAAGATAAAGGAAAAAGAGAAAAATATTTAAAAAACCGTTATATCTATGTGGACAATACAAAGAAACAAGAAAAGAAAGAAAAATTGCGTTAAGAAGCGTTCAAAATAGCTTTTGACTTTTTAAAATTAGAAGTTAAAAGTCATTTTGAACGAAGCCTAAATGAGATTGCCAATGTACTCTCTTTCGACCACAATGTTGTACCGAGTAGTAAGTACACCTACAAAATTGTAGCAGTGGTGTATGCTTCATGCCAGGACAGGCTGCCCAAAACACCATGAGTTTAGTTTACATGTCAGACTATTGGTCTGGAATTTGAATCGAGTTGGATTTATCTGGGTCTTGCAGATATCTGGCATATGTTTCTGTCCAAAAGCGATTGATGCATTGGTCGGCTCTTTCACCAACCTAATAACTAGAGGGATTGCTCCAGTTCTGGACCACTCACTTCAGTGCCCATCCCTTTGAGCTTCTGACTAGATCACGCAGGGGAGGTAAAGGAGAGAAAAGAACGATGGTACTACTATTTTTGGGGCCAGCCTCTGAAGGCTGAGTTGGACACTGACATGGATTTGTCCTGGTAATTTAACCATGTTGGAATGTGTATTTGATTGGGAACCAGATTATGGCATTTGGATTGTGTATAGGGTTCGTTCTTTTAAGTTGTGCCTTCTGGCTTATAGTATTTGAATTCTAGTTGTTCACAAGAGAGAGTCACATGCGATTTTGACCAGTATAACTGAAATCGATACAATATCTACTACAATCGATTTGTAGATCTCACCTTAAAAAACACTCTGTTTAAAATCTAATTACTATAACCTATGATGCACGGACACATGTTTGAACCGCCGTATCCGTGTCCGACACGATACGATATGGACACGTCGTGGACACGTGTCGGCGGCGTGTCGGCCAATTTATGAATTAATTTTAATTGTTGAAATTCCCAACACGTGTTGGACACGGCGATTGCGCGAGTCGGACACAGCCTAGGACACAGCCGGCCCAGGAGATGGCCCGCTTGCGGGAGGCTTGCCCTAACCCTACTCCTGCCGACTGCCGATTCATCCCCCGACCTTCATGCCTCACCCAACTAGTGTCGCCGCCTGCCGGCTCCCGCATCTCGCCTGCGCCTACATCTCCTCACTCCTTAGTCCTCCCTTACGCAGCCAGCTCCTGCATCGCCTCCCTCCAACCGTCGACTCCCGCATCTTCTCCCTCCAGCCGTCGTCTCTCACATCTCCTCCTGTGCGCCGCCGGCTTCCTCCCATGCGTCGCCAGCTCCCTCAGGTGGAGGTCAAGGTTGAGACGGAGTATGTACCAGAGCAGGCCGACCTAGACGACGCCCTCCTCATCGACTTCAAGATCTTCACCGTGTGCCGCTGTCTCCCGCATCGCCTCCCTCTAGCCGCTGGCTCTGCATCTCCACTCTCCAGCTGCTGTCTCCCGCATCCCCTCCCATGCGCCGCCAGCTCCCTCAAGTGGAGGTCGAGGTAGAGACGGAATACATACTGGAGCTCCATCAAGTCATCAACAATTGCCACCATGATTAACAAAATAATTGATGAGATACATATTCCGAGTATCCTTTACGCTTTACACGTTTACGTTATTTCAATTTGACAAACATGAGAAAATATAGAAAATAATATATATATATATATAATTTATTTATTATTTAAATATATATAGTCGTGTCGCTGTATTGGTATTTTTGGGAAAACAACGAATTCCGGTGTCGGTGTCGTGTGTCGTGTCGGACACGCGTGTCCGTGTCCGTGCAACATAGACTATAACATAAACCATAAGCCAAAAACCGAAAAGAACAGACCCATGGCTTTTGAGTTAATGTTCAGACGAGCAGTGTGTTGAATCTTGAAAATAATGAAAACTTTCAGCTTTTTTATTCTATATTATATAATTGCTTCTTCCTAAGTTTCATGTAGTTTGTTTGGAGAAATGTAAAATGCAAGTTTTTTCATGTTTATTTGCAGCACAAGGAGAGAATGGAGCTTTGTGTGTTTCCATATATGTTCCCTTTACTGAGAACATCCAGTTCATGACTTCCTAATCACACATCATGATGTCTGGCTCTACCAATAGTGTTCTGTCAGATCTACCAATGGTTTGACCCGGATTATAAATTTACAATGCCCCCATGTGGATTAGACTTTGCACGAGACCTATTTATAATTCGAGAATATTATTATTTGAATGGTAGAAAACTGTTTTTGTACAAGCCAATGGTTTGAAGCAGTTCAACACCTCAACTCCTGCAAAAATTTGTGGATTGAGCAGCTTATTTTAAACGTACAGTTCAGACATAAAACTCGAACATACCGCAGTTTATACTCCTACAAAAGTCACACCTGCTCCCCGTTGCCTAACTATATTGGGTTTGTTATTTTTTTTTATGATTGTGGCTTATAGTTTTTGATTATTTTTTTAGTTGTTAGAATATTTTACTTAAAATTAGATATTATAATAAAAACTAAAAATCAGTTTCAGAAACAAAAAAACAGGCCAATATGACGCAGAAGTGACTGCATAACATAGAGCTTGATATTTATTCGTCCTAGTTCACCAGCAGTCATCTTTTCATACTACGGCGTAGGCAGAGCACGCCTATCTGCCTCTTGGTTTTGACTCGTCTGCTTCCTGGTTCTTACTTGTGTGGGGACGTAGTAAAAACATGCAATGACCAAACGGAGAACGGGTCCTTTCCCTCTCATCTAGTACTATATTAACCTGCCATTGCTTTCTTCTGGGCAAGCTTTTTGCATTTAGGGTGTGTGTTTTAGCAATGATATATTCTATCTCTATCAAATTAAATGTGTTTGTGTGTTTTAGCAATGATATATTCTATCTCTATCAAATTAAATGTGTTTAGTATATACTAAACACTAAATGCATAATAGAGATGCTCGTACTGCTAATCAGTTAGGAGTACTTGATACTACTTGACAGCTCAGTTGCACCACCTGCTCATGTGGGCTTAAATTATTTTAACTTTTAACTTCTAACTTCTCATTTTTTAATTTATTTTTTCCTGACTTTTTATCTTTTTACTTTTTTGTATTTCTTTACATTGTCTATAATAAGAGAAGCTATTTTTATCATTTTTAACTTTTTTTAATTTAATTATGTCAAAAAAATTTATAGCAACTACAGTAAAAAAACCTTAAATAATAGAAAAGCTCAAATACCATAAGCTTAACCCAAATAAGTTCTACCTAATTAAGTGCCGCATCTTGCTATTCCATAGAGTGGCATTTTAGATGATCTTAATTTAATCCATGGCTAATGGTTGGTGCGTGTATGTATGGCTGGTTTGGATTAGGGCTGAGTTTTTACTTTTAGTTGATTTATATTTATACAAATTATAGTAATTAACTTTTAAACATACTTTTTTAAAGGTAAGGTTAATAAAAAGATTTTGTAAAAAAAATATACTGGGTTTAACTGTATCGATTAAAATCACGACTATTTATATATATATATATATATATAATAGTTAAAATTTAAATATTTAAATTATAAATTAAAAGTAAAAAAAATCCGTACCCCGAGGTGGCAATATTCAAGTTGGCTGCAGTCCTCGACGAGTAGCAGGCTAGTTAAAGCTCTGGCCGGACCCGTGCCCCCAGGTGGCAATGCCGGGGCGGTAGTAGCGACCGGTAAAAGTAACCCGGAAAACTACCAGCTCGCCTTGTTACTGCTACAGCGAAGACCGTAGCAGCTCTCCCTCCGGCTCCCCGTACTGTTGCTTCGCCTGCTCCACTGCATCTTGCTGTCCTGGCTAGGCGCAGGCACGAGTCAGAGATCTGGATCTCGCCTCACATTGCTTGCCGCCGGAATGATACACGCATGTTCTTTCCGGCCGTGCGGTGGATGGTTTGTTATGGCTACGACTTCGAACTGTTTGTTTATGACCATAGACCATAGTTTTTATGGTAGAGTAAGTATTTATATGCAGGGATCGAATATTACTGAACTGATACATTATTTTAAAAAGTTTTTATCATAGTTTTAAACATATAATACCTATTTATTTTTTAAAAGAAATTACAAATTAAAAAATTAAGACCGCACATAGAGGGGGAAAAGAGTGGTTAGATAGACCGAGAGATCTAGAAATCCAGAGCAAAGAAGAAAGGGAAGGGTCCTCGAAATTGTGCCTACGTAAGTACGTGGCCATACCATCCATCTTGTTGCTGCTCCCAGTCCATTTTCTTCCCTCCGTTTCTGCTTCTACTTTGACCCTTATCACCAGTTCACCACACTGACCCGCGCATACACGCGCGGCTAGCTAGCTAGCTCTCTCACTGCTCAAACCGCAGCTTCCAAGGCCGCACCAAATTCTCCACTCGCCGAAAGCGCGCCATGACACGGCCCCGTGTGTGTGAGTAAGCGAGCCCACGCTTACCAGCAGCAGCTAGCCATGAGACCTGCAGCCGCACTCCTCGTCCTCACAACCGCCGCCTTCCTGCTTGGTGCGGTCTCCACCTCCAGGACTCCTCCTTTGTCCTCTCCCATGGTGCGTGGCTGCGTGCCTCTTTCCTGCCATCTTTTACTGTACATTTCTGGTCTCTCTCGTCAAGTGGGCAGCTCAGTTATGCGGCTTGTGCGGTGCAGAGTGGTGGGGGTGTGGCCGGGGAGGAGAAGGTGCGGCTGGGCTCAAGCCCGCCGAGCTGCTACAACAAGTGCTACGAGTGCAGCCCGTGCGTCGCGGTGCAGGTGCCCACGCTGTCCGCGCCGTCAGGGCCTGCGGCGCGTGGGAGTACGGGCACGCGCTCGCGGCGGACCGACGCCACCGCGCCGGCGGACGTGCCGCTCGTCACGTTCTCCAACTACAAGCCGCTCGGGTGGAAGTGCCAGTGCCGCGACCGCCTGTACGACCCCTGACGCGTCGCGTGCGCTGCGCGCGTGGGCTCGGCTGGGGATCGGCGGGTGCGGCCGCGCGGGCCGACGAAATGGCCGGCTGGGGATCGACGGAGATGGGCGTGATCCGTGGATGCGCGCATCGTGTCAGTCCGACAGGCGGTTCTGTAGTTCTGGGCGCGGCTGCCGCGTCAGGGTTCAAAAATAGATTCTGTATAATGGTAAACCTATCATTTTCCATGAAAAATTATCCACGTCCATTGTCGCCGGCCGCGCTGCCATCTCCAGCTAGCTATGTTAGGATTCTTCTCGTTTATCTTCCACTTAATTGTTTCTCTTTGGTGTTTTAGTATCTACATGTCGGGTTTCATGGACATGTACGCGTGCCTTCATGCTCCGTGCAATCATGGGGAATCATCATTGGTACTGGGATGCAGTAAATACTACAAGTACCCGTTGTCTTCTCTGTCTTGGCTGCCCATGTTGATTGTTGTTGTTTTATATTTTTAACTTGTTCTACATGATATCTTTAGATAGTAGTATGCGTAATAATTCGGGTTATAAAGAGATCAGACTTCCTACCTAGTCAACAAACTATGAGCTAGCAGGGAAAATAAGTTTCTCGAAACAAACTGAGAGACCATATGTAGGGCTAGAATTTGTTTGTGATGTATAATTTGCACTTTGGTTAATTTGAAATTAAATTTTACAAAAAAATTAAAAAGATTTTAGAGTTGTTGTCAGATTTTAAATGGTTTGACCGCCATAGAGAGAACGGTCAGATTGGTGATGGGCAGTCTAAAAGTCTTGTTGAGGGCACCTAGACATATATGAGGTTTTCAGAGAATTTCTGGAGAGATTAGACATATCTAAGGTACCTACGACATAGTTGGAGTGTGAAATTGGATTTTGAGCTAATTTGTGTGTGTTCACGGCATAGGTGTTGTCTGTTGGGTTGTATTATGTTGTATATTTTGACTAATGTGAATCAAGTGCATAGAACTTGTACTTGGTATGGTTGTTTAGTCTTTAAATGTGCAGGTGGCTTGGAGAACGTTAGCGATCAATGGCTATAGATCGGGATTAGACAGAGGAGCTGAGATCCGTACGGTTGTGTAAGTCCAGATGAGACTATGTGGCTTAAGTAGGAGCATAGAGAAGATAAAGATCGCGAAGAGATAAGTTGGTGCATGTGGTGCGACAAAGTGACGAGGTCAATACACATAGAGATGGTTCGGGAGAGACCAAATGCGTGAGATGTGACAACTAGTTATTGGGCACTAGGGCTATGTGTCAAAATATGTGGAGATACTTTGAGGTGAAGATAAAAATAGAGTTAAAAGAAGGTGCCTAGAAGCTTCATTGAGGATATTATGGTAGTTAGCCAAATACCATGTGTCTTATCTCGCTTTAGCGCACGATATCTAGCAGACTCTCGCTGATTACCGTGAGGGTTCTACAACCATTAAGGAGGTGTGTTAGAACCAGTTCAAGAAAGAATATCAGAAATTCGAGATGAGATCTGGAGAGTCTTTGGCAGTGTTATCATACCTGAATCAGCCATCGATCTGCTCGAGGTCTCGGGTCACTGACCCGGTGGTCGGACTATTGGGTAGCCAGTCAGACCGCATATTTTAAAATTAATTTTTCATAACTATATATATAATCAACAATATAATAATAGAAATAGTAATTAAAGAAAGTGAATAACAAATAACAAATAGCCAGTGATGCTCATAGAAACAACCATGAGGCCCATGACCACTAAGCAATAAAGTCATGTATAAGTCGATAAGATAAAATCAAGTAGGAACGTGGTGAAACCACAGCATCCTAAAATCTCATATATATTATTCTAGCTAACAAATTTGTAGGTAAATAACCACTTTTTCCTAGTAGCTCTCAAAAGACACGTATCACCATCATTTTCTTTTGAAAAGTTCTTTAATTTGAGAGTAATGTTGTCTTTTGGCCTCACGGACAAAACTCGGCTGGGTCGATGCAAACCGGCTGAGTGAGCCGTGTCACTTAAAATCCGGTCGGGTCGATCGGGTTTGCTCAGGTAAATTACATGAACGGTCCCTGTGAGCGTGACTGGCCCGATGTAGCTTCTGGGTTTGGGTTTTTTCGGTCCAATCATGGGTTGGTCCAGGTCTAATAACCATGATCTTTGGATGAGTTTTTTGCCCGCTTTCACAAGATCCTCAGTGACTTGCGTACTGTCGACATGGTATATTTTGACTTTGAAAATGAATGTCAAGTTCTTGGAGCCTTTGACATGTTAGTTTGGGAGATAAATACCACTTTCATTAATGACACGAGCGAGCTCATCTTGGATAAGCTTTATTCAAGGTTGAAAACTCATTAGATCAACTTCATCTCTCGTAAGAACAAGTCACAGTCAGTGGCACTTGTGACTGATCCCAGTAAGAGTCCTTCTGTCTCAGTTGAAGGTATTTTTAAATTTTTCTTGTCTGCTTTTGCATGCTATGGGTGATAATTAGGTTGAGCTGCTCTCTGAGGATGATCTAGCCCTCATATCCACCAAGTTCACTAGAGCATTAAGCATTATGAGAATGAGAAAGAGAGGAGGAGGAGGAGGTCCAATCTGGTGCTTCGACCGTGGTGAGCTCAACCACATTAAGACCTAATGTCCTAAGGAAGGAGTATCGCAAGCATCCACCACATCAAGTTGCCAAGCTAAAGAAGCATAACTATCGTAAGGTAGTCCTTCGGGTCCTTTCCACTCTCAAGCATCTTAACTTGAGTGACTTGGACTCGAGGACCAAGGAGGAGGAGTTTAGAGGCAAGAAGAAGGCGGATGGCTTCACTGGCATGTGTTTCATGGCTAGCACTGATGATATCTCTATCGGATCCTTTCCGCTCATGAGTAGCTTGAGCAACTTGGACTTAGGGACCAAGGAGGAGGAGGAGTTTCGAGGCAAGAAGGCGGCGGATGGCTTCACCTGTATGTGCTTCATGGCAAGCATCGATGACATCTCTATCGATGATCTCTAAAATGGCCCTAATGAGGTAAATGCCACATAAAATGAGATGTCATGTGCTGTAGTTCGGCTAGTTGAGGGTTTGAATGCTGAAATTGCTAGGCTTAAATCTCTAATTCATGATGATGATAATTATGAATTTTATCTAGTTCTTCATTCTGAGTTGTTTTACTAAGATAGACTATACAAATATGAGTTAAAGTTTAGACTAAAGCTTGGGAGCAGGTGTATTTGGCTCCTAGTCTAAAACTTGTTCTAGCAAGATAAGCCATTTGTCTAGTCAATTGCAATATTCAAATAGGCTTTTAGCTTAAGTGAGTCACATTAGAGCTCTTTAACATATTTCTTGTCTGACTTAGCATCTTAGCTCATTTTGTACTTTACCTTGTCATGACTCAAATTAGGATCCCTCTCGCTATACTTGTGATTTTGAGACAAAATTACATATTTTTAATCCATGTAATCACCTCTACCCAGTCTTGGCTTGCTTTGCTATATATGCTGTCACATGATTCTACAAGCTAATTAGCATGGCTTAGTGAAATACCTTTTAATTGATTTGGATAATTTTCAAAGCTCTCAATCCAACTAAAAGCTAAAAATTTTCAAAAATAGTCGTGTTTGCCTCTTACTCTTCATTAACTACTTCCTTTCTTTACTTAATGAATTCATTTCCAAAGAAGAAGATTGTGGCAAAAATGTATGAATCGGGCCAAGGGGGGAGAAAATGGTGGAGTTTTGGTTTTTTGAGCTTTATTGCAAAATTTTGATTTGCATAGGTTATTTTCGCCATGACTAATGTCAAAATAAACAATTGTTCTTTCATTTAGATTTAGAGCGAGAATTTTCCAAGTTTAAATGGTTAAAGTGCTTATGTTGAAAACATTCTCTTCTAATTTCTATAACCAACTCAACTTTTTTTTAGCTCACTTGACCATTTTCGACTTCACTTCTTGATCCAAGTTGAGTTCGCGTTTGCAAAGTTCTCTTCTAATTTCTATAACCAACTCAACTTTGTATTTTTTAAGAGTTGCCAATGTGTTCATCAAGAGGAGATTGAGATACCATGTGAATGTCTAGAACTTATTTGTGATGAACAATTGGCATTTTGGTTGAGTTTAAATTGAATTTTGTAAAAGTTTTAGAAAAGTTAGATTTCAGAGTTGCTATCAAGTTTCAGGCAATCTGACCGGACCTAGGATGACGATCAAACCCACCTTGATTTGTTCATCAGGGTTTTGTGCCTAGCGGTCTGACAGCCATAGGGATGACGGTCTAACCAACCAATGGTCGATGATCTGACCTTCATGGGGAGAGCAGTCAGAGTGGTGGTGAGTGGTCTGGCCGATCGTGGCACGACGGTCAAAACGGCTTGTCGAGGGTAGACATGTCTAGGGATGTCTAAGGGTGCCCTAGACATGTCTATAGTGTCCAGAGAGTTTCGAGAGGGACTTGACATGTTTGGGGTACCCAAGACATATCTAAGTTGTTGATGAAATTAGATTTTGAGTTGGTTTAGGTGTGTGCAAGGCATGGTTGCCATTTGTTGGGTTGTGTTGCATGGTGTATATTTTGACTATCATAAGTCGAGTGTATAGAACTTATAGTCGAGATGGTTGATTTTTTTGGATGTGCAGGTGGCTTAGTGAACATTAGTGGTCGACGGCAATGGACTGGGATTAGGCGTGGTGAGCTGAGGTTCATGCGGTCGTGTAAGTCCGGGTGAGACTACGTGGCTCAAGCGAAAAATACAGAGAAGACAAGGATTGTGGAGATGTGAGTTAGTGCATATGTTGCGCCAAGTGACTAGGTTGATGCACATAGAGACGGTTTGGAGGAGACGGGTGATCGGATGTGTAAAGATGTGACGGTAGTCATTGGACACTACGGGTTACGTGTCAAAACATACGGAGATGGTTTGAGGTGAAAGTGAAGATGGAGTCAAGGGAAGGTATCTGGAATCTTTGTCAAGAGTATTTTGGTAATAGATCAAATATCAATTGATGTCTTGATCATAACTGCAGTACCATTTATTTGAAAACTATTCCAATTCAGGTAGAAAACCTAAATATTTAGCTGAAAAGCATGTGGTCAGTGACTCGTAATATCTGATTATTTAGGAGATATATTATAGAAAAATAGAAAACGAAATGCTACATTTTAGTAGTCATGGACTCATGTTAGGCTTCCCATGACCGTTCATCAAAAAACAAAAGAGATAATTCAACAAGGCTTTACTCGTGCTGTAATCTTCAACTTCGACATGTGTCATCATCGCCTTACAATAGGCAGGCCTGGCCAGTCATTCTTCTCAGAATTTAGATATGCATCCGTCGACACATGGAAACGGTAACGAATAATCTATTTTATTTGATATTTATATTAAAAAAATACAAATGTGGTAAGTAAAATTTGTATTTAAAAACATTTATATTCGTATTCGATAATATTCATATTTGTATTTGAGAATGTTTGTATTCACATTCGTATTTGAGAACATTGTGTTTATATTTGAGACTATTCGATTCACATCAATCTATTGTCTATGCATATCGGCCGGTACCGAAAAAACAGAAAAATACCAAATTTCAGTGTTAAAATTTGAATTTGAAACCGATAACCGAAAAAACCAGCTGATTACGATATTCGTAGGAGGATATTCGTATTCGACCGAATTAAGTACATATTTAATTTGAATTGATATTCATTATAGTATTCGATTCATATTCGTATTTGAGAATGTTTAAATGTATATTTATATTTATTTTAAAATTATAAATTTATATTTGTATTTAAAACTATTTGATCATATCTTATCTTATCCGTTTTCACCCTTAATTACATGCCCATTCGCAACCAACCAACTGTTGCTAATTCGAGAAGTGAGCTTAGCTCAGTTGGCTACTGCTCCCGAGTCCCGATGTGTATCTTCCCGTCTGAGTTTGAACTCTAGGTTTGGCGTGCGTGTTCATTTCCACGTTATATGTTCGGTGAAAAAAATATATATTTATGCTCTATAAAATATTGTATAAATTCAGAATATATTCTACGACCTTCGTTCGAAGCTTAACATGGTTTCGATAGAGTATGGTGTGTATTATATGGTGTGAGTGTGGTGCCCGTGACTGTACTCATTTGCAGTCTCAAAAAACTGTTGCTAATTCGTTTCTCTCAAAAGCAAAAAAAAAAAAAAAAACAGCAGCTAGTTCGTCCTATGTGGACTAGTGCACAGTACTAGTACTCTACACTGTTTTGGGAAGCACGACGTCACGTTGGAACAGCTAATGGGACTGTTTTTTTAACGTGGTTTATGGTTTTTAACTGTTCGTAAAAAAAATATAGAGATATATTTTTACATGTGATTTTAGTTGATATAGATGAAGTTGCTATTGTGTCTATTATAATTAATTTATAGACTTTATTTTTAAAAAGATATTTAGTTTGAAATATAATTATCGGAGAAAAAAGCAAAAGTTATAGGTTAGAGGGCCGAAAAAGATCACAGGGTAGAAGGCCGAAAGAAGGCCCAACGACGAGGACTCGCTGGTTGGCTAGCTAGACTATGGGGGTGATCGGAATAGCGATGATTTTTGACTTTTAGCTGAAAAAACACTGTAGTTGAGTTAGTAGATAGTGTAGTGAATAGTGAAAAAAAACTAAAGCTAGAAACTGAAATCGAAAAAAGCTGAAATGATCAGAGCCTATGAGTATGGGAGAGCTACATTACTTCACAGGAGTAATTTGAGTACAAGTACACCAATCACAAATCCTGGCAATTATGGCACTCCACTTGTTTGGTGGAACTGAGCACATTACTCCCACCACAGTTACGACTAACCGCTCCCTCCGATTGACGGAAACAACTCGTTTTGGTGCAGTTAAATTTAAAATCTTTTAAATTTAGATTTTATAAATATATTATAATAGTAATTAATTATCAAAGTTATATTTTAAGGATCGTGCACATGTTTAAAACGAATTGTTTTTATTAGCTGAAGGGAGTAGTTGTATGCATTCCACGGCGCTTTTTATTGAGTTGTATACTACCAAACAAGCAGC
This sequence comes from Melocanna baccifera, assembly GCA_036346265.1. Lineage (NCBI taxonomy): Eukaryota > Viridiplantae > Streptophyta > Magnoliopsida > Poales > Poaceae > Melocanna > Melocanna baccifera. The sequence goes on along the minus strand of CM070697.1, from coordinate 4,213,098 downwards.
AAAACCAGTAAACCACCATGGTACACGCCGGAGTGGAGAGCACATGTTTATGGTCAGAAAATGGCTAGCTCACAATAGTTACAGTTAGCTAGAGAGAGAACCAGTTTCCTCTTCTTTGGCTCTTTTTTTTTTTGCTAATTCCTTACGGCGTTTGATTTATTTATAGTAATTAGTTTTTAAATGATATTTTTTAGATATAGTCTTCAAGTCGATTGTATTAACCCTGTACCGATTTATCTATATTGATCAAAATTGCGCATAAATATCTCTCTGTATACTTTCTCACATAAATATCTAAAATTCAAAAATGTAAATCCTAAATTATAAACTGCAGACTAAAAAACCAAACCCTTTGCCTTTCATTTCCAATTGGATGAAAGGTTAGCTGAATGGATTGGAAGCTGGCAATTCATGGCCCAAGTCAAGCCCACACGGCTCCAATTTTGTGTGTCCTCATCGTACGGTGCCGCGCCCCCTCCGCTGAGATCCAACGGACGCCTGGTAACCCGGCCGGAAACACGACAATTATTGCTTAGGCTGATAAGTCTGTGAGACTGTAAGCGTCCCCACTACCCGATCCACCGCCCCCTCGGCGAGCGGCACGCTCGGATCGGAACCCCACCCCCCCTGCCCCGCCGCCGCCCACCTCCCGAACCCACCGCCACCGCGCCGGGCTGGGAAGCAGCCAATGGCGACGGAGTTGGTCCCCGTGGTGGACCTCCGCGTGCTCTCGCAGTCCGACCTGGACGCCCTCGCCGCCGCCTCCGCCCACGCCGTCGCCCCGCGGAGCTGCCCCGACGCCGACCCCCTCCCGCCTCTCAAGATCGACCGCGCCGTCTTCAACGAGAGCGCCGGATCTCGCAAGCAGACCTTCTCCCGCCTCCGCCTCGCCGCCGCCTCCCCCTCCGCCCGCCCCACCGCCCCGCCGTCCGCACGTAACGACCCCGAGAACCACCTCATCGCCTACCACCTCCGCCGCCTCTTCACCCGCGACGACCCCTCCCTCCCGCCCCCGCCCGAAACCCTAGCCCTACCCGCGCCCTCCCCTTCGCCTCCCAGGTCGCCGTCTCCCGACCCTGACCGGGAGACTACGAACTACAAGGGGGTTTCCGTTGATCTGGTCAGGCTCGCGGGGACGGTGGACCCGTACGACGGGGAGCTAAGGAGGCGGACGGCCGGGCTGATGTCGGAGTCGGAGCTGATGGGGTTCATCAATGGCCTGGCGGGGCAGTGGGTGAGCCAGAGGCAGCGGAGGAAGTTTGTGGACGCGGCGTTCTTCGGGGATCACCTCCCCCGCGGGTGGAGGCTGCAGCTCGGTCTCAAGCGGAAGGAGCGCATTGCCTGGGTGCACTGCCTCAGTTACGTGAGGTTTGTCACTTTGCCTTGTCACACTTTCCCTATAAATGATGATATCTTAGTGGGGGTGGTATCAATAACTTATAATTAGGTAACGATCCGGATGCTTCCTATGGTGTGTAGTGGTGTGATAGTGTACGCTGATTTATACAAGGATGCACGATGGATTTGGTTTCTGAATACATTTTAGCCCTGGCAGTGCTGTCAATTGGTGCAATGGTGCTACCTAACCTGTGCGTGAGTTTATCAGGGGTGGAAGCTTTTGTTTGAATGATAGGTTCTCGTTAATTATAGCACTTTGGATGTCATTCACTCATCCTATGGAATGTACGCTTCCTGACTAGGAATACCTTTTATGTTAATAATGTTATTGCACAACCATGCAATAAATAAATAACCCCAAAGGAACACTGAACAGCGATGCTAGTTAAATCATAATTCTGAGTTTTCTGGAATGCAAAGATTAGCTGGTGCTTTTTCATGGTATAGGAGCAGCATTCAGCGGTGCTGTTTTAAGATACAAGCAATAGCAGTTTATGCCTATGAATAATCTGCTCCTTTGCTTTGCACGCTTCTTTCGTATGTAGTGTCTATTGCATGCATAGTATGTGTGCATTGCAGCAGCACTGTCTGACCATGTCCGGGTTGATGCTTGTTCAGATCATAGGGTGTTATTATATTAATAGCTAAAGCATAAAGGGATAAGTGTTCTGCTGTATATGTCTGTATGATATTTTAAGGGCATTAACATAATACTTTTTTAGGGAAAATTTGTTTCTGCCACTGGGTTTTCTCAGTGGCATGTGGCCCAGACCCCACGTGTTAGTGATAGAGCCAGTGGAAAAAACAACTAATGACATGGCTTAGTCTGCTTGAAATGACACCCAAAACACTTGAGCATTCCAATCATCTTAAATTCTGAGATATTTCCACCGTATGTACTCAGATGTACCATTCTGTATTTCTGATGAACATTTTTGCTACAGTAATACTAAAGATTTCTCATCATTAAGCTGTTTGATTCAGGAAATTGCCTGAAATTAATTTTCTATTTTGAGACTACTATTTTTTTGGCTGCTACAGAACAATGTCCAATAGTCCATGCTGTTGGCTTTTCACATTGTTGATGTTTGTTTCTTGGAAAGTCTAGTTGAGACAGTAGACGCTTTTAGAAATATGCTTCATTTTATCTACCATGTATGTGTTGCTCAGTGGATGTATTTTGTGAATTCTTGCAACATTTCAGTCTGGCCAGGCCAATTGTGTTTTGCATGTCATCTTTCTTAAATGTTTCTCTACCCCAGCTAAATGTGCAAATCATACTTTCCAGCCCCAAAGGAAATCAATTTGCTACTTGCAAAGAAGTTTCGGTGTATCTTATGTCGCTTCTTGGGTATCCGGAGTCCCAAAGAGTTACTATTCAGCATGACAGCACAGGACAGCATGACGTTGGTGATGATGATGTAAGTTTAAAGTGTATGTCACTTTATTTTGTGTACTTGAGTTTGCTAGTTTAATTTGTGGAGTATGTGACAGGCTGTAGGTTTCCAACATCAAATTGGTTCAAGTGTGGATGACCAAAATGTATTGCCAATTACTTTTGTTACTTTTCCCAGCCACTCCAGTGATCCAAAGGATAAGGATGAAAGGAATATGGATGCAGCAAATGCTTATGAATGCCAGAAATGCAATTTAACTTTTCATGATCAGAGTGCCTATGCGCAACACCAGTTGTCATTTCACAGAATGCGTGCTAAGAGGCGCAGGACTGGCAAATTTGGTGAGCCAGTAGTAGGCAAAGATGGAAAATTTGAATGCCCAATATGTTGTAAGACCTTTGAAGAGCAATCACGGTACTTTGGCCATGTTGGGGCCCATGCAAGGTATCAAGGGCTGACTCCTGAAGCACTCTTAGATAAGACCTCATCAGGAAAGGTAGTTAGCGATTCCTTGGCAGATATGTCATTTAGCCTTCAGGAGTTGACTGGATCACCCGAACAGAACAAAATTTCTGCTGGTGAAGCAGGTTCTCAGCATCACAATTGTTCAAATAGACATGGGGACAATAGCTCAAAAGTAGTAGAACTTTTTGGCACAAATTGTTCGGATAATTTCAATAGGCCTAATGAAGTTTGGCGTAGACCTGAAGAGATTCCTCCCATTACAGATGCTCCAAGTGCATACCAATGTACAAATAATACTATGAATTGTGCTGATGTGGCAATTCCAAAAATAACTTCTCAGTCCAGTGATCATCTGGATGGCAGGATTAATGGCTTTGCTGAAGTAACTGGTTTTATTGATCAGGCGGGAAGTCACCGTGTTTTCAGACCTACTTTTAGAGCTGCCAACCATTATGAGGACCAGATTATTGATCGTGGCATGGCTGCTTCAAAGCATGGTGAGGTCAATAACACTGTGAAAGCAAGAGATGTCAACCTTAATTCACGCTTAGACACGATATCTTTCCCTATTGCTAGTGCAAACAATGAAACATCAACTGCCCTTGATGAAGCTAATCGATCATCCATTACTGGAAAATGCTTTAGTGGCAGTTTTAATAATAATGATGGTGCGTCAACTGCATCTTCCTGTTCTGGATCAAACAATAAAATATCTAGTTCCCTTGGTGTAGCTAACAGATCCTCTAGTGCTGCCAGATGCTTCAATGCTAGTTATGGTAATGATAATGGTGCTTGTAAAGCTAACATTTTTGGCAACAAGAACAATACCATGGTGTATCAGTCTAATTTGAGCATGCGCCCTGTGTCTCCTGTGGCAGCTAATGTGGATCATTTTGCTTCCCGTACGATGCATTCTAAAAACAGTGACAAAGAGCGTGCATATGATAACAAGGAACGAATGGATAGCATGCAGAACAGAACAAGTAATGAAGCTGGGTTTGGTGTTGGAGCTTATAATAATGACGTCTTTACTGGTGACATCACTGAAAGGAGTCTTGCCCAATTTAATAATTTCAGTCACATGAAAGGCAATATTTCAAGCCACTGTTCACTGTCTGAATCAAACACTCTGACAGCGAGTAACTTAACCAAGGGAAGTGATGTCAACTGCATGAAGGGTTCTTTTGTGAATAAGAGTGATGCCAACTGCATGAAGAGTTCTTTTGTCAATAGATCCATCAGCAACAATGAAGCACATGGGTCTGTGCTTGAGGTGATGGGAAAGTCTAGGAACGATATGCAAAATCGTTACAATGATTGTGCTTCTGGTTGCGACCCACTTGCTGCAGCTAGAACTAGTCAGAATGTCAATGGACTTATGTCTATGCAGGCCAATTTTGATAGCATGTCATCTCTGGTTCATTCTGTTGGTGATGTTCCAATGAGAAACACAACCCAAGATCAGGTAAATTTCGCAAGGTGTTGTAGGCTAGATAACTCTTGCGCTGTTTTACAATGCTTTGATTTTTGTTTGGGGGCAGATGTAGTAGAACCATACTCATATAATACCTACTTAAAGTATTATTTTCATTAGGCCCTTTCTTTCAACATAAACCAAGCAATAGAATTATATTATGAAAAATGTACTTTGGATTATTAGTTGATTTGTTCCTGTTGTGGTATGTGACTGGTTATGAATGATTAAAGGAAGAAATAAATGTTGCTCTTTTGCTTAACCATTCAGAAATCCATTCATGTGAATGACCTTTTAATTGGTGAATGTAAAACCAGTTCAGTTGCCTATTTTCAAAACCAAAAATCCTATTTTCAAAACCAAAAAGCTAAGTATTAATCTGGTGCATTATACCTTTTCTCAATTGCTATAATAACTGGGCTGACCTGTTCCACCATTTAAAGAAGTTGGATCGGATATGTACGCCACATTTTATGAAGCTGATTTGGCTGGAAAAACCAAAAGTAGGCCTAATTCAGTTCATTTCAAGAAGTTAGATAAGGGATGAACACCACACACGATTAAACCCAGTTGAACTGGATGGTTTTGATCTGAACCAGCTTGGTTGACTTGGTTTTTACTAAATTGCATTTAATCTGCAATAATTGTTATATTATTAACTAATGTGCTGGAGGAATCAAACCCACAACCTTTGCATGGGGGCAGAACTGCACTGGCCAGTTCAAACATCTATGGTATCTGATATTTGAAACAAAAATGGAAATTTGTAAAGCAATTACTGTTCTATTATGCAGAAGCATAAACACCGCCACACAAGCCATTGATGTTAATAATACGAATATAATACAGCTTTGATCTTCTAACATGTTTTAGCAACAATATATTATTACACGTACAGTTTATGTTATATGTCTACAGAAATGTGTTCTGTTGGCAGAGAACATATACAATCTTTATTCCATACTAACACACATATAATGCATATTTTAATATGATACTTCTAAATGTGCTGTTTGACTGGTGAGATGGCCCACTTGTCCAAATGTGGAAAAAATATAAGTTTTCTGAGTTGATTGGTGATCTGGTTCTCATAACTATTGTGATTATCTTTTGGTGTAGATCTTTAGTTGCTTTGTTTCAGTATTGTTACAATATCTTTGTGCTTGATCTCGTTAGTGCATAGAGTAATTTTTCCCTCACGAACAATATGACCTTCTTTCATGCTGAATACCCATGTGCTAATTTGATTCTTTTAAAAACAGTGTGATTTGCAACTTGGATTTGGTGGCCAGAAGCAGCACATATTTCCTGGTTATGGAGATCTTAGACCGGCTGCAGCTGGATCCCCTCTGCTTGGGAGCATGGCCAGAAATAATTCTTTACCCACTGGATCCTCACAGTTTGGGAGCATGGCCAGACCTAATTCTTTGCCTACTGGATCCTGTCAGTTCAGCAGCTTGGCCAGTCCTAATTTTGTACAAACTGGATCCTCTCAGTTTGGGAGCGTGGCCAGACCTAATTCTGTGTCTCCTGCTGAATCCTCTCAGTTTGGGAGCATGGCCAGGCAAAATTTTCTAAGCACACCCAAGCCAACTCTAGTGCTGGGCTATGCGCCACAGATGGGAAGTGGCCCCCCTGTCCAGTTAGGATGGGATCTGTCCTTGTCAAGGATGGTCACTGGAGGCATGCTCACGTGTGTATGTGTGTGTTGCAACAGCCAGTTCCACCATTTTGGCACCATCGATGAACAGCAGGCTGGTTCTTTTGGCTTCATTTGCCCAGCATGTAAGGATAAGATATCTGGTCAACGTAATATGCCCAACAATGGTTCATGGCAACCTTGAGGTGCTGTGGCTGTTTGTCGACCATCTCTATTGGTGAATCTGAAGAATCTTGGTATGTGGTTTTTGTTCCCGTATCTGTCAAGTGTTGAAAATTATCTGCACTGACCTGCCCCCAAAGTCGAGCGCTATCTAGGAATGATGTGTATTTGGTAGACTCCATGTTCTCTTAAAGTGTGTAAAGATCCATTTCAAGAGACTAACGAAGGTGTATCTTTTAGAAAGTTGGATCTTGAGATAAAGAAAATGGTAGGAGCTAGAATGTAAGATATATGACTTAATGAGAGTATGCTAGTTGGCCAGTACAGGAATCAGCTGTTTGGAAGTAAAGAAAGAATGGAGCTATCTTTTTTTTTTTGAACTTAGAGAATGGAGCTATGTAGACTTAAACCGCTTACATTTACTAGGGGGATATTTGTGCAAATGAATCTCCTAAGTTTGCTACCCACATAAGATTCTGGCAAATTTTAGTATTGGCTTCACACAGTCTTCCAGAGTTCCAATAGGCTCCGTAGGATCAAGGACCTGTCGCACAGATATAGCTCTGGTGTTTAGAGAACAAATTGGCAAGCTTGCAGACGTGTGGTTACAATCTGATAGAAATCCTAGGGCTATATGGATTTTTTCCTCTTTGACCTCTAACTGTGATAGGCATTATCTTTGTTTAAGAACGTCCTCGATCATCTGAAGATAGAAAGCTTTTAGCTTGCTCCTCCATGTTCGGGATTTGTTCAACCTGCTAATTGTTAGCTCACACTGAAGATCTGCTTAGTCAAGCTGAATTGTTCTCCAAATAAAAATAAATAGCGTATTTGGTGCTAAAATTTTTAAAAAAGAAAGGAGGCTAGGAGGAGAGACGTCCCTCCGACTTTACCTTCTACGGCTAAATAAGACATCTCACTCTAGCCATCCGACCCAGGAGAGCTCAACGCCTAAAGGAAGCCCGTCTCCAGCTTCGGCTTAGCTAGAGCATCAAGTACAAACTCAGCTTAGACTTGCTGGGCTCAGTCTGGAGCTCTAGCCTTTCAGGTGCGGTTTCATTTTAAGGGGGTGATCGGAATAGCGATGGTTTTTGGTTGAAAAAACACTGTAGCTGGCTGAAAAACACTATAGCTGAGTTAGTGGATAGTGTAGTGAATAGTGAAAAAAAAGCTAAAGCCGAAAAAAGCCGAAACGATTAGGGCCTAAATTAGGAAGCCAATAAGGTGAAGCTGAAACTTGGCAAACCTCGTATAGAGGTTCGATCACGATGAGCTGACTTTGAGACTTTGCCACCTGTAACACTCGTATAGATTTGATGTTCGACGACGATACTCAATACTGGCGTACACCGTGCGGTACATGTGCACACGATGGTCTTTTTTTAACTACGACTTATAACTTTGAGTTAGAATTTATTAGTTTAATAAATAATAATTATTAAGAGAAGTTAAAACCGCTGAAAAGACACGCCTGAGTAGCCGAGTAGCAGGCCTCGTGGCCGCATGGTATCATCGTGTTGCCGCCTATCGGGCCGTTCGTATATGAGGCTGACCTTGATTTTATGCCAGCCTGCACGTGGGGCTCGTGTCAGGTTTAGCAGATCGGCAGGAGCTTCAAGTAGATTTCGGCAATCAAGCAAACGGGTAGCCGACTCCACTTAAGACTCATCAGCGGACAGGATTCATCCGAGAGAGGACATAAGTTTCATCGTACGGTTTTGAGAGAATTCTGTATTTACTATTTACTTTCATCTAGTTGTCATTTACTTGATGTTATCCGAAATGTCTAAAGCAAAACTCGGTTACAGACATTATCTTTACTACATGTAAAAGTGAACTGGAAGGAGGGGAATATATAACCCTCGATTACTGAATGGAAAGGGTAAGAAAGGATCAACTCATTATTGTTTTTTAGTTTTGGTAGCTTAGAACCCTTGCCACTACTCTACTATTCCCCAACATTTCTTTTGGATTCGATCCCCGAATCCCTATTCTGTGTCTCGCTTCATTCTGAGGCCTGACAAAGGTATCCAGGTTGGTTCTCGGAGCTTCGATTTGATTTGGGTGAAAGTTTGGGTGAACGAGTTTCTTCTTGTAAAATCCCTGAGCCCGACTCGATCGGAAGTTTGGAGGCGAATTTTCTACAAAATGGATTTGAGTTGGTAGATAGGCTGTAAAATCCCCAGATCTGGTGAAGGCGGAGGTGTAGATCTACTATTCTTATGGTGGTGACCACTCGTTCTCAATCACAAGATCCATGGCTGGAAAAGAAGAGGTGACGGAGATTAGAAGTGAGATTGCGGCATTGAAAGAGGATATTGCAGAGTTGAAGAACAAACAACCAGAGATCTCAAAGATGAAAGTAAGGATGACTCAGATGTGGACAAAGGTGATGGGAGGAGAAAATTATGTTGGCCCTGCCAAACCGGGCTCACAAGGGGTGAATCAGACCGCATTCCCAGGTGTCAACCTAGTGGAAGGAGCAGAAGTTCTACCAGCAAATGCTAATGAAAATAAGGTAATTTCCCATGCACAAATGGTTACTACTGTCTCTAGTGTTGGTACCATTCCTTTGAGAAGAACCCAAGAGGTGCAATTCATGATAGAACCAAATGTAGCCGGTCATGAATACTATCAAGTATTTTTTGATGTTGTTAGACTGACTGTTAATCCTGCCATTCATCCCACATCCAATGTAATGAGTGGTTTGAACAACCCTCCACTGCAGCAGTTTGTACCCCAATTTTGTATGGGTAACACCCCGAGTTATGCAAATTTTTACCCAAGAGTATAGGTGCTTGATTCACAAAGGCGTCAAATCATAAATCCTAACAATCATAGTGTTCCATATGCGGAGGCTATAATCAAGGGATCCAGATTGGAGATTCCATTGTTTGATGGGGAAGATGTTCTCAATTGGTTGAAATTGTGTGAACAGTTTTATACTTTATCAGGGACACCCGTAGAGTAATAGGTAGGACTAGCCATGGCTCATTTTCAAGGCTAGAATGCTATTTAGTTTAAGGGAGTGGGAATTCCATGTGGAGTACTAACTTGGCCATAATTTTGTTCTATGTTCAGTGATCGTTTCTTTGGTGCAAGTGCCCATGAAACAGTGGAGTCCCTACAAAATATCAAGCAATATCAAAACACGGTATCAAGCTATATCGATAAGTTTGAAGAATTTATGGCTCTGGTTAAAAGAGACCATCCATATTTGCAAGAACATTTCCTACTAAGCTATTTTATTGGTGGATTGAGGGGGGACATTAAGCATGATGTGAGTGAAAAAAGTCCCCAGGGTTTGATGGAAGCATATTGGTATGCTAGGGTATATGAGAAGGCTTTAGCTGCCCGAAGAACCAATCTAGTGGGGAGCTTGAACAGAAGCAAATTTAACATGACAAACCCATCCAAATGGGCTGAGCAGAAGATGGTAAACCCTGTTAAGAGTGAAAATAATAGAGGACTATAGACAAGGATAAGAGGCATGTTGGTACTATCAAGAACCTTGGAACTCTCAAAACAAGTGTAAAGTAAAGAGATCTTTACATGCCTTGCTCACAAGAGGAGATGAGGAGGAGGAAGAAGAAGGCCTGGATGAAAATGAACCAGTAGTGGAGAATGGGTATGTTACAGCACCAGGCAGTCCAAATCATCCTGAAGAAGAGGTAAAATTGATCCAAATCTCTTCTCATGCAGTTAAAGGGACCATTGGTCCTTCAACTTTCTCTTTAATCCTGAATATTGGGGGGGGAGCGATTGTACTGGTGGACAATGGGAGCACGGATATCTTTATGAATATTGATCATGCATTGAAGCTTAATTGCCACATGAAGAAAACCATCAGGAGAAGAGTTACAGTTGCTGGCAGGGGAGAGTTGGTGTCTGAAGCCATGGCTATTGCTGTGGAATACAAAATACAAGGAACTTGTTTTACAAATTCTTTCAAGGCATTGAGTTTGCAGAGTTATGATATTATTCTCAAGTTAGATTGGATATATGAACTCAATCCTATTTGTTTGGATTTGAAGGACAGACTATATCCATCACTAAGGGCAAAGAAACAATTCTGTTCCAGGATCATACCTTACTGACTAAGCATTACAATAAAGGGTCTAAAAAACTAAAAAAAGATGGTTCTAAAGAAAGTTGTGGGCTATGTCATACAGGCTAATATACCGAAGTGCCAAGAAAGTACTGCAGAAATTGAAAGGAGAAGTGGAATAGAGGACATCATTTAGCAGTTTTAGGACATTTTTCAAGAGCCACAGAGGCTACCTCCTCATCGATGTTGTGATCACATTATTCCCCTGAAACCTAGATCTGACCCATCAAATTTGAGACCCTACAAAGTTCCGCATTACCAAAAAGAAGCCATAGAGGAGATCATTAAGAAGCTGATAGACTCTTAAAGAAATTAGAGCCAATCTTAGCCCCTACTCATCCCTGGATGTCATGGTGAGAAAAAAGATGGAAGTTGGAGACTTTGTGTGGATTACCGACAATTAAACTCTAGAACCATCAAGAACAAGTTTCCCATGCCTATTATTGAGAACCTTTTGGATGAGCATTATGGAGCATATGTATTTACTAAGCTAGACTTGAGGGTCGACTGTCACCAAATAAGAATAGGAGAAGAGGACATTCACAAAACAGCCTTCAAGACCCATATGGGGTATTATGAGTACACGGTGACGCCTTTTGGCCTTACAAATGTCCCAGCCACATTCCAATTGCTGATGAACACAATCTTTGCCGAATGTATGAGAAAGTTTGTATTGATGTTTTTTGATGATATACTAATATAGCCTTCAAGACCCATATGGGGTATTATGAGTACACGTTGACGCCTTTTGGCCTTACAAACGTCCCAGCCACATTCCAATTGTTGATGAACACAATCTTTGTTGAATGTATGAGAAAGTTTGTATTGGTGTTTTTTTGATGATATACTAATATATAGTGGGAACATGGAAGAGCATAGGGAGCATTTGAAGAAGGTTTTTCAAATTTTGAGGCAAAATCAACTGTCAATAAAGCTAAGTATATGTACCTTTGCTACTAATCGGGTGGAATGTCTAGGACATGTCATATCCTAAGGAGTCACCACGAATCCAAGCAAGATTGAGGATATTATTAATTGGCCTACTTCCACTAAAATCACTAAATTAAGGGGATTCCTAGGATTAATAAAGTACTACCGAAGGTTCATCAAAGATTATGGAAAAATTTGCAAACCTTTGCATGAGATGCTCAAGAAAGTTATGACTTCATGCCCAGTGTTAGGGTTAACAAATTTCCATGAACCCGTCACCATCGAGGTTGATGCTTGTGGGATTAGTTTGGGGGCTGTTTTGATGCAAAAGGGCAAGCCATTAGCTTATTTCAGCAAAACATTGGGGGCAGAAAGCTGCGTCAAAATCCATATATGAAAAAGAGGCAATGGCAATCCTGGAGGCCATCAAGAGATGAAGGCATTATTTGGTGGGAAATTGAAATATCCTGATTTTCAGAGTTTATTTAAAACTTTTAAAATAAAATTCACCATTTGAATTTTTTTGGAATTAATTAAAGGTTAAAATAAATTTTCATTAATTAAATTGATTTAATATGACTAAAGTAAACATCAAATTTTAAAAAGATTTTCATTAATTTTTGTTGGGTTCCTTGTGCTACAAGGAATTTTTTGTATTTTCTGTGATTTTTCTGGATTTATTTGCTATTTTCTAGACCTCTTTGATTTTATTCAAATTCTGAAAATAGAAAACCCTAAAACCAATTGGGCTGAGCCCATCACTGTTCAGCCAGCCCAGCCACCATCCCTTCTTGCCTTGCCACGTGTCGGCCATCACGACCCCTCAACACTGTTCATCGGTGCCATTTGTGCTGGCCGATCGATCCTTTCCATTTCTCGAGTCGCACTTCGCCCGACGGAGCTACTGTTCATCTTCGTCTCTCGAATGGACTCCATCGCTGCCTCGATTCTCGTGCTCAAGCCAAACTCTCCTTTGTCTCCAAGCCAAACACCTCGACATCTATGCATAAAAGGTGGAGCCACGTCCTAGTTTCCGCACCCTGAGCCGCCTCATCGCTCTGCTTTACATCGTCGGTCCCTTCAACGAAGTTTGTGTCTTCACTGCCGAGAACATTCATCGTCTTCCCCACCACCTTTACCGTTGGCAACTTCGTCATTTCGTCCTCGCCACCGTCCGCTCGCTAATCACTGTGCGTCACCACCGGTGAGTCCCCTGTCGCCGCCATGCCTCACTATCCCCGCCGCTCAGCTTGCCGGTCCGCTGCCACCCCTCAGTCCCTAGCCACCACCGCCTCATTCCTCGTGCACATCACGTTGTTTGCTAGGATGAAGAGCCACTATCGCTTCACCTCTAGCGGCCAACTACCGAGCAACGCGTGTCGTCCCCTTCGGCTGGTCCAAACATCTTCGGCCAGTCCGATCATCCACAGCCATCCGATCATTATTGGACCATATGATTGTCATCATCATTTGGACAGTTTGATCGTCATCACTCCTTAGCTGTCCGATCATCGTTCCCTTCGGACCGTCTGAATGTTGCCACCTCTTCGGACCGTTTGATCGTAACCTACGGCCAGAATTCGCCGCGTCATTCGCCCGGTCCAATCGTCCTTGGACAAGTTAGCAGCCGAGTCATAGCCACGTGAACCCTAATCCTATGTGGTTGCCACGTGTTGTGTCACGTGGATGACACGTCAGCCAACCAAGCCATTCCGGAGCCACATCAGCATTCCATGTGTCTTGCCACGTCAGCCTTAGCCGCCACATCAGTCACCATGTCATCAGCCGAGTCACACCGTTCACTATTCCATGAGTCAAGTTTACTTTAGAATAGCTATTCTATGCACAGAGTCCACAAAACAGTAATATTTTTCAATTTTCAGCATTTATCTTTACATTTAATTTTTCAAGAGCCCGTTCTCCTCTGTTCCTAGCTCTGTTTGACCGTATTTTTTTTCTAAATTCATCTAAAATTGAGCTCTATCTTTTGGTTCTAGTTTTAAAGTTTTTAGAGTTTATTTAATTTTATTTTGTGCTTTGTTGAATTTTCTCTCTCATTAGATCACGTCTTCGACAGAGCTGAAGCAAGATTTGAAGATCAAGAGTAATTAACTAAGCAAGGCCAAAGCAAGTTAAACCTAGATTTTAAATTTATTATTTATTTATTTATTTTATTTTAAATTATCATGCATTGCTAATCCATTACAAATCCTTTTATATAGTAGTTATTGTCCACTTTGCCTTAATACCCTATTTGATAATTCAAATACCATGATTCCATTGTCAATATAGGATAAGAAATTATTTAATGATACCACACTAGTTGTCACATTGGTTGTACATTTATTATGCTTTGCTATGTTTATAGTCTCGTTGGGTTCATCATCACAAGTGATTAATTAATTAATTTGGTTTAATGAGATATTGAACCATAGTTAGTGCCATAATTATAAAATTTATATACCATGATATTAGTGTGTTATTGATATTAGTGATACAAATTTGGTTTTCACTTGGACGAATGATCGTGCAGTAAAGGGGGAAGTGTGGATTCACTTTGAGGGATGTGAAAATCTCGTCTGGGTAATGTCTAAAGACTTAACTTTGTGTGCCATTGATCTGAGTCTTACCGTTCAAATCACATGTTTAGTGTGGGATAGACCTGGCTGATTAATTTGTGATATATCAATTTGGCTATTGAGTTGAATATAGTTGCTGATTTTTATGAGGCGTAAGATAGAGCAATTATCGACTAGATGGTTAACATACTCGACGGCGAAATCTTAGAGGACGAAATTGAGTTGTGATTGAGTATTGTAGAGGCCTTGTTGTGATTTTCTTTGGCGCGAGGATAATCACATTATGTAAGTACAGTTGTGCAACCTCTGAAGAGTGTAAAACTATTCGAATAGCCATGTCTTCAGTTATGGATAATACTTGAGGATTTCACACGAAGGGCAGATGTTTCATAAAACTGAGTTGAGATAACTTTGGAAAGTAAATGGTTAGTTCACTAGTGGTTTAATTCGTGAATGGTTAGTTCACAAGTGATTCATTTGGTAGACGGTTAGTTCACTTGTGGTTCATTTAATTCCTTTAGATATTTATTTATTATCATTTTTGTTAAAAATTGCTTTTAATCTATTTATTGTATTTACTTTAAATATTGCTTTATGCAAAATAACATTTTAGCTATCCTGTAAGTTCAAGCTCCATTATATTAGTTTTAGTGATAATGACAAATATAATTATGAGACTAATTGGTTTATTAATTATAATGTTCTTGTAGTTTCATTTAGATATAATGAATAAATGTTATTGTGAGACTAATATGTTTGAATGATTATAATATAATTTAGTCTCATTTGGATGAAATGGTAAAATCAAAGAGGGACTAATATGTTTGTCAAGTGATTGAAAGGTTTAGTCCTGAAATTCGTTTGGCTATCTGAAGATGCATGCAAATATTGATAAGAAGATCAATATGGTTCGAGATAAATGTCAACATGCATTTGAATTTAAATTCAAAAGCCAACTGTGCTCTTTCAGAAAAATCGAAAGTACCGGCGTTAAAATGGCGGAACTACCAGAGTCCGGTAGTACCAATGTGTTAACTGCGGAACTACCGGAACTCGGTAGTACTGGATGATTTCAGCGGTACATTTTTTCAGAGAGCACCCCTGTTGTGACTTGGGCTTGCCGAAATCGGTAGTAACGAGAAATACACGGCGGAACTACCACAGTGTGGTAGTGCCGCTCCAGATAGCAGTACTTCTGAGGTTCAGAAGTACCGACCTTTTCAGCGGTATATTTTTTCTAAAGAGCACCCTTGAAACACTTAATCTCTCCGAAAACGGTAGTACCGGAGTTTGAATGGCGGAACTACCGTAGAGTGGTATGACTGCAACTCCTAAGCAGTACTACCGGAGAGCGAAACTATCGGACTTATAATGGCGGCTGTATCGCACTTTAAGTTTAAAGTTTTATATTCAATTATTTGCAATTGTGGTGGTTATCTTCAATTACGAAAGGAAAGATTGAAGAATCTAGACACACTATTATGAGTTAATGGTATGTTTTGGTAATTAATGATAATCACATTATGAGACTAATATTTTTCAAGAGTTATATGAATATGTTATATTCCAAGATGATGTAGACTTTGGATGGCTTCATATGTTGAAGATCATTAAGTAAATGTTCGGGATGGAAAATGGTTTCGTGAGTTGAAGGCCATCAAAAAAAGATGCATCATGTGTTGGTGCATATCAAGATCTTGAAAAGGAGTGATCATGAGTTGATCATCAAGTCAAGAGAAGACAATAACCTATACTTGAAGTGAAGATGTGCATTATCAAGCTTCAAAGGGGATGCTCAAGGTAAAAGTATGACTAGTTAGGGCTAAAGATGTGTTTCTAGTCTTTTACCGGTCTTGGTATTTGGTTGAAAGACCGGATTGCTAGTATATGTTTGCCGTACTATTAAGAGGGGTCTTATCTAGTAGCTTGAGTCTCATCATGTGTTGATAGCTCAATCTTGCTTACTTTAACTCTCCATGGCATGATGCTATTATTTGCAAATATGTTTTACGAATAGTTGAAGCTCTTGTATCTAATCCTTGTAACATGTGACTATATTTTTACAAATGTGTTTTGCAAATGGTTGAACCCATGTACCTTTTCCTTATTGTATGATCTAAGTTTGCAAATGTGTTTTGCAAATTATTGGAGGTCATACATTATTCCTTGGCATGGTCTAAAATTATGTATTATTATTTTTCTTGGACTTAGACCATGATAGTGACTCCTTGGATCTCTTATGAATTCTGCATTGATCTAATTTGTTTGAGATCATGCAAATAGATGTGGTGTGTAGCTATCTGAATAAGCTTTCTATAAAGTCTAAAATCACTTAATTCCGACATCGAAGTTAAAAGTTATGATCGTTTTCCCGAGTGTTATCTATGTTAAAAAATAGAAGTGCGGTAGTTCCACACTGCGGTATTACCGCACTTTACACAGCGGTAGTACAGCAAAGTCTGAGTAACGGCTATTTTTCTAGCCGTTAAAATGGAGTGTGGTAGTTCCGCACTTATAATGGCGGTAGTTCTGATTTCCCTGATTTTTCGAGGGTTTGGTTCCAACGACTAGTTTTTGTGTGTGGAGTATAAATACCCACTTATGGCCTGTTGGAGAGTAATCTTTGACACCTTATTTTACTCTCTTGAGCTAGTGTAAGCTTATTTACTCAAATGTGCATATGTTGCACCTTGTGAGCAAGGAGAGAAGTCTCTAGTTGCATGTGTTACATCTAGAGGTGGATTTTGTATCCACTTGAAAGAATAGGTCTCGGCAGTACAACAGCATGCGGGACGTGAGTAATGGAAGTTGCATGTCTAACACTAGTGACGCATATTTTGCGTGAGCAGACAAGCATGCAGATTGCCACATACGAAGAAAGCATCAAACTTGCGCATGTACCATCGCATCTTGGGCATCCCGCCGCCGATGTGGTTCTGGAGCTCGTCGTAGAAGGTCTCGTCCCAGTACAGCGGCGTGTCGGCGGTGGGTGGGTAGTGCACCCCGAAGTGCGCGAAGGGGTCGTTGTAGGCCTGCCGGTGCAGGTGCTCCGACTCCAGTATGACGCCGTCGCAGTCGAAGATTAGGGCGTCGAGTGACGACGCGGACGATGGCAAGGAGGCCGAGGCGGAGACGACATCGGGCACGCGCGGCGTGGTGGGAGGATAGGGAGGCGGGAGGGGGATAGGTGGCCGGAGAAGCGTTGGCGAGCGGCGGCGGCGGTCGTGGGAAGGGAGGTGAGGAGGAGGGATGTGGAAGCCATCGGAGGCATCAGATGGATGGAGATGGAGTAGGCGCGATTGATTCAAGAATGGCTGCTTATCTATCGCTCTTTTCGCCTTCGTTTGTTTCTTATCACATTTGAGAGGAGGGAAATGCAGCAGATATGATACGAAAATGTCTACTCGTCAAATAAGCACTTTTGATTCGTTGTTCGGTAATAATCGTATTTACTTGTCGACTGACCACAATTTCACGCTATCTATAATGACAATATGAAACGATAACTAGGTTTAAGGGTTCACCGAGATGATCAAAATACATATATAATATGTTCAATTTAAAGATTAAATATAAAAATAAGTCAGGTATTCCACGTATCACATTCAAATATGGATAATATTCGTATCCGTTTAGCACCGTATTCTATATTCCACATTCGAATTCATATTCGAAAAAATCAGATACTATTCAGATCCATATTCATTTTACAATATAAATACACCTACTATTTCCACATTCACTGTCAACTACTTTTGGGCTAAAACTTATGGCTGTGATTTTTGAATTCTGATTTGTTTGTGAGAGACAGTATGCAGATATAAATAGTTGTATGTGATTTTGGTCAGTACAGTTGAATTCGATACAGTTTGTACTATAATTTACCTGAGATACCCTTAAAAAAACACATGTTTAACATTATGTTACTATTTATCCGTACAAATCGTGTTAAGGGGAAGCTTTTTTTGAACTTGACCTAAATTTGGATACCGGATAAAGGGTCTGTTCTTTTCACCTTCTCAAAACGGCTTTTAGATTTTAGTATAGTACCTAACTTTTAAACGGAGTATTTTTTTAAGATGGAGTCTACAAGTTAATTATAGTATACGTTAAAAGCACAACATCTGTACCATCCAAAATCGCAAGCGAGTATCTCTTTTCGTAATCTCTGTCGTAAATAACTAAAATTCAAAAATTTCAATCAAAAATTATAAATCGCAATAAAAAAAAAAGAACAGCAAGAACGGATAATTTGATTCGATTGACACCCGCCCTGGTGCACTTCACTCGGGTTGCACCTGCACGGCGGGCGCCCGAAAGCCACAACCCAATCCATTGCTATTAGCCTTCAAAACCGCCGCTTCCCGTCTCCCACCCCACCTCCCGCACGCTCTCCTCGACACCACAGCGCAGCGGCACAGCTGCACAAGCTACTGCTCGGGACGCTCCATGCCGCCGCTAGATCCTTCTAGAAGCTTCTAGAGAATGGATCCCGCCACGCCCCTCCTCGCCCTCTCCAAGGCCATCTCCTCCCGCTCCAAGCCCTTCCCCACCGCCTCCTCCCACCACTTCCTCCGCCGCCGCGCCGGCGGAGGTCACCTGCCTCCAGCCCCGCTCCGCCGCTCTCCCGTTGCCGTCTCCGCGGCGCGGCGCCTCGTCGTGCCCGGCGAACCCGTCCTCCTCTCGCTAGCGTGCCTCGCGCTCCGCGGCCCGGCCCCGCGCTCGGAGCCGCGCCGCTGGTTCGCGAGCGTCTCGGCTTCCTGGCTCGCGTCGATCGGTCCTCCCCGAGGCGGGGGCGGTGGGGGAAACGGCGATGGAGGGAGCGGCGGTGGAGGGAGCGGCGGTGGCGGTGGCGACGGATCGAAGCGGCCGCGAGCTTCCCAGGGGACGGCGGTGGCGGAGGATGCCTCCGGCCAGGAGGTCGATGTCATATTCCTTGACGTTGGGGTATGGTCATTGCAATCTGATCGAAAAATAGACTAGTCACATGCTAATTTGACGATGGAGTAAAATTTTGCAATCAGATGCTATTGATTGCAATGTGCACTTTGGTTTCACAGTCTAGCATGATCAATGTTAGGATGCTAGCCTTGGCACTCTAATTCTATGTGAATAACTGAATATCTGTGCTAAAGTAGCCCAAAAACTTCTTACACTGTCGTTGGAAATTTGGAATAAGTTTGGTTCTAAAATACTAGTGCTACAGTGTAATTAATATTTATATATATTAATATTAGCCTTCTGATTGGTTGGTTGCAGGGGATGTCATGCGGTGGATGTGCAGCAAGTGTTAAGCGCATTTTGGAGAGTGAGGTGAGATAAGTTAAATCAGTGTGGCTCGAATGCAGAGCTTTTGGTGTGGTGTTTATTAGCTCGCTAATTGTGTTTGTAAGTCTGTATGTGCTTGAATTTTCAGCCCCAGGTCCGGTCGGCAACTGTTAACCTTGCCACTGAGATGGCAGTCGTGTGGGCAGTGCCAGCAGATAGAAATGTGCAGGATTGGAAGCTGCAACTGGCCGAGAAGCTTGCCAACCAGTTGACGACACGTGGGTACAAATCCAACCTTCGAGGTAAACACAGTAATAATTTATCACGTAGTGTCGCAAGGCTAAACTAATACAGTTAAATTGGGGATGATGAGGGCAGTTTGAAATTTTGAATAATTGGTTAGAACTTAGAGCATTGTTAACTTGTCCCTAATGTGCAAAATCTGCTGATGGATAGCTTCCTGCATTTGAAAAGTTGACTTGGGTACATCTGCTTAATCATTTGAATGATCTTCTTGACATGAGATCTATGAATGGTGCTCTAGAAGTCCTGTTGCCTATTAGCTAAAGCTGGGCAACCTTGCCTTAACCCTTAAGATGCATGAATGCCAACTTCTTGTTGATCACGTTGTACTATGCAATTTAGAACAAATGAAATATCAAATTTCTTTGCATATGTTTTCCCCTATATTTAAAATCAAAAGTCTGCTCCAAAATTTACTACCAGTATGTTCAGTCTGATGTAAATGTCTGTTGTACCTGCAGATTGTTCAAAAGTGAGTTCACAGACAGTTTTTGAAAGAAAGATGGATGAAAAACTTCAACATCTGAAACAAAGTGGTAACTTAATTTGCTGAAGCAACCATCAATCTAATAAACTTTCTCCAAGTTTGAGATATTGTTATGATAAGAAAGTGACTGTTATATAATTAACATGATGCACTGATTTCTCTTCTAGGTCGAGAACTTGCTGTATCTTGGGCATTATGTGCTGTTTGCTTACTGGGACACATTTCTCACCTCTTTGGAGTTAATGCACCATTCATGCGCCTGTTTCATTCCACTGGGTTTCATTTGTCTCTCTCGATATTTACATTTATTGGTCCTGGTCGAAGACTAATTCTTGATGGCTTAAAGAGTCTATTCAAGGGGTCTCCGAACATGAATACATTGGTTGGTTTAGGCGCTCTGTCATCCTTTGCTGTCAGCTCAGTTGCAGCCTTCATTCCAAAGCTGGTAGCTCCTACTCTTTCTAAAAGGCATTTGTTGTTGCATACTTGCATGCATGACATCCAAATACATCAAAGCAGAAGTATGGAGAATTTGATCTTGTTGTAACAGCATCCTTGTCTCTGCTTTGCGGATATTGTTGAGCATAGTTGTAATTTAGGTTCCATTTCGTTCTACACCTGCTCTATTTTATTTATTGTTAATTTGCATCATGACACATGGCCTTAGTATGTCATAGTAGATTTTTACACCATTTCATTCTCTTGCAGGGGTGGAAGACATTTTTTGAGGAACCAGTTATGTTAATAGCTTTTGTTCTTCTAGGGAAGAATCTTGAGCAGAGGGCGAAGCTAAAAGCTACCAGTGATATGACCGAATTGTTCAATATTCTTCCATCAAAAGCACGCCTAATGGTGGATAATGATGCTGAGCAATCATCATTCACTGAGGTCCCATGTGATACCCTTGCTGTTGGGGACTATATTGTAGTGCTACCTGGGGTGAGTAAATAGTTTTCACGCACACATATTAATAAGTACTAGTTCCATCTACATGCAGTTTTTGTGGGTGATAGTTTCGTTGCTGCTTATTTTTTCATGGAAGAAGTCCATATTACACCTTGAACTTTGCTCGAAAGTTTGTCCAACACCCCGAACTATGAAACCAGACATCTAACACCTCGAACTTTGCAATCCGGTTCAAATAACACCCTGACCGGGTTTCGTAGGTTGGTATTGCCAATGTGTCGCGATGAGTGGGCGGTTTTGCTACATAGGATGGCACATTAGCCAAGTTAGGTCAATGATAGGTGGGCCTATAGGGGCTTCTTCCCTATCGAGTTTCTAGTTGCGCTTCCATGACCACCCCCTTGTATCTCCCTCCTGTTAGATATGTATTATATAAACTATGTATTTACCCTGTTGTGTGAGGGGTTTCCTGCATATATGCCATACCTGTACGTGTATATATATTGGCCTCATGATGAATACAAATACTATTCATAACATGGTAGCAGAGCACATACCTAGGGTTTCGTGTTGCTGGTTCGTTTTTCTAGTTTCTGTCGCCGCTGCCTTTTCTTTGGGCCACCGCCAGGCTCTCGTGTCCTTCTCTTCCACAGCCAGTAGCGCGCCGCCTGGATTTGGCCTCTTCCTTGCTAACTGGCCGACGCGAGAGTTGAGTCTCAACGCCGTGTCCTCGTGAGTGGCTCCACCGGAGTTGCCTTCTCCTGACTGCCGCCGGAGTCTCCTTCTCCCAACCACTCGCCCTATCTCAGTCGGTGATTTGTATCCATTGGCTTCTTAAAGCAACCAACCGAGAAAAGGTTGGTTAGGTAAAAAAAGAAAAAGACAGAAAAAGAGAAAAAAGAGAGAAAAAAAGGGAAAAAAGGAAAGAGAGAGAGAGAATGTCTTCTTTTGCAGGTATCGTTTCTGTTTCTCGTTGCCCGGTGATCTTCGATGGTCTCAATTATCGGGATTGGTTTTAGGACATACATCTCCACATGCGTGGTCAGTGCATTTGGGAGTTTCTTACTGGTGAGTTATCTTGTCCGTCTCGCCCTATTCCACCTACTGAGCCTGTACTCTCGAAGGATGCTTCTGAAGATGCTCGTACAAAGGCATATGAGGTTTTTTAGGATACCATGGAGACTTTTCAGACTTAGTATGCTGCTTATAAGATATGGATCGACGAGGATGCTCGTGCTTCTGCTATTCTGGTTTGAGCATGGAGGTGCATCTCACTGGTGATGTTGTTCGTTTGGCTTCCGCACAGGCGATGTGGACGTATCGCGCAATCGCTACGAGCCATCTGGTGAGGCTGAGCTACGGGCTGAGGCTACTACTACGTGGGCGATGTGGGCGTATCTTCCGCACAGACTGCAGTGTCACACTCTAGTGCTGAGGCTGAGCTACAGGCTCTTGCTACTACTACGTCGGAGATCATTTGGCTTCGTTGACTACTAGCTGATTTTGGTGTCCCATGTGATGCTTCTACACCTATCCTTTATGACAATACTAGTGCCATACAGATTGCTAATGATCCAGTGAAACATGAGTTGACTAAACATATTGGTGTATGTGTATCGTTTACATGGACTCACTGTCAGCAGTCGACCATTACTCTCCAATATGTGCCTTTTGAGCACCAAGTCGCTGATTTCTTCACCAAGCCTCAAACGCGAGAGCATCATCATCTACATTTACTCAAATTCTATGTTTCCGATCCTTCTGATCCAC
This sequence comes from Melocanna baccifera, assembly GCA_036346265.1. NCBI lineage: Eukaryota > Viridiplantae > Streptophyta > Magnoliopsida > Poales > Poaceae > Melocanna > Melocanna baccifera. Next base: position 4,190,191 of record CM070697.1, on the reverse strand, counting down.
CTTGAGTTTGAGGGGGGTATTAAATATATAGCAGCCCAACATGTATATGGCCCAATAGGCCCAATGAGTTGACTAAGTATATTGGTGTTGATACTTTCTACATGCGGACATAGGTACATGATCAGGTTATTGCTCTCAGTATGTGCTTTTCGAGCTTCAGTTGACAGACTTCTTCACAAAGGCACAGATCAGAGCTTAGCACAACTTTTTCTCTCCAAACTTCATATTGTTGATTCACCATAAGTTTGAGGGGGTGTTAGATATGTATTATATAATTTGTGTATTTACCCTATTGTGTGAGAGATTTCCTGCATATATGCCATACCTGTACGTGTGTGTGTGTGTATATATATATTGGTCCATTGGTCTTATGATGAATACAAGTGCTATTTATAACACATCCCTCACTGTTTCGATTTGGAGGAGAAGCCCCTATGAGTCCCACCTATCATTCACTTAAACTTGATCAATATGTCATTCTACATGGTAAAACTGTCCACTCGTTGCGCCATGCGGGCAATACCACCATACAAAACCGGGTTATGATGTTATTTGAACTAGATTGTAAAGTTCAGGGGGTTAGATGTTTGGTTTTATAGTTCGGAGTGTTGAACGGATTTTCAAGTAAAGTCTGTGGTGATATATGGATTTTTTTTCCCCTTTTTCATTTATACATGATTACTTGTTATTTGCTTGTACGCTAAACAGTAAACAGCGGTGTATACCTATAGCAGTAACTAACATACATATAGAAAATGATGAAATCCATTATGGGTAGCTTATATATGCTCCCATGGTGTTCTACTTTTAGTATAATCTTCCCTACTCATACACTGTCTAGGATCGCATTCCAGCAGATGGTGTTGTCAAGGCTGGAAGAAGTACAATTGATGAGTCAAGTTTGACAGGTGAACCTATGCCTGTAACAAAGATAGCAGGGGTATGTTTCTTTAACCACCTAATACTTTCTTAATGTGGAGACTGGTGTCATTTTCCCAATAAATTCAAGTAAAAGCTCGGCATTACTATCTATTTCTGTGTGCTACATAATGATGATTCCTGTTTCATTTGTTAGGCAGAAGTGTCAGCGGGAAGCATTAATTTAAATGGTAAACTCACAGTTGAAGTTAGAAGACCTGGTGGTGAGACTGTCATGTCTGACATACTTCACTTAGTGGAAGAAGCACAGGCAAGGGAGGCCCCTGTTCAACGATTGGCTGACAAGGTATATACATCTTTGCGTGTGGAAACTGACACCTGCTCTACTAACACTAGTAGTTTAGTGTTAGTATGGATATAATTCTCAATTATGCTTTTTAACATGCTGTTCATCTCAGCTATGCACACATTCATACAATCTTTAATATAGTTGCATGTAGATAGCACGCTCAACATTAGTCCATGAGTTCCACACATGGACCCTCTTCCCATTAACTACTTTATATAATATTTATTTCCATTATGTAGTATCCAAAATAGCCAATTTTTAGTAAGTTTAAGTGTATTAGTTTACTAGACACCTGCGCCTTATTCTTACCTATTTTCGAAACGTAACTTGGTTTAGACGTTCAGTGCAATATCCACTGTGTGAAGTTTTTGATCAATGGAAATATTGGTTCCATTATCTATTAGACTATCAGTACTATCTCTTTTGTACGTTGTTGCTTATGGAGTTTGTTTTACTCTCCTGTGCTGTATCTTTGGTAATGCCGGTAGACCATTGATGATGTTGGTGTTTTCCTGTGGACAGTTTTAGTGACAATCTTATAGGGCTTTTCTGTACCATACCATAACCTTAATTAGTTATGGTTTTACTGTATGATTAAATATGTCAATTTTTTTATTACACTACAGGTTGCAGGGAACTTTACATATGGAGTTATGGCCCTTTCAGCTGCTACATATATGTTCTGGAGTATTTTTGGTTCACAACTTGTACCTGCTGCTATCCAGCATGGAAGTGCAATGTCTATGGCTTTGCAACTTTCTTGCAGTGTTCTGGTATGACACGTGGAACATATGTTTAACACCCTTATTCTGCCCATTTACTTTGAATGAAGGCCATAGATTTTGCTAAAGCTAGTATATGGATAAGTGTACACTCTCCTATAAAAATGAGGTTGTCTTGAGAAAAACAAAGAATGTTCTGATTCCAAATGCTTCAATCGAAATAGGCTTTACATGAAGAAAAACTGGTTTTGTATGAAATGCAGGGATATTGCATGTGATATTTTTCAGGAATCAAATTTCAAAATAAGTTTCTTGTAGAGGAAAATAAGACCATAAATGTATAATTGGATGAATCATGCATTCACACTTTTAGTTTCATGTGAATCAAGAAACATTTAGTTGCATAGGTGTAGCTGTCAGAAGCTCCACATATATCTGTACAACTCACTAGCAATTTTGAATGTTAAATTATGATTTTCATTTATGTTAATTTGATTTCTCCTTGCCTGCAATGTGCCCATATTTTTTCACTAGAGAAAAAAATTATTCCCACTTTGCTCATTATTTGGAGTTTAATTTTGTACGTAATGAACCCCATTTCTTCAACAGCTACTAATATGGGTCTTCATGTTCAGGTAATTGCTTGCCCATGTGCCCTTGGACTTGCCACACCCACTGCTGTGCTGGTATGGAACAAAGGATATGACCCTTTTTTGCCAGAGTAAACTTTCTATCGATATTTATTGAGATATCATGTTTCCAGGTTGGGACTTCATTAGGTGCAACAAGAGGACTTCTTTTACGTGGTGGGGATGTTTTAGAGAAGTTCTCAGAAGTTGATGCCATTGTGTTTGACAAGACTGGAACTTTAACAATCGGGAAGCCTGCAGTGACTAAAGTAATAGCTTCTCACAGCCAGGGAGATGTAAATACAAAGTTAAGTGGTTCTTATGTACTTCTCTGAATTTATTTATCATTTTTAATCACTTTGGAAAGTTGTACTTGAATATAATGTGTTGCACTAGATTCGTATTCTTATTTAATTAATTTTTACCTCCCATTTGATTGAAATTCTATGCAAAACATACCAGCGAATAAGATAGGCTACTCTGCATTTTGTAGTGTATTTTCATGGATAATGTGTTCCATGTAAACCTTATGTTGTTAGATGAAACTTATGCATATAATGCACCCTCAGCTTTGGCATTGAAGTTTATTTCTGAGACCTTCCTGTTGATAAACCTCATTTCCCGCATCAGGGATTGCTGGAACAATGAATGGACAGAAGGTGACATTCTGAGTTTTGCTGCTGGAGTAGAATCAAATACAAACCACCCGCTTGGAAAAGCCATCATGGAAGCTGCCCGGGAGGCCAATTGCCTCAACATGAAGGTAGTCACAGCAGAAGTGCACTATTAATCTGAGCTAAAATAATCCCAGTATGAACTAACAGGGTATTGCACAAGCGAATACAAGGCTGTTTCAGGATAACTGTTTTTCTACTTGAATTCAAATCATGTCTTCTGAATTGAAATCTCATTAAGTCAAAAATAGGTTGTTTCCCACTCTTGCTCCAGAGTTGAAGCGAAAACAAACATTTTACACCCTTTTCCAGCTTACTTGACATTGTTTTCTGTGTCTTCACGCTTTTATGATGAAATGAGAACATCTAGTTGATATTTCTATTTCACCACACTGTTTAAGTATTTATTCCCCATTACGGTTGCAAATTTGACCGCTCTTATATGTTTACTCTTTGCCCATGTATACCATCACAGGCAAAAGATGGATCCTTTATGGAAGAACCAGGTTCTGGTGCTGTGGCTACCATCGGTGAGAAAAGGGTTTCTGTTGGGACATTAGACTGGATTAGGAGGTACAAATGAATTATTTATTCTGCAATTATTCTAAATAAGCCCTGTCCTTTCACTTACAAAAGTTTCAACTTTAATTGCCTCCTCTTTCCACTATCTGTTCTGTCACAATTCACAACTATTTATCTCAGTTCTTGCAATACAAATTGGTTTGGAGCATTACAACAGTTCCGCTCCACTCTACTAGCTCTTTGTTACGTACAATTGTATGTTGCACTGTGGAACTCTGTTCACTAGTAAAAATTACAAATTTTCAGGCATGGCGTTGTTCACAACCCATTTTCGGAAGCAGAAAATGTTGGCCAGTCTATGGCATATGTAGCGGTGGATGGTACTCTAGCTGGTCTTATTTGTTTCGAGGATAAGCTCAGAGAAGATTCCCATCAAGTTATTGATACCCTATCTAAGCAAGGAATCAGTGTGTATATGCTATCTGGGGACAAGAAAAGTGCTGCTGTGAATGTGGCTTCAAACGTTGGTATCCAGGAAGACAAGGTGATATCAATTGATTTTTGCTTTGTTAACGTGTCAACTCTGTTCATGTGGATGTTTAGTTTATCCAGTTTGCTGTAGCAAAGCATAAAGTGTTCTGTAATATATGGCATCAATGCACCCGAATGAACATGTTAAGGGTGCCTAGCTGTCTCTTCTGCTGTTATCTGGCTCCAAGTATGCAATTTCTGTACATCTTAGAAGGTGCACTGAAGATGTTGCTTTTCCGTTAATCTTAGAATCCTAATGCTGCAGAAGTTTTACTTTCTATCATATTGAATTACCTGGAAATATAATTCATTTGTCATCAAGTTATCACATCATGTACCATTGTAGAAAGTAGGAACTATTTCATATATTTTTGCTTTTAATATTTATGGATATCTTACAGCAAACTGAAGGCTTAAATATGTAAATTTACTCCATATGTTGTTCTCAGTTTCACATCGCCATGCACTTGAACACGATTCCTTTTTTCACTGAAGGGCAAACGCCCCTGATTCCCCTTTTTATTAAAAGGAAAACACCGTTCAGAGATAACAGTGTAGATCAAACCCAATATCTAAAATATGAAATAGACAGCAGGCTCGCTAATATGTGAATATAAAGATCTATCTGATTGAAACCAATTCAACCACAAAAGGCAACGCGAAAAAGATGATTCTTTTATTAGGATTTCTTTTGTTAGCATGATTTGTTTATTCTTTTTGCCTGCTCAGTTTGATTTTCTTTTTTTTGTACATAACCAGGTGCTTGCTGAAGTTAAACCACATGAGAAAAAGAAGTTCATATCTGAACTTCAGAAAGAGCACAAGCTTGTCGCCATGGTTGGTGATGGCATTAATGATGCTGCAGCACTAGCTTCAGCTGATGTTGGAATTGCAATGGGTGGAGGTGTTGGTGCAGCTAGTGATGTATCTTCTGTTGTGCTTATGGGTAATAGGTTATCTCAGGTAATTTCATTCACCAGAGTTTGGAATTTTCTGTAGCAAACAAAGCATAAAATATTGCCACGATATATTGACTATTTTACATTCGTGATAACTGATAATTCTGTCGAAGTCATTCGCTTTCCTCCCCCTTCCCAGTATCATCTTTCTTTTTCCTAAAAAACTTTGGTGATGTTTCGTCCATTGATGCAGCTTGTTGATGCTTTAGAGTTGAGTAAAGAGACCATGAGGACAGTGAAGCAAAATCTTTGGTGGGCTTTTCTGTATAACATTGTATGGTTCCGTTTCTCTCTTTGACTTGTCTTTTTCTTTCCTTGAAACAAGATAGATAAAAAAAGGTGCATTTGCATATTTGCCATAACAAAGGTGCGCAATTTGGGATTTGCCATTGCAAAGGAGGTAATTGTTGTGGCACCATTGCAAAGGTGGGAAATAGGGTTTTCATACCATTGTTGGAGCCAATTTTTAGAAAATGCCCTCAAAATTTCTTCCCTATTCCTCCCCCCTCTCCTTTCTCTCTTTTTCCTCTTCCATGGCTCTGCGTCAGATAGCAATGGTTGATTTCTGACTGGCGGCAACGACAGCAAGAGATTCCTTTGTTCTTTTGGGAGGGATAAAATGGTCATTTGTGTTATGAATAGCGCTTATATTCATCATGAGGCCAATGAGCCAGTATGTATGCATAGACAGGTATGACATATATGCAGGAAATCTCTCATACAATAGAGTAAATATACAGCTAACACCCCCTCAAACTTATGGTAGATCAACAACATGAAGTTTGGAGAGATAAAAGCTGTGCTGGGCTCTGGTCTGTGCTTTTGTGAAGAAGTCTGTCAATTGAAGCTCTGAAGTCACATACTGAAGAGTAATAACCTGATCTTGCACCTGTGTCCGCATGTAGGAAGTATCAATATCAATATGCTTTGTAAGCTCATGCTTCATCGGATCTTTAGCAATACTAATAGCACATGTACTGTCAGACAAAAGAGGAGTTTGTGCAAAAACAGAAACACCAAAATTCTCAAGTAATCACCGTAGCCAAGTAACCACCGCAGTCAATAAAGTCGCAGCTCAGCTTCAGCACTCGAACGAGAAACTATTGTCTGCTTCTTAGTCTTCCAAGCGATTAGAGAACCACCAAGAAAAACACAATAAGCAGAGAGAGATCGGTGATTAGAGAGATCACTAGCCCAGGTGATATCAGAATATGCCTAGAGCTATAAAGAGCTAGAATGAAGGATAAAAGATCGATGAGAGATAGTTCCACAAAGGTATCGTAGAACACGAAAAAGATGACTATAGTAGAGCTGAGTGGGAGCAGAAATAAACTGACTCAAGATATGCATATGGTATGAAATGTCAGGATGGGTAATACCAAGATAAACAAGGCTCCCAACATGATGATGATAGCGAGTAGGATTAGTAAGAGGCTCACCATCAGTGGGACGAAGATGAATATTAAGCTCCATAGAAGTCTCAGCTGTACTGATCAGTAAGAGAAGCATGATCAAGAAGATCTTGGATATACTTTTCCTCGGACATATAGAAGCTCTCAGGAGTAGAAATGACCTCAATCCCAAGAAAGTAGCGAAGATGACCCAGATTAGACATGAGAAACTGCTCATGAATACGCTCATTGACAAAAGTGATGTACTGAGAATCATCTCCAGTAATGATCATATCATCAACATACAAAAGGAGAAATGTCCGATCACCAGGCGAAGTGTGAATAAAAAGAGCAGGAAAATGAGTACTGGCAGAGAAACTAGTTACAGTAACAACAGAAGAGAAATGATCAAACCATGCACGAGCTTGTTCGAGGCCATATAGAGATCAGTGAAGGCGATAAACTATACCCTCAGGAACAAAATACCTAGGGATGGCTGCATGTAGACCTCCACACAAACTCGCCATTGGGAAATGTATTATTGATGTCTAACTGAGAGATAGGCTACTATCGAACAAAGGCCACAGTAAGGAGGGTGCGAACGGTGGTCATCTGAGCGACAGGAGCAAAGGTCTCATCGTAATCATAACCATGCTCCTGCTAAAACTGCGCACTACAAGATGAGCCTTTAGCGCTCAAGAGAACCATTAGAGTGGGTCTTAATCTTAAAGACCCACTTGCACGTGATAGGAGTAACACGCGTAGGAAGAACAAGATCTAACATGCTAGTACGCTCAAAGGCAGCGATCTCCATATGCGCGATGTCTCAATTATCAGGATTGGTTTCAGCACATACACCTCCACATGCGTGGTCTGCGCACCTTTGGGAGTTTCTCACCGACGAGCTACTTTGTTGCCTCACCCTGTTCCACCTGTTGAGCCCGTGCTCCCGAAGAAGACATCTGATGCTTTTGACAATGCCATGGAGTCTTTACAGACTCAGTATGCTGCCTACAAGACATTGACTGATGAGGATATATGTGCCTTTGCTATTCTGGTTGCTAGCATGGAGGTGCATATGCATATCACTGGGGATATAGTTCTCTTGAGCGCTACAAGGCTCGTCTCGTAGCATGTTGTTTTTAACAAGAGCATAGTCGTGATTGTGATGAGACCTTTTCTCCTATGGTTCACATGACCAGTGTTCGCATTCTTCTTACTGTGGCATCTGTTCGGGTATGGTCCATCCCTTAGCTTGATGTCAAAAATGTCTTTCTCAATGATATGTTGCGTAAGGAGGTTTATATGCAACCACCACTAGGGTATTCTGTTCCTGAAAGTATGGTTTGTTGCTTATGGCGATCTCTTTACAGCCATAAGCAAACTTCTCATGCCTGGTTTGATCGTTTCTCTTCTGTTGTGAATGCGGCTGGTTTCTCTGCTAGTGCTCATGATTCTGCTCTTTTTCACACTTTGCCTTGTGGTTAGACGCCTTTTTTTATATGTTGATTATATAATCATTACTGGAGATGATTTTTAGTACATCACTTTTGTCAAGGAGCATTTTAGTGCGCAGTTTCTCATGTCTGATCTGGGTCCTCTTCGATACTTCCTTAGGATTGAGGTTATACTATGTCTGAGGACTTCTGTCTCAAGAAAAGTATATTCAGGATCTTCTTGATCGTGATTCTCTTATTGATCAGCTCACAGCTGAGACTCCGATAGAGCTTAATGTTCATCTTTGGTCCATTGATGGTGAGCCTCTTGCTAATTCTACTTGCTATTCTCACCTTGTTGGGAGTCTTATTTACTTTGGTATCACTCGTCCTAACATTTCATATCCTGTATATATCTTGAGTCAGTTTGTCTTTACATCTACTCAGCTCTACTATAGTTATCTTCGTGTTCTATGATATCTTTGTGGAACTATTACTCGCTACCTCTTTTTTCCTCGCTCCAACACTTTATAGCTCTAGGCATTATTCTGATGTCGTCTGAGCTAGTGATCACTCTGATCGTCGGTCTCTCTCTATCGTGTTTTTCTTGGTGGTTCTATTATTGTTTAGAAGACTAAGAAGCAGACAGCAGTTTCTCGTTCGAGTACTGAGGTTGAGTTGCGAGCTATGGCTTTGTTGACTACGGAGGTTACTTGGCTAGGTGGTTACTTGAGGATTTTGGTGTTTTTGTTTCTACTTCGACTTCTTTTTTGTCTGATAGTATAAGTACTATTAGTATTGTTAGAGATCCGATGAAACATGAGCTTACCAAGCATATTGAAGTTGATGCTTCCTACATACGGTCACAGGTGCAGGACTAGGTTGTGCTCTTCAGTATGTGCCTTCAGAATTTCAGTTGGTAGACTGCTTCACGAAGGTACATATCAGAGCTTAACATAGTTTCTATCTCTCCAAACTTCATATTGTTGATCCATCATAAGTTTGAGTGAGGTGTTAGATATGTATTTTTCTGTTGTATAAGGGGTTTCCTGCATATATATCATACTTGTATTTGTACATATATTGGTCTATTGGCCTCATGTTGAATACAAATGCTATTCATAACACAACAATATGTATAAATTGTGTAATGTTTGTTATATCTCGAGTGTGGCATAAGTTATCAACTAATCATGTTGATGGACCTAAATTTCAAGAAAGTTTAACTTCATATATTATCAACTTTAGATCAGAAGTATACTACCTGTTCTGACCCCTGCTTGCACGGCCTCATATAATTAAGCACTTTGCAGGTTGGACTACCCATCGCTGCTGGAGCATTGCTGCCAGTTACGGGTACGATACTGACCCCATCGATAGCTGGAGCTCTAATGGGTTTTAGTTCGGTCAGCGTGATGGCCAACTCATTGCTTTTGAGGGTGAAGTTGAGTTCAAGGCAGAAGCCAATCGACCATTTTCAGAGCAGGCAAAAGCCACTCGAAACAATTTCTGATGTCCTATCAGATACCACTCATGAGGCAGGGAAAAGTTACCCATCAAAATGGAGTACCTAACTGGATGGTTCAAGTATCTTTGACATGTTATTTTTTCATGACGGTTTGATTGTAAATCAGCAATACGGGTCACAGGAAATACAAATCGGTTTGGCGCCGCAGCTGGCTCTAATGATACCTAATCCTCGGAGACAGGATGTGATGTAATCTGTCTTGGACATCAATTACAGTCATAAGTTCAACAAATCAAGCAGATAAAACATGGGCTAGGGCAGTTCAGCTTCTGCTGGTAGGTTTTTACTTTTTTTCCCGGTATGTATGCTATTAGACTACTACACTGCAACGCAGAATCGATTGGGTTCATGTGTCGGGCTTCTGCCTGCTTTTTTCTATGCTTCCTTTTCCTCCTGGCCTTCTCTGATCTGCTGTATTGCTGTTATTCCTCAGTTCAAGTACTGACAAAATTGAAATGACCGGGCACGCAGAATGCTTGTCGTGCTTCCTTTTTTTCCCTGGGAGGTGTTGATGAATTTTTTGTTCATTCTCAGTTGTTAGAATCTTGGTAACTTGTATTTATTGTGAATTAAGTATATATTGGAAAGAACTAACTCTGTAATACTACCGTCTGCGTTGTGGCAAGCTACCACCTGCTTCGTTCTTTCGAGCTGATAACATCCTCGGAAAATTATGCAAAGTGGATCTTTTTTTTGTGCTACCATGTTTCTTCTACACGGGATTCAAAACGTGATGTAGATACGTTGTAAGCTAATGTTCAGTTTCGTGGAGTTGGCCATCGCATTTGGTGACAACAGGGACGGGTTGATGGATCTTCCATCCATGCGTCAGGCTCAGGCTCTCAGGCAGTTCGGCGTGCAGCAAGCCAACGATATAACATGGCGTACACGTGCCACAGGCATTTGATTACGGATGATACATGATCAATGATGAATTAACAACCGACCTTCAGCATCAAACATTGCATTAAGTATAGTTCACAATTAAGCAGCAGGGCTTGGATTATGGTGATTCGCCAGGCTGCATCCCATTCTTCGCCATTACGACGTGTTAAATTAGGAATCTGAATCTGATGACCTAGTAGATGAAACCAGATTCAACCACGCAAGACCAATTGATCTGCCACGAAGAAACTGCACAAGACCTGTGAATCATCAACAAACACCACCTGCAAGTACACTGAAGTAAACAACATGGAATTTTGGATGTTTTTGGTACAGTTGCGTACGAAAATTCCAAATTTAGCTTTCTTTATGCAAAAATTTCAAATTTAGCCCCCTCCCCACCGCACGATTCGCCAAAAAGTGACATGTGACAATCGTGCGGTCCCCCGCACGACTCCAAAATCGTGCGGTCGGGGACCGCACGATTCGCTAGGAAGTGACACGTGGCAATTGACTCCGAAATTGTGCGGTCCCCGACCGCACGACTCAACCGCACTGTTCATCACTAAATATAATCCGTATTTCATCTGTATTTGGTATATAAATGCAAATATTAATAGGTTACTTGTAAAATTTTGTAGATATTGCAAATGTGGTTTAAAAATTATGATTTTGTGCAAAGTCTTGTTTACTTACATGTATTTATTTTTTTAAAATGTAAATATTAAGATTTTTCTTATGCAATTTATTTATACGTAGACTCTGCACCAATTTTGTAACATAGCAAAGGAGGTGCAAAAAAATTTTAAAAATAATTTGAGAACTCCTAATGTAGTGTAGATAATATATATATGAAATATTTTTTTGATTGTTATTTTATGGTAATAAAAGGCAAAAATTCAACGTAGGTTGGTACCGTTAACAATTTACGAAATTCACAAACGTACCAACCTACATTGAATGTTTGCCCTTTTATTGCCATAAAATAACAATCAAAAAAATATTTCATACATATATTATCTACACTGCATTAGGAGTTCTCATATTATTTTAAAATTTTTGCACCTCCTTTTCTATGTTACAAAATTGGTACAGAGTCTACATATAAATAAATTGCATACGAAAAATCTTAATGTTTACATTTTAAAAAAAATAAATACATGTAAGTAAACAGGACTTTGCATAAAATCATAATCTTTAAACCACATTTGCAATATCTACAAAATTTTACAAGTAACCTATTAATATTTGCATTTATATACCAAATACGGATTATATTTAGTGATGAACAGTGCGGGTTGAGTCGTCGGTCTCCGACCGCATGATTGCCACGTGTCACTTCCTGGCGAATCGTGCGGTCCTCGACTGCACGATTTTGAGTCGTGCGGTCCTCGATCGCACGATTGCCACGTGTCACTTTCTGGCGAATCGTGCGGTGAAGAGGAGGCTAAATTTAAATTTTTACATAAAGATGGCTAAATTTGGAATTTTTGTGCGCAACAACATGCACTACAACTGAGTACAAGTTAGATCCACCCTAGATAGTAGGCCTGTCCAATGACATGACAGTTGATAGGACATTCCACAGCCTCTCAGCAAACACAAACTACGCTAACAGAAAGCATTACTAGTTAAACGATGCTTCATAGCCCTCTCAAACACATGCAGCCTCGCTTGTTTCAGCTTAGATTATTCTCGGTTCGGTTTATATAAGTTGGCTTTAAGATTTTAAAATTCAATAACCGGTACTCGTTCAGTCATTTTATCTTGTAATAATTATATGGTAATTGGTTTTATACTTGACCTTATAACCGGTTTTTCCATTTTAATAACGAAGGTTTTATACTTGACCTTATAACCGGTTTTTCTATTTTAATAACGAATTTATATGTGTATAATATATACATATAAAATCAATGAAATTGAGATTAAATGATTAACAGATGCATTCTACTGCAAACTACAAAGTAGTCTTACTGTCAAACTTGTGCAAAATAGCATGAACATGCTCTCAAATGATAATGGTGAAAATGTTTTAGTGAAGACTAAAATATTGTACTTGTCACAAAAATATTTCTACTAAACCAAAAAGATTGCCTAGATAGATCTAACAAAGAAAAACTAGAAAACGACAAATCCAACACAATAGCTACTAGAACATTTCATTAATTTGCTTCATCTTCTGTTAAATATCTCATTGGACACAAAAAGGCAAAGGTAGTCTCCACTGCATTACATCTATGGTTCTAAACCTAGTTCCAACACAGAGAGAAACAACTCAACTTCACAATGCGTGTGGGACTCTGCTGGGCTGTGGGCTGAATTGAATGTGGACTTGGATTAGCCACTCAGCAATTACACAGCCTAGTAGCCAATTACACCGAGAACTCGCCCGGTTATACCGGTTGCTATTCTTTTTGCCTACTCGTACTCAGCGAGGGGACCTAATCCGAGTACTCGGACGAGTAAACCTAGTTTTAGAACCATAGTTGATTTATAGCTTTTTTTACACAATAGTTGTTGATAATTTTTTAGCGTAATTAAATTTAAAAAATTAAAAAAATAGATTAACCAAACAAATATAAAAAAGCAAAAAAAACCCTCAAAAAATAAAAATAAGGAATAGTGAACTAGAAATCAAAAACTGAAGTCAGATACGAAAAAAGGTTAAAAAAGCCCACAAAAAGCCAGAAAAAAGATAAAATTAAAGAGTAATGAACTAAAAAGCCAAAAGTTAAAACTAAAACGAATGAGACCTTAAGTTTTTAGCTTTTAGCTTCTAATTTCACTATTCTTAATTTCATTTCTGGATTTTTGACTTTTTAGATTTATTTTGTTTTTTCTCATATTCCTTTATATTGTCCATGATAGCCTAACCTATTTTTCTATTTTTATTTTTTTAATTTAATTACACTTAAAAAAGCTACCATCAGCTACAATACAAAATAAATTAGTTACAACATCAAATAGTAAAAATACCACCATGGTTAGTGCCAAGCCACCCATCCACTACCGTCGGAGAACTTGGAAATCGCTAATTCTATGACTGGTAACGCAAACAGAAAATGTCATTAACACCCCCAGTTTATAGTTCTATTCATCCGAATTAATAAAAACTAGTTTGCATCAGATAACAACTAAAGTAAAAAAATAAGACAGACATCAATTCAGAGTAAAACTAACACCAACCATGGGGGCTTGGGCACTACGATAATAAGGGGCGGATCAAGACTCCATGTTACTGAGAAATGACATCCCCATTCATCTGCAGAGAAAACTAGCAGTATATCACCACGAATAGCGCCTGCACATCTTGTCACTCAGCAGCATGGTCAAAGCAGAACTGCTGGCAAACCTTTGCCAGAGAGGAAAATAAGAGGAATAAGATAAGTATGACGAAAACATGTAAGGGCATCACTGTGCAAGAAAATTCTTATCAATCATGAGATCCACATGGAATTTCATGATTCGATTAGGAATCTTTTGAACAAAAATAATGTGAGAAACTGCATCAAGATCATCATCACTGTTGTGGATTCACCTCCAAAGGCGCACTCAAGAACACTAGAAAAGGTATGAACTCAATTGTTTTGGTGCTGCCCTCAACTGGCTGCTTTTCTTTGTATTACTAGACTCATATTTAAAGGGAAACTTCAAGAGCTAACAATGGCAGTTTGCACTGACGTGCCATCCCAGATCAGCACTAATGCCCTGCATTAACATGCTTCTAAAAACTGAAAAACTGACCACTAACTGCAAGGAAAACAATAATGACTAGTAACTGAAAAGAAACAGTAAGATGGAAGATTGTGAGATGCTGGAGTAAGCTGTTTCAACAATCACGATCAGCAGTCAACAGCATCAGTATCCCAGCATCTGCATATAATCAGCATCAGCACCGTCACCACTCACCACAATCATCAGCTGCATCAGCAGCACCATCACGAACATTAACACCAACAACATAGACTAACAGCTAGAACATCATCCACCATGGGCGGTCCCGTGCAATGTCATTCAACCAGTAAACTGCAACCATCTCACGAACAGATAACTAGAAAATGCACAAATGTTTTAACACAAGTTAATACGACATAATCAAGAGAAAGCACAAGAGGTCAAAATACAAACCAAGTAGGTCTGACAGTACTGAAAAGCACAATCTAGAAAACACAAAGAACAACTAGCAACCTTGAATAGCAGTTCAGTGCTACTCCCATCATGCTCATCCAAACTCTTGCAGTCCCACAAAAGATTGTTCTTAGGCATCATTGGATTAACAAGCATTATTCCTGACAACAGATTTTAGTTTTCAGAAGTTAGATGGGTAAACATATAGAGGGTCAACACAGTATAACCAGCAGTAGAACTTCGACCTTACCTTGCCATCGCTGCCTGGGCTACGAGAACCTGCATGCTTTGATGATGGTGAAACTCTGTGTGAAGGAGGTGAAACCTTTCCATTGGTCTGCTTTTCAGGACTTCCATTGTCAGAGGGGCTCCTGCGTGGTGTTGAGCTCTTGCGAGGGCTAGCACTACGCCGAGCAGGTGAAGCACTACAAAACAGATCAAATTAGCAGTTTGAAACATAAAACAAAGGAACTATAT
This sequence comes from Melocanna baccifera, assembly GCA_036346265.1. Taxonomy (NCBI): domain Eukaryota; kingdom Viridiplantae; phylum Streptophyta; class Magnoliopsida; order Poales; family Poaceae; genus Melocanna; species Melocanna baccifera. Next base: position 4,175,078 of record CM070697.1, on the reverse strand, counting down.
AAAGACAATGAAGCACCTATGGTATGAACGGCTTCGACTCCTGCTCCTGCTCTTGCTCCTGCGCTTATCACCATCCCTTGCTCTACGACGATTTTTGTAGTCAGGGCTTGAACTTTGACTTCTGCTTCGGCTTTTGCTTCTGCTATGACGACGATGGTCTCTCTCCGTATCACGCCCATGCCTTTCTCTGCTCCTGCTGCGACTTCGCCTCCTATGATCTCTGTCTCTGTGGTCATCTCTGTGTCTAATAAAAGCAATAAATGCACTATAAATTGCCAAGACTACTAAAATGTTAAGAAACCATAACATATGCAATCACCACTTAGCATAAACCATAGGAAGAAGCTTCTATTTGATAATAACGTATAGGTGCTTATGCAGACAAGTATTCTTTGAGAAAGATGGTGAATCTCCAGAATGGAAAAGCTGGAACATGTCCACAGGAAAGAGCTACACCATTGGGCGGGCCAATAAAAAAATATGAAAAAGGGTACATTTTTGAACCATGATTGTTAATTCCAAAAGTAATGTAAAAGGAACTAAGGTCTTCACCTTGGCCTTGGGCTATGACTTCTTGATCTGTCTCGTGATTTCTCAACCACCTCTATGATTCTTCCTTTACGACTACAGAAATTAACAAAACATAAGCAAAACCTGCAACGACTCAATTTACACTAAAGCGCAGGGTTCCCTTGATTTTTTTGTTGGAACCACATCAACTAAGTATTTTAAAACTAAAGTCCAAAAAAATTCTCATAATTCAGATTCACATTTCCACAGTTATATGAATCAGGATCCAACTAGTTTGTTGATATCAGAAAATTAAATTGAAAAATTGTTTGGGTAAGATAAGATAGTTAAACAACCATATAACTAACATCAAGGTCAATACTGAATAGTACCATAAACAACAAACATATAATCCATGAAGCAGCATCTATCCAATAAATATTCCCTATTAACATATAATTCCAGTATCCAATCATTGAAAATTTCTCCTTACTACATCACACCAAAACTAATTTACAACAAACGAAACAAATGAGATAAAGAACATGATAGCTATGTTCACAAAACAAGCACCCACCGACACATATTACAAGTAACAAGATATCAACACAACATGAGATCGAGAGAACCCCACTCACATTGGCTCCGCATTGGGGCCGTACTTGGCAAACTGTACCATGATGTTCCTCCCATCCACATTACGCCCTGCGCAAAACAACCAGAACAAATTATCAGAACCAACCCAAAAGCCCCTCATAGTTTATTTTTTTAAAAAAAATAAATGGGCAGCGCACCATCAAGCCGATCTACGGCCTTCTGCGCCTCATCAGCGTACTTGTACCGCACGAACGCGAAACCCCTCGAGTCCCCAGTCCTTCAGAACCATCAAAAAATTAAGGAAACATACATATAACATTGGAGGGGGACACCCAAACAGCTCACGGCCGCGCGACTCCTCACCTCCGATCCCTCGGGATAAAGACGTCGACGACCTTGCCATAGCGGTCGAAGAGCGGGAAGAGGTCGTCGGCCGTGGTTCCTGCGTAAAAAGGAAAAGGACGAGGAAGCGATTAGAGAGGAGCGAGCTGTGAGCTCGGACCAGGGATTCGGCTAGGGTTAGGGTTCCCTCACGGAAGCTGATGTTGAGGACGAGGAGCGAGAAGGTGTCCCGGATATCTGGCGGGCCTGACCTCCCGAAGTGCGACATCGCGCCACCGCTGCCGCCGCCGTCGGCGGGGCCTAGGGTTTAGGGCTCCGGCACGGCGCGGGACGGGGAGCAGTGGAGTCGGGGAGAGAGAGAGCGCGGTGGGACTGGCGGTGGGTGGGTGGCTCAGTGAGGAAAAGCTTATCGACACGCGTGTTTTTTTTGACCTTTTTTAGGGTGCGTTAATAGATCACTTTTAATTTTAATTTTTAGTTGAAATTTTACTGTAACTAATTTATTTTTTTACTGTAACTGAGTTAGCTTATTAGATATAATTAAATTTAAAAATATAAAAATAAAAATAGCATGCTAATCTATCACGGATAATACAAAAGAATACGAGAAAAAAAACAAAACACAAAAATTCGAAAAAAAAAAAAATGACAAAATAGTGCACAATGTTTTCATCGCTGGTCGTGGTGTCTGGACGCGAAGATGAGCATAGCCTAAAATGCTCAGCGGTTGGCCACATAAGGGTGCACATGCGCTAATCAATTCAATCAGCAGCGAAAGCACGACATTACATCGCGCTATCATATAGATCAAAGTAAAAGAATCGATAATTTATAGAAAGAGTTTTCTAGGAAAATCAAGGACACATACATAATTTCAGAAAAAATTAAAGGTATTTTCTGTAAAAACCAAGGACTATACGTATTTTCGAGAAAATCGTGGGGCTTTATCAAGTAAAAGAGAGCTTCTTTGAAAAATTTTAAGGATCCATACGTAATTTAGAGAAAATAGAGGGCCTTTTGTGAAATTGTTGACATCAAAGGGACCTATCTGCAAGAACCAAGGACATTTACATGATTTTGCAAATTTGAGGGTCTTTTTATAAAACCGATGATGTGGAGGGCTTCCCGAAGATGCTTCCCCTCAAGTGTAACATAGTATGATATTTAGCCCAAATAATAACTTAATTAGCCAAGTTGGCCGGCCCATGTAAGATCAAGCAATGGAACCCAATCGCACGTGATGGCGGTTCAAAGCGGATCCAGCCAGTAAACAGTAACTACTTGCTAGATTGAATACGAATTGAATAGTTTTCTTTCTATATTTATATTTATAATTTTTAAATGAATTTAAATTCAAATATGCTCGAATATGAATTGAATATGTATTCGATTTGGTTGAATGCGAATATTTTATGACACAATGAAGTTTCACAAAAAATATTTATTTTACAGTAATATTTATGTCTACTTTTCTCTAGTTTATCACATAATCATTGATTATTGGTGTCATTTTGTCACTAATTCTAACTAATTGTTGGTATATTGCAAATAAATCGGTTATAATGATATCGAATTTGGCTAAAAACCATAAAAAAGTTTTATTGGGGGATATGCTCAAATAAAAAACATAAAATACCAAATTAGAGTCCACTGTTACGATGGATTCGTCGAAATCATTGAAATGCATATATAATATGTCCAATTTAGAGATCAAATGCAAACGATATGTTAAGTATTCCGTGTACCGCATTCGATTCCGGATAATATGTATCCGTATTCATTTAGCACTTATTCCACATACCACATTCGAATTTATATTCAGGAAAAAAATTTGGATACTATCCAAATCCGTATTCGTTTTACAATACAAATGCATTTACTCTTTTCATATTTGCTACCAACCGAACTCGGATGCCGGCTAATTCGGATTCGATTGACACCCCTACTACTTTCTAAACATAATGGGTATGTTTTTTTGGTTGAGACTTAAGTTTTTTGGTTATGATTTATTAATCTAATAAATAATGATTGCTAAGAGAAGTCAAAAGGTAAAAGCCGCTGAAAAACCAAAGATAATAGGACTATAAATTCTTCTTAAAAATAAAAAAATAGAACTTACAAACAGACAATGATACTTTCTACTTAGAAGAGTGACTGGCGATATTTTTTCCTTATCCGCCCTTCGAAGTTGGTGGTCCGCGTACAATACAGACCAAATTATCAATCGCTGCGTCCCTCCTCTTCCAGTTGAGAAGACGAAGCTTCCCCCGTCTCCATGACTCCATGGGGATCGGCCTAGCGAGGCGGCGAAGGCCTTAGACGAGGTCAAGGACACCACCGACCCCCTCGTAGGCTTTATTGAGTCGGTTCTTTTATACCATAATTTAAGATTTTTTGATCCTACTACGAATATGAATGTGAATAAATCAAAGATCGATAAGTTGTTTCTAAAAAACTATTCCAATAAATTACTTTATAATGATAATAAAGAAACTATTCTATTTATTTATTCTTTTAAATTATAAGTCATAACCTATAAATTCAAATAAATCTAAAAGAATAAACCCTCGTTTGCATGGCCCACTTTGTACTCACCACCGCCGCCTGACGTTCGTGCTTTTTGGTATTGTTAAGAAACTCAGGGGGTGATCGGAATAGCGATGGCTTTTGGCTTTTTTGAAAAATCATGAGTGGTTGAAAAAACATCAGAATGAGTTAGTTTATTGAGTATAATTAAATGTAAAAAATTGAAAAAAAAAAAAAAAAAAACAAAAAAATTGAAAAAATAATTTTATTGTAGTAGATCTGTAGCTACTGATTGCGCTCTGATGTTTTAATCGCCCAACGCCACAACGGAAGCTGAACTGATCAGCCCCTCAGAAGGTTTTGGTGTGGGCAATACCAAAATTGTCCCTAGGGAGTTTATGCTATAAATAGAGAGATGGTACATTGTAATGAGATCTGAGAAAATAATAAAGGTGGTTTTTTCGGTGTTCTCTCTTAATTTGTGTCTCCTCTGTATTAATCTATTTTCATCCTATTTTATTTATTGTGATGATTAATGGCGTAATTACGTTACCATTCATCTGTTCTAGGTTGATTACTCCATAGGTATCACGTCCTCCGTAGAATTTGGTTGCATGGTCTAGTGGGCTTCATGGGCCAGTAGGCCTTAACATGTATTATGTCTTTTCGAGTCTTTCGAGTCGTAAGCCATTTCATTGGCACGGCCCACTTGGTACTGTTGGATCGCGATCGTGGTCGTTCCATCGACATGGCTCTTTTTCCTAAAGGGAACCACAAAGCCCAAATCCCCAGAAATTCTCCAAATCACAGCACAAATCAAATCAAAATGGTAGGTGATTCTTTTCTCAATAATGATTTATATAATTTTTAAAATATAATTACTCTTTATATTTTTTGAAATTAGTGTTACTCTTATTAGGGAGAAAAGTATAGAAACACAAATCTAACCAAAATTCTTTGGAAGAGAAGGGAAATTTTCTTTTAGAAACAGAGGTAGTGAAGGGAAAATTCGTGACAATGAGTTCGTCATCTTTTAAAGTGGCATGTGTTAATGTGTAGATGTACGTACCACAGGTCAATCAATGGAGGTTTTTCGCCTATGAATTTAGTCGCGTTCTTTTCATTTCGAAACTCTGCAACTTCATTTTTCATTTAGTAGTGCTATGTTCAACTGGTCATCATTGACTTGTAGTGTGGCTCAAGATATGGGGAAGGGGTTAGGTACACTCAGCCTCAAGTATCTCTTTCAGTGCAGCGTGAGCTTTCTGAAATTTCCTTAGAAAGATTTTAAAAAATAATTTATTTTTTATTCAAAATTACAGAAATATACCGTACCTAAATTTTTTTACAGGAATGACTTTCAATTATCTGATTGAGTGACTAGAGCTTATCACCCAACGACTCTAGTTGCTCAATGAGAGAGCGACACGCAGACAGCAATGCTCACCGAGAAAACTGGAGAAGGATTGGCACCTGTTATATAAAATTAATTAATCTTCTTTCCAAAAGTTTTTATGTCACACAATCTTCTAAAACCTGATAGTCTCACCAGTAGGAGGTTTGGTCGCAACAATTGGGTGTGTTTTTGATCGTGGTTTATAACTTAAATTTTTGAATTCTAGTTGTTTGTAAGAGAACGAAGAGGAAAATAACCACATGCGATTTTATCCGATATAGTTAAAGTGGATATAGTGTATACTACAATTAACTAGTAGATCTCGATTTGAAAAAACGTATCGTTTAAAAGTTAGTTATTATAGCAAAATTGAAAAATCAAAGCAAAAGTTCTGCGAAACCCAGCCATTAGCCCAAGACAACGAGCGCAACATGTACTTTCTCTTTCGTCAATACCATGCTCTCAAAATTCAGCAAAAAGGAAGCCTGCTGGTAAGTAGAAACACAATGGTGCAAAACTTAAATGGATGATCCATGGAAGCAAACATGTGCATTCAGATATATTCAGAGACTTGGCATTTATGTTCTATCATCAGTACAACAAGCATCATATTATTCTCATGTGCTACACCACTCCTGCCTTAATTTGGACTACTAATAAGAGTATTACATTGATGTTTCTACGTGCAATGCTGATCAGCTAATTCTTCAAAGCACTGCAGCCTTCATACAAAAGAACGACTTTTTATACGTAGGACATGCGCTTATGTATGTGTACGCAAAGCTTACAAAATTCAGAGACGGATCAGCGCGTACACACATATAGCATGATGTATTATGACGTCATAGGAAGTCAGTGATGAAGGGGCCGTCGGGGAAGAACTCAGGCCAAGGGAGGGGGCTGCTCGCGCCACCACCGAAGCTGGACGACGCCGTAGCGCTGCACCCGTCCTCCAGGTTCGCGGCGTCGGAGAGATCGGTGAGGGGAGGCAGCGAGTCACCGTGGCACGCGAACTTATCAGCGCCACGGCTGATGAGGAGGAGACCTTGGTTAGCTTCGTCGCTCACACTCACGGGCGCCTCGGACAACGTGCATGGCATCTGGTGGTCGCCGGCCGTCGACACTGGGATACCAGGGGTTCCCTGCGGCGAGCAGACGACGACGCCGAGAGCTGCTTCGTCGTCAGGCGCGGAGATGGCGGAGCTGTAGGCGCCGGCCGAGGCGATTGTTGTGGCCGCCGACTGGAGGAGGCACTGCAGGTACTGGAGCTTGGAGGCCTGGATGGCGTCGCGTCGGCGCCGGCGCCAACGCCATGCAGCTGCACCGCCGCGGACGGGTCGGCGGCGAGCTGGTCGCGGAGGGTGGCGAGCGCGATGAGCTGCGGCAGCGCGGCGAAGAAGTCGGTCCTCGGGCGGTGCGTCATGGGGTCGAAGCCCATCTGTATGAGCCGCTTCTTGAGGTGCGTGTTCCAGAAGTTCTTGATCTCGTTGTCCGTCCGCCCCGGCAGGTGCGTCGCGATCGCCGACCACCTGAAATTCAATCCGTGCTCATGCGTCGCGATCAAATGGAGAGTGGTGCATTGATCGATCGATCAATTCGTACGACGTACTTGTTGCCGAGGATGGAGTGGAGGTGGAGGATGGTCTGCTCCTCCTCCTGGGAGAACTTGCCCCTCTTGATGTCCGGCCTCAGGTAGTTGGTCCACCTCAGCCGGCAGCTCTTGCCACATCTGTTCAGCCCTGCCGTCGCCATGCAGCAGCAGGTGTGTTCAAGGATTGGAACAGACTCAAATGCAAGGAATATACAGACTCTGCAACATATCAAGGCTGAATTTGAAAATTACTTAACAAAAACGTTCTTCCTTTTTACAATTCCGACATGTGGCAGTGGTCAGTGGCATACATATCGCAAAAGTTAGTCTTGCACCTGATATAGTGCAAAGAATCATGCACATGCACATATGTGTCAATTCGTGAAGAACTAAGAATCAATGAGCAAATGAGTGCTGTTCAAATCACGAGCAAATATCAGTACATCACGACATCCAAGCTACGAGTGGGTCAGCTGCAATGCACTCCAAAGTCTAAAATCATCTGAATGCAGCTGCAGTGGAGTTGGTGGTGCTTTAACAGTCTAAGATCTCTGCAGATGGAGAATGGTTAACTGTACCAGCAAGCCTCGGGAGGGTCCTCCAGCTGCCATGGCCGTTCTTCTGGATGTACTGGAGCAGTTTCTCGTCCTCCTCTGGGGTCCATGGGCCCTTCTTGAGGCCACTCTCGTCGCAGCAAGGAGATCTGCCCATGCTAACTGACGATGAACTGAACTGAATTACCACCGATATATAACTGGCTGCTGCTGATTGGCTGCTTCTAGATTGAAGTGGTGGCCACCGGAAGGACAAGGGCTGCTTGCTTATATACTGGCTGGTGCTTGTGACCTTTGTCCCTTGCTTGTGGTTCTTGTCTCGTTATATGTAGGATTGCTCTGCTTTTTCTATTGCAAATGTGCAGCGCTTTCTAGTGCAGAAGAGGACTTTAACTGGAATGGAATTTTCAGCCAGAGCCCAGAGCTTAGCACGGCCCTTGTCCTACTGAAAGAGTATGATTTGTCTACTTGTTCTAGCTGACTATTACAAAATTCAGACAGTTAGGAGTTAGTAGCAGTAGTAGTATAATTGCTGTGTCCATACGCCACAAGCATGCTCTTTGAATCTGCATACTAACAAGAACACTTATTTAATTGGTGTATACATGTAAGCACAAGAAAGACGCCTAGTCCTGTACAGAAATTTCACACATTCTCTGCAAACAAGAAGTTGAGGTCGAAGCGCACCAACCTATTTGTAATCACAAATGTTTTTGAGAGTAAGCACTTATCTGCAGTATGTAAGCATCCTAACTACAGTCATGCAATAAAACACTATCCAGCATCTATGTATGTCAGAATTCAGGAGAAAATACAGCTTGCTTGCCTGCGTGCATGGTTGATGCATGGTTGGTTAGGTGGTGCAACACTAGATGACAATTTCTCATTGTATACGTGCAGCATATAATATATATAATGATTGGCTGAGTTCATGCTGGTTGTCTTGTAGCAGCTTGGCCTCTGCCTGCAGGGGATGCCTGGAGTCAAGGCGAAGGAACTGAACGAACGGCTTTTCTCAAGCGTCTCCATCTTAATTAGTTCAGAAAATTAGGTAGGACTGCAGATCGAATTAAGGTCAGCAGCAGCAGCAGCTCCCGTCAAATCTAAGTGCATCTTCAATAGTGTTAAGTCAGCTAGCTATTTGTATATACACATCAACATATATTCTATGTCTTTTGAATGTGGATTGTAGAAGTTTGAATGACTCAATGTAAGAAAGAGAGTATGCAAAACACTTGGAAACAGCTAGCTAATGGCCTTATAATTAAGTTATAGCTACTATTTCATCTCTAATCTATAATGGTGGTCGCGTTAGGCACCGAAGCGCTCTAGCGAGGTAAACTTTTTCACCTACGGAGGTCTCAGATTCTTGGTGGTCTCTGTTTCTTGGATGTAAAGTGGCGGACGTATAGCTTTAATCTAAATTATAAATGACCAATGGCTCTAATTTGCTTGTGTACATGTAAGCATCAAATAGCTATCTTTATAGATAGTCTTTTGGAATGCTAGTTTTTAGTGTGTACTATATAAATGATATGAAAGTCTCCTAGTTAGTTGCTAGTTAAGATCATTAGAGATACCCTAAAAGATTTCTCTCCTCTCTATATAGCGTACATAGTGGTTAATTACTAAGGCCATGCCCAACATTGAGTTATACTTTTGTTTAGTTTTAGGAGTGAGGTAAAGGTGGTTGTCTTGCTGTGGAGTACACAAAATGGCGCTTTTAGGTTTTGGGAAAAAGGAGTCTTTAATTTAAATTTGGATGCATGTACTTTTGTGTCAATGTTGATATTGAAAATGGGGCAAACGCGTTATGGCTTTTGTTGCCAATGTATCAATGTGTTGATCAATCTGTCATCCGAGTTTTGTATGGGAAAGAAAGATATTCACTTGCATTTTTGATGGTACAGATATTAAGTTTTTTAACATGTGTACTACAATTAACTTGTAGACCTCATCTTAAAAAAATACTCTATTTAAAAGTTATGGTTCATTAATATGATGCTTGATTTATTTATGAGTATGAAAGCCAAAAGTGACTTTTAGAAACCATATTTAATAGTATGCATCACTTTTATTTACCCAAAACTAGTTAGTTCAGAAAATTAGGTAGGACTCTCTCCCGTCAAATGATTTCTCTCCCCGCTTGCGAAGTGGTGGACACCACCGGGGCATGCAAATGGACACCACGGCATGCAAATGCGTCGGCGGCGCAGCTTGAGTTGGAGGCCGGTGCTTGGAAATTTTTTCTAGGAGAAGCGGCGCTTGGGGCCAGTAGCTGCGCATGAGAATATATAGCCGGTGATTAGTTGCAACCGGCTAATTCGTTGGTGATGAGTTGAGTCAGTAGCGCCGTTGGGAAGCTAGCTCGCTTCTTTTCTATGTATACCATGAAGTAGTGCAGGAATAAAATCACAACCTTTTAGTTAATTGGAATTGCATTCCAAAGGGCACAACATATTCTAGTTAATTGGAAATTCTTTAAGGCAATTCATCAAGTATCTCATGTGCACACATAAAAACATGAAATTATTACTCAATTTTTTCGGATTGTTCGCGAATGAAACTTCCGAAAAATCAAAGTCATTCTAATTGTATAATCTAAACAAAGAAGATATTCCAATTCCATAATCTATGCAAAGGATGTGAATTGCATAGTTAAGAAGAAGAACACACTAGGAGCAATCTACACAAAACTTAGTGAAATTCCAAATTTGCAATAAGGAACTAGATGAAAAAATGCACAACCAAATTAGCATCGATCACAATCGTTACTTGTACTCATCTTAGTCATCTAAGTAATCAACCCTTGTTGATATAGTTAGCGTAAGAGCATTGGGTGGCTGCAACAATAAGGGTGGCGCCAGTGAGGAAGAGGAAGGTCATGGGGACATGTTACGATCAAGTCCGCACGTGCTGTAGCCACACCATCAATGCCAAGCTACTGCTCAAGGCGGGTGGAGCGGCGCTGTAGCTCCACCACGAGGATCACCACGATGAGGCATCCGCTGACGATGAGGATCTCATCCTCGAGCACAAGGCTCCGCACTACCGTTCCGTCTCACCGTCTATCCGCACTACTATTCCGCCTCACCAGCTATCTCCTCAACACTGTTGTCATCCATCATGCTAGTTAGTTGCTAGATTTAAATAGTGGGAGCAGCACCGCCGGTGAGGATGCCGACAACCAGAGGAAGGGGAGGGAGTCGGATTTGGCAAGAAAATGGGATGATAGTCTAGAGGTAGGCAGAGAGCAAGAGGTGGAGTGTGGGTGTGAATGAAATCAGATGCCAGTTACTCGATTCAAGCAATGGGAGCAGCACCACCAATGAGGACCCCCTCCCTTGTCATCACCAGTGAGGAGGCCGGCCGACAGAGGAAGAGGAAGGGGTTGGATCTGGCGGGAAAAGGGAGGGTGGTCTGAAGTTAGGCGAAGAGCCGGAGAGATGAGGTTTGCGGCTGTGAAGTGTGGTAGTGAAAATAACAATGAGAGTTATTGCTGCCATTTTATTGTGCACATGGTTTGCATTAATTGGAGCAAGTACACGCTTAAACAAGTTCTTAAGCTTCTTAAATTATATAATTAAGCATTTGCAAAGTAGTTGTTTGCATTGAAGATTGCGACTCTTGTGTAGATGCTTTATGATGTGGCAGAATTTCTCTATTTGAGTATCTATCTAAGCTTCTTTGCATTGGACATAACCTCATGTATTGTTTCCATGCATGCATGTATGCTAATTTGGAGACGTGTGGACAAAACGACGCATGCACGCAAACATAAGGTAGTTTCTTCAGATCACCTGTCCCACCTCCCCTCCTAAAAGCCTGAACTTTTCCTTGCATTTCTGCATTGAACTGTTCCTCACGTCTTTGCATTTGACACACTCTCTCTACACACACATAATGCTGATGTAATATAATCTCTTGCAGTAGACCTGGTGATAACAAAGAAAAGTTACATACAAAGAGTGAGAATCCACTTTACGACTACTTCCATTCCCACATTTTCTTCTCTTCTAGGACCCATCGATCCTAGAATTATTAGAGGCTCAAAGCTATGCAGACCAACCAGAACCCAACAGGAGGAGGCCGGCGAGGCTGGAACTCCGGCTACCACGGGCATACCCTAGCCCCTGGTAGGTACCTCCTAGCAGGGAGGGGCGAAATCAGAATGAAAATGACCAAATTTTACTGCTTTGCCATATTTTCTGATTTCTATGGAAGTCAAAAAGCCCAATATCGAAACGGAGTGGTCTTTAAAGCGGATTCTCTAAACAACTTTCGGACATAAAATCGTGTGTGACATCCACATTAGCATCTCCGTTATCCACTATGGTGTAGAAAAATTACATGTATAATTTTGCCTCTGATTTACAATGAAGTAGGTGGATATTCTAATTTTCAAAAACCCAAATTGAAACCTTAATTTTGAACCTTACAATTTGACAAAAAAACCAATAAACAATCATAACATTCAAATCATAACTCATAAATTCAATCCATTTACTTAAAGAAAACAAAAGAATTGAGAAAAATTTAGCAATACTCTATATCGATTGAGGACTTAATTCATGCTGCCAAGTGCTCGATGAGACAATTGACAGGTGATGATGACCAGAAGACGTGTCCTATAATTACCGCCAAAACTTTTGTCATGTGTGTAACGCCCCCGTTTTCGGGAACAGGAGCGCCGTACGTCCCGCAACAGCCCAGGAGTTCTGCTGCGGACAGAAGGTAGCATCGAGCCTGCTTACGAGCATTTACAATGGATTAGTTTGACAAAAATAAGACCTAATGGTCAGTTATCAATTTTATGGGCATCCAAGCCCAAATTATTACTTACAATCGAAGATCGAGGTGCGGTCATAACCCTAACACGAACACTTGAATGCGCTTGCTTCTTGATATCGAAAGGGTGGTGATGATGACACAATGGTGAATCTAATTTACTACAAGATTTCGTGGTCCTATAATTACCGCCAAAACTTTTGTCATGTGTTCACATTAACAGGAAGCACGGCGTATTCGCAATGCAAGTAATATAGATAAATAATCGGAAATGTAGGTTCAACATGTTCAAAAATTTGTAACTTGCCTTGCTAATCAGGATTTCGATGATCTTGTAAAATGTGGGAGTGGCTCAGGGTCTGCACTGCGCGCCTCGAAATTCTCGCGCACTACTTGAAAACAACCACAAAATAAAATCAAAATCCGAGCTAAGCTTCTAAACAAAATTTGGAAAGAAAATAAAATAAATAAACTAAGAAAATAAAATAAAATAAATAAATGCAAAAGAAATAAAATGGTTTGGATTGATATTTTTGGCAGTGTAGTTTGGGGAAAAGGACATCGGAATTGAAATCGGATCGACGAAACGATTCAAATGATATATAAATCAATTTAATCGGCTCTAGAAATAACCACGGGTTACTGTTCATGCTACAGTAACGGGCTCGGCCCACGGCGGCGCGCGGGAAGGCGCACGGGTTTGAACGGGGTGGGCCGGCGGCCTCGGCCCATCAGCACGCGTGGGCGGGCGAGCGGCCTAGAGGCAGCACACAAGGGCCCAGGCCGTTGGATTGCGAGTGGAGGGGAGGGATTCGGCCACGTCGCCTCAAAAGCGAACGGTTTTGTTTTAAATCCCAAGTCTCCGCTCGACACCGCAGGATCGAGGATGGAGGGTCGAGACGAAGCCACGTCGACTCAAGGGGGGTCTTCTTCTTCCTCCAGCTCAAAGTACTGTGCTCCCAGACTCAAACCGGCACCACAGAGGTTCTTGTGGGAAAGCAGTGCGGGATTGGCTTGAGGATGCTCGGGTGGGCGGCTAGTGTTTGAGATGGAGGCTCAAGCACCGGAAAGCGCAAATGTCCAAATGCTCAACTAATCTATCAATGCACATGCATGAGCAAACATGCACGCCACAGAGACCTGATGAACGCACATGCGAAAGCCAGACCTCCGTATTCGCATCGGTATGCATGCCAAGACCGTATGCATCTTTCATGTTCGTACACCACACAGAGGTCATTGTACATCAGTTGACCGTATGAGAGTACGAGTTAAGATAAGTTACATGTGTAAACACGGCAGTTGCTCCACAATTTTCAGAAATCCAGCACTCACAAAATCCCAACTGTTACGACTCGTTTGACAAAAGCTGAAGATTATACGGCCCATGTCAAGAATGTACACGGTAGACATGTGAAGATTACATCCTTGGCATGTTGCTGCAAATAAATTTGTTATCTACTAGTAAATTAACTAACATGTTTCCAGGTACTACTTATATATACATAGTTCATTAAACATTTAAACTTAGGTTGGTTCCTATCATATATACGTACGTGTTCCAGCTACACTGGATATGTGAATCTTTGACCTAATTTGAGCAAGCGTGTGTATATAAAGCCTTTTTTCTACTCTCGGGTGTAATTACTCTCTATATCGTATCTCACAACATAAAGAATATCTTGCATAATGGAGGGTATATACGTGTAACATATGAGTATTTAAGACCATATACGTGGTATGTACAATTCTTCAGAGGTGCTATACATATTTTTTTAGACATACTTCTTTTTTATATACATGTATGAATGTATTTATAAAATACGCTAAAAACTATAGACTCCCATATAATTTTTTTTGTGGTTCATATTGAAGTATGTTATGATTAGTATACGAATATACCTAAAGTAATAAAAATGTATTTCAAGTATATTTAAGTGGTATATTAGAGGCGAGAGTAATTATACTTAGGAGTAAAAGGTATTTTTCATATATATATATATATATATATATATTCTTTATCTGCTCTAGTACACCATCAATTAATCCATCATCATCTCCTCCTTAATTAGTACTTAATCTATCCCGTAATATAAGTCTAAAGCTCACTATACAGACCAAAGAGATATTAAATTTAAGAGAAAATTAATAACATTAGATCATATATATCTCTATTAAATAGTATATTATAACTACTTACTTATTTTTCAGCATTAAAATATAAAATATAGTGAAAAATATTGTAATAACTACAAATTTGATCTCTACAATGAACTTATATTATAGAATAATGTTTTAAAAAATTAGGTCTTATATTAGGAGGCTGATAGAGTAGTAGACTAGTAGTTCCATCAAGTATAGTGTTCATTATAAAAGGCTGCGAGCGTGTACTCCATGATGATCTGCTGATTCTGCGCAGCTCAGTGGCCGAAGGCGACAAAGGGTTTGAAAGGCTTGCCTTTATGCTTGGTGTCGTATTGCCTACTTGCTTACAGTTCTATCTGCGTGGATCTTTTGCTAGTTTGTTCAGTTTGATTTGTAATGGAATTGTTGATATTTTGGATTTGATGCACTGAAGACGAACAGAGGAAGAATGATGCAATGATGTGGTTGTTTTTGTAAGAAAATGTGTGAGTTAGCTAGAGTACTGAAATTCAAAAGTATATGTTAGTTGAGTGATTAGTAGATTGATGATCCTCTTACCACGTACCAGCAAGTACTTAAACCTTGCAATTAAAGCAAGATATTGTCTCAAACACATTTATGAACAGAGCTATGCCTGGTGAACTGTTCCATAGCTCTAGATTGAAAGAAAAAAGTTTGGCTTGTTACTTCGATCAACTCATAGTTCTTCCTCCATCCTTGGCTCCCTCGTAATGCATTACTAATGCAAATCTACAATACAGTTAGTTCAATCTAACCAGAATGGAACAGTTATTGTAGATTTGCATAACCATACATAAATAGTGTTGCATGACCCTATACTTCCTCTCTTAGTTATTCTTTTCCAAAACATATGTATGTATATGTACCTCTATTTAATATCAAGCAATACATTGATTATATATGCAACAAATTACCTTATTAATTTGCATAGCATTAGAGTACCTTACTCACGCATACTAGTGCATCATGGATGACCTACCTTAAACTTATCGTCCCCTACACACCAGCTACCCCACCAAACTATGTGTCTTATATTATTTCTTGCTGTCACAACTTTTCTGCTTCAAACTCCAACAACAAGCCCAATTCTTGATCAATCTTGCTCAGTTGCTACCCTTTTCAGTGTCATACTCTACTACATAGTTATCTTTACTTCTCTTCAATCATTGCTTAATACTAACCATTGCGACATCAACATGCATACACATGCAACCATCACCGATCCCTGCCGAAGATACCCGTCACGCTCTCTTTAGTGGCTCTGAGTCTATTCCCAATGATTGCACCATCTCTACTCTGAGATTTTTGCTCCTCTGTTTCTGTACGTCCGTGCTTCTATTCGTACAGATACATGCATAAAATTATACATGCTCGATGTTCGCTTCTCCAATATCGATTGCACATCTTCTTCGACGGTGACCAACTCAACGTTGTAGCTTCCTCACTAACTACAATGACCTCCCATCTTCACTAACGCTGACATGTCTGCTTTAGTCATTGTCTAATGATATAGAGAATCTTCTCGCCATCATCGATGATGTCATGCCCTAGCCAGCGATGACATGCTCCTAACTACCCAATGGTCCTATATCATCCATAGCTCGTCTTCAATGCAAAACTTCATCTCCTCTCTGTTAGGATTTCCACACTATTGGCTTTTTCAACAACATTGATGCTCACTACTCGTCACTGTGGCCCTTGACTCTAGCCTTTCTCTTCAACAGCTTTGGCGAGTAGCACGATATTGTCATCGTCGAACAACTAAAGTGAGCAATACAACATTGTCCTCATCTTTTTCGTTGTCACATCGAGTTTTTATTTCCCCATTGGTCAATGTCTTCTTTCCGGACAAATCGACGTGCATTTTACTCTTTTGTGGTCTTATTCGTCACCATTCATGCTATACTCGTTATAACTTTTATTTTTATTCAAAATTTAATCATTTTTATTAGAGTTCGTATAAAAATCAAATTGCTAACTTTATTTAATTTATTCTGAATTTTAGTTATTTGAGGATTTTATTTTGGAATTCTTATGGAAATCAAATTACAAATTTTCTTTTATTTTTCATTCTGAATTTGAATTTTTTAGAATTCATATACAAATACAATTTCTATTTTTTTTAACTTTTGTTCTAAATTACAACTATTTAGAAATTTTACTTTGGAATTCATATCAAAATCAAATTGCTAATTTATTTTATTTTTTATTCCTAATTTATGTTATTTTTTGTTTAATTTTGTATACAAATCCAATTGCTAATTTTTATTTAATTTTATTTAAAATTATATTTATTTAGATATTTTATTTACAAATTTGTAAGGAAATCAAATTATTAATTTTATTTTATTTTTATGTAAATTTCAGTTATTTCTAGATTATACTTGATATGAACGCTTTATTTTAATATAGACTGTTATAATCTGGACCTACCACGATAAACGATATCAATTTTCTTTTTTCCTCCAATTAACACAAAATTTATAGTTATTTTTTATTAGAGTCCGTATAGAAATCAAACTATTAATTTTATTTAATTTATTCTAGATTTTAGTTATTTTGGGAGTTTTACTTTGGACTTCGTATGGAAACCAAATTACAAATTTCCTTTAATTTTTATTCAAAATCTTGATTATTTTTGTTGAAATTTGTATACAAATCCAATTGCTAATTTTGTTTAATTTTTATTTTGAATCACAGTTATTTAGGGATTTTACTTTGCAATTCATATCAAAATCAAATTGCTAGTTTTATTTTATTTTTATTCTAAATTTCAGTTATTTTTGTTGAAATTAGTATTCAAATTCAATTGTGAATTTTTATTTATTTTTTAATTCTGAATTGTAGTTATTTAGAGATTTTGCTTAGAAATTTGTGTGAAAATGAGGTTTCCAATTTTATTTTTTTGTTGTGAATTTCAGTTATTTCTGGATTGGACTCAATATTTACTCTTTATTCTAATCTAGACCGTTATAATATGGACCGGCCACGATCAATGGTGTTTTCTTTTTTCTCTGGTTAACGTGGGAATTTCTAGCCATCGAGAACAAATGTGGTGCCTTTTTTGTCTTTGCTATTATTTTTGGATTGTACTTGACATTGAGTTTTTATTATAATCTAGACCATTATAATTAGAACTCATCATGATCAACGGTGTAGATTTTTTTTCTTTTTCTTTGATTAATATAAAAATTTCTAGCCCTTGAGAGCGAATGATTTTTAGCTTTTAAGAGCAAACATGGTGCTTTATTTTTGCCTTTGCTTTAATAAGATGATATAAAAATAGTGTTGAAAGATACATTTCGATTGGCAACAACTACGAACTAAACAAATGCAGCAACAGTACCAAAAAAAAGGAAGGAAGAAATGGCTAATCTGCACGTCCTCTAGTAGGACCCAGTTTCGCTGTTCTGCTTTCTTGTTCTGTTGGAAAGTAGATTGGTTAGTTAGGAAGTAGATTGGTTAGTTAGGAACTTAGGACGAAGACTTTTACTAGAATGGCCCATATGGCATATTAATTAGCTGAAAAACAACTCTACAAGGATGAGAACTATCTGACCAAAAAAGGAAAAAAATGGAAATTATGAGGAGGCCTTAATACTATGCATGCAAATATTCACTGGGATTTCGATTACCAATCAATATTATGTTATTAGTCTACTTCAAACATATATAAGTTTGTCTGTGTTTATATGGTTGTTGGCTGCAGGAGATATCAATGTGGGTTGTTCAAGCTTTATGCCTGAATTTTATGGGATAAGGTAAACTTCATCTTAGGTAGAAAGGTGCTTGCCTTGTAGTTCAGTCTAAACTGCAATTTGATTAGTTAGTGAAAAGGCTAATACATGGAGCCAACTAAACCCACAGCTACAAGAAGAATAGCTAGGACCTGGCTAGAAACATGATGGCATGATCAACCACTAAACAAGTCAATGCAGGCCCTTTTCTTCTCTGCTGCTCCTTTTTGCATTGCTGTGCCTGTGCATTGTCCTAAACTTGCATCATTTGTTGTCGGCAACAAGCTAAGGAGATTATATAAATACACAAATCAGAGGTGTATGTATTGCCTAATGTCCTATTAACCAATGCTAGCTACTGGCTTGTGATGTTTCTATCTGATTGACTGCCTGGTGAAGTTTCCTTGTTTGATGGGCTACCCATCAAAAGAAATCTTTAGCAAGCAGTGACTACTTCCCAAGAGTCTTATGTCACCAATTTAATTTTTATATGTGGAGATAAAAGAACTGTAGCAATTAATTGACCTCACCTCAACTGCTTGTTTCCTTGCAGATTTGGGTTTCTGACCATGCTGCAGCAGATAGAAAGGATTGCGCATTTGTATCTGCCAGCAGAAGAGAAGTCAGAAAATCTAGCTGATGATCAAGATTCAAAAGAATAACTAAATAACAGCTAAGAAATGAAGGCCGGCGGTGACAAAGAATCTATGCTTTTCATTTCATTCCATTAATTGCACTCTACAGTTATTGTTCAACAGCTAGCCCTCCAAATTATGCAAGTTACGAGTGCAAAGAAAGATAACAGGCGATCAACGAGTGGTGTTCTTTGATGCAAGGCAGGAAAAACTAATACAAAAAATTAAAGGAGTTGATGAAACAAAGAAAAATGGTTGACTTGATCTGTGTTAAGAACGGGTATCATTGCTTCTGTCCAAAAATGTAAGATTTTCTTTGAGAAAACAAATATGAATGAGGCTGTTTGCAAAAGATGCAGAGACTGTAACATTTCCTTTGTTGGGCATCTTCTTTCCTTGTCATCTAGTTATGTGTTGATTAGGAGCTGAGCATTCAGAAGAACTGGGTTGTTGACTTCAGGTAAGGTGGTGCTGCCCACATAGTTGGTTTGTTCTGATTACAATCTTCTGTGACACTGTCACAGGACAGGAACTTTTTGCCGGGCGCACTGGACAAGAACTAGTGTTCCTGTTTGTGCCGATGATATATTTTATCATAGGATTGGTACCTACCGTCCAGTATGAACTGTAATGCACATCTTTTTTTTTATGAGAACTACAATGCAGCATGTTCATGTCACAAAGACATTGCTCTGAGATTACACACCTACAAGTTTAACCAATGCATCAACACTGTAACTTAAACTTATAGATATTGATCACACGAATTGCTATCGCGATTTAATCCAACCAAATCGATTCACCCCACTGTGTGGTCTCACAGACTCGTATGCTTGTTCCTGGTTTGTTCTTGCTCGAACATAGTAGTTTGCAGTGGTGAAGCCATGATAAAAATGGAGGGTGGGTTTAAAGGATTAAGCTAAATTGATAAGCATAGTCTTTTACTTTTGTGCAATCTAATTCATACATAAATAGAAGAGAAGTAAATAAACAAGAGAGAGAAATACAATGAAGATGACTCGGTAATGACAAGTGCATCCCAAAACATATAAATATGCTTCCAGCGATGTCAAAATTAGCAAAATTAGTGATATAAATTTTAAATGATCATCAACATTCAAAATGAATGAAACATATGATGGAGGCGCTAGCATGAATGATGAGGCAAATTCAAACTACGAGGCAAAATCATTTTGCAAGATTTTCATGCTTTGGAAGCATCTTATAATTCTATAATCATCAATGCTTATAAATATCTCTTGTTCGGTGTAGTACACCATCAAATCATTAAGTCACTCATTGACTATCTTGTTGTGCAAATATATTTTGATAATATTCATTACCTTCAATTTGAAGATACAGTCAAACGAATTTTGTATGTAATTTTGGTCTCTTTAGTGTAAGTATTCATTTTATTAGACACACTTGATCATTGATTCTTGAAGTTATCATACTTACCTCTTGCAATGTTATAGAAACTATTTGGAACACCAACATGTTTATTTAAAGCATCTATAGCCGTCTTCTAATGAGAGAACCCAATTTTTATAAATACATCATTACCAAATATGTTAGGTTATGATGACTTCTTGAAAAGGAAACAATAGAAACAAAAAGCGGTATCCTTTTTCACACTATATTTTAAGCAATCCAACTTATTAAACTATGATTCTTGAAAGGATTTTCATACTTTACTATCTAATGTCTTTGGAAAGGCATGCCCAATTGCTTGAGTTGAACTATTTATGCCCTCCGGACTTGATCTCTAATATTATAGGCATAATTTTTTATTGGTATACGATGCGTCGGATCAACAATACTTTTATTAAAATTAAATTCTAGTTGAAGTCTCTTTGGTTGAGTTGTGTTCTTATCGGTTGGAGAAGTACTACTTGAACTACTTGTGAAATAGTTACACAAAGTTTGTTACTCTATTATTGTAATTTGCAAATCTATAAACAAATTGTACAATGCATCACTACACAAAATCTAACAAATAGCAGTAGTAATTCATCACTTCCTCACGAGCTCGCCGCCAGACTTCCTTACGCACGCCCACGGCAAATCTGCCCACTTCGGCGCCGCTCTGGCTGTTGGCCCTTGCCTGCCGCCGCCCTGGCTTCCCCACACTGCCGCGCATCCTTGCGCCGCCGGTCACCGCTCAGGACCTCAGACCAGGTGCGAATTCTCAGCTTCCACTCGATCCTCTACAATTTTGCATCTGGATTTGCCATATATGGATGTAAGATACTATTTGCTTCTAGTGGTTGTGGGCCAACTGCCTAAGAAAACTCCACCTTCTCTCTTCTATTCTTTCTTGTTCTTCCCAGGCCCAGAGGCTGGCCGCCCGTAGCCGGGCGCCGGCGCCGGCTCCGGCGAGGGATCGGCCAAAGGCACCAGCCCCCGCTGGATTCGCTCCTGGAAGTTTGGTAATCCACTCGCTGGACAGCACAGCAGCTTCAGTGTCCCAACGACCTGACCTCACCAAAACGCGGCTGGAAAAGAAAAGAAAACAGTAGCTACGGTTCGTGTCCCCCATTGACTTCACACACTCGCTTTCTACACGGACCTGTGCCGTGCGTTACACGACGACTTCAGTATTTTTTTTTTGGAAGAGCTTAATCTATTTCTGATGACATAGCAGCGCTGTATATAATTTGCACTGCGAAACAACTCAACAAGTAGTACGAGTTATTCACAAGATTGTTGACCAACACATGATGCTAATCGCTTAAAATCGTCGTCAGCTTACAGGGAATAAATTCAGGTGCTCGAGCGATTCAGTGAGCATAACTGCGTAACTGAAAGAACCAGTGCCACCTCTCTGCCTATGCTTGTCAGACTGCTTGTATTGTTAACCCCTTGTAGCTGTGGCTGTACATGTACCACCATCGCACACTATAATTTAGTTTCTTTTGGACTGAATTCGCCGCTACACCAACGCCTAAAATCTCAATTTGTTCCATGCATGCATGCGCATCTTCAGATTAACGGTCAGATGATCGCGCTGGTACGTACGTACCAGAGCAGCAGCGGTAGCATACCTCCAGCTGATAAAAGCGATAAAGGGCACCGCGTGCTGCCGCGAAGCACAGCCCGCATGTGGCCGCAGCACCGGCAGCCAGCCAGGCACATCAGCGCACCAACGCACGGAAGGCCACATGACACATTCACGCCTCCTCCAAGTACACTGCACACACAACACCATTCCACAGAACAAGCATTGCTGCTACTTTTTTTTTATATATATAAAAGTGATTTTTTTAATCCATTGACATTTGGACTGAACAAGGCATGAAAGAAACCGTCAGCATGTGCCACCAATCATCAAGATTCAAGACCAAAAGAAAATAGCGAAAATAAAACGCAGGACAAGGCAATTATGCGCTTGGTTGGACCGGTGAATGAATCCGAAGGAGCAATGCGAGATTGTGTAGGGCAGGCAGGGGCATTAAAAACCAGTTGGGCGTAGGGGACAAGTAAACGAGCTGAGCTTGAGCAAGTTTGACCTGATAAACTCAGGTTCGGTAGAAATTTGAACCGAGCTCGAGCGAACTTGAGATTGACGTCGAGTTTTAAGGTTAGGCTCGAGCTTGCTTGAGCTCAACTCGTATAGGCTCGGTTACACATCACAACCATCCCACAGTCGTTATCACATATCCATTATAGAGTCATAGAGCATAAGGAGGGTAGTAGAGGAGGAAAGGAGTAGATAGGGAGTACCGAGGGTTGGTGTTGGGCTTGTTGGCAGCTGGGGGAGCTGGGCGAGTAGCGAGAGGAGGCGGCGCGAGAAGGCTGAGCCAGCCAGAGGTGCGGGGGAGTCGTTACCATAGGAGCTATGGCCGAGCTGTAGGGGGCGCACCGCCATGGTAATGGGAGTCGGAGTGGAGGTCGAGCCAGGGGCATTGCGGCCGAACCAAGGCGGCACGCTGGAGGTCGGAAATGTGGTGGGCGAGCTGGAGCTGGAGGCAACGTAAGGGTGGCCGAGGCGACGTAGAGGAGCGAGCGGCACCGGAAGGCCGGTGGCTAAGTCGAAGAGGCAGGGGCGTGCTGGAAGGCCGGTGGCTGGGTCGAGGAGGCGAGGGGGGCGTGGCGCCAGAAGGCCAATGGCTAGGCTGAAGAGGTGAGGAGGGGGGTTCAGCGTCGGAAGGCCGGTGGCCGAGCCAAGGAGACGAGGGGGGTGTGGCATGCGGAAGGTCGGTGGCTGGGCCGAGGAGGCGAGGGTGGGGGGATTCGGCTGGTGAAGGAAAATGGGGAAGGAAAGATAAGGAGAGAAATAAGAGATGGAGTCGGGGGTTGGACTGTAAAAATGGCTAGATGAGTAGTCGGGACCTTTGGGGGTCATGAGCTGTAAAAAAAATCGAGCTTACGAGCTATTTGAATTTGGCTTGTTGAAGCTCATAAACTCGAGATCAAACTCGAATTCAGCTTGTTTGAAGTTTAAGTCGAACTCAAATCAAACTTAAAATAAGTCAAACTCGAGTATCTCATAAAGCTATTTTTTTTAGCTCTAGACAAAGAGGCATGTTCCACTCACCTACCCCAGGACGAGACGGCGCCTTCCATTGGGCTCCGTCTCTGCGCAAAATTTACTCCTCTCCTCTCCTGCTCCTACTCGGCTACTCTTCCACGCCTCGCCGCCTCGCCATGTGCGTCTCTGCACGGCTGCAGCTGCAAGCGAAAGTAAAAACTGATCAAACTGCGCGTCTGCAAGACTGCAATTCTGCATGCGACGAGCGTCGAGCGCGCAGGCGCAGCACGGCGTAATTGGCCCGGTCGTCGTCACGAACGTCGCAGATAGCGGCAGCGACGGCAACCCTGCACGTGCTCACGGACGGATGCGACGCTTATTGCGCTTGCGCTTGTGTGCATGGCATCATCAGTTACAGAGCAATAGCAAGCAAGGAGCATTTCTACTGTGCTTGCAAGTTGCAACAATCTCTGTGATGCACTGAACAGCTCGCCTGGGTCACTTGGATGGATGGATCTTCAGCGTCACGTCGCCGGGCTGGCCATGGCCTCATGGGTGCCCGTGCGTGCATGCGGTCCGAGTTAACTTGTTGATGGAGCATCCAGGACCGGGTGAACAGAATGCGTTTTCAGATAGATGGATTAGCGCTGTCAATCAAAATCTGTTCCTGTTATTGCTCTTCTAGGAAAGAACATTAAAACCTGTTCTTGTTGGCATAACGGAGAGGTCATTTTTTCCCAACATTACATCTGCATACCAACAACTTCTACTGGCCAGGCTCAAACTAACCGAATGCACGCTCTCTTTGAAGAGCATGCAACGGAGTGCCATTAAACAAGTCGGTGACCAGGGAGGCCGTTTGAGTTACCAATGGCTGCCTCATTCCAACAAACAAGCCATGGATAGCCATGGCACGGCATGACATTGCCTTGTGTCCCAACATTCACAGATGGGCAGGCCCAGGCCCTCACCATGAGCCAAGGCCACATGGGCAATTCACAAGGAGAACCCTGTAACAATGCATTGGAAAAAGGTCTCCTCCTCCGCCTTGGCTTGGTGACAAGACAGAGAACAAAATGGTTGGGAAAGTTATGAGAGACAGTTGGAAGGATAGGCTGGTTTCCCATTTAAGGAGACCGCCACCCTTTTGCAGCCACTCCCCTGACACATCTCAACACAGGCACAGGCATTCCACAGAGTCACACACACAACAACAACAAAAATCTTGGCGTTTCTCCAATAATCCTACCTCCTCTCCCCCTGCATTCCCTCTCCTATGAGAAGGAAGATGGCTGGGTGTCAGAGGCTTCAATGTTTTCCTCAGGTTGTGGGTATTCAAGAAGCACAAACAAGAGCAAGAACAATGGCTTCTTTAATGTTGCATTGATGAAGGGTCCTGAAGAAGCATAAATAAAGAGGAGCTAGCCAGTGTTCCTAGTATTCATTCTCTCTCAAACTCAAAGCTCCTCCTGTCTAGCTTCTTTCTTTACACTTCTAGTTCTACTACTGCCGCTGCTGCTATTCCCTTGGCTAGCTTTAGCCCTTTTTTCCTTTCTTGTTTCTCCCCTCCCTTCCATTCCCTCTCCTCCCTGCCATGGAATCCTCCCATATCACCGGGGATGATGGTGAGGGCTGCAACAGCAGTGAGTCTGGGTGGACAATGTACCTTGCGTCCCCCATGCATGGTGACGATGATGATGGTGGCAAGGGAAGTGGCAGTGAAGGGAGCCATGTTGATGACGGCTATGGCTACATCAATGGTAGGGGAAGTGGCAAGGAGTATGAAGACGATGGTGATGGTGATGATGATGATTCCCTTGCTTCTGATGCTTCAACTGGACCAGCTAAGGTGAAGGTGCCTTCCATGCCTGACGGCAAACAAGAGGAAGGCCATCAAAAGAGCAACGACGACGGTAAGGAGGAGGAGGAGGAGGAGGAGGAGGAGGAGGAAGATGGCATACATACCAAGTTCTCGACAAGCTCCCGCAAGAAAGCTGGAAAGGCGGAGAAAGGAGGAGAGGGGAAGTCCTCCAGGAGAGGCCATGGCAAGAGAGGCAGTTCCTCAAGAACAAGCTTCTTTTGGTAAATGCATTAGAATTCACTGTACTAGGAATATGTCTCTCTTATGCACCTTTTCCATTTCTTGTTAAGATGGAGGAATCCTTGTTAGGAGAATGGAGAAAGGAAGGTTTTTTTGGGTCCTCATTTTTGCCTTCCATAGTGCTCTCCCATGGTTGACCACCCAGTAGTAGGTTAACTGTTACCACCATGTAAATCTACTGTAACCTTCGGTTATCCTTCAATGCCCTGCTTTTAATGTTGGTTGCAGAACTTGCAATCTTCTCCTATGTTCCTAGATATTAATGAACACTGCTCTAACTCTGAAGCTACACTCTGACCAGACAGATCTCCTCACACGGTATGAGGCATTGAAGCATGAAGATAACAGTAAAGAGAGAAGAAGCTAGGTCAATTTAATTGTCCTCTGCTTCCCAGTGTCTACAAAGTCAGCAATGTGTAACGCATATTTTATTGTAACTTTATTATTAAAAAAGAGGGTACATGTTATCTTTCTGCTAAAATAAATCACTTGCATAACATTTCATCAAAGAAAATCACTCTACCTTTTTGTTCAATTCCACAATGATTCATTACTACCAAAACACAGCCCAATGATAAAGAAACAGGAACATGTATCGCAGGTAAACATTGCCAACACTAGTTACACTACTAGTTTTCTGAAACTTTTGTTTGTTGCCAACTCACATTCATGAGCATTGCGCTAAGCAGATGCTGAGAGCAGGTGACCATGGCTAGAACTAATTTTGTTGGATGCCCATCATGTGGTATTATAACAATCCACAAGAAGAATTATGTGGCCTAAACTCCAGAGGAGGGGAATATTTGTCTAACAATACCACTCATGCAGCAATTGCTGCACATGTTCTAGACAGGGTGGAAACAATTATTTGTCCATCACACAGACGAGCTAATTAATAGCCAAGCCAACAATGAGGGTGGGTTCTTTTGGGCTGAAGCTTATGGCTGTGTTTTCTAAATTCTGGTCTGTTTGTGAGAGGTAGTATGCAGAGAGAAATATCGCATGCGATTTTGAACAGTATAGCTGAACTCGGTACAGTTTGTACTACAATTCACCTGTAGACCCCGTCTTGAAAAAACGAACCGTTTAATAGTGCGTTATTGTTAATTCGTACAAAAGCTATAAGCCATAAGTACTTCCGAACTGAGCCTAATGTAAGCTGGTTTATGTACTAATACAGCTCTCAACTTTTTTTTAGCTACACCAAACAAAAACAAAAATCGGTCTCATGTTCTAGAAGAATATATGAAGAGAGCAACATGGGTACAGCTAATGCGCCACTTTTGCACCAAACCTAATATATAATGTGGCAATGAGCTGCTATACTTTATAGGAGAATTAAACAATGTACGTTGCATCTTCTAATATGTGGTGGCAACAACATGCTGCAATTAAGCCTCGCCCCCAATAATTTGTCATTAGAAATCTTCATAATAGAAACGTATAATGTAGGTGTGCACAACATAATAAAGCATAACAGAAGTGGTACAAGTGAGTCCAGCTATCACCTGCAATGCATGTATGATTCCTTCGGATCCACAACAACAAGGGTCTAAAAGCAGCTTTGGCATCGTTAAGATCATCCTTTGCTGGGAAATAATGCAGGAGAAGATATGCTAGCCTCCTAAATCTGAACTGAATAGCAGTCTCTCTTTCCTGGAAGAGGAGCAATGTATAAGAAGCTTGGTAGTCAGCTTGGACACTGTAGAGCTTAACTGAAACAGCAAAGGCAAGGTAAAACCAAAACAACATTGTTCAGACTTCAGATAAAAATGGGACACAAAGATCTATATCTTTTAAGACCAACAACAAAATTGGATGGCTGGATGCTTACATGTTATCGTAGAGTCTACTTGCTGACCATTCCGATGATAGTATATATCTGCCTTGCTGCCTGCATGGAGGTAAAATGAAATGTTCAGCATCTTGAAGTCACTGAACAGGGACCACCTGAACAACTTCCCAAATCATCCTTATTCACTTAATGGAGTTGGCAACATCGTAACTGTGATTTGAGAAAACGTGCGAGACATAGGCTAATAAAGAAATCAAACTGGATCGTAGTTGAGCAGAAAATTTCATCTACACAACAAATTAGTACTCAATAGGCGATGCCCAGTAATTCTTTAACTAACACTAATGGCATGTACTCAAAGGCTTAGCTTCGAATAACAACATTTGCAGATTGTGTTGCACAACATTCTGTGACTATTAACTAGTATCGTTCCCATGGCTGCAAGAGAGAAAGAATCATCCCGAGATTGCCCGAGGCCGGCGAAAAGACTCTTCAAGTCGTTTCCTAATCTCCCTCAACCGAATCACCCGTTACTGATTACCCGAGCGGTGGACGAAGGCGGCGGGGCAGGGCACGCACGGCCGCGAAGGCGACGGAGCGCGCGTGCGAGTGGTGGAACGAGAGGGAGCAACTGCGGCGGCGCAGGACGCGGCAGCGGGGAGGCGGGGCCGGCCACATGGGCGGACGTGGACACAAACCACGCGAGCGGCACGGTCGCGGAAGGGGAAGGCGGCGGTTGGGTTACCATCCCACGCGGCCTAAGAGGTCGTGAAGAATCACGTTCGCTTACTTCTAATCCAACGGTTGGGATTTACTCGTGCAGCTGGTATTTACCCTCCCACGCGGCCTAAGAGGTCGTGAAGAATCATGTTCGCTCGCTTCTAATCCAACGGTTGAGATTTACTCGTGCAGATAGTATTTACCCTCCCAACCTCTTTTTCGTCCCCGCTTTCATCGGTCACCGCCAGCCTTCCAAGTTCCAAATGCCGTCCTCCCCGCGGCCCAACACCGCCGGCGCTACGCCGCCGGGAGCAGCACCGGCCGTGGTCTACACCTCGCCGTGGGAGCTTCACCCCGCCAAGGTACCGCCTCCTCCCTCCCTCTCGCTCTCGAGTCATAATCTCCGTTCATCTCGCGGCTCAGCTCACTGAACACCTAGGGTTTCCTATCTCTCCCCGCGCAGGAGGTAGGGGCCGTCGCCCTCGTCGCGCAGGAGGAGAGGCCACGGCTTCCGTGGGAGGAACACTCGTCGTAATGCCCACTCGCCTGCCCCCTCTTCTCCCTTTTACCTGCTGTTTCTGGCTTTCTGCAATGCGTGCTTTGTGTTTGTGCAATTGCCGCCAAGAATGATGAGTTTCTGTAATGTATCTCCATTGGTAAGCGGTTCTGAGTGTAAGAAGCAAGCGCACTGTCCTGTGTTGTCTTGAGTTGAAAGTGTTGGCCTTTTGCATGTCTATGACTTGGACAAGGTGCAGTCGTTGGTGGATGTGCTAGAACGATTGCTTGTAAGTTGGAAATTATTGGCAATAAGCAATGTCCATCATCAAAATGCTACCTACAGCAGAGAGAAAGGTGGTCAAAATCGTGAGGAGATAGGAAAAGCGCTTGCCTGTGTGTCAACCACCAACTCCTTCTTTATAATAGTAAAGATAAGCAATGTCCATCGCAAATGCTACACGTGCTGCTCTGGCTGTGGTACTAAAACAATGGTGTGAACGGACAAGAATGGTTCGTAAGGACAATGAATGATATGAGATGATTTTGGTCTTGTAGCTTTTCATTTGGTTATGTCGAAAATTCACAGTGAGAAATTAGATTTGCAGAAATGTAGAGCCAATGAGTTCAAAATATTCTTGTGAGACACCGTCTTAGTTCCTATTTCCTAACTAAAATCCTTACCACAGCAAAAACTATTCTTCCTGACAAACTGGCCCTAGGAGCTTGCAAAGGGAGTATTTGCAACTTGGAATGGCCATAATACTCACAGGTGCTGTTAATTGAAGATGTTGCAAGTGGATTTTTTTAAAAACTTTCTGGGCTGACAGTTCAACTTTATCATCACAATTATATTTCATGAATCCATATGCCCTACTCAATCTTCACAATAAAAAGGAATATTGGAGATATCATAATATGGCATAGCATAAGTGTAAGGACACTTTTCTGCTTGAGTTTAAAGTCTTCTTTTACTGCCATCATGCTGTTTATGTTGAACCCATGTGGGTCAAGCGTTTGACCTTTGGAAGGCAAACTCTATTTGTATTTTCAAGTTAGGTTCTATTTCGTTTTTTAATTTATGGCCATTTTCTCCACAATAACCAACCGTTATTTGGTGATGCTAAATGAAAAATGTATCTTTCCAACAATTTTGTTGGATTTTTTATGCAGCCTCTTCTTTGATCAAATGATTTGGAGTTGTGAACTTGTATATTGTTCTTGTGGAATTAAGCTGCTGCTTAGTCACCAGGAGAAATCATTAATTCTGACAGTAGAGTTTTTTGTATTACTCTGCATAGGGAAGCAAAAGCCCTAGAGCATGAAGAGAAAGTCAACAAATATCAGGCTGTGCTTGCAGCTCGTTTGAAGGCCAAATACTTCTCTAGAAAGGCTTTTGATAAAGGTAGTAGCGCACTCCAGTCTTACAGTAATTGTATGACATGGTAAATTAATGTCTAGAACAGTTTTGCTTGTTTTGTTTCAGGCAATATGATATCTGTTTGGTTAACTTATTTAGCTTTTGCTATTGATCTGTAATAGATCATCTTTTGGCATTGTTGATCTAAAAAAGGTCAGCTGAATGATTCAAAATTAAAGTGGACTCTTCAGGTTATATTCATGATCACTTAGTACGAACAAAACTCTGCTAAAGCCTATGAATAATTTGTTTCTGAGGCTAATTCTTATTATATATTTAGAAGAGAGGAGGAGAGACATCTGATGCAGGATCCATTGAATTGAAAAACACAATCATATGAATAAAGATTCTTGCCTCAAAATGCAACCAGACACGCTAATGATATTTAGACTGAAATCCAATATATTCCAAGTTGCCAAGCCTAACAGTCATGTTAGAAGTGCACAATGCGATCCATGATTGCATGTTCTCTGAATTGCACGTTATTACCTGATCAGCCATTCATAGCGTTAATGTTATGTATGAAATGTAGCCATCTCTTGAGAAATATCCATTTCATATGCCTTCCTTTCTTTGTACTGATAACCAGAGAACGGGTGTGGTATCAAAGTTGGTATCAAAGTTTGCTTTTATTTTCCGACTGATGAGTTGATTTAAAATGCTCGTTCATTATTAAGTATTGGCAGTGGAGCTGTATGTGTAATATTTTTTTCCCCATTTTCACCATTCCGTGAACAGGAGATGTGTTTGAAGAAATTACTATCCAGTCTGAGATCATTCGGTTAAGCAGGTGCATTTTTCTCTCTGTTTGTTATTTTCCAAATAGTCTTTTGAAATTTCATTGTAGCAACCATTTGTTTTTTTTGTTTTCTAGGCGGCCGTTTACAAGTCTATTTGTGGATCCAGCAAAATTTTGCCAGGAGAAGAGCTGCACTGACAAGGACATTTCTCCATCTCTGACAGCTGGCTCCTCTGCCAAGGACAATCCTCCATCTCTGGCTGGTCAAGCTTCGTCAAAGAAATAGTTAGATCATTTGGCTGCAGAAAGCTTAACACCTGGCAAGTGGCAAACTGGCAACTATCCATGAAGACCTGATGGGATAAGGGCCGGGTAGTAACATCACTAACTACTACTTGATATTCTTAAAGCAAGTGACCTGAAGCATGTAAGTACCAATGGGCCCAAATGAACTTTAGATGTTTTAAACCAAGGCCAGTTTCGTATTGTAGACCTGTTGCGCATACTGATAACTATTTAATTTATAATTCTATGGGAAATATACTGATATTGATATTATTCCTCCGCAAGGATGTTTTCAACTTTTTACCTGTCATCAGGGTCATATCCTCAATCTTTGCATATTTTTTTATTCCTTCTCTGCTTAATGCTGTCATTTGTAGGGCACTAGTTTCTTGTCGCCCAATATTCTGTTTTCAGTACCAACACTCCACCGCCTCCAATGCCAATTATTTCAGTGCATCTGTGCAACATCCATGGCAAACTTCAACTTGCAATCTGCGAGTGCCCCTGGAATCGTGATGACCGGATGGATGAACAAGCACACCTGAACTGCAGCCATTCTTATCTTCATGCAACTGTATCTGCACCGGTTAATTGGCTCCTGGCAAGTTTGTTGAAGTGCTCCTGTACTTTCCAGTTGTTTCCTCCTGTTGTAAAGAAAGCTCCATTGTCACCACCGCGAGACATGGCATGGTGCATTGGTGCTTGTTCCACCGTGCGCGGCACAAGCCAGAGCCCCTGCCCTTTTAATCACTGTTGCATGGGCCCTGTGATGTGAGCATCTCACACTGGTGGGCGCTTTCTCCCCTGTGTTCACACGTACCCCTGGACATCCTTGAGCTGATTCCGCACTTGCACTTACACTTGCAGTGCATCACCAGGCTCTAGATTTGTTTTTGCTCTGCTCTGTTCTGCATTTTTTCTTAGTGCTGGTACACTGGTGCCGTTCCTATCTTCAGCCATACAGTTTTGCAATTGAAATGCACCTCTTCCTTTCATTTCTTGTGAAGTGCCCTTGTGTTCACGCGTACCCCTGGACATCCTTGAGCTGATTCCGCACTTGCACTTGCAGTGCATCACCAGGCTCTAGATTTGTTTTTGCTCAGCTCTGTTCTTCATTTTTCCTAGTGCTGGTGCACTGGTGCCGTTCCTATCTTCAGCCATACGGTTATGCTATTGAAATGTACCTCTTCCTTTCATTTCTTGTGAAGTGTAATTTATGTACATTCACATGCTGTCAAAGAGTTCCAAATGCTTACATTTGACAGTGAAATCATATGGGTCATATTGTGGTTACTGACTAAACGGTGGATAATAGAGGCTACGGGGAGACCATAGTAGAGCTGCTTGGAGCCCAAAACTAGTGGTAGGGAGTGGATGCGGAAGATGTTTATTATGCTTGTGCTATTGCTTAACCCTTTCTTCAAAAAATGAATCCTCTCAATTCATGGTATCCTTATGGACGTATTTATAGCCATGTAGAGGTTATTTACACAAATAAGTTCCTTGGGGGGGGGGGGGTTACACTAGTAGGGACAAATATGCATTTTCCTAGGTATAGCCATTTTGAGCTTGCCACAATCACATATATAATAGACCTTCTGGCGCAGTAAGTCAATTGGATCAAGGTGCGGGTCACTCTAATAGTAGTCTCTTATGGTCAAGGGTTTCGTTACTGGTAGGCCGAAACCATGCTTTTTGCTCCTTGGCTCCTTCGTTCCATTGGCCCACTGGTAACCTGCCCATTTGGTTTTTCGCCTTTTTTTGATTGATGTCGTGGGTGTGGGAGACTAGGGTCCATGTGTAAGCGTGCCATTGTTGGTCGTGGTGAAGCTTGCATTAGGCCATGAGCAGTGCATAAGCCAATTTTTCCAATTTGGTGTATATCGTCTTCGCTCCCCAGAGGGCCTCAGAGACGAGGTACACCGGCTGCTGTAGGGAGCCCTCCTTTAGCGTGAGGACCGCACTAACTACGTGTGGCGTTGTTGTCAAGTATAAGAGGAGCAGAGCCTTTGGTGTTGGACACTGAGCCTGGAGAGATTGGCGAGGTACTCCTTTAGCTGGTGAAAAGCCTACGCGCACTTGTCAGTCCATTGGAAATCGTCTGAGCCATGGAGTGTTTTGAAGAAGGGGAGTGCCCACTCCATAGCCCTTGACAGGAAGTGG
Organism: Melocanna baccifera; assembly: GCA_036346265.1. NCBI lineage: Eukaryota > Viridiplantae > Streptophyta > Magnoliopsida > Poales > Poaceae > Melocanna > Melocanna baccifera. The sequence goes on along the minus strand of CM070697.1, from coordinate 4,142,047 downwards.
CTGAGGGTGGCGAGGTTCTCTACGAGCCTCTGGACCTCTCTAACAGTCTTGGGGGACCTCATAGATACTATTTCATCAATTTTGTTTGGGTTGGCCTTGATGCCCCTACCGGACACTAAGAAGACGAGTAGTTTGCCTGCTCGGACTCTGAAGATGTATTTATTTGGATTGAGCTTTTATACCAACCCATCGGAGGTTGTTGAACCTGGAGGTTCGCTTCGTGTGATATCGGCTGTTTGCTTTTGACGACCACATCGTTGACGTAGGCGTCGATGTTTCACCCCAACTGAGATGCGAGGACGAGGGCAACGAGCCTGGTGAAGGTTGCTCCAATATTTTTAGCTCGAAGGGCATCCTGACGAAGTAATATGTCCCATCGGGGATTATAAAGCTTTTCTTGGTTTCATCTTCCTTGGCCATACGGATCTGGTGATATCTGGAGTATTCATCAAGGAAACTCATCAATTCGCACCCCGCTATGGCGTCCACCAACTGATCAATTCATAGCAAGGGGTAGTTATCTTTGGGACACGCCTTGTTGAGGTTAGTGAAGTCAACGCACATACACTAGGTGTCGTTTGTCTTCTTGACCAACACCGGGTTGGTGAGCTATTCAGGGTGGACCACTTCCCTGATGATATCAGAGGTGATCAGTTTGGCCACCTCTGTCTTGGTAGCCTCTTGTCTGTCGAGAGATATCCACTGCATTCGCTGCTTGACAGGCTTCACGTTAGGGTGCATCTCCAGCTTATGCTCGATGATGGAATGTTGGATTCGGTGATGTTAACGGGTGAGATGTGAAGATGCATGTGTTCTTGTAAAGCACTTCCAATGGGCTCTGTTCGGCCTCTAGGCTAACGCCACCCCTACTGATATTTGTTTCGATGGATCTGCATTATTGAGCAGCACCCTTTTTACATCACCATCTGGCCTCAGCTTTGGCATCCATCCCAGGGCAGAGGGAGGGGTGATACTTTCATTTACGACGTGCACCTTACAAAGAGGACTCCATGTACCTACTTTGATTTGCCGAGCGAGGTCTTGATCACCGAACACCGTGATGATCCCCTGAGGCCATATTAGCTTCATACACAAGTATTTATGATGTGGGACCACACCAAACGCATTGAGGGTAACCCTGCCTAAGATGGCGTTGTATAGGTCCATCATGTCGAAGTTGATAACATCCCTTCTTGTCTGCTCTCCTTAGCCAAATGCTACCTCGAGCGGCACTTGGCCCAACTCGCTTACTGGGTGCCCTTCGAAGAGTTGTAGGGGTAACCTTGGCAGCTCCAGCCTACTTCAAGGGATGTCCATCTAGTCGAAGGTGCTAATGAACCGGAGGTCCATGGAGCTACCTCCGTCCACTAGGACTCACCTCACATTGTACCCCGCGACGCTGTCTGGATGACCAGTGGGTCTTGGTAAGGATGTCCACCCTCGATGCGTCTTCCCTTTTAAAGATGATATCCGCTTGGGCCCACTCCGGTAGCACTTGCGCTGGGTACATGGCGATGTGGTGTATTTGACAAGCGTAGGCCCTTCGCTGTCGCTCAGAGGGGAATTCAAGGAATGCCCCACTTGTGATGGCGTTGATTACATAGAGGAGCCAGCCTTGGGGACCTGTATTCGTGACACGTTCGACGGGGCTGGATAGGTAGTGCTTCCGGGGCTACTGCATGTGCGCCACCACCGGCGCCCCTGCATCCAGGGCACACTCCCTGGCTACACTTTCGCGGAGCGCCGCGATGGTGGGGGCAATCGCGCGTGAGGTGCTCCCTCCGGCCATGGACTTCTCACCATGGCCCTTGCTGACGCTCGTCTTCTCGACCTCGCCCCCTTCCGCGTCCGCAACCCCTTCGATCGCGATCGCGACCTCCAAGGAAGTGTTCTCTTTGGTGCCCTCTTCGATACCGACGATGTACCTAGCCCGGGGTCCTTTTCACTGCTTACGGCTCGAGCCTTCCTTTGGATCCACTAGGGTGGGCTTAGCTTTGGAGGCGAGAGCCATGGCAACAGCCTTGCTTCGCATCGCATCCTCCTCTACTCTTGTATACTCTTCCATCTTGTCAAAAAGCTTAGCCACCATTCTTTGGGCTTCCACGCGTTGTATTCCGCGAGTGGCCCCTTCCGGAGGTCGCGAATGGTGGCATTGATGATGGTTGTCACATTGACATCTTTTACCTGGCAGTGGACCTTTGCAAAGCACTTGAAATACTCCAACAACTTCTCCCCTAGCATTTGCCTTATTACAAAGAGCTTATCGTCGACGACCGCTCCACGTAGTTGCCTTGAACGTTATTGTGCATGAGGTCCTGAACTTGTTTCCACACGTACACGAAGCTGGGCGTGATGGTGAAGAACTAGGGCAACAGGACTCCTTGGAGGGCAAGCGGTAATCCCTTTGCCTTTGTTGAGTCATCTCTCCTCACGGCTTCGATGACCGTCTTGTAGATGTGCAAGAATTCGCGGGGGTTAATATCCTTCTTATGTGTCTCTACCGTGGACATCTTGAATTCCTCTGGCCAAGTGCTTGCTGCAAACCAGCACTGAGTAGGGATTCAGAGTCCACTCGTCGGAGGGCACTGTGACTAGTTGGCCTCACGACTTTCCGTCCCTTCCGCTGCCACCTCCGTCACCCCCATGATGGGAGTCTGCTGACTCTGGGTCTCTTACATCTCACGCATGGCCCTCGTAGGTCCGCTAGCTCTCGCTGCAGTGTTCCACATATCGTCTCCAAGGCGCCCGCCCATGCCTAACATAGAGACTAGGACACCCTTCGTTCTCTGCACGGTGATGCTGAGGGTGTTGGGGCCAGCAGAGGTAGCCACTTGGGTGCCGCCGGCGTTGCCAGGAGCGGTCGCAGTCAGGTTCTCCGCTCCAGGGCCTCCTACTTCATTGTTGGCATAGCTGTCGGAGAGCCGCCTTTGTTACTTGTAACAGCCCAAGACGCAGCCGCTCCGGTGTGTCGCTGCCGCAGGGGTGGGGGGCCTTCGACCACTAGTTCCCATGCTCTCACTGTGGTGGTCTCGGTCACAGTACATTTCTTCCGCTTAGAGGCCGACATCATCACCTTTCCTTAGTGCCATCGCGTATGAGCGCCCTTGTTTTGGCTTGTAGCTTCTACATCATCCTCCACGGACGGCGTCAACTTGTTGTGGTTGCAGACCAAACGTAGATAATGGGAGCTATAGGAAAGCCACAGAGGGGCTGTCCGGAGCTCGAGACTAGTAGTGGGGAGTAGATGTAGAAGATGTTTATTATGCTTGTGCTACTGTTTAACCATTTCTCTAAAAAAATGAATTATCTCTGTCCATGGTGCCCTTATGGATGTATTTATAGCTATGTAGAGGTTGTTTATACAAATGTCCCCTTGGGGGTTACACAATTTGGGGTAAACATGCCTTTTCCCTAGTATAGCCACTTTAGGCTTGCCACAGTCATATACATAATGGGTCTTTTGACACAGCAGACCAATTGGGGCAAGGAGGAGGTCACTTCCCCAACAGGTCATCATGCATGTTTGCAACTGAAATCTTTGTCTGCATTCTTATGCTGAAATCTTCGCAGAGCTAGCCCATATTTTCAAGAGAAATCATTGTGTTTGTTTGTTCTTTGGTTTTGAACCATCATTTGCCCTTTTTCCATTTGGATAAACAAAACCTTCACGTTTATGCATTGGGCATTGGAATTTATATGTTGGAAAAGTATAGATTTGTTTTGCAGCACATGCTACTTGACTTTTGCTCAAGATTCTTTGGAATCCTATCCGATAAGCATCTCAGTGAATATGATATGTGGTTCAGATCTTGATGCTACATTCATATACCAAAATTGCATGAGACGTATGCCGAACCTTGTCTGATACAACATGGTAAAATAGCTCCTGCGCGAGTGAACTAAAGAAAAGCAGAAGCAGGTAGGTAATTAAGTTGACATCAACAAAGTATACAATCCATTAGCAATAGCAAATCATAATCCATTACATGCAAGTTGAGCTCATGACATCATCATTAAGTGAAAGGCACCGTTTTTTTCCCTTCATAGTTGCAAAATCATTATGGCAAGTCTGCTTACACACGCCTCCTCGGTCTCACTGGTTTTTTATCCTTTCTTGCTCTCTCACTCTCATCCTTTGGTCTTGCTACTGTTCCTACTGTTCTATTGATTAATTGCAAGTTTGCAACTTGCAAATAGTACATCTGATCCATGGTAATGTATCCTCAAAAGATAAGTACCAAAATAGTTACAAAAAAACCTCCTCCTAATAGGGAAGATCGCAGGGTGCATGCATGCCTCGATCTCCATTAATTATCCTTGTTTAGTTATACATGTTCCTATTGATATGACATAGTAATTGTTATCCTCTCAAGTAAAAATTTGGCTGGATAATATGAATATTCATTCAGTAGCAGAAGTGGTATTGCTGTTCTTGCATGGCTCCGAGGAGCAGCTACTGTGATTGCTAGAGGTCGAGGAGGAGGCCTTCTCCGGCGCCGTCTGCAACAACTGCTCGAGCTTCTTGCTCAGCTCGGCCTTCTCGTCCCTGAGCCGTGCGTTCTCACCGCGGGCGTCGCCGCACCCCCTCAATGCACGGTTGAGCTCTTCGAGGAGGCGGCGGTTGGCGCAGCGTAGGTGCGCGGCCTGCGCCCACAGCTCACTGAGCTGCCGCTGCTTGCGCATGCGCGACCGCCGCGCCGACTCCCGGTTCGAGACCATCCGCCGCCGCCGCCGCTCCTCCTCCGCTGCGGCAGCCGCGCTCGGCTGGCAGTAGCCGGCACCGGCGTCGGAGCCCAAGCTGGGCGAACCATTGCCGCCGGCGAGGTGGGCCGCTTCTTCTAGGATCGGCTCAAACTCAAAGCCAACAGACGCTTCGCCGTCGGCGCAGAGTAGAGCAGGAGTACTGGCTTCTTGGAACGGCGCCGATGGCTCAAAGGAGGGCGGGAAGTAGGCCTGAGGCGGCAAGGCCATGTTCATGTGGTGGTGAGTGGTGAAGAAGGAAGGGTTTGGGGGTGAGAGGAAGCTAAGGCTGGCCAACTCTCCACGGCTGTGGAGGTACATCTTGCTGCTCTTGTCTCGTCTATGCTAATGCTTGTGGTTTGGTTAAGTGATTGATCTTGTTTGGCTATGGGTGATGAGGAGAAGAAGCCATGGGTTGGTGAGGGCCTTTTATAGTGTGGCCGGCACAATAACCATGCTTGCCTAAGAGGGAAAAAATCGTATGGGATGGGGTTTCACGTCAGACCCCACCCCTCCACCGTTGAGTTAAGATGTTGATTTTGATCCAATGGCTGAGAGGAGGGACATCATGTGAGACCCCCATAAAAAACCGTTTCGCCTAGAGAGAGAGAGAGAGAAACATAGACAACAGATTATTTGGATCATCTGACGTGTAGAAGGTAAGTCACACGAGTACAATACCGTGCCTTCTGATGATTCTGGGTTGTCTCATCAGAAAAAAGAACGATTGAGATTAGATGATATAGTATCGTCGATATAGTATTTATGCTACAGTACTATTGCTACAGTGATTTCAAACAGTGCTCCTTCGCATCAGAAGAGCCGGTTCCATAGACGACACACTAGATTAGTACTACTGTAACTATGCAAGAGTAGTCCAGGCTTGTTCTCTTTGACTGCACTTGATGATTTATGGATGTGGCTAATGGTTTTGTTTTTAGAGTGAGTGTTTATGTAAATAAACCAAATGCTGATAAGTTATTTTAAAAAGATTATCTCGATAAATTGTTTCAAAAAAGCGGTGATTAAACTATCCTATTTATTTGTCAAAGAAAACCATAAATAGAATAGAGCCAGAGATAAGACTTTACCTCGGTCCACCATGCATATTGAGCTATATTTTTTCTTTTTAAAATTTTAAGAATCTTGTTGAGCTAGAGTTTGGTAGCTAGCAAATATGTGCATGCCTAGTGAGATTCCAAGGATTAACACAGCCAAATCTGTGTCTTGTAGGCCCTTCTCGGCGTAGCCAACTGCTAGCTGGGCTTCGGGCCAGTTCATTGGAGAGCACAAAAGATCAGTATTTAGTTTATTAGCTACAATGTTATACAATAAAAAACTTTGACCTAGGTATCGAACCATTGCCTTGGCAGCCGAGGCCCAGCTCCTCTACTTCTCCTAGCTATTATAGCTTTGTTCTTTGCGGCTTCTAAAAGTTATTTTTGGCTTTTGCTATAGTAACTAACTTTTAAACGGAGTATTTTTTAAGATGGAGTCTACAAGTTAATTGTAGTACACATTAAAAAACTAATATATGTATTATCAAAAATTACAAGCGAGTATCTCTCTTTCCACAATCTCTGTCGCAAACAGCAAAAAAGTCATCAGCCGCAGCTAAAAAGAACAGACCAGATCTCTGTATATCTCTGTATTATCTAAAAAAATAAGAAGCTAGATCTCTGTATATCTTGCAATATCAGGAGAATATTTTGATGATTTTTTTGTATGATTGACTTGAGTCAGTCTCATTGCAGGTGAATTTAATTCTCGATATTTCTCCACGCCAAACTCTGGCTTTTACATATTCTCCTAGGGAAACCTTTCTTTCGGTTACCACTTTTAAATTTGTAGTACATTATTGCATGGCCAAAGCAAAAGTCCTTTAGTCTGGTCCCGCTTATTTCAATTTAAACTTATGCTTTTTGGCTTATTTTTTTTACTATTTTTAAATTTCGTCTTTCTCTGACTTTTTGATTTTTTTGTATTTTCTTTTTTCGTATTTGTTTGCATTATTCATAATGTGCTAACATGCTTTTTTATTTTTAAATTTTTTAAAATTAATTACATCAAATAAGTCATCATCAACTACAATACAATTTCAATCAACTATAGTGTAATTTTAGTTATAAATTAACTTATTTCAGCTGAACCGAGTGGCCCAAAGTCGTGAAATTCACCGGGGATAGCCACTTGCTGGCTCGCGGATAAGCACTGTGAGATTAAACAAAACATAATTAGTGGAGTAACCGGAGAGAAAACGGCGTCGGATTGCGCCTTTGCAGACACCAATATTCTTGCACTTTCACTTAATATAGAATTTCCTACGAGAATCCTGCGTTTCAAATATGATCACAAACTTCCAAGCTTCTTAGCAAAATTGCCATATATAGTACAACTTCGTATGGGAGTGCTAAGTTATAACTGTTTAATCAACGTGAAAGCGAATCACATTCATCTGGTACATACGGTACATAAATGTTACTATAGCTATTTTTTAAATTTAATTTTTGAATATCTACTTTTGTAAATTTAGTCTCTCTTTAGATCTACCAAGTTAGAAAAACTCAGCAGGTGTTTGTTGAACTACAGTAGTTTAGTAGGCACCTGCTTAGCCCCTAGTGGCAGCAATTTAATGCATCATCATTAGCTCTAATTAAGGCTCTTGATTAGTACTAATTAAATATAATTAACACTAATTAAATATAATTAGCACTAATTAAGCATATACACTAATTTGGCTGATGACCTGCCAGTTCCCCTAGCTCGGTAGGTACCTGCGGAGCTCGATAGATCCAAGAAGGAGGTTAGATTTGTAAAAATAGATATTTGAAGTCAAATTTGAAAAAAGTGGCTACAACGCCATTTGTGTGAATATTTCGATGTCTCTTAACTCATAGAATGATTAAGGGTGTATTTGGTTGATGGGATAGAGGATGGATGGAATGGTCCTATCCAATTTTTGGACTTTATCCCTGTATTTGGTTCTGGGATAGGATGAATTCATCGTAGATGAAGTCATGCAGTTGGAGCGAATATTCGCTTGAGATCATGGCCAGCACGGTGCGGGAAAAATGGCAAGACGAGGTCAACCACTTGACTTAGGGCATGTACAACGGTACAGATAACTGATGTTTATAGTGTCATTCTATGTCACCTGTAGATAACATTAAAGACAGCTTCTATAATATATTAATATGTTGTCTGTAAGTTGTTTATAACGGGTTGTCTGTAAAATATAAACAGTAGTGATACAATAGCACAAAAGCTATCTGTAGTAAACTATTTATAGACAACATTGATAAAATAACACAAAAATCATCTATAGCAAATTATTTTCTCATATTTCAATCATCTACAAAATTACAATCGACCTCATTCTCTCTCTCTTTTTATCCATCACAATAAAATTTTTATGTAGCATCTTTTATAAATAACTTATATCACTGTATTATACATGTGCTTAGGTGCCTTCTCGTGAATGCCAATGCTCGTTCCACTCACCTCCGGCCTCCCAGCCAACCTCTCCCAGTAGGACTTCGATTGGCGGCCCCACCCATCTCATTTCCATCTGGTGCCGGCGAAGGCAACAGTGACAACGGGAGTGGCAGCGGCCGGGACCTCAACGGCGGGCTGCCCTACGGCCATGTGCGCGTCCTCGTCGTCGGCGACTCCAGGTCAGCCAATCCTATTTGGATTTAGTGACTAAAATGTCGCGCCCTTTCTTCTTTGACTATGATGCGCGTGAGATTTGTGGCATTACTATACAAAATCAAGTTATGGTTAGTATTGATTGTTAGCAATAGGTTTAGGGAGGATTAGAGATAGGGTTGTAAAAAAAGCTCAAGGCTTACGAGCTACCCAAGTTCGGCTCGTTCTAGGCTCGACTTGAGCTTGGCTCGAGCTTTAAACGAGTCGAACTCGAGTTTGATCTCGAGCTCGCGAGTTTCACCGAGTCGAGCTCAAATAGTTCGCGAGCCTCTATTTGAGCTTAAATAGTAATACATATTAATTCTTACCGACCTTACCGAACCGAACTCGAGCTCTAGTTTTTATTGTTGAAAATTAGTATATATTTGAATTATTTTGACTGTTATCGAGTTTATTCAAGTGAACTCAAGCTCAAACTTTTCTTATTGTTAAAAATTAGTGCATAATAAATTATTTTAATTATCATCGAGTTTTAACGAGCCAAGCTCGAGCCTACTCGAGTTTCGGCCGAGCCGAGCTCGAGCCCAGGTTCAAGCTGGATCCCAACTTGAGCTTGGCTCGAGCCTGGAAGGCCAGACTCCTCGAGTTTGGCTCGTTTACAGCTCTAATTAGAGAGTTGACAAGCAAAAATCATGCGTAAATATATGTTGTCCATGAGGTTGATTCATATATTGACCTGCAAATTGGCTTCGCAAAGGACATTTCTTGCCGATTCCAAATAGGATAATCGTACCTGTAACTGTTAGTAAGTATGGACAGATGACATCGTTGTTTCTTGCTTAGAATTTGACTTAAGTATCCTTGCACTCCTCAATTTGATGCTTCCTTTCCCTTTTACGCTGAATAGTGACATAGTCTACAGATCCTTCTGATTGCTGGTTAATACACAATCCGGTAGTTATGAGCTCGACTTGTAAACATCATATGGAATAAGCTATCTTCACTCTTCAGACTAAAATGCAATACTCAAAAAGGAAGATGTTGTGATGCCATATTGTCGAACTGCATATTCACCCATGTGTTTGTAACCTGACTACCTGAGGTCATGAATCATATGCAGTTTGACTAGTGGATATACAATCATGTTTACTCAATCGTTCTCTGTTTGTGCATACCCATTGAGGCTTTTAGGACTTTTGGATGACATGCTGACCTTTGAAGTCTGCCAAAGAGGCAAGATATGACAGAAGCCTTGGTCAGGTTCTTCCGCATGGTTTGTGCAAAAGAATCATTGACCATTTGATTCACATGTCTTGTTATGCATTATTATTTCTTAATGCTGTTGAGGTGCATCTTTCAGTTGATAAGGAGAAGGTACCATTCTTCCTGTAGAAACTGTGAATGAGGATGACCTGTTCCAAAGGTAAAGGTGAGTCTCCCTGTCCATGCATGCACGCTTGATACATCGCACATCCTCTCTGTAGTTCATTTGAAATTCATGATGCCAACCGGAAGTATGAGAGAAACAAAAGCAATTATTTCATTATTAGTTACCTTTGCAGCATATTGTTTAAATATTTATTTCTTAATCTCGTGCAGCTACGGCGGCCAGAGTTACAAATATAATTTGTCCCATTGCTCCACCCCCACTCTCTACCCGCAGCAGCCAATGTCTTCTACCTCAGAGAACTACAGATACCACATGTTCTCCTCATCGGCAATTCCTGATACAAGCATTGGTAGAACAAGCCAACCAGACATCAATATATGATCCATGTTCTCATGTGCATTACCACCTGCAATGTGCAAAGCACATTCTGGCAACATGTGCTTGTTGTCAAGGTGCAGCTTTTTTATTGTTCATCTATGTGGGATCACTAATGAGCGATTCTTTTATATCTTGTATATTTGTTGAGCTGTGTGATTGTAACGAAGATAACACACATTTTATATAAAATCAATGAAAGCATTTTAGGGAGATCTGTTGTGGATTGCAAGTGGTGGTAGGGTAATCTCACCAGGGTTATCCAAACATATCTCATATACTTTATTCACCCAACCAAACACAAAGTTATTTCATCCTATTCACCCTTATTTCACCAACTAAACAATAACTTGTATCATCCTATTTATCATATAAACAATCATTCTATTCCACTAAATCCTGAATCATTCTATTTAATTTATATATGCTCGTCCACCCAACAAAACACACCTAAAGCCACTCCATACGCACGTTACCACATCGACGTTCAATGCTCCTAGCCAGAGTCGTACGGGAACGACCATAGTCCACAAATTAAAGTCGCAACTAACGTTGCATTTTCTTTTTGAGACGTAATGTTGCATTATTTGTGGCCGCGGCTTAGCGAGCTGCCAATTGGATTTGGATGGGAGCCAAGTGGTCACTTTGTGCAAAGGCAGCGGGGCATGAAGCCTTTCGATGATTCAAGTGACTGTCCACTGCAGGGGCCCCACTGTCCAGCAGCACTGTGCAGGCTTCACTGGAAGTGGATAATTAATTATGTGTTCCGCGGCTAGTACTGTTTGTTGTAATAACGTTACACGTGGCAAGATTAAGCAAGGTTTGCAATTTACTTCGTCGTCGCTCTAATTTAGTACGTTTTTATTTTTAAAGAAAATTTAATTATCGAGTAAATTACGGTGTTTTTCAAAGTGAAGAGGTTTGCTATTTTCATGAAGAAAATTATTTCGAGATGAAGATTATATAAAAATGAATGTCGCTGCGGTGTAACTCTACAAGGAAAATACTGCTGATACTGTACGTACTTGTGTGGTCCAAGGAAAATGAGAAATGGAAACATCAAAGTATGTTGACTTACAGAGTCAGCAAGAATGTTCTAGAAGTTATAAGATAATAGTAGAGTTTTTGAGAGCTGAGGTGCTGCAAGTTGCGTGAAAGTAAGCGTGCCACTAAGTAGATGATTAGTTCTAGCTTCTTGCCAAGTAATTGGGATGCTACTACTTTATTCCATTTGATAAAGTACTGAATACTGATGGGATCGTCGTTCTGGCACATAAAATTTTTGGTCCTGTTGTAAGTCGTTAGATCTAGAACTGCCTATAAAATGATGGTAAAGTAGAGTGAATTTTGCAGTAAACTGGAGTAGTTTGTAGCGGAAAGCTTATATCTTTGAGGTGAAATGTTTGATTTTATTGTAGTGTTTGGATGTTACCCTATTATGCATTAACCTTGTTAACATATGTAATTTTTTTTACTATTTGATTTGTACAATATAGAAATTTTGTGAGCAAAACACAATGTACACTCAATAAACTAACTAAAACGTGATTGTCACAAAAGTTCTTGGACGATTTTTAGCTTCACTTCGAGACTATCTCCTTCGGTTCTCTTTTGCCAGCAAATATTCCTTGGAATTAACTTCAGCTTTGCACCCATTGATTAATCATGCAACAAAGTGCCTAGTATAGGATCGGATGGAATGTCACTACACAATGAATTAAAGAAGAACATATGCTCCCTAAAGAGTTCTAATTAGATTAATGTAAAAAAATGATACTTCTGTGGTGATGATCGTACTGTGTGGACATGTGCAAAGTGGGGAGAAAGATGTTAGGTTGGCGAGATATAATCCTTTCGTCTTAGCTCCAACGTACAACTCGATAATTTTTTTTATCAGACGACTGAATTACTAAATGTACTCATAAACAAATACAGTGCACTAAATTAATCATGAACCTTAAAAATTTTTCTGGACAAACAAACATGTGGCTGTAACTTTTTGCAGAGAAAACACGTGAAATGTTGGTGATTAATTATGTTTTGCATGAAGACAAGTATGTTCGGTACGTTTAATAACACACGGGCACTTCGGATCAAAAGAGTGAAAGATCCGCACAATTACCAAGGGGTAATTATGCTAGTCAATGGATTATCACTCACTTTAGCAGATAAAACACCGCTCTAACGAGTAATAGGCCCATCAGAATATTGCAGCAGAACAATAATTAGAAATAATACAATCCATATAATTGCATTGCCACGCAGGGCTAAAAGTCTATACAGCAAGATAAGTCTAGCTATTACAAAGCTATTACAAAAGTCTGACAGGTTTCTAATTAAACAATAGAAGAGAGTACAAAATACAATATATGGCCAGCACAGATACTTAAGACGTGGAGCCCGAACTGCTCCAACCAATCTAATCCTCCCAGTCATCGTATGAGGGGCGACCCCCATACGGCTCATCCTCCGAACCATAGCCCTCTCCAGGGGAGTAGGGCCCCTCCTGCCTGGTCTCATCTCCTGCGGCTGCAGTGTAAAAGCTATCCTCTAGACAAAGGAAATAATAGCAAGGGTGAGTACAAAGTACTCAGCAAGCTAAAAAAAAACAAGTATGCAACAAATGCCTCTATCTCTTCTTTCTCTTTTGCTTTACTCTCAAGCTCAAAAACCAATCTTTATGCTCATAGGGAAAATAAGGTTTTTTGATTGTGAAAGATTTTGGTTTTTATTATTTTGAAAGCTACTGAACATTTGTATGAACAGCGAAGAACTTCCGTAAGTTCCCGTAATCTCCTTTCCCGGAGACAGGCATGAATTCATGGTTTGGTTAGCACTACGCAGGCTTGTATCACTTTCCCCAACACCATTCTGATCCTAATGACGTACGGATTGCCGCATTTCCTACGATGCGGTGCCCAGATCAGAAAACAGAATTTTCGTAACTATCAAGTATATTATATCTCCACCCGACTATTCTCAATTGATAGTCTGACGGGAATCACCCTCGCCCAAACTCACTCAAAAGGGACATAGCCGTTGGCTGGGCCGGTTGGCTCAACCCTACCCAGCACTCCACTGCGTAATATATCGCCTTCGCGTACCCCACTGCTGAATATCAGATCAGTCTCGGGTTATTGCGATTCACGTACCCCTGCTGAATATCAGATCAGTCTCGGGTTCTCGTGATTTACGTACCCCCTGCTGAATATCAGATCAGTCTCGGGTACGAGGTTCGGATCCCCCCTTGCTGATCATAACCAGTCTTGGGTTCACTTCCTTTGATTAATACTTACCCATGTGGAGGATATAATAACTTTAATAGCACTACTAATCTTGTCCGTCTTCAGACAAGATGTGGTTGATACGTATTAATACGGTCCCTTCATACAGATGAAGTGGGTTAACTCCTTATATTATACCCTATGCAGAGGTCCCCAACCTGCCCTTCTGATACCTGCCAAGGCAACCTCTGCCCACCCCTTTATTAATTTACAAGGCCGACTGCTCCACCAGTCGCATACCGTTCTTTCTCAATGACCTTGATTTAAATCCTTTTTACTTGAATGCAGGGTGATATTAAATAATATCAAGATATCGAGATATCAAAAATACTCGAGGAATTGATCAATGGGATGCTTGCCTGAGTTCAACAAAAGATCCTGAGCCTCCGCACTGCCCAGGTATTCTTTCCTCTGAGAGTTCGGATTGCCTCCTGCAGGAATATGAGGCTACTAAAATAATGCACGGTTTCGACGAGAAAATGAACTAAACTCACAGATGCGATAATATGCCGCGAGGCTCCTAGGTTTTGGGGTTTGGTGGCTATCGGGTTTTGAAGGGCTGAAATACTATAATTAAATTAACCATCAAAGAAAGGGTTAACTAATGCTATCTTACGACGTACTTATTCCTAATAATTTAATTTAACGAGCAACGGAATTTTAGGCTGGCGACTAATAATACTAATACACCCGAGCAACAACTTTGAAGAATAAAAATTACCCATGCAATACAATTTAAGCTAAGTCCTCGGACATGTTAATAAAATATTCATTTATTTTTATTATGCGGCGAGAAGTCTAAATGCGGGTGTTATGCATAATTATCTACTTCTAACTTTCTTGCTTTTACAATCTCTAATCTTAACAACTTACTTATTTATAATTCTTTATTTTTATTTAGATATATCTATCTATATGCATATGCACATATATATATGTATAAGTATATGTGTACATATATATACATATATACATATGTATATATAAATATCTAAGTCAGTTTGAACCGGCCGGCCCATTCATTTTCTTGCGCCGGCCCACCCTTTTTCTTGCGCCGGCCCAACCCCCTCTCTTTTTCTTGCCTTATCCGCCGCCCCCCCACTTCCTCCTTCTGCGCACTGCCTCCTCCTCCCTGGCGCCGCCGCTCTCTCCTCTATTCCCCCTTGCGCGCGCGCGCCTGACTCCTCTTCTTCTCCCGCGCCGCCTTTGCTCTCCCTCTTCTCCTCTCTCTCTACGCCGGTTGCCTCCCTCTGCTCCTCTACCATCACGCTGTCTCCTCCCTCTCCATCCCTCTCTCTCCGCCCCCTTCTCCTACCTAGCGCCGCCGCTTGCTCTCCCCCTCTCGCACGCGCTCTACCCCAGCCGCGCCTCTCTCCTCTACCACTCCGCGCCGCCTCCCTCGCAGCTCACGGTGCCGCGCGCCGACCCGATCCGGGGCCTGAGGCTCGGATCCGACCTCCCACGCGCCGACTACACCGTCGCCGGATCCGTGGCCTTCGGCCGGATCCGGCCCTGCTAGGCCCGATTTACCCCTTTCCCTATGATTCTTGCAGATGATATACTGATGCATGCTTATATTGATTTTCTTAGTACCAAAGAGGGAATGGCGGGGTGTGCGCTCTTCGTGGCTAGACACGACGGTGATCGGCGCGCGCCGCATGCCGGGGAATGCGAGGTGGTGCTTGGGGCGCGGTCTAGCCGCTGATGGCACGTTGGCGCCTCCCTCCAACTGTGGTACTCCCTCCTCCCATTTTACCCTTTTTGCTCTGATGTGCATGCCAAATGGAAAGATGGTTGTGCTCTAATGTGATGGTGCTCTTGTGTGATGCTAATGCTAAGAGCTTGCAAGATTGCTAATGTTGTGTAAAATTCTACCAAATGCTTATTGATGCCGGGTTTATGCGGGCTACCTTTGTCGGTGACTGGTGGTTGGGTTCGGCTGTGGTGTTGCTGATGTTGGTGCTTGTGGTCGCTGTCCCAGTTGCTTGGTTGCCGACAAACCCAGTGATGGACTCCTTCTCGCTTGCGGCTTGAGGTCCTCATTGTCGACCCCTTGCTTGCCTTGGTTGGATAGTGCTTGGGAAATGGAATGTGGTGGGGTTTGTGGTTTGTGGATGGGAGGAAGAAATGGGAAGCTTCTCCTTTGTCCCTCACCAGTGAGCTGTGTGTGTGTGCTTACCTTCGGTGGTCTTGTGACTGAGCTCTAGAGCTTGTTTTGGGATTGCTCTCTCAGGGGGGGTTGTATCTGCCCTGGTTTTACTGCTCCAGCTGCTGTGCTACGTGAAAATATCTTGAAAAGCCGAGTTGGCCGCCGGTTCTGGCGCTGGCTACGCTAGGCTCGGCTGGGGGGGTCCGATCTGGGGCTGCTGGCTCTTGACACTTGCTGGCTATGCTGGGGGTTTGCTGGGGGGTCCGGGCTGGTTTGTTAGCTTGAGGACATATGCTGGCTTTGGTCCCTGTTGCTTCTTTCTCCTGTGCTAGATATTTACCTTGGGAGGGTATGCTGGCCGATGGTGGCTGGGGCAATTGCCTGGCTGGTTTGGTTTACTTACTTGGCTTTTGACACTTGTTGGGGCTGTTTGTGCTACAGTGCATGTGCTGCAAAACAGGTTTGTTTTAGACCGGATGATGAACCCTATGGTTGTGAGAGGTGCCGACTGGCCCCCGGACGGTCAGGTATCTCCGTGAACGGAATGCCCCGCCCGAGATAACCTCGAGGGCTCTGACGGCAAATTCTTCCTTTTTCTATTGGTTTCTGGATTTCTATCCTTTTGTTCGGTCTTTTTTGGTATTTAACCTATTGGTTGGTCTCAAATGGAAATGGTGTGGCTCGACTGCAATCTACTGAATGAGATGCAATATGTGTACTACTGTGTATCCTTATAGCTGTGTACTAGCATGTGTGCAACAAATCTAATGTATGTGTGGATGTATAAGATGCAAACATGTGTGCCACGGTGTATCCTTGTGACAGTGCAAATAATTGTTGTATCGTGTTTTTAATGCATATGCAATTGTATGAGATGAGTCTTTTATGTAATACAATTCCTTCTAATGTAAATGCAAAGTTTTAATAAAGTGAGAAATGATTCAGAATTAATCTCCTTTGTGTTATTGTGTGCAAGATTACAAAAGAATTTATTTCTATTGCAAGTTTAAACTAACGGCTTAGCTTATCTAAATAATAACTAATTAACCCCTGCGATTACTACTAATCACACTTAATAGCTAATTAACGAATGAGGGTTATTTCAAAGAGCATATGTAGAGCCTATGCTATTTGTTTCCATTATGGCTTAGAATTTTTAACGTATATATGTTTGGCAAAAATCTCGAGACTAAAATATGATGTCGTCAACCTGATAGAACCTCAGTTCCAACGAGGAGCATTAAGGCCAGACCATTTTTTTAGGTCACCAACAGAACACCCCCTAGCTAGTATCCTGTTTGCGGCCTAACCATGTCTTGTTCTTACCAATTCTAGCATCTCTGATGCGAGAGTAATCCTGTCCACAAGAATTAGAGGGGCACCATGCATCTTCCCCCTCGAAACAAAGCTGCAAAAGGCTACGAGTGAAGGGAAGAAAAAGAAACCTACCCATCAGTGGGAGCATCGCGTTGTTAAGATATACGATCATATGAATGCTTAAACTGTAGTATCTGAGTTTGTTCTTTTTAGTTTCGATTTATAATTGTGGCTTATGGTTTTTGGGTTGTTTATAAGAGAGGATATGGAGTAACAAGTTATTTGTAAGAGAGGATATGGAGTAACAAAAACTTATATACGGTTTTAGTTGATATAAATGAAGTCATTATAGTGTATACTACAATAAATTTATAGACCTTGTTTTAAAAAGATATTTCGTTTAAAAATTAGTTATTGTAGAAAAATCGAAAAGCAATTTTTAAAAACTAAAAAGAAGAAGTGCAAAGTTGATCAGTCCATCGTGTCCCGCTTGCATCCATGCTCTTCTCAAGTGCTCATGCAATTAATTGATTTGTCCAACTGTTCCAGTTTCCCCACTCGTTCGCTCGTTTTAGCGATGACTTCTGACTTTTGATTGAAATTTTACTGTAGCTGGCTTTTTTTACTGCAGCTGATTTGGTTTTTTGAGCATAATTAATTTTTAAAAAAATGTAAAAATAGAAAAAATATGTTAACCTATTAGGGACAATACAAAGGAACACGGGAAAAAAAGAAAATACAAAAAAGCCTAAAATATCTAAAAAAATCAGAAAAAGATGAAATACTGAATAGTGAAAAAAAGCAAAAACTAGAAGTCGAAGTCGAAAAAAAGCCGAAACGAGCGGAGAAGCTCAAATGTACAGACCCTCTTTAAAATGCAAAAATTCTATAGAATCACATTATTTTGTTTAAAATTCCTACGTTCGAAACAAAGCTCAATTGTAACAGAACTTGTGGTTTAGATAACATCTTGTTTTTGCCGGCTCATTACTCTAATATTAACAGCCCTGGCCGAACCAAGCTCATTATTATCCTCAAAGCTGCCATTAAACCGAGTTATTACTCTTGAGATCTCATAAAGGCTGACACGTAGTGCATCCGAACTGTTCAAGTTGACGTCGTCCTAAGGGCACTCCCAATAATCTTACATCAGCAATGCCTATAATATGCTAGCTAGAATGGACGCTGAGTTGGGTAGAGAACTTAAAAGGAGAGTGAGGACACAGCACTGTCCTATACAAGACATAGCTCAAGCACACAAACATTAAGTACGTGTATCCACCTACATCGATTCATGGTACCACTAGTGCCATTTCGCCACGTCCACCAATCGCTGTCGTGTCAGCTCACTGTGCGCACTAGCCACCGTCATATCCACCGACTATCGTGACGTCGGCCCATCGCATCTGGCCGCTATTCCACCGCCCGCCATCGTTGAATGCACCATGTGCTATTGCCGGGTGCTCTACCGCAACCCCTCACTGAGGCCACCGCCACCATATGGCCACCTTGGCAGTGACGCCTTAGATCTGGTGGGATTTAGGTGCTGTCGGCGCAGATATGGCCGGATCTAGGAGGAGATGGATGAAGGAGGGGGGAGGCGGTGAAGAGGGTGGAGGCTGCACGGGGAGGTGGAGTGGGGAGGAGGCCCTACGGGGAGGTGACGAGGGTAGGCACCAGTGGGGGGGCTGATGAGGAGTTAGATAGTGTGGGAGGAGGAGAGAGGTGGAATATATTGTTTAGGTCTATACAGATATTACTTATTGAAGAGGTTGTATCTATGATTATTTCTAAATGATATGGATGATGTAAACATTGCTTTGCTATATCTTCCATCAAGAATGTCCTAAATGCACCGTGATCATGTCGGGTGAGCAATGCGGTCAGATAGAGACGATGCAGCTTTTCCTTTTCAAGCACCACTGGATCTGGATTTATAGTATTTGCACACAAAAGGCAAGAGTAAGTGGTATGCAGTTTTCTCACGGCAGATTTTCAGCTCCTTTTGGGCTCTGAATTTCTTGATCATACAACAGTCTGGGAAGGATATATAATCTTAATTTATCCCCTATCATTTGGAATAAAAAGAAAAATAGAGCTGCTCCATCGAAAATCAATAATTGGGAGAAACCTAAAATTTTCGATTGACTAACGAGGGCCGCTAAAAAACCAAAGTCGTTCTTGTTTTGGTTATTTGATTTTTGATCGGACGGTCTAGCTAAAAGTATACTGGTCGAATACCAGGATTAGTAGCTACACGGTTTGTAACGCAGCATAACAGGAGAGAAGACCCGGTGAGGTGATACAGCATTTCCGTGGTACAAAGTGGCTGAATTATCCGAGCGTTGTACTGCGTGCACTAAATTGCTTTTTGTTCGTTGCTGCTTCAGGAATCAATAGAGAAATAGTTCGCCGGCGGCTACCTATCGAAGGGCTTCACAATCAACCTCGTGCAACACCACCTGTTTTACGCCGCTGATTGGGATGAAATCGATGAGCACATAGCCCTTTTAGTTTCATAATCCGTACAGCTTAAGTTTTTTTCGACTTCTACTTCTAGCTTCTGCTTTTTTTCACTATTCAGTATTTAATCTTTTTCTGAATTTTTTTAGATATTTTAAACTTTTTTGTATTTTTTTCCCGTGTTCCTTTGCATTGTCCCTAATGGGTTAACATGTTTTTTCTATTTTTACATTTTTTCTAAATTAATTATACCCAAAAGCCAAATCATCTACAGTAAAAAAAAGCTAACTACAGTGAAATTTCAACCAAAAGTCAGTAGCCACCGCTAAAACAAGCACCCCAGTATTTGTCGGAACAAGTATTGGTCGGAACCTTTTTAGTAGACCCCCTATTCGAGTATCCGACTTAGCTTATAAAGTTTACCATAGACACGAATATACTCTGGTTTATAGTCTATCCTAGATGAACACAACACCAGTCAGAAGGGTTTATTAGTTTACCATGGGTCCAGTTCTTGACTACTCTGTTAGTTTATCACGAATCTATATGTGCAGGAGATCTAAAGCAATCAACTTGTCCGTATCACTAACGATAACCACCTCACAACCGCACTTGGAGGATAGCCCACTGACAACAAACATCAACAACACACGCGCCAATTTTGGAACCAACGAGGTGTCTCTCCATTGGCCAGAACTGCCATTTCTTCGACGCTATACAAGACTTAGTTGAATAGACATATAGGGGACAATCACATTGTAACCAATTCACGCTCATTGTTCTCCACGATCATTGAGTATCCCTTGTAATACATTCAAAGCGATAAAGATAACATGTCGCTTTTTTTTTGTGTAGTCTTGATCGTAGTCTCCCTACATGCACTTTGTAAGGCAGGCTACTAAATCGTCGACATCAACTTTTATTATACAATGGCGGAGCCAGAAACTCTCACTTGTGCACAGACGTCAGGGGATTTGACAGTGGTCTAATTTGAGCACCACAAATGGGCGCAATCAGCTTGGTCCAAATATTGTGCGATTTGCCTTAGAACAAGCCAATCGCACGTTATCTATGCACAGCGATTTAGTGATTGGTTGCTTTCGTGTTTGCCAATCGTGGATCGAAAGACCCGCACGATTATCGAGCGTCCAGCTCTCCGGTTTCAACCGGTTGAGTAACACTTACACGTGATATATAGCTCGGTAGCTAAGACCGCTCGATCGTCTAGAGCGTGAGTTTTTTTTTTTTTTTGGGAAAGGGCTACGTTTTTGGGGGGAATCGATAAGTAGCGCGAGAGAGTTGACACGCCCAAGATTCTGCATTTTATCCATCGTGCACGCGCGACGTCTAGGTCACGAACTCATGATAAGGTGATCGATCACACGGTAAAAGCCAACCAGCACTCGAGACCTCAAGGCAGGCAAGAACAAACGCGGATTTCGTTCCGAGGCGACCGTGCGCCGTCGCGCGCGCGCACCTTCCCGCGATTATCCAATCGCTGGCCGAAACCGCGCGCGGACCCCCCGAGCCGGCTCACGTCCGATCGATGGACGTACGTGCGATGGTGCGGGAACCCTATGCGAGAAGCGGCTAGCGCGCGTACGGAACGCTGCGCAACCGGCCGCAAAGGCGCCACGGGACGGTGCCGGCCACGAGGGGGATCGCGCGGCTCCGCACCTCCGCCCAACCGGGCCGCGACACATCGCGCGGCCGGCTGGGCCCAACCCGGTCACTCCTCGCGCCCCCCCGGTCCCCCACTTTTCGCACGCACGTAATTTCCGTGAGATCTCCGTGTCGTCACGTCGATCCCAGGGTCGGGCCAGGCGAGTGCGGCCGAACCGGCGATCGATCGATACGCGCACCGAGACTTTTCCGAGCCTCGGTTCAACCCTCGCCACCTGATGATTCGACTCAACGCGGTTTAAAAATATCAGAGAAGTTGCATATTAGGGCTAGTGCGAACGAATATGAGAAAAAACGAACGCAAAAACCAAAAACAAAAAAAACGTGATGTGATGTTTTAATCGATCGTGTTTTATCTCCAAACCGATCGTAAATGTGAATGTATCTCGACTTAATTGGTGGTACGTTTTTGTCTACTGATGATGCTAGCGCATTACCACCACTGGCGCCACAGGCCTTCGACGTGGTGACGCGTCGTGTATATACCATACGCCAGAGCAATACAGAGTTAGCAGAGTACGTTATACTTGGCTGATACACTGGACATACGAAACACTGTATCGACCTACGTGCATCCCAGATCATCCGATTTTGACGGGGAGGAATCCTGGAGCAGGGAGGGGACTGTAGAGCCCTCGATCTGCCTCTGGCACGACGCAAAAGGCAGCGGATCACCATCCAAATCCGTATCAACTCCTGCAAACCAAGCGTTTTGCTTTCACAGGTACGTCCAATTAAGGTAGGCATTAGCCTTTTTACGCACTTGCGCACCAAGAGCCCTTTCTCGGCGAAACGTAGCCATCCCCCTCGCATATACTACTTAAATTATTGCCAGTTTAGGCGCACCTGGGTCGCATAGTTGCCTCCCAAGAGGACTCGACACCGATTGGATTGCCATGGATAAGACTTATCTCTCTCCTCTCTTGTACAATGCACCGTACGTATCTCGGACAGCCAAGGGGACGCAAAGATGAGCGCCTAGATCACACTCGATCGTTCCGAGCTTGTCAAGATCTTGATCTGCGTCGTAGTATCTTCCATCTCGCATGAGTATTTTGACCATGATCCTACGAACGCAAGAGTCCAGATTCTCGATATATTATGACGCTACGATTAGAGGTTCTGATCAACACCAAAACGATCCTGGCTAGGGATCCCTGACAACCTCAATTACACTAGCCGCATGACGACTCCTACCACATGACGAGTTAAAAATCTTCCCTACTAATTGTGCACACCCCGAATCACTTCACGAAGGCCGGATGCCATGCTACATTCCTCCCCCAAAAAAAAAAAAGATAGTTGACCATATCTAGTGGCAACGCAAAGAAATTAAGAAGAGTCGATGATTAAGCTCAAGAAGAAAACAGGGGCAAGTTGGGCACACCAAGTCACCAAGGTGACGCAAGCGAACTTTGGCACGCGTGCATGTCTAAAGTTGCTCACGCACGAAGGTGCTTTAGCTAATTAAAACTCCGCAAGGTCGCCACGCACTAGCCGGGTAGGATTAGGAGCTAGCAAATGTGGATGATACATGGGAGAGAGAGACGAGAGGCCATTAGGGTTTAAGGACCCCTGTACTGCCCTTCTGACGTCCCGTTAGTATAATTTGGACGTCGCCGTCGCGCGCTGCTTTGCGTGTTGTTGCCTGACGACGCGCGCGCCCGGCCCGGTGCCCTCGGGAGGTGCAGGTGTCGCGCGGCAAGCAGGCTCCGCTACGTGTAGTCGTATCAACAACTTCAGCAGGAGAGCACCGAGCATCTGCTCGAATGGTGTGGCTGCCCATCTCATTTCCACGGGCAGTTCTACTCTTTGGGTACCGATGATATGAACAATGTCTAAATAGTACTTTCTGAATATTACTTATATGAACATTGTCACTAAGAGTATGCGTGTACACATACGTGCGTTCGGTGGTCAAAGTGTGTGTTCGTGTTATATAAGACTTTAGGGTCTTCATTTTATCTTAATGTGTGCATTGGACGTACCCATGTAGGTGTATGAGTATGGTGTCATTGTCCTTGTTATACTCAAGAATCAAAAGAAAAAACAACTACAACAAAAGGCATACACTGTGCATGATTTCAGCTATGGATTATTGTCTCCGTGCAACTCTGTAGAACTATGTTGGAAATATCTATGATTTATATGTGTTAAATAATTGGTAATCGTGTCGAGTTAAAGTTTGAATTTGTAAAAGTTTGTAAGTTTTCAGTAGGTGGTACTTATTTTCTAGAGATGTGCATTTTTGGTGCACAACTTGAGCGTCAGGCCAATCATTGCGGCAGTCCAACCAAGGCCAGTGGTCTAATCGGGCACCCAATGGTGGTCAGACCGGCTTTGATTGAAGGTAACATAGAGGGTTTGAAGAATTGTAGGAAATGATCATGGGTTGAGTTTTGGAGTCTTAGGTCATTGCATGCGGTGTATGAAGCATGTTTGTATTAATATGGATCAAGTTGTGAAGAACTTGTGCTCAAAATAATTTCTTGGTTTTGACATGTAGGAATCTTGGAGGCAACTATGGCCGATAGCATGGACTGGGATTAGTCTCGAGAATGAGCTGAGATACGATCAAGAAAGCCGGATAGGATGGTTGAGCTCAAGCAAGGCATATAGAAGAATATAGATGTTGATGGAAAGGTTCAAGCAACAATTCATCGAATGGTGCGTTTGTGCAGGTGAGGCATGTTCGGGGGAAACCGATATAGAGAGACTTACCAATGCGTGAGTTATTACTGAACCTACACGTTACAAGCATAGAGATTGCTTGCAAATGAAGAGATGACTATCGACTAGGCTCGGGAAAGAGGTGGGATCTACGGTCGAAGCGATGGTGTTTTGGTAGGGAAGCCAAAATACCGAAATTGACGATGGGACCAAAACCACGGCACTTGGAGAGAGTTGAGAGAACGATTTAGGTCAAAAAGACACTGAGGAAGTTAAGTGCATAGGAAGCTTACTTCTTAGTAGGTTTGGATTTATAAGCTTTGAGAAGCATGTATAAGTTACGTATAAGTGGAAAATCTAATGTGTATGGGGTTAACGGATTTACTTAGTTGTGCTAATAGATAGTATCCATTAGAGTTAGATATAGATTGATTGCTCTATTTATTTGAGTGAGATGGTTTGATCTTTTATTACCACGAAAGAATGAATGATTACAGCCTCTCCACACCTTGGTGGATAGAGCTCCCACAAGAGCACACACACAAAGCTTCCAACACAAATAAACCTAGCCCTTACTCCCTCCCCTATTTCTTCAAGAGATATTTTCTCTCAATGCACATAAGGGCTTATATAGTGGAATCTCCTCACCTCACATCTAACTCTAACAACTAGCCCATATTTTGTGGATACAACTACTTACAAATGGGAAACCCGGTCATCCACACACAAATAAGTTTTACACTTACACACTAAAATGCTTTTCAAAGCACAATTTCTACATGGTTTCAATAGCCCGATATGATGTTCCATCCACCAAGATGTGACATAATCCACCTTACACTACTGTCGTGGTTTTGCAAACTGCCTCTTCACCTGGTATTGGACAATTTACGCAATTGCTACCCACCGATCTTTACAATTCTTCTCCTCGAAGCAAACTCCAATATAAAGTCTATGATACCCAATAACTTGTCATCAAACCTATACACCTCCACCCTCCTCCCGAATCATCTCCGATTGAAACAGCCCAAGTCCAATGGC
Source organism: Melocanna baccifera (assembly GCA_036346265.1). Classification (NCBI taxonomy): domain Eukaryota; kingdom Viridiplantae; phylum Streptophyta; class Magnoliopsida; order Poales; family Poaceae; genus Melocanna; species Melocanna baccifera. The sequence goes on along the minus strand of CM070697.1, from coordinate 4,117,287 downwards.
ACATCACATGCATGCAGTTGTCGTATCATGATCCTTGTCTTTCTCCTATATTTCTCCGCTTGAGATGTAGTTTCACTCGGACTTACGCGACCATCCATGACCTCGGGCTCCTCCCCTAGCATCGGTCTTGCCGTTAACTGCCAACAATCACTAAGCGTACTGCACATCAAAAAACAATCAATCATTCTAAGCATAAGTAACGTGCACTTGACTCTCATCAACAAAATCGATGTAAACATGCAACACTTGAAATTTCTGTCAAGTTTTCATCTCAACACATGACTCCCTGTCATATGTGACACATAAACATACCACAACACATCCTAACAAGAACTCAAAGCTCCTAGAGAAATAACACAACTGAGACAAAATTCAGCTCACTCAATTCACCAAAGGCCAGTCTGGCCACCAACCAAGGGTCGATCAGACTGCCGAGAACTGACTCAAACTACTCCCAGTAACAAAGGACCGGTCTGACCGTTGGCCCAACGCCAAACAAACCACCAATGGTTTGACCGCTTAAGTGTATCAGAAAATACACTCTCTAAAATTTTGGTGAATCTCTATCTAGTTTCAATTTAGAACTCTAAATTAAGTGACACCTAGTGCAAAGATATTTTCAAACATGTCTACACAAGTGTTTTGTGTCCTATTTTTAAAAGGCATATGACCGGTGTGACCGCTCCATAGCTGCCGGTCAGACCGCCATGGCACTCCATAGCTGCCGGTCAGACCGCCATTGCCATGTCGATCAGACTAACATTGCCAAGCTGGTCAAACCATTTCTATCCTGACTATAGACCGCAACTTTGCAAATTGCAAATTCAGACAAAATCAAACTCAAATAACGCAATAACCGAAATTGTAATATCAAATACTCATCATCAATATAGGATTGCCACCACATGATCTTACAAGTTCCCTTTGGAGCTATATATCCCATTGCAAATTAGTATAGCAGCTGCTTCAAAAACAAAATAATATAGCAATAGAAATTACCCAGCAAACCTACCTATTTTACTTAGGGAAAAATAGAAGGCAACAATAACCTGATCACTAGGAACCGTTTGTGATATGTGGTTGCGATCTTTCACAGATAACTAGGAATCGTTTGAAATCGTTGAAGATCAAGTAAGATTCCTTGCACTGTTCAATTGGTAATCTAAGTTACCATTATAGTCATATTATCACCAATATTAGCAACTGGTTTACTGTACATGCATGCCATACTAAAATATTCCATATCCATACTCCGAGAATTCAAATTCTGGAATTCCATAAGATTGTTAACATACTGGTACAAATGGAGGTACAGAACTAACGTAGAACTCAAATCGATGATCCATACGGGCATACGGCAATTTGAAGGTATAATCAATACAGAAGTGTAAATCTGAAAAAACTGCGTCAATGGGACTAGGAGTGGTTTGCGCACCAAATAGCCGCTTCGTGCCTGGAGTTCGGCTTAAGCACAGCGCGGCGGGAGGCGGCCGACGACGAGCCCTCGATCCTCACGCGAGCCGCGCGGTTGCACGCTCGCACGAGACGCAGAGCCTAAGGCACCATTCAAAATAATTTTAAACTAACTTCTGTTTCTGATTTCTATTTTTTTTACTATTCGATAATTTTATATTTTTTCAGATTTTTTAGACTTTTTATCTTTTCTTTTTTTATTCCTTTGTATTATCTGTGATGGGCTAACATGTTTTTTTCTATTTTTATTTTTTTTAATTTTAATTATACTAAATAAATCAACTCAATTACAATAAAAAAATTATAACTCAACGCTAAACTAAATGCTATCTAAACCTGATCGAAATGATGCACCCGCACAGTTTGATTTGCCGAGCGAGAAAGCAAAAGGAGACGTTCCTTGGGCTTCCATCTGGCCTTCAATTGGGCCTACGCGAGATGTAGCCTAGAAAGAGTGGGAGCGCGTCAGTTAGGCCACCTCACGCAGGCGAGTGCTGTGAACATGCGAAGAGCCACGGAGATCCTCCGATTTCAGTCATACAAATGAATAAAGTTAAGTCCCAGACGTGAACACCAAATCTTGAATATAGTGATCAAATTGGGACAAGAATCAGACAAATAAGGCACTCCCTTGAAGACCTCACAAGGTTTTTATTTTCTTCTGGCAAGATCTAGTCCTTCTGATGTGAACCACAATATGGCAGTTAAGTTCAGTGAATAAGAATTCAGATGTACAACTTCAAAAAGTACCCAGGAACCAAGTGATATTATCATTTTTAAGACAAATAAGGCAGATGCTTTGAATTTGAGGCAACATAAAAAAACAGGTATTTAAGATTTTGAGCTAGGCACCACGGTCAATCAGCCACCAGATACTTCGAATTTGAGGCACAATCTTTTGCTCATTTGACAAAACGACATGCGATTCTTGTAGACCTTTAGGCTAAGCACTAAAGATAACTAGAAATATATATGATATATCGAATTTGTTCTAGAAGTATTGAACATTGATAGTAAACTGTCTGACAGAAATAAAGGTATCTCTATCGCTATCATTGGAACAAATTTAAAGTAAGAATTTAACTTTGAAGGAGGCATCAAGAGAATGCAATAGTATCACAAATTAATATATTTTACATCAACAACTAATTTTAAGAAAATCCTGGCTCAAGGATGACCACTGACGCTTCATTTTTCTAATTTTCCAAACTATCATGTTCACAACTAGTAGAATTTTACCATCAGAAAAAAACCGAAGTGCCTCCCCAAAAAACCATGGCGAGTAACTTGAACTTAATCACAAACAAATCTAGAATCAAATAACAAATGCCACCTCTGGAGTTTTTAGATCCAACTCGAGTCAATGCCAAATCAAGTGAAAAGACAGGAAGTTAGTGAGATCTGAAATTATCTTGAAAATTAGTGTTACCTTGAAAAGGATGGAAAGTAGTTATTACCTCAGCTCCTGACTTTGTGGATATGAGAACTCTAAGCCCCTCACGTAGGTGTTACCTAAGCAAAATTTGCCTCACCGAACTTTTGCTACCACAATGTGCCCAGATTCAAACTTCATGTTGATACTGAATCCCTCGCTCCAACTCTCTACCATGTAGGCAGGACAGTAAATGCTACTATATCCTTATATTTTATTACATTTCCAGCTCCTCCCCTTTTCACTTACGACCTACTTATGCACTCTCCTAACCTAGAGATATCTTTCGAACTGACTTAACAATCTGCACTATTTTTCATTCTAAATTCCTTCTCATGGTAATCCTAACTCTCTAAACAATTTAAAATGTCACTAATTTTTCTCCATCTTACTTGATTTGGATAACAAACAGTTACATCTTTTTGTAGAAGACTGGTTATACCTACAACCCTAGAGGTGAAATTTGTCATATGGTGATGTATTTCACTTTGTGATTGGCGCAACAGTTTTGTGGGGATAAATGTTAATTAGCTGAGAATCGATATTCTTGGGAAAATAGAAAAGAAAAGCATTGGTGATCATCCTAAAACCAAATTAACTTCATTTTAGTGGCTAATGCTACATATATGTATCCAGCATACATAAACAATCTAGAATAAGATCTACATTCAATACATAATGGCCTAAAGCTCAACTAAATGGGTTAGCCCTTCTTGGCCAAGCAAGTATGTAAGCCCAAGCACTATTTGGGAATCAAGCCTTAGCTCATACAATCTTCTACGACCCAAAGCCCAACCATTGACTTGGGGCTGAGCCTTGGGTCATCACACCCCGAGCTTAGTGAGTGGTGAGGTCAACGATGGTTCTAAACTTCTCATAACTCTGGATTCTTCTTCAGCAACAACAAATATTGCTTTGATTTACAAAAAGCAAACAACAAAAGGGAAAAAGGAATTAAGAGAACGCCAACTGAGTAAAGTTTTACAATCTCAATGTCACTTTTTGTTTCTTATGTGCAGAAAAGTAAGCTTGTCTAGAACTGATGTGGGTGAATTTTCTCAATGTATTTCCACGCAGGATCATAATACAGATATTTTTTTAGTGCAAGTAATATAATATGGTAGGTTATAGAGCTCTTTCTACACACAAATGAAAATCGGTGATGGATTTGGATATAGGCTACGAGCATAAACGCATGCTAAAACTCCTACTTGTATAGTCATTACTCATTAGTCACCACTCAAGAAATTAACCAAAATAGTCCCAGCTCCTAAGAAACATATTTCTCCCATCTCATAGCAAATAAATAAGAAATCAATCATCTTGCCTGATATATTTCACTTAATATTTAATAACAAAAGTAATACATTATCCCTAAAACTACACAAAATAGCAGCAAATCGCAACAAAACACCATATGCCAAACTTCCATCCGCAAAATTTTCCATTGCAACAAGTTATACAGCTATTCTCTCTGGATTTGTAATAATACAACAGTGTATAGCATTAACATATGTAGAATCCTCACGACATTAAGACACAACGCAAATCCCTCTTTGAGAAAAAAAAAGATAACAAATCAAAAGGCGCAAAACCATCTCTGCAACTACCTCTATGCTTTCTTTCGTCAAACTCGGCAATAGTTTTCTAACTAGAGCGACCAATTCACAACCAAGCCATACAACTCTATAAAACCATACAAGTAAAGCTTGCCGTTACCGCGCAATTCATTCAGGCGGCCGCGGCTCGTCCCGCCTTCCAGGTCTCGTACTCGGGATCGTCAGTCGGCAGCTCGAAGCGGCAGAGCGGGCACGAGTTGCGCACCTCGAGCCACGGCACGATGCACTCCTCGTGGTACCGGTGCGAGCAAGGCAGCCTCTTCACGCGCTCCCCGGCCGCAACCCCGTCCCTGCACACGGCGCACTCCGCCCTCTCCCCTTCCTTGCCGGCGGCGACAACGGCGGACGGAAGCGCCTCAATGGCCGACCTGGCCGCCGGCGGCTTGTTCTTGAGGAACAGCCTCTCCCCGCCGGCGACGAGCACCTCGTACCCCTCCCGGTCGGAGGTGTACACGAAGCCCTCCTCGGAGTCGGCGGGGGCGGGGGGCGGCACGTCGCCGAGCACCTCCCACTCGGGCTCCGGCGGCTCCACCCCAGCGCCGGAGGCGGACGCGACCTCCTCCCAGTCGAATTCGTCGGCTGCGGTGGAGGCCTCGTGCGGCAGATCCGGCTCGTCGTCATCCAATTGGAGGCAGTCCCACCGGATCGAGGCCTCGTCATCGTCGTTCTCGGGGAAGCCGAGGTGGTCAGGCCTGGGCGCGACGAGCGCGTCGTGAAAGAGGTCGGGCTCCACGGAGAGGAACTGGCTGCGGACGCGGTCGGAGGCCACCACCGCCGCCGACGCGGAGGAGGCCGTCGGATCTGGCCGGAAAACGGGGACGAAGGCATCGTAGGAGGAGGAGGATGCCACTACGATTTGGAGGATCTCGTCGGCGGCGAGACGCGGGAGAAGAGATGAGGAAGCCATGGATGCGAATATGCGATGCGATGCTGTGTCGTGCGGACGGAGAAAAGGCTCGGGCTGTGGTTGGATCGACTACCAGTGACAGGCGGGGCCTGCGTGTTTCGGTCCCACGGAGTCATTGAGAGAATGGATGGCTACGTGAGGTGAAGCGAGCTGACATCTTTGAGTGACAGATGGGCAGTGGTGCAGTTTAGTGTGAGCAGAGCGAATGGATTTGGATATGATTTTTTACTATAACTGATTTATTTTTTATTATATTAAATTAATTTATTTAGTATAATTAAAATTTTTAAAAAATTAAAAAAATATGGTAGTTAATCACAGACAATGTAAAGGAATATAAAAAAAGGTAAAAAACTCAAAAATCTAAAAAAACAGAAAAAGACGAAATTGCTGAATAGTGAAAAAAGCAAAAGCCAGAAGCAAAAACTGATTTTAAACCAAAATGAGTGGAGCCAAAGAATGATCTGTTTTATTTGATATTTGTATTTAAGAAGATATATGATTGTGGTAAATAAAATATATATTCAAGAATATCTGTATGCATATTTGAGAATGTTCGGGCTTGTATTCGAGAATGTTTGTATTGGTAACCTCCCTAGGGATAGTTGTAGCAAGTAATTTTCTGACGAACTAATGTTCACAAGCAAGAAGTAAAAATTATTTTGCATGGTACTGGAGAATAACCGCCAGTACCATTACCCTAACTTACTAAATAACAATTTTTTCTCATTCACATTGGCATTATCATATATGTCATGTTAACCGTTATTTCCAGTTTCACTCTCTATAGCAGTGGCTTGGTAATCCAGTTTCGTTACCTTAAATTGTACATATTAATTGCTTACCTGGTTGCATCGCTTATCCTTTAATTTACTGTGTTGCGACCGTTATTAGATACTTGCTGAGATTTTCAATCTCATGCTTACTATTTCAATATCAGAAAAAAGGGTAGTGGAGTGATAGTATCATACATGGGTGGGAGCACCTGAATTTTCAGCACCGTAGCTTGCCATTATTCAATTGTTTCATATGTTCAACTTTTATTAGAGTGGATCGGTCCCATGTTGTAATACCCGTAAGAGAGGACAGGAAAAGAATGAAATAAAGTTTTAGTTTTCAGTAAAGAAAGAGAAATTGCTGTCAGAGCCCTAGAATTTATTTTCGGACGGGGCATTCCGTTCACGGAGATACCTGACCGTCCGGGGGCCAGTTGGCACCTCTCACAACCTTAGGGTCATCATTCAGCATTTAAATAAACCTGTTTTTGTACTTTAAACACTGTAGCAAACAACCTCCCTAAGCAGTTCAGTGCATGCAGCCAGCCAAGGCCACAGTGCAAATAACTATTCGGACCAAGAGTCCTCCAGCACAGGAGCATAAGACACAATAGGGGGTAAGCACAAGCAGAGCCAACTGCTCCCAGTTGATGCAACCCCAGAAGGGAACAGGTCAAATACAACCTCCCCCAAAAGTTCAGTGTATCTATTCCCTTCTACATACCCACAAGCATTACCAAAGCACACACAGCCACCAGAGCTCAACAAGCTAGATGTAAGAAACCACCAACACCTCCAGCACCACCACTCTTCCCCAACCCTACCTTCCCAAGTGCACCTTCAGCCGGAGGCCAGAAGGTGAAGATCCAAGCCAAACGCAACCAAGGGAGGAGGGCACGACAGGGAGGTCCAAGGCGGCCACCACAAGAACAAGTGCAACCAGCGGGGACCCAGGGAGCAGAAGGGGACCACATCGAGCCAGTGACGACCGACAAGGATCCGCGCGTACGTTGTCTTCCCCGACAGCGACCATGTGAAGCAGATCCTACAACCCTCGATTCAACCTTTCTTTTTTCCAGTCCGACAACAAGTAGGCCATCATTTGTCTTTTTTTCTGTTTGAGTTCCCCTTCTTCTTTGGGGTTTCCCCTTTTGGAACTGAACCAAAACTCCAGCCCCGCCACCCAGAACCCATAAGCTACCAGCCATGAGTATGGATTAATAGAAGTAAAAGCAGCTTAAGACCTAGTGCCAAACGAAAGTAAAAAGGGTAGAGTAAAAATTAGCAAATAGCTCTAGGTAGGGGTAGAAGTCTTGAGCAGGCCGACCGTGAGCGGCATTCACCCAGCCTTCGGGTCACCAGGGCTTGCGCAGACCGTCGGCAAGCCGGCCAAGCCACGCGTGGCGCGTCGAGCAATAGCACGGACAACCATGGGAGAGCAATCCAGCAAGCCAAGCCGTCAGCCGTCGAGCAATAGCACGGATCCTTCAAGGCTACCCCCCCAAAACCTTACCATGGGAGAGCACAACCCCAATCCACCTTGAGGCACCAGATCGGATCAGATTTCTTTGGATCTGGGCCGAGTGGAGCCGAAGGAGGGCCGCCATCAATAAGAAAGAGAGAGGGAGAGAGGGTGGTAGAGGCAGGAGGCGGGGAAGTGGCCGTAGAGGCGGCGTCGGTTGAGGAGGCGAGTGAGGTGGCGACGTCGGGTGAGAAGGGTGGAGGTAGCGGCGGCGCAGGCGGTAGAGAGGGGGAAGGAGAGGCGGCGGTGTAGGCGCGCGAGGGGGAGAGAAGGAAGGTGGAGAGAGAGAGGCGGCGCATGGAGGGCCGCAGGAGAGGCATCGAGCGGCGGCTTGAGCGGCGCTGAGAGAGAGCGCGCGAGAGAGAGAGAGATGAGGAAGGCGGCGGTGTAAGGAGGAAAAGGGGGGAGGACGGAGAGGGAGAGGTGAGGCAGTGGCCGAATAAAAGAAAAAGGAAGAAGTGAAGAAAGGGGAAGGGAGTCGGCCGAGCAGCAACCGAAAAAAAAAGAGATGGGGCGTGACGCCCACGAGTGGCCGGCCCAGTTAGAAAGAAAAGGAGAAAAGAAGAAAGAGGGAGAGGAAAGAAAAGGAGAGGAAGGAAAAAGAAAAGAGAGGGAAAAAAAGAAAAAAAGAGGAGAAAATGATTAAGTGCGCGTTAATGAGTTTTACCCGCAAGTATGGTTGGTGCATGCCTTAAAGTGTAGTCATTTGGGTATCAAGGCATTCGACAAACATCCGGTATAAAGAAGGGTGTTAGTGTCGAGTTGCATGTGGGAACGTTGTCGGTCGTCTATGCGTATAGAGCCGATGTCGTTTGCTTGCTTATGTGTATTGTAATACTATGTTAAGACGGATGGCGCTTACAGGTGAAGACCCTAGTTTGGCACCCTTCACGTACCATCCACAGGATTGACCAGGTGGAGGTTCTAGTCTGACACCCTTCACATGCCGTCCGCAAGAATATTCAAGCAAGTACATGGTAGAATAGTGGATTGGGGTGAATGCTTGTTATTTATTTTGGTGATCCATGCTTTATATCATTTTATGAAATGATATCTCTGCTTATTGTTGAGTATATTGCCACGAGAGGTGATTGTGATTATGGACAAGGTGTGGCATCATTTTCCTTGCAATCATCATAACATAAGTTGCATAAACTAAACCGGAGATGAAGTCATTTAACTATTCCGGTGAGGTCGGTGAGAAAGGTACATGACTAATCCGGGGTGCTTACAGAGAGACCTACTTCGGTAGGTATTCCACGGAAGTGGAGTTTGTGGCCCGCGTGAAAGAGAGCAGGGCACGAGTGAGCCATCGACGGGTGGACACTCAGCTTTACCGGTATGAGCTCGGAAATTGCATCTGGACATAGCATTGCATTGCATTGTGTTGCACTGCATGAAAGAAACTGGTGATTACAGAACATTTGAGGAGTTTATATTGTAGTTGTGCAAGATAAGTGATTGCCGATGCATACAAGGATTGTATCTTACCTAGACAATTGAATTGGTTTTGTTGTCGCCATTCTTTTATTATGTGCTTGCGGGGTCTTCGGACTCACCCTTGCTTTGTTGTTTTTTTTAGGCAAGTGGTGAAGGCGTCATGCACGGGAGGGAGTAGCACAGTTATTCCACGTACGGCAGTAACTCACATATCGCTTATAGATGTCATATTTTGGCTGGTGTAGCACAATTACATTTTTGGTATTTAGCAATTTCATATCTCTGCTGCGCTTACGATCAATTGGTTATCAATTGCCGCTGAATGCTATTGAATAAGAGGAGTTGCAACGCAAGTCTAGCAGTAAAAGCTAGAACTAGTAGCATCACAGAGCAGGTGGTAGCACTTTGGGCTCAAGCAAGGGGCTGGGGTGTTACACATGTTTTAAACGCTTGTTTCAGCTTTCGTTGAATTTCTAATAAAGTACACCTTAAAGGTTTTATTTTCCTGTAAATTTTATTACTGTCTTGTTATTTGATTTCCAATTTGGCGATGACATCCCATGGTAATATCTCACATTGGTATGTGAGATGTTACATATATGTAGGATTCTTAGACCTAATATCGTTATTGTTTTCTACATGTGTAATAGTTTACTTATGGGTTATCAACACTACTCAGTGATTGAGTGGTCATAAAGATAGCTTTTGAATTTACTATAAAACATACGGAGGAATATAAGCGATCAAGATGGAATTTACTACTCCTATATAACAGGAGAGATATCTCTAGGCTTCTCGATATGGTTGGATTAAAAAAGTGGATAGCCATGTCGAATGTGGTTGAGAAGTCAATCACAACTGAGTAATTCACTACAGATTCGAGTGAAGGATCCAGCTATTATAGAATGGCACGTTTCTTGCTTTGAGTTCGATATGGTATTATAAGTCAAAGGGATCGGTACAAAAGCGCTATATAGATTCGTCCGATATGATCTTTATGTATATTTGGGAGTCGTTATGTCCTACTAGGGACCACTACCAACTTATGGACCAGAAAGGAGTTTTTTACCCATGGCCAAATATACATGAATCTACAGGATCACACATTTAATGGGTTGGAACGATAAGCGTTCGGATGATAGTCTTCGAGTGGGATATGCTCGCTACTCGTATTAGATAAGGATCCAATTAGAGGCTATATAAGGAGATGTGCGGAGCTAAGGGAGGTATCTCAAAACACACCTATCAAAATCTTAGCCGTCACCTCTCATAATCTCTATCGTGTAAGCTGGTGCTAACACACCGACGCACAGTATTCTATTTCTGGACGTGTGGATCTCGGTAGATACGCTGCTACGACTGCGGCACTGATCTGGACGATTGCGAGGAGACGGTTGGCCGGAGAACGATCGACTACTTCACTACATCGACGTACTCTTCATTGAATCGGCTGCTTCAACTCTATTTTCGCTGCACTGTGTGTCTAGTGGTAATGATCTATGATCTCTTACTCGCATAGTTTCCTGGTTTACGCGATAGAAAATTTTAATTTGTGCTAGCGTAGCTTACCTATATTCCAACAAAGACTTTAGAAAACCTATCTTGAGTGGGCATTGCAGAAACTTTCTTTAGTGTAATGAAGACATTGTCCCCTATTTTCGAGATAAATTTTAAAGTTCGCCATGAATACATGAAAGCGTAGATTCCGTTTGGAACACTGGATTTTTTTGATAACTGCAGGAATTAAACTATTCACAGATTCCTGCAAAATTTGTGTATACCAAACAAGGCTTTAACCTTGTTGTCTAGTAAGTAGCTTGCATAGATCGTGGACCATGTTCATGTTGGGGGAGGTTGAAGTCACATCCTTTTCATCTTTAGCTCGCATGCATCTTCGCAAAGCTTCGACCAGCTGGTTCCATTGCTATCCTTAATTGCCTTTCCCTCTCGGGTCCGGCAGTTTTTAGTCGGATGCCGCTAAGGGAAGGCAAGCAACAAAGGAAGGAAGGGAAAAGGGAAGAACATCACAACCGGAGGCGGATCAAGCCCTACAGCAACATAGGCTTTAGAGCAACTCCAGCAGTAGCCCTCAAAACAGGGCTCCTACTTTTCATTTGAGGGCTCTCCCTACTTTTGAGGGCCCTGTTTTCTGGGCTGCACTCCAGCAGGAGCTCTCAAAACAAAGCCCCTACTTCTCAATTCTCTCTATTTCCTCACACACTATATGCATATGTATGGGACAAAAGCACAATACACAATAAAATATTTATGATTTCACAATGAGGGACAATATGTAAATTTATGAATTTAAATACGAATATTCAAATTTATTTCGAATTTAAATTTATGAATTCAAATACGAATATTCAAATTTAAATTCAAATTTGTTCTGAATTTAAATTTATGAATTCAAATACGAATATTCAAATTTAAATTCAAATTTGTTCTGAATTTAAATTGAAAGCACAATGAGAGATGTTTAAATTTATGAATTCAAATACGAATATTCAAATTTAAATTCAAATTTGTTCCGAATGAAGGACGTATTTATTCAAATACGAATAAATCTGAGTTTGAGGGCTCAAGTAGGGGCCCCCTAGGAATGAGGGCTTGGATGCCTCATTTGAGAGGTCCATATTTTTGATGGCTCAGTAGAGTCCTCACTGAGTTCGCTTTTTGCTCTGGCTTTCAAATCTGAGTTTAGGGGCTCAAGTAGGGGCTCTGCTGAAGTTGCTCTTAGTTTGTGATGTGAAATTTTTTACTTATATAAAGTTCAGGTAAGTCTAGTGCATAACTTTTCTTATTCTAGATAGTAGTGGTTTTCAATACTCCACAGACTAGAAGATGATAAAATTTTAGATCTAATACGGAGCACATCCGAAAGGAAAGATCTCCGAGCAAAAGAAGGAAAGGCGATGATTTGCAGTAATAGTGACTTGCAGGTCACTACTTGCAATGCATTACTAGTACTGTGCGTTACTGTGCGAGTTACAGTGGGAATTTTACACCGAAAGGTGCTACGTGTTGCAGCAGAAAATTACTGGGTTGTCAAGATTACTACAGCGGGCAAAAGCGTGTTTGGAGAGAATAAAACAATTGCATGGTTGGTTTTGTTGCTTTGCTTTGCTTTACTAATCAAAAGATTAGATTCGGGGCGTCGCGAACCCCGAGGCTAATGATAGTTTAGTTTAGTGTAGAGTGAGGTTAGGGGATCGGAAAAGCATCTCAGCTCAGGTGGTAACCTTAACTAGTGAGCAAATCTTACTACACTACTACTGCACTATTAGTATTGCATTGGATAGAATTGATGTTTCAGTAATCTACTCTCTTTTTTCTCTCAGATAGAACTGACGCTTCAGTAATTTACTCTCTCCTTTCTGATAGAACTGATGCTTCAGTAACTTACTCATTTTTTCTCTGTGATAGAACTGATGCTTTAGAAGTTTTGGCTATGTAAAATTGCCTTCAACCCAAATGCATGCCTCGATCACAACCCCCAGAAATGTTGACCACCGATTCCTTGAACAAAACTACGAGTAATCATGCTGATCACGAAGAACGTGTAGATAATTGCCCGTGTCTGATAACTGTATTAAAGTAGTACTAACAGTCAAATGATGATGAGTGAGGAAGGGACACGATTTACAGCAAGGCTTCAGAAAGGCAGCATATTAAACAATGCCTGCGAGAGAGTTGGCACTGTCAGAAACTCAGGATGCTATGAGCTTTACTAGTATTTCCAGATGCATGCCAGATGAGATGGCAGGGTAGTAGTAATTACTAAGGAGTAATCAAACAAAAGCAAAGGTTATACAGCATGATTAAAGGGTTGTTAGGAAGAAAAGTAAAGGCAGGGCTCACTCAAAAATAACCTCCCTAGGCGGTAAATACTAAATTGTCCTATAAATTCAAGAATAGCCATTTGATTTGCCTCCCTCTCTCTTCTTGAGGGAGCAAGATGATGGATAGTGACAATGGCAATGGTGCTGGAATAGAGAGCAACGCTTCATCTGGTCATGGCATGAAAATGGCCTGGCAAAGACAGCAGCTGAGCAGCTCATGCACTGCACCGATGCAACCCATCATGGATTCTTCTTTTTCATGGGGGTCGTTCTCTCACAGCACGGCGCTCTCCGCCGCGAGAGGCGGGGGTCTCTTGCCGCCGACGACGCCCGGGCTCCAGCTCCCACCGCCGGCGGCCGGTTTCGAGCATTTCCCAGTAGACTCCGGCGGTGCGGTGCGGTCGTCATCGTGCTTCGGCGGTGGAAACGGAACGGTGAGCGCTGGCGCCTTCACCGCAGCTGAATCCATCAGCCCTGTCAATGGCCATGACGACGACGCATCGGCGCTCGGTGACTGCTCGTCGGACTCCAGGAAAAGGAGATCAAATGAGGTAGGTCCTTTCTGCCTTGGCATTGCATCGATCTCTAGAGATTCTCAAGGTTCTTGGCGTGGTAGCTACCACACTAGCTAGTGTGTGTAAAAAAAAGTGCTTATGCATTGTTGCGTTGGGATATGAAGGTTATTGGAACGGATCAAGCGAAGGCGTCAAGTGCGTCTGCCGATTGTGCAAATGAGACCGAGCGTAGCAAGGGTGCCAAAGGCGAAGAGACCGGCCTGACCGCAGCGGCGACGGCGACCGGCAGGTCGAAAGGGAAGGGGGACAAGGAGGCCGACGAGCCACAGAAGCAAGGGTACGTCCATGTCAGGGCTCGGAAGGGGCAGGCGACCAACAGCCACAGCCTTGCAGAGAGGGTACGTACGCAGAATGCGATTGATCACCGGAGTTCAGTTCAAAACTTGAAGATTGAACTGTTTTTTTTCCTCTGTGCGCAGTTGAGAAGGGAGAAGATTAGCGAGAGGATGAAGCTTCTGCAAGACCTTGTTCCTGGCTGCAGCAAAGTGAGTCTCCTAAAAGAAAAGCTATAGTATATAGCTTTCCGATCTGTACATTTTGTTGGGAGAGTGATGAACTTGTGTTTCTTGAATTGGATTTGATTAGGTCACCGGAAAGACGGTAATGCTCGATGAGATCATCAACTACGTTCAGTCCCTGCAAAGGCAGGTAGAGGTACGATACGATCGGTTGATCACTCACGGCGAATATTGCCTGCAAATTTCACCTGATAAAAACACACATCGTATTGATCTTCCATTTTATCTTGCAGTTTCTATCGATGAAGCTCGCGACAGTCAACCCAAGGCTCGAGCTCAACATAGCATCCCTCCTCTCAAAGGATGTGCGTACGCAATCATCCACCGTTCTTCCTTTCCCTCCTTTTCCTTCTCAGCTTGTCTTGGCAAGAAATGTGCGCGAACATGCTCCTCGTGCTTCCCGATGGCAGGTTCTTCACTTCCCCGGGGCTCCTTCGTCGACTCCCATAGGATTCTCGTTCTCCCAGGAGATGATGCCCAAACTAGAGCCATCGCAATCAGGCATGCTCCAGGGAGGTGTCCATGGCATGGCCAATCCAGATGTGTTCAGAGAGCCTGCATCTCAGGTTTGCATCTCCGTATTCCCATACTATAACTTTGCTTCGGTTGTGTAGTTGAGAAAGGTTGAGCTATTTGAGAGAAACATCATATGCTATTCATCTTGTAATGTCCTACAGGCACATACCATTCATCTTTCAGCAGTCCTTGAAAACACTCTGATTGTGTTTTTTTTCCCAATTCTTGAACAGATGCCTCACACATTGGATGGACCATTCGATGATGTGGCGCAAATGGCGTATCCGTCAGTCATCGGTTCGCAAGATCAGGATGGATTTCATATGTGATGTCTAGCTTGCATGGATGGCCAGCTTCTTCTCAGCAATCAGCCGATAGAGAGACAGGCCCTTCATTAGCATACGCGCTGGATGGAGCCGCTACAGCAGTAGAAATACTAGTTTGATTGGCCAAGGTCAGGGCAGGACATGGGGTGTTTACTGGGTTCAGAACTGAAACTTCAGCAACTGAAAGACTTCGAAATCATCTGCAATTACGACGGTTAGAAATTCTGGCTGGATGGAAATATGGTGCGAGCTACTACACTCATGAAAAGAAAAATGTTTTAACTCTATTGAGCAGTACCGTAATCAACTGAATTGGTGCAGTATTTTTGTTTCTATGCTTACTTGCTTAGGCAATAGGCACGCAAGTTACTGCGAAGCAAGGGGGATGGGGTATGTTGAGATCAGGCATTCGCCTACACGAGATGGACAGATATCATGCATGTCTATGCAGCAATTTCTCATTGTCACCCTTCCCTAATCTTGCACGGGTCATATTTGGCATAATCTAAGCTTCAAAAAACCTTTAAACTCCTATAAACAAATAATGTAAGCAAATTCGAATCATTCCTCAAGTGTACGGTGTACCCCGTTGAACACTAGGACAAATCTGTGAGATGACTAGAATACAACCATGAAAGAAGAAAAATATCGATTCCCTTATACGGCTCAGGCAATTGCGACATCATACCAGACAATTGCTTCCTCGTGTTCATCGTGCATTTTGAAGTTTGTTGCTACTATATAACATAATGCTGTCCTCGGATGTTAAAGCCAAGATCCAAGCTGTAGCGTTGATTCTCCAATAGGCGATCTGTCAGGGACAACCCTATAAAGAAAGAGGATGCTGCAAGTCTGCAATGACACCACAACACTCCAAATGCAGCACAGGAAATTGTATGACGTACTTGTAATCTTTTCTCATGTTTTATGATTAAAGACCACCCCCTCCAATAAATGGAAGTGGCCGGTGATTCTACACCTACAAAAATGACGGGCAGCAACCCGTGTAAAGATTTACTATCAAGCCGTGCTCTCTAACCCATGATTTTTTTCTCCCATAACAAGAATGTAAAGTTCTAACAAAGGATGCCCGAGATAGAGTTAACTCACTAATCCTTCCATGGGTCGCTCTCAGGCCTCACTTCAGAAGGTTCAATCACCTCGATCACCATGCCTTCAGATGAGTCTGTCTCTGCGCTCGCCTCGCTAGTGGTTGCTTCAGCGTCGGTGCCTGACCTCCCCCATCTCCCGCCGATGGCAAGCGCCATCATCTCATAGATCTTAGTATTAGAATTATTAGATAGTTTTTTTTTGTATATGCTTACCTTGTATGTGCCTACCTTGTATGTGCCTTCCTTGTATATACTTTCATTGTATGCGTCTTCCTTGTATATGCTTTCCTTGTATGCCTATACTGGGCCATATATACAAAACCACCCCAGCCCTTTAGGTGTGTGGTGTCTGTGACAACCCTTCTCTACTTTTTTTACATGGTATCAAAGCGTTCTTCCTGAGCCTCTCCGCTACTCCCCCTGGGCTGAAGCCCTCCACCCACCCTCTGACCGAAGCCTTTTCCCCAGGCACCACCTCCTTCCTCCTCCCAGGACACGCCGCCGCTGTCCTCCTTAGGCCGCCGCCTCCCCCAGGTCGCCGTCGTCCTCCTGGGCCGCCGCCCTATCGCCTCGTGGCCGCCATCGTCGACTCGGACGCCATCGCCTCCACGACCTCCTTCTGGGCCGCCTCTCCGAGCGCCGACCCAGGACCCCGCCGACTCTAGCCCGCTGGCTCCCGTCGGCCGCTCGCGCCAGCCGGAAGCCCGCCATTGGCCGCCCGCCGCTGGCCGCTGGCCGCCGCCCGCGCCAACCCGCCGATGTCTCTCCTCCAGTGCCGCCGAGAAACCTAGATCCAAATCGGATCTGATCTGTTGAGTGAGTGTATTTTATAGGTAAAAACAATGGGCTCCATCCAGCTCTAGTCCTGGCCATGTCGGCCTCTCTCGCTGATCTAGCTGCTGCCGCCGCCGCCACCGGCGCGATCGTACCTGTCGCCCCTCCGATCGTCCTCAACCCCTACTGCACGGTCGTCGTCAAGTCCCATGTGCCGACCGCCCTCAATCTGAAGACATCGAACTAATCCCGATGGTCCAAATTCTTTCGGACCATGTGCGCAAAATTCAGCCTCTTCTCCCACATTGACGGCACCGACTCGGCGCATCACGACGAGGCTAACTGGGCCCTCGCCGACTCCGCCGTACTCAGCTGGTTGTATGGCTCCGTCTCCGACGACGTCCTCGACTCAGCGATGACTGATCAAGGACCGCACGTGACCTTTGGGTCACGATCGAGGCGCTGTTCCGCGACAACAAGGAGTCCCGCGCGATCTTCCTCAACAACCAGTTTCACTCGCTCATCCAAGACTATCTATCCATCACCGACTACAGCCAGCGGGTGAAGGTCCTCGCCGACGAGCTATGCGACATCGGCTACCCCGTCAACGATACGCAGCTCGTCCTCAACCTACTGCGTGGCCTCAATCCGCGTTTCTCCACCACCGCCGACGACATCGCCAACTCCGTACAGTTCCCTTTCTTCGTCAGGGTGCGGTCCACGCTCGCTCTCAAGGAGACTCGCCTCAGCAACAAGGCAAAGATCGCCACCACCACGGCCCTGCTCGCCTTCGGTGGCTACTCCGGCTACACGTTATCGACCACTACGATCATGATGAGCTACCACTCGTGCAAGCGCAGGCGAGTCGAGTCCGCCGTGGCGCCGATGCCGATTTCGTGGTGGCGCGTACCACCATCTCCAACGACCGGTCCCTGGTTTTGCTTCAACCCGTGGACTACCCCTGCTGGCCGTCAGTGGCATCCCTCGCCCGCTCCCGGCCTCTTCGGCGCTCCACCTCAGGCTCACACCGCCTTCACATCGTCCCAACCTTCCACCCCACAGACCTGGGATCAGCAGGGCCTCATCACCGCGTTGAACCAACCGGCCGTCCAAGGACACGGCGGTTGGGTCATGGACAATGGCGCCACCTCCCACATGACGACAGACGACGGTACACTCCTCTTCCCACCCCCACCTCATTCGGTCGTCACTGTTGGCAACGGTTCCCGCCTCTCTATCGTTTCTCGTGGTCACATATTCCTTCACACACCATTCACTCGTTTTCTTCTTTACAACACTCTAGTTGTTTCTAACCTAGTCCACAACCTTCTTTCTGTTAGACAGTTCACTCGTGACAACCATAGTTCCATCGAGTTTGACGCTTTTGGTTTTTCTATTAAGGATTCCCGAACGCAGCGTGTGATGCTTCATTACGATAGTGCGGGCGACCTCTACACTACCCCTCCAGTCCCCACTTCAGCTCCATCCAACACCCACCTCGCCATCTCCCAGTTATGGTATCAGCATCTTAGTCATCCTGGCGATGCCTGTCTCGACACCCTCAATAAAAACTAGCTCATCGCATGTAATAAAGTAGACTGCTCTCTTTGCCAATCCTGTTAACTTGGCAAACATACACACCTCCCTTTTGTTACTTCTTCTTCGTGCTCTTCTACGCCATTTGAGCGAGTTCATTGTGATGTGTGGACATCTCCAGTTCCTAGCATATCTGGTTTTCTCTATTATTTAGTGTTACTTAATGATTTCTCTCATTATTGTTAGACCTTTCTTCTTAGAAAAAAATCAGAAGTTCCCCAGCACATCTCGGTATCCCTCTAAAATCCATACAGGTTGACAACGGCACCGAATTTGTTAACCACACTAACACATCCTTCCTTGCTTTCCGCGGCATTACCCTACGCCTCTCTTGCCCATACACCTTCCCGCAGAATGGCAAAGCCGAGAGCATCATTCGCACCTCAACAATGCGGTTCGCACACTCCTACTCCACGCCACTATGCCTCCCAAGTATTGGGCCGAGGCGCTAGCAACTGCCACCTATCTCATCAACCGTTGCCCATTCTCTTCTGTCAGTGGTGACATTCTCTATGCCATCCTTCATCACTCCCAACCGCAGTACAGTCATCTCCGAGTTTTCGGTTATCTTTGTTTTTCGAACCTTTCTGCCACTTCTACTCATAAACTTGCTCCATATTCTACGGCATGTGTTTTCCTCGGTTACCCTTCTCACCATAAGGGGTATCGTTGTCTCAATCTCGCCACAAAACGTGTCATCATCTCCCGCCATGTTGTCTTTGATGAGAGCATCTTCCCGTTTGCTAGTAATGACCAATCTTCACCCCCTCCCTCTCGCACCGACTTCAATTTCCACGACGTCGACACTGCCATACCGATGCCTCGCACTGGTGCAATGGCACCCCTGCAGGTACCCCAGATAACTGCTCCACCACTGCATGGTGTTGAGCGATCATCTCCTTCATCCACGGTGCCATCCGTCACTCTGCCACCACGTCCGCTCGTGCATCTGGTTTACTCCAAACGGCCACGTGCAACTCCTTCCGACTCAGTTGCACTAGCATCGTTGCCCGCGTCGGCTCCAGCTACCCGACTTCTTCAGCGCCCGCACCTCTCCGATTGGCCGCTCCCTCAGATCATCCGATGGTGACACGGGCTTGGTCTGCCATCGATCCTCTATGAAGTTTTTCTCCCTAGCGGTCGATCGTAGCACCCTCGTCGATCTCAATTGGCGCACCGCGATGGCCGAGGAGTACAAGGCCCTCATGGATAACGACACCTAGCGACTTGTACCACGCCTGCCAGATGCTAACGTCGTCTCTGGAAAGTGGATCTTCAAGCACAAGTTCTACTCTAACAGCAGTTTGGCCCGTTATAAAGCGCGCTGGGTTATTCGCGGCTTCTCTCAACAGCACGGTGTCGACTACGACGAGACGTTCAGTCCGGTGGTCAAACCGGCCACCATCCGGACTGTCTTTTCCATCGCCGCATCCCGCTCCTGGCCGATTCATCAGCTTAATGTTAAAAATGCCTTCCTCCATGGCACTCTCAATGAGACTGTCTACTGCCAGCAACCTTCCGGTTTTGTGAACCCTAATTGTTCCACCCATGTGTGCCTTCTCCAGAAGTCTATGGCTTAAAGTAGGCTCTCCGAGCATGGCACCAACAGTTCGCCTTCTACATCCGCAGCATCGGTTTCATCGCCTCCTCTAACATGTCTCTGTTTGTTTTCTGTCGGGGAACTGACATGACCTATTTACTGCCCCACGTCGACGACATCGTCCTCACGGCTTCCACCTAAGGTCTTCTACAGCGCCTTACAGGCTTGCTCCCCTCGGAGTTTGCCATGACGGACCTCGGCGACCTGCACTTCTTCCTCGGTATCTCCGTCGCACGCTCCTCCGACGACCTCTTCCTGTCTCAACGACAATATGTCATTGATCTCCTGCGACGCGCTGGCATGGCTGAGTGTCACCTTACAGTCACACCAGTGGACACTCAAGCCAAGTGGTCGATCCGTCCGAGTATCGCAGCCTTACAGGGGCTCTACAGTACGTAACACTCACATGCCCTGACTTGGCGTACCCCGTCCAGCAAGTGTGCCTTTCATGCATGATCCACAGGAGCCCCACCTCGCGTTGATCAAACGCATATTGCGGTACGTCAAGGGTACTCTCGACGCCAGTTTCCACATCGGCCTCTCCCCGGCGACTTCTATTACCGCCTACTCCGACGCCAACTGGGCCGGTTGCCTAGACTCACGGCACTCCACCTCCAGCTACTGCATTTATCTCGGTGACAATCTTGTCTCTTGGTTCTCCAAGCATCAGACAACCGTATCTCGATCAAGTGTAGAACGAATATGTCGACTAATCCAACTTCTCCAAGAGCTTCACTCCCGATTGCGCGGCCGTTGTTCATCTGCGACAATGTCGAGCTATCTACATATCGACTAATCCGACCCAAGACCGCGCACTGAAGCACATCGAGATTGACATTCATTTCGTCCGCGAGAAGGATTCGCTTGGTGAGGTTTGTGTTTTATACGTGTCATCCTCTCATCAGTTCGCGGACATTATGACAAAAGGTCTCCCGACCCAGCTATTTTAGGAGTTTCGATCCAGTCTTTGCGTCCGGACTCCCGCTACGACTACGGGCGGGTATTAAAATTATTACATAGCTTTTATTGTATGCTCATTCCTTATATATACTTTCCTTGTATGTCTACAAGGTCATATATATATATATATATATATATATATATATATATATATATATATATATATATATATATATATATACACACAAAGCCACCCCAGCCCTTTAGATGTGTGGTGTCTGTGCCAATCCTTCTCTACTCTTCTACACTTAGTACCCAACTCAGCCAGACTGTCAGGCTGGATATACCCACTCAAACACCAGGGTAAAGTCATTTTGGTGATGACTTTTTAAACTTAAACGTGGGAATGTATTTGTTGCACTTACAGTATATCCACTAGAGATCAGAGCAGTCTGGTACAATAGCTCGACGGCCATCTTGGCTTCTGTACTATCAGGCTCGTTTTTGCAAGCAGCCTGCCAATAATTGTTTCTCATTCATGTTAGTTGTTGCTAATGTAGCATGAGGTACATCGATTATTGATGACTGGCCAGGAGTAATGAATCTTCATTCAAGTCCTTGATAATAGGGTGGTTGGGGTTAATTTCAAAAATCCTTCTCCCCTCATGTCTCTAAGCTTACAAACAACTCAAAGCCATGACCAAGCTTGGGACAAGATGTGTCACCAAGTGTTTGTGCCTTCATGAGCTAGATCCTCTGTTAGTCTTGATAATAGACTGTTTTTTGAGAAATATGCATCAATGTTATAGAGAAAGTAGAAGAAAATCATGGAAAGTGAGTATAGGATTCTACAACACAATGATCATGGTATGAGAAAAGCCACATCATAAAGGAATTGATCTGAATTAGAAAACCTCAAATCTGAACTAAACAAAGACTACCTTTCCATGTTGTTAGAATCAGGACCAACCAAACTTGCATTATGAAGATAATGAATGTCCTTGTTGTAAACAAGACAAGAACACATGGTGAAGAGCAAAATCCAAAAGAAAAGAAGCGCTTTGATATTTGAACCTTTGCCACCTTTTCACCAAGTGCAAGTTGTTTTATCCAAGAAAGAAAAAATGCCATTGATTTCTCAAAATAATCAAAAAGAACTTTGATTGGTTGCTTAAATTTTGGAGGGTGTGCATTCAGAAATGCCAATCTTTTACAAGCTTTCTTAATTGTCTAGTGTGCCATATATGACATAGACTAATCCTTAGTCTATAATACTTTGAGAGAAATATTTTGTAATATATATATATATATATATATATATATATATATATATATATATATATATATATATATATATATATATATATAAAATATATATATATATATATATATATATATATATATATATGATAATGCAATGGTTTTGATAATCTTTGAGACTCTCTTATATTTATGCAGTTTGTGGATGCATTTGTCTCTTGAAACAATCTTGATATATTTGGATCAAATTTCAACATTTCCTCACCCAATTACGAGGATCCAATATTTTTGTCCTCTTTGATATTATTGATGATATCAACAAACTTCTCTTTATAGGTGATAATCTAGATATATCGGTAAGTTACGGATGGCAACCTCATCAATTGGCTCAAGCCTTGTTGAGACGGTAGAGAGCCTCCCGTAGTTGGGGTAATTTCAAAAGATCTGGAATAGGTAGACTTTGGTAAAATCAATCTTAAGCGGGAACTGTAATGTGTCAAAGCAATGGAAGAAACAATGACCTTGCCATGTGATGTTTCTTGTCTCATCAAACCATGTAATGTTCATACTTCAATGTCTTTCCATTTTCAGAATGGAGTGGACCATGCATGCACTTTTTGACCTTTGATAATATTTCCAAGAAAGGAGCAGTGCTTTGCACTAGGGAGACTATGAAAAGAGGAGCATGTGGCAATGTAATAGATTGCCAAAGGATTTTGGTAACTTTCATGCATGTCCTCTACATATCCGATCAAGATTTATCATATCTCCTCATATTTTTAACAAAGTGTGGAGCTCAATAAGCTGACTTACTAAACTTTCTTCGGGTCTAGAGCAAAAATTCAACTCTACTTCATCTCCCAAAATATTAAATTTGATGCTATCGTTTGTATTTCTGGTATTTACATCAAGAATTCCTTCCTGCTTGTGAAAAATCTAAACCAATGAGTCATTTTAGGAACACGAGCAAATTTCAACATTTCCTCACCCAATTCCAGGTCCTCTTTGCTGATATCAACAAACTTCTCTTTATAGGTCTGTAAGTTCTGGATGGCAACCTCATCAATTGGCTCAGCAATGGAAGAAACAAACAGCAGTTCTTGTCTCATCAAAACCATGTAATGTTCATACTTCAATGTCTTTCTGGACCAGCTTCTCCAAGAAAGGAGCAGTCTTTGCACTCTGGAGACTATCTGTAGCAATGTAATAGATTGCCTTCTGGTTTTCAAGCATGTCCTCTACATATTGATCAAGATTTATCATATCTCCCTCATTTTTTGAAGTGTGGAAGCACAGCAGAGGGGCAAGCCGCTTGTGATTTCCTGTGTCCTCAATGCAACCAAGCTTGATGAACTTTCCAAAGCTCTCCCAGAACTTCTTGTAGTCCTGCAGTGCAAATGAAAGAGTAATACCAAGTAAATAGAAAATTTGGGGAAAAGGAAAAGCCAAGAGGTTTACCTCCTTGTCATCTTTTTCAGCAATTTCCTCAATCATATTGAATGTCTTCCTGACAAGTCTCTTGCGCATAATTCTTACCTGAATAAACAACACAAATTGCCTCCAAATGTCCAAAAAAAATATCACAAATAACGAAAACCTTCAGAATCTGCGATATAGTATAAGAGTTGACAGGCATTTTCCATAACTTACAATTCGACTTTCTTGAAGAATCTCACAAGAAACATTAAGGGAAGGTCATTTGAATCAACTACACCTTTTACAAAGCTCAAGTATCGGGGGAACTGCAAAATACATGTTGAACTAAGAAATCTATTCCACCTTAATCAAGGAATAGCAGAAAAATAATGCTAACTTGCCAAGACAATGTAAATGCATATCCAGAATAATTATCTTGTGCGCTGAAAGATAATGTACCAGTTCACCATCGAAGTCATCAGAGATGAATACTCTTTTGACATATAACCGGATATTTTTTGGTTTTGGGATTCATTATCTCCTCATTACTAAGTGGTGCCATTCCTGGAATGTAAAGAACACTACTAAATTCCACCTATCCCTGTTAACAGAAAAGATCTTGCTATACACAATATTCAATGTACGAAGTTTAATAATATGATGTTTGACAAATTCATTTCACACCTCTGTCATGAAGTGAGTGTAGGCAAGAGGATCCAAGAACTCATTGTATTCGGTCTTCTCAGTTTCCTTTGGATTTCTCATCTGCATGGAAGAAATAAAATTCAACTATCTGCTTTGTTTATTAGCAAAAAAATCTCACATGCATTTGTTTTTGTGGAGAGAGAACACAAGTACCAAATAGGCACAGCTCAGAAGCATGCATGACACAAGTTGCAATGACCAAGCAAAACTGCGAAATTACCCATATAGGCTTTGTTTCATTGGCCAGCTCCCAGTCCCAGTATTTCTCAGTAATGGTCTTCTTCTTTTTCCTTTTTTCACCCTGTACGCAAAAGTTGTATCAGTTGCAAGTTGCAACCGAAGCAAAGTCACTAAAAACGTAAGGAAAACTAGTGGCAGGCCATTCAGAATAACTAACCTCCGTTGCCTCTTCACCTTCTTTTGGCTCTTCATCCTCTTTGACCTGTCAATCAAGGACTTTTATCGTTAAGAGATCTAGCAAATTCACTTTGATCAGTGGAAGAAGTGAGAAAGCAATACATAATAGTAGCTCTATCGAACTTTTATCGTTAAGAGAACCAGCAAGAACCACCATCAAGACCCTACCTCAACAGTTCTTGATTTCTCCTGCCATGTATATATGGGGAATGACACAAACTGAGAGTAGTTCTTAACTAAGCCTTGAATCCTTGCAGGGTCAGCAAATTCATACTTGTCATCAGGCTGTATAAGTACAAAAAACATAAGATTTCTGTTACAAAATGTTATCTATTAGTAACATGACACATCAGGTGAACTTACTCTTAAAAAGAGAGTAATCTGAATTCCACGTGTAAGCATTTTCTCAGCATCAGTCTCTTACCTTGATGACATAAGAGCTACTGTTAGCCACAGCTTCCCAAACATACTGTTTATCTGATTTTGGGCTCTTAGTGGACACCACAACCTGCGACAGATTTGAAAACAACTGAGTTCATGTGTGAAAAGAAACATATTCCATGCAACATATTTTACAAAGACTGCGTCAAAGAAATATTTCATACCTTCTCCGCTACGAGAAAGGCTGAGTAAAATCCAACACCAAACTGACCAATTAGACCATTGTCGGACCCAAGGTCTTTGTTCTCCTGGACGGTAATTCATTTGGCATTAGCAAAGAAACAATGAACTAATCACACAAACAGTACCATATTGCATACACATAGATGCATCCAGAATGGAAAAGGAAGAAACAACGCTCCACCTTGAGAGCCTTCAAAAATTTTGAGGTGCCACTCGGAGCAATAGTATCAAGGCAGTCCTTTAGCTCATCTTTGGTCATCCCAATGCCAGTATCACTACAAGTACCATCAGCAAACAGTGCTATTAAAATATCTCCATAAAACAACCACCACCACATCTACCAGAAATACAAACGTGATAGTAATTGTTCCAGCATCTGGGTTTGGATTAATCCTTATTTCCAACTCACCACTGTCGGCGAGTAAAGATGAATCAGTATAGCAGTCATGACATCAGATCAAACAATTCTAAATAACAATGATGGTATCATTCCAACCCAAACATTACCCAAAAAACCGTGCTGCCATACACAATCCCCAGCAAATCTTCATGAAAGCGACACAATTAAACTCAAACTTGCCGATTTAGCTACCAGAACTCTAAATCGCCCTATCACATTAGCCAAAAAACTTCCCAACTTCAACAACAAAATTTGACTAAATCCTCTTAAACAAAACTAATAATAAATGTTTCAACGCTCCAACCACATCTAAAACCTAGAAAATTTCTACATCGCCACCGAAACTCTACTCAAATGTTACAGTCTAGCAATTACAAAGCTACAAAAAAATCCATACAAAGTTCCACCAAAACCAATAACTCACCTCCGCCTGGTACCCGAACTTCTCCGCCGCAGCCTCCTCCTCCGCGGGCTTCTCCGCGACGGTCGCGTCGCAACTCACACGCGGAGCCTGCCTCTACTCCTCCCCGCCTCCCACCTCACCCCTACAGTAGAATGCTGGAGATCGTGCGTTAGTCATTAGTCTCACGGAATTGGTCCAATGGTCCGATACTTTTGGGCAGTATCGGGCTGCGGCTGATGGCCTACGTTTTTCGAGGTGGTTACAACTTACAAATACGGCGCTGATATGGGTGGTCTATATGATTTTGAATTCAAAAGGTTATTTGAAAAATCTATTTTTAAAAAGTTTTTATTTATTTGGATTTTTGGTGAAGCCAAAGGCCAAATGTATTATTCTTTTAGACTGTGACTGATGACTTCTATGTGTACTTTTTGATATGATAGCGAACGATGAAAATACTGACGTGGACAGTGCATAAAGTTTTAGGCTCAAAAAACCATTTGAAGAATCCACTTCGGTAAGTCGTCCCGTTTGTTTTGACTTTCAAGGAAGTTAAAACCCAAAAACACAAAAAAACATGTTAAAAACCAAAAGGCCAAAAGAATGGGACCAATTGCAAGTCCACAATCTACCATTTCAAGGTTAAACCACATGGTTAAACGACATGTTATCGAGAACTTCACGAGATTTATGTGGGAATCATACTATTTGTTGGGATCCCCACCATTTGCTGGGATCATAAATGAGCGAGTCCGAAATTAGTTAAAAGCGAGGTCATCAACCGCATCTTCGAGTGTCGTCTCTTTCAAAAAACCCCATAGACAAGGAAGTATCCTAATGCTTGGTAAGATATATTAAACTACTTAGTTGTTAATAAGTCCATAACTTTATGGGGTCTAAAATAACATGATTACCTCTTGCAGTAAATGTTGACCACCAAATCTTCCCAAAGCTCCTTCGAAGTAGTCAGGGAGAGGGATATACTATTCATAGCTTTGGGAAAACAAGGAGCATTTGGGTCACACATGAAGCCTTGGGGTTGATGTACCTTAGAGACAGGGATTCCCATATAACTCTGAGGTATAGGAGTAAGAAGAGATCTAAGATCGAGCGTGAGGAACAGTTGAAATAGGAGATTCGAGCACAACTTCAAGGAGAGCTAACTGCCTCACTTCGAGGAGAGATAAGTGCTACACTTTGTGGAGAGATAGATTCATTGAGAAAAACTGAATTAAGTCCGCAATTAGTTGCAAGCCACCCCCGTTATTACGGTGACTAATCCCCTCAATGTCAGAACAGTTGCGTGTCCACGCCACATTTTAAACATAGCGACGTCCATTTATCTATTAATGATATCCAAATAATGTACATCTCTAGAATGCGACATAGATAGATCTGTTCGATGCCTTAGTTCATCGTGTATCGTTTTGTAGGAGCCCATGCCATGCAATCTTAGAGTCATGCTTGTTGGATCCATTCCAGTTGAGACTGGGCAGGGATGACGTATCCATGCCTGTCAAGGACGCTGGTGCACAGTGTCCAGCTAGAGACTGGTTTCGCGAAGGTCTAAGTAGACATGATTAATGATGTTTTTAGGATCGTCCTACTGGAGAACCCCCAAACGAATAGATCATAACACTAGGGGATTTCATCCACACATTCATCTAGTGACCCAAAAGAGACATCGCCCGGACCCTGCTGTGCCACGATCTCCACAAGGCCATGCCTGTCCCACAGAACTCTCTATGACTTCACCTCAATCTCCACTTCAAATGACCACCATATCGGCTCATGTGGAGACAACACCAAAAAAAAAAGAAAAACGTGTTGAGTTATCTCCTAGGAAGATGTATCACAAGCAAGCCGCTAAGGCCAAATCAAATAAGATTAAAGCGTATCTCAAGCCCCAGAAGTACTCCCTCGGAACGTCGTTGATCTCCGAGATATAATTACCCAGCCTTATAACATTATCATATAACATGTGCAACAAAAATCACAAAAAATCGATGTTGCACTAGTTGTTGCTAAATATTATATATATAAAATCAAAATATTGCAACAAAAAATAAACACCTATCCCATAGCAGGCGGCGGCAAGGCCCTTGGGCGCGCCGATGGCGGGCGACGGGAAGATGGTGTGCGTAGCTTAGATCCGGCATTGGAGGAGAAGGCCATTCGCATCCTTGTGACGCACTCGATCTCCTCGGTTGTCAGGGGAGGGGGAAGGCCGGATTTGATGGTGCCGTGCTCGAGAACGGTCGAAGAGGAAGTCAGCAGCGGCGGGCGAATCTGGCAACACCGTGCCCGAGGATGGCCGAAGAGGAAGTCAACGGTGGCAACCGTATCCAGCGGTGTCGGCGCCGATAACAGGGTGGCTAGGATCATGGTTGTCGCCATGCTCGAATATCATCCAAGAGAGGAGAGAATGAGAGAAGAGAGAGAGTGAGAGGTGAGACGAAAGCGAGTGACTTAAGGAAATACTGAATGAGCTGAGGTGTTGGTCGTGTCAGTGGTGGCCGGCCCATGTTTTCGTGACATGTCCTAAATTTCTCTACCACCACTATTTTAAATGTCGCAAGCCATGGTGTTAAGATTAGAGAAATTTTACAGTACTCTAGTACTATCCTATGTTCTAATTATTACTAGTCTATTTGTTGCTTAACACATAAATCAACCAATTAAAAGTTCATGATCTATCGGGCTAGAAAGAGAATGGGCAAGATCAGGGATCCAAGAGTTGAAATGTACCATCTGGATAAAAGGTAAACAATGCATCATACCTTGTCACTTGTCAAGAATGGTAGTAATAATTAAACTATCCCTGGCTAACAAAACAATCATACTCTACATTCGGCTTTTCACTTTTAGGCTCCGTTCCAAATAATTTCCAAATGGTTCGGCTTTTGATTGTTTTTAGCTTTTAATTTATTTAAGTTAAAAATTATTTAAATATATCGATTTTTAATATTAGCTTTTTTGGTTTTTTCACTGTTCTTTTTTATTTTAGCTTTTTTGGCTTTTTCACCTTTTTCTACGTATTCTTTTGTATTGTTTATGACGATATAATGGAGTTTTTTCTATTAATTTTATTTCTATTTTTTATTTTTCAGAAAAAATAGCAGTTGTTACCATGCAATTTCAGAAAAAATCAAAGCCCCCAAACCCTCACTTGAAGCCGGATGAAGCGCCTCCTTAAAAAATTCTCATGAGCACCACTCAAATATAATATAGTAGCCACAAACCAAAGAAAAAACTGGCAGAAACCACAAAGCAATTGACACAAATGGAAGGCCCTACCAAGCTAAAGCCAGCAATAGAGGTGGGCATTGGGCTATGTCATGCTGGCACGGTCCAAGCCCATCATGCTTCGTGCCGCATCGTGTCGTGCCGACTCGGCCCAGTCATTCTGTCGTGTCGTACCATACCGGCCCGCCTCGTCTTCGGCCAAGCCCAAGCATGGCCCAAAGCCCGCCATGCCAACGTTCATGTCGTGCTATCCCAAGCCCAGGCCAAAGTAACTATACACGACGAATGCGGTGGCGATAATGGTCGCGGCGGCGCCATCTCCATTTCTCTCGTACTTGCCTCATTAAAAACTAGTTAAAATTGAATTAGTTGCGTAAAAACATAGGCACATAAAATATTTTGAGAGAAAAGTAATAACGTGCGTACAATATACTAGTCTTGTGACATACATATGTGCTTGTCAAATATAGATATATACATAATAGAACCGTATTATATGTTGTATATTTGTATATATACTAAAAGTTTAATGAAGAGGGTATGAAAATGGCAAGTATGCATTTCCTTGATGTTAGGAAGATCCTAAAGTTTGAAACTGTTATTATATATGTTAAACCTCAAACCAACAGAGTGCAAGAACAATGAAATCAATAATAGTTGCATGCAAAAATAAAGATAGTGCCATTAAATCAAGCACCTTGTCCGTGCCCGCTTGTACTCCCCTTGTCGTGCCGGCCCAAGCACGGCACGATTCACCGTGTCGTGCCGCCCAACGGGCCAGTTTTTCAGGCCCGACTCAGCCCGCCATTCGTGTCGTGCCGACACGGCCCGCCACGTGGTGTGCCCGTGCCGTGCTTGGACCATGCCGGGTCGGCCGGGCTTCGGGCTAACCCAGAATAGCCTGGTCCAACTCCCACCTCTAGCTAGCATAGTAGCACTAAACACTTTAAAGCATCTAATGTGGCCATAAACCTTAAGCCAGTATTTTTGTTCTTGTTGTGGCCATAAATCCTAAGCCAGTACATGACAAAAAAAAAAGAAGTACTACTACGGGTGGTGTTGAAGATCTATCAGGGGTGCTACTAGAAAAAAAAAGAATAGAGCAGAAGAGATGAAGGAAGCAGCAGCATGGCTGTCATTTTATTGTGGCGGCGGGGAGTGTACGAAACGCAGGGGCCGGTAATGGATCCCGACGCCGATGCATATCCTTGCCAGTGGCATGTTTGCCTACCCCCGTCTTCTACAATACCTTCAACTAGATACAACAAAATCAAAATCACAAAAAAAGCTCAAAAATGGACCTACATCCCGGTGACGACAAGATGACTGGATTGGCTCAATCCGAGAGCTCTCTATCCCTAAAACCAATTCAACTACGGAGCGTTGCGACGGATGAAGATATCAACGCGAACTACTATTAGATATAGATAGGCTACGTTAGTATAAATTAAAATTTTCTACTATATAAATCAAAAAATTATACGAATAAGATATCATAAATTGTTACCACTAGACGCGCAGTGCAATAAAAGTAGAGTTAAAGTAGCCGATTCAACGAAGAGCACGTTGATGTAGTGAAAGCAAACGATCGTCTTCTAGCTAATCATCTTCTCCTCGCGATCATCCCGATCAGCGCCGTAGTCGTAGCAGTGCCTCTACCGAGATCCACACATCCAGGAATGAAACACTATACATCGACGTGCTAGCACCAGCACACACGGTAGGGATTATGAGATATGGCGGCTAGGGTTTCGATGGGTGTGTTTCGGGATACCTCCCTCAGCCTTCGCACTTCTTCTTATATAGTCTTCAATCGGATCCATATCTAATACGAATAGAAATTGTATCTCAAATGAAAACTATCATCCGAATCCTTCTTGTTCCAACACATTAAGTGGGTGACCCTGTATATTCATGTATATTTTACCATGTGCCGAAAACTCCTTTCCGGTCCCTAGCAAGATATAACAACTCCCAACATACATAAAGACCATATCATACAAACCTATATAATGCTTTTGTACCAATCTCTTTACCTCATGATATCAGATCAAACTCAAGGTGAAAAGTGTGCTATCTTATGATAGCTCGATCCTTCACTCGAGCTTGTAGTAGATTACTCAGTTATGATTAACTTCTCAACCACATTCGATATGACTATGCACTTTCTTAATCCAACCACATAAAGCGGCATAGAGATATCTCTTATGTTATATAGAAGGGGCAAATTGCATTTTGATCGCTCATATTCCTCCTCATGTTTCATAGTAAATCCGAAAGATACCTTTATGACCATCCAGTCACATAGTAGTATTTGGTAACCTCTAAATAAACTATTACATATGTAGAAAATAATGACGATCTCAGGTATAAGGATCATATATACATTATGTATAAGACCAACTGATGACACTTACAAATATAACAATTTTCACAGTGTCTTATGGTAGGTCAATCTAACGTCATATTTTTTAACATATGTCTACATTATTAATTTGATATCATATATCCATGATCCATGAAACATAATCATCAATTAATATATTGTTGATCTGTAAATTATAATTATCCCACATAATGATATAAGATCAAAAATAATTTAGAATAACATCAAAACATAAATAAAAAGTACTATAAACAAGTTACATATTTCTTGATCAATATAAAAAATATTTATTCAAGAGATAAAATAACATATTATTCAAAAAATCATAAACATAAAAATAATATATTCATCTCTATAATTACTTCTAAAATATATCACAAACAACTACTCAAAAAATATCTACCTAAATCTCGTAGTCAAAATATGAAAAACTCAGCTCGGAGACCACTCCATCGAGGCTCTGGCGCTCTCCGAGACCATAAAAGCTCCACCTCTTTCTCGTCCGGACAAAAAACTCGCGCAAAAAAAGAGAGATTAAAGAAGGGCGTAGTAATCGAGGAGAAAAATTCAAAAAAAAATTGAGACCAAAAGCCCTAGAAACCTCCATCGTGTGTGAAATATTAAAGAATGACATGGAGATCAAGGAGAAAAAAATTTAAAAAATTGAGGCTAAAGGCCCCAGAACTGGGTAGGATTGCTGTAAACGAGTTTGAATACCTTGATATTAACAAATTATGTACCCGGTACCTTGTACTCAGAATATGGGTTTGTTTGTTTTAGTTTTTAGCAGCTGCAGCTACTTCTAGAATTTGTAGCTCCTTCAAACAGTCTAGATTTTTATCTAGATTCTAAGTAGCCAGAAACTACAGAATCCAGAAAATGAACTAGTAACCAGAAGCTGGGATTATCCAGCTTCTCCAAATTCTGACTAATTAGATACTCACCAGCTGCTTCTCAGAATCTACAGCTGAAACAAATAAACCCTATGAATCATAAAGCAAAATGGATGGTCTAGAAGCTGACTGATTTCAGTTAAAAGAACGGTCGGCGAAACTTTGGCACTTCCAAAAAATAATTACCAAGACACTGTGTTTGGAAAATATTCTACTCTGAAGTTGCCCTTTTGGGATCAAACGGTTGATATTAGAAAGTCTCTACGTCTTGATTTTCCAGCTTCTACTTTAGATTATCAGAAAATCTATTTTTCTGAGAATTTAAAACTACATTTGAAAAGTTTTTAGCTAGTAGATTAGCTCCAAAAACATAAGAAGAGGGATTGAAGATGAATAGACTATGTTAACCCTAGTTATAACACTTCATTTTTCTAGTAGTTTTGTCTTGCCTTCATTTTTCTGCTGTTATCATAATCAATTTCATGCTACCCCTAGTTGGGGAGCCAAACCACATGTTATCCACCTATTATTAGTTCAAGAATCAACAGCAGATTTTATACATCTACACCATCATCAAAATTGTGCTGTTACAGATCCACCAAATCGCAAAAACATGTATATGTATTTTATTCGCAAAAAAAACAAGTATATGTATTTTCGTGGGAACACAACTAGGCCTGCCTAACATTACTGAACCTTGTAGATATCATATGTATATATACTGGCCGGAAGGATACAAACGTACGTATGTATTGACGCCCTACGCCCACAGAACTTTACGTGGCATCTTCATATGCAGATATGTTTGATTATTAGTTTCTTCACAGGCGGGTGTAGCCTGTCCCTCTGCAGTCTGCACAGCCACCCCTGCTGGCTGCACCTGCACTGCACACTCTGCACACGCCACCCCTGCTGGCTGCTCGGGAATTTTGGACGATTGTAGCACCATGCAGCTACGAAATTCCAGAAGTAGTACTGTGCGTGTAAAAATTCCACATTTGACCCTCCGACGCACCGCACGACCGCAGCTCCGAGCGCACGACCGAGCGGGAGCCGACACCTATGCAAATATGCGGTACCGGACCGCACGACCGGTGCTACAGTGGAGTCGTGCGGTCCGGTACCGCACGACTCCATCAGAGCACGGTCGTGCGGTCCGACCGCACGCATCGAGCCCGACCGCATGTTCTCTGCCGCATGATTTGCGTACGAAGCGAGGAACCGTGGCGATGCTTCTTGCGCGCACACGCTAGAGATGGTGCTGCAGTCGCGCGATTTCTCCAGCCACGCTACGTGAAACGATGTCAGATGCACAGGCGATTCTTGCACGCAGCCCGAGCTACTGCTGCGATCTCTCGTTAGGCGCTGCTCGCCTTGGACGCTCTGCAAACATGCGGTCGGGCGATCGGTGCATAGTTCGGTCGTGCGGTCGGGACCGCACGATCGGTGCTACGATGGAGTCGTGCGGTACGGACCGCACGACTCCACTGTAGCACCGGTCGTGCGGTCCGGTTCCGCATGTTTGCACAGGTGTCGGCTCTCGCCTGGTCGTGCGCTCGGAGCTGCGGTCGTGCGGTGCGTCGGGGGTCAGATATGGAATTTTTTTACACGCGGTGCTACTTGTGGAATTTTGTGGCTGCATGTACTGAAACGTCCAAAATTCGCTGCTCGGCTGCACTGCACACGCACAGACGCTGCACACTGCGCACGCCACTATTCCTGTAGGCTGTAGCGGTAGCGCACTGCAGTACTGCACCCCTGCTAGCGCCTGGCTGCTCGGCTGCTTGGCACTAGACCTTGACTGATTGACTCCTTGAGTCCTTGAGCAGAGCAGTTGAGCCCTTCTGCCCTTGACCGCCCGGCTCGGCTCCTGCCTCCTCTCCCTGCGCAGTGCGACCTCCGAGTACGGAGGACGGAGTCTCGGCGATTTTTCAGATATTGGCATATTGCAGGCTGCAAGCTGCGACCTGCGAGTACGAAGTATCCCTTGCCCATTCGCCCCCAGATTCTTGTAATACAGAACTGTAAGTCTGTAATTTTCTTCAAATTTTTTTATCTCATTTAGATAAAGATACTAAATTTATAATTTATAATTTTAATGTGATAATTATCATTTTTTTATCAAATTCTAACTTATAAGTTATAACTAGTTTTTCCATGAAATGATGAAAAGTTTGATCTCCGGCTCAAGCTATTGTTAATATCTAATTGAGTTTTTGAATATTCGATAAATAGCAGGTAAATTTATAGAGAAATTTCTGAAAAGAAAAGCACCAGATAATGTTGCTAATGCTAGGATTTTACCTTCAGAAGATATTAATTGGGAAAGAGAGATTCAATTTGATCCAGGCAAAAGGAAAGAAATAGATAATTACCATCCTAATCACAAAGATATGACGAGAAGAGAGTATTTGGATAATAGACCTTGTCAGTCTTGCACTTATGACTTTCTATATACACTATTTAACTTAACGATGCTTCGAAATTATATATGGTATTATATGTATTTATGAAATAGTGAACCTCCATCATATTCGTTCTAGTTCCGCTACTGTCCTCAAGGGACAACCTGTTCTCTGAACGATTGGTTTTGAGATCATAGCTTTCATGCATGCATCTTTCCCTTTTCATTTCTAGTGATTCAGGAACCACCCTTGCATTGCGTGTTGGACTTAAGCCTATTGCGCTTCATATTTGCATTTTACTCGGTCATAGCTAGTAGTCTGAGACATGCTCATATTCACGTCGTGACCGTGATTCTCGGTTAAGACTGTTAGTTAGAGGAGACGTGGTTACGCTGGACATGGGATGGTACGACTGAAACGGATCATGGCGTAAGAATAGGTAATAAGTTTTAGTTTTGTTTTGTATTCGCATCATATAAATCAAAGAAGAAAACTGAAAAAAAGTAGCACAATTTTAGCATGGCACAAAACTCCATTCTCTCATAGTCTTTATGGGGTACAGAAATCCCTGAGTGTTTGAGTGCTCGTGGTCATAGTCATCGTCAAGTCGTGGCGATCAGTAATAATGGCACTACAAAGAGCCATAAAATCACTATAGCAATGATGATCAGAGCGCCATAGAATCACTATAGCGGTGGTACTGTAGCAGTCGTAAAATCACTGCAACGGTGGCACCGTAGCAGTCGTAAAATCACTATAGCAGCCGTAGATTACTGTAGCAGTCGTAATATCACTGTAGTCATGAGAGTAGTAAGTGTGCCGTGGTCATCAACGAGTACAGGTACTCATAGTCATTCATGTCGAAGTCGTAAACAAATACTAGGTATTCGTAGTCATGTGTGTGTTCCAACATTGTAGTCATGGTAAGCATCGCAGATAAACTGAACAACTGCCTCAAAAAGTTGTGAACCATCGACCCACCGGTAGATCTTCTCGTTGCGGAACCAGGCCATCTGCCTCTTTGAGAAGTTCCTAGATGGTGTCTGAAACTTGGTCAGGAACTTCGCAACGGGCGATGATGACCAACAATGGGGCCGACGCGTCTGCAGGAGGCGCTCCGTCAGCGGCATGAGGAGGGGGAGAAGGCTCAGGGTGGGGAGAGGCACGAACGGGAAGGGGGGGAGGCAGAGGAGGAGCACGGGTGGGGAAGTGGAGGCAAAGCGAGAGGGAAGGGGACGCTCGGGTGTGGTTGAGCGGTCTGGCAAATTGGGGGTAATTTATTTTGACTCTAAAGGGTGTTTTTTGTTTTAAGTATATTGGCTTCTTATAATAATTCAAAGTCTACTTTTACTTATTAGTTTATTTTCGATTCTGCTTCTTGCAAGAATTAGAATTCGGTGGTTTTAAAAAACTAGATATTTGATATAACTTTATAAAATTTGAAAAAAAACTAGAAATAAAAGCTGTATCAAACAGACCCTACTGAAAGAGTCCGGCTAATGGCATCCTGTTGTCCGAAGTCTTATCTATTTAACCTGCAGTGATGTGTTCTGAGGTTGCACCTGCCCATTTCGCATCGTCCATGGACGAACAACCGCAGACGCGCGCAAGCAACGCCCGTGGCGGTGGCGATGACAAGCCGCACGTGCTTGTCGTCCCGTACCCGGCGCAGGGCCACATGCTCCCGCTCCTCGACCTCGCGGCGCTGCTCGCCGCGCGGGGGCTCGCTCTCACCGTCGCCGTCACGACCGGGAACGTCCCGCTCCTCGCGCCGCTCCTAGCGGCGTGCCCGTCCGTCGCCACGGTCACTCTTACTTTCCCTTCCTCGCCCCTCCTCCCGGCAGGGTGCGGCGAGAACACCAAGGACCTGCCGGCCCACCTCTTTCGGCCGTTCATGGCCTCCCTCGCCGCCCTCCGCGCGCCGCTCCTCTCTTGGTGCAAGGCCCAGCGCCAGCGCGTCACGGTGATCATCTCCGAGTTATTTACGGGGTGGACGCAGCCCCTCGCCGCGGAGCTCGGCGTGCCTCACGTGACGTTCTCGTCTTCTGGTGCTCTCTACCTCGCAGCGTCGCACTTCCTCTGGCGCCACCTGCCAAGAAGGCGATGCCTCGAAGACGACGACGAGATGGTCACCTTTCCGGAGGTACCTGGCTCGCCTAGCTTCCCGTGGAGCCACCTGTCCGGGCTGTTCCGGCAGCACGTGCCCGGCGACGAGGTGTCGGAGACGATCCGGCAGTTCTTCCTGTGGAACCTGGAGAGCTCTTGCTTCGTCGTGAACTCGTTCGCGGCGCTCGAGGCCGCCTACGTGGAGCGTCCGCTCTCCGACCTGATGGCGAAGCGGGTGTTCGCGGTGGGCGCGTTGTCCGACGCCTTGGGCCCCTGCAACGACCGTGGGGGGAAACCCGCGGTGCCTCCGGCGAACGTGGCCGCGTGGCTGGACGCGTTCGACGACGGCTCCGTCGTGTATGTCAGCTTCGGGACGCAGCACGCGATGTCGCCAGCACAGGCGGCGTGCGTGGCCGACGCGCTGGCGCTGAGCTCGGCGGCGTTCGTGTGGGCGGTGAGGAGCGGCACCGCCTTGCCGGATGGGTTCGAGGCTGCGACGGCCTCGCGGGGCATGGTGATCTGCGGGTGGGCCCCGCAGGTGGAGATCCTGCGCCACCGCGCCGTGGGGTGGTTCCTCACGCACTGCGGTTGGAACTCGCTGCTCGAGGCGGCCGCCGCCGGCGTGGCGATGCTCACGTGGCCGATGGGCGCCGACCAGTTCACGAATGCGTGGCTGCTCAAGGAGGCCGGCGTGGCCATTCCGGTTGCAGAGGGCGCCGATACCGTGCCCGACGCTGGACAGATGGCGAACGCTATCGCCGCAGCGCTGGGGAAGTCCGTGAGGGAGCGTGCGGTGGAGCTCGGCCGGAAGGCGGCCGC
This sequence comes from Melocanna baccifera, assembly GCA_036346265.1. NCBI lineage: Eukaryota > Viridiplantae > Streptophyta > Magnoliopsida > Poales > Poaceae > Melocanna > Melocanna baccifera. The sequence continues at coordinate 4,079,279 of CM070697.1, read as the reverse complement.
TGCGGTGGCGGAGGGCGGGAGTTCGTACAGGGACTTGGAAGGGTTGGTGCACATGCTAACTAAGGTTGACTAGTGCATATTTTACTTCTTCCAACTCGTAGTTTGCTTGGATCTAGTTCTTCCAACTCGTGGTTTGCTTGGATCATTTCTTCCAACTCGTGGTTTGCTTCGATCCGGGTGGTTGAGCTAGAATTTTATAACTACGCGTCTAGATACAATAATGTATTTATAATTACAAATAAAGTTGTATCTTGTAATACAACTATAATACTTATCCTTGGAAATACAGTTGTGTTCCTTATACAACCGGCAACCTGCACAATTGGATCTAAGGATATGCATTATGCAGCATCATGCCTACCACTGAGCGTTATGTTTAAATTTTTAACACAGAGATTACAGGTCAATTAGACTTTGAAGTAGTGGAGAAAGCTGGAGCGATCACACCAACCTCCGGCTGAAGTTTTGTGGTTTGAGGAACCAGATCTTTGAATCTTTCGCTTCGTTGGGTTAAAAACCTAGCCTGCCCTGAAGGACACTTGTGATTTAATTTGTTGTTCAAAAAAAGGTTCACTTGCGATTGTTTTCCTTGGATTCACCTCTGTGTCCCCCAGATTCTGTCTCCCTTGGCTCTTACTCTCCAAGGTTCACCTTGTTACGAAATCTGAAGGGTCCACTAGATTGATACTAGATTTATTTGCAATGCAATGATTAGATTAGATTAGATGCATTCAGTTGATGCTAGTATCAGATTAATCTATATTTTTCATGTATGATCATACCACTTCTGCAAATTCATTGGATCAAAAAGCTAGGATCTCAGAAAATATATTAGAAATTGGGATCACTGGGATGGCACGCATTAATTCGGCAAGTGCTACTGCTGTTGGCACTCGAGGCCGTCGGCCGCCGTGCCCCGAAGTCGTCGGCCGCCGTCACCAGCCGCCGTCACCAGCCGCCGCACCCTCGTCCGAAGTCATCGGTCACCATGCCTGAAGTCGCCGACCACGGAAGCGCTCGGATGCCACCGCCTCCATACGCGCTCGGCCTCGCCGACCATGGAATCACTTGGTCGCCACCGCCTACGTGATCCACCTGATAAGTGACATACTGTCAGGCCATAGATCCAAATCCCAACTATTCAAGTACATGGTTTTAGGATCACCGAGGGTAATTAAAAGGATAAATAATTATAATCCGTTTTTTTATTCTAGTGCCTTCAAACATGTTCACAAAAACAGAAAAAAAAACAAAAAGAGACGAAAGGAAAAGGGAAAATTTTCTCTCTGTTACTGCAGCAAAACCATGAGCAATACTGTAGCAAAAGTATGATTTACTGTAGCAATATTGTAGCAGATCGGAACGGAGGCGCCGTTTTCGGATGGCACTGCATAGTACTGTAGCATATTAGAAAAAATAATGAGACGTCACTTTCAGTGTCTCCTCTCTGCTGCGTGGCGCCTTTTGCTTCACAAAGTTTAGAGCATCTCCAATGATACTGAGTCAGCTGGCTATTTGTATGTACACATCAGCATATATCCTATGTGGAGAAAATAGATTATGCAAAATACAAATAGCTAGCTACTATTTCGTCTCTAGTCTATAACGTAAAATGAGGTAGATTCTATAAATGACTGTGTGTGCATGTAAACATCAAATAGCTATCCTTATAGATAGTCCTTTGGAATGCTAACTTTTAGTGTGTACTCTATAGATGATGTGGAATCCTTATAGATAGTACTTAGGTAGGACCATTGGAGATGCCCTTATACACATGAATCAAGGCAACCGAATCACGCTGAATCATCATAAATACTTATCATAAATACTTTAGATACAGGGGGTGATCGGAATAGCGATAGCTTTTGCTGAAAAAATACTGTAGCTGAGTTGGTTTATTGAGTATAATTAAATGTAGAAAAATGTTAAAAAAACCGAGAACAAAAAACGAAAAAAAGTATGAGTAAATTTTTTAAAAAAACAAAAAAATAAATTTTATCATGCAGTCTTGTAGCTACAAGACTGCCATGATGTTTTCAATGCCCATCGCCACCGCCAGCGACGAACGCTGAGCGGGGCATAGTCACATGATTTAATAATAACATTATATCTATTTTTAATAGTGGTGTCTAGAGAGTATTTAAGTATTTTTTGTAGTTTGAGAGCACTCAAAATTTTGAACGTTGGATCAGAACACTCATATTTTTTAGAGGAGGTATAGAGAATCCGTTGGATCGAGTTCATTTTTTGGAGAGAGGTGTGAGGGACCTATTAGATGGAGATTCAACGCTAAAAATCTGAGTGCATCCAACCTCTAAAAGTACTCAAGTGTTCCTTACCACTTCCCTTTTTAATTGGTCTTGGACGTCTGTTTTTATAAATCTAATCTCATCCTTGAGTTTGACAGTACCTACCTAGTTAGGAGTGCTAGGTAGGAGGCTAGCCAGCGCAACAATATGTTAATTAGCGTTAACTATGTTTGATTAGTGCTAATCATGCAATATAATGCTTAATTAGTGATAGTCGTGCTTATGTTAATGACTAATTAAAACATGTCGATTTGCTCTTGCTTGGCAACTCGTGTGTCGAGCCATGGTTGCTTGGCATGTGCTGTCAAGTTTGAGCTGTTGTAGTGTAGTAGATGATATGCATTATCTATCATGATTATTGAGCTCAGAAAGAAAGGTAGATTCGAAAAAATGGACGTTTGAATACTAAATTAAACAATAGTGAAGTGCTATATGTGTGAACAATTCTTAAGTAGGACGTGCAACTTTGAGATTCTAGTAGCAAGAAAGGAGTGCGATTACCTACCTTTTCCCCCATGTGGAACATAGTGTTAACTGTGACCTCATTCTGTGTTCTTTTCCACGGTTAGTCTACGGTCTCTGGTCATCTGGTGCGGCGCTCCACGACCAGCAGCGCGTTTTGACGGCGTGCTAGTTAAAGAATGACTTGGAGAAAGTTTGGTCCAAACCAAACCGAACCATATCTCTTTCTTTCTTGAGGGTTTATTTGGGAGACCATTCTCGATCGATCGGTCTCGCTTTTTCAACTTTTTTTCGGTTTCTATTTCTAGTTTCTGCTTTTTTTTCACTATTCAGTATTTCATCTTTTTCTGAATTTTTTTAGATATTTTAGGTTTTTTTTGTATTTTCTTTTTTTCCCGTGTTCCTTTGTATTGTCCCTAATAGGTTAACATTTTTTTTCTATTTTTATATTTTTTTAAAAAATTAATTATGCTCAAAAAGCCAAATCAACTACATTAAAAAAAGTCAACTACAGTAAAATTTCAGCTAAAAACTAGAAACCGTCGCTAAAACGAGCGCCTCCTAAATAAGTTGAGATTTTAGTTCAAAATTTTGACCAATCCATATAGATCTCGATAGAAAAATGAGTCTCCTAAACAAGACATAAGAAAAGAAAAACGAACCAGCACATCGAGGGCCTATTCACCGTCTAGAATTGATCTTTATGCTTAGACAGCCCGCATCTGTCCCAAAAGGAATGCAATGCACGCAGACCAAACACCACTACGCTGTAGCCTGTAGGAAGCATGTCGGCACGTGCCATTCTGCGTCACGCGTGACGCGCCACCTGAATAATTCAGATCCATAGACGATAAGTGAAATGAGCTACTCTCTGTCTCCCTCTGAATAGAGTACTCGAGCATACTTCAAAGAATACTTGTGCCAGTGACGGCCGAGCGTAGAATTTTTTTGGGTGTATACAATGGACCCAGATCCAACAACCCAACAATAAAATAGATAACAGGCCGAAAGAAAAACGAAAATGGGCCAGAACAAGATGAGCTCTTTTTTGAGGCGAAAAAAGATATTGGGCAAAAAAAAAATCAGTCTAATAACAGATGACAATCAAACCTGTGGCATCAGTCCTATGGACTGCTCTCAGAAACGTACGGACTGAAAAAGCTCAGGCCATCATTCTATTGTCTTTTAAAAACTATTTTTTATATACTAAATAGCTCTTCTACGATACCTCACTTTTAAACGAAATATCTTTTTAAGATAAAATTTACTAGTCGATTATAATGCACACTATAATGACTTCATCTTATTATTGTTTTCTAAAAACTACTTTGTTACACTAAATAGATTTTCTACAATACCTAACTTTTAATCAAGTGTCCTTTTAAAACAGAGTCTACTAGTCGATTATAGTATACAATAATAATAACTTTATTTATATTGACCAAAATTGTATACGAGTTTCTCTCTTCGTAAAACTCTCCATAAATTATTACTATTTATAAGTTAAAACTAAAAGTCAATATGAATGAGCTTCTTTTCAAAATTACAAAAACTGAACATGGAACAACACAAAATTCAAAGCGCCATAAGCTTGCAGGCAAGACTTAAAGAAAACACAAAAATCATGACAGCCGTTTAGAACTTAAAAAATCTAATAAAAGACTATGCTACCTATAAAATACATAACTCCGGGTCTGTTTTTTTAGTGTATGGTTGTGACTTATGATTTTTGACTAAAATTTTTAAATTTTAGGCTGTTCGCGACAGAGATTACAGAGAGAGATACTTGTTAGATTGATCTCCACCGATTAGCCCAACGGCTAATCGGGCCTTGATCCGCGCTTCGATCGGGGCGCCGGCCATATGGTGGTGGGCTCCTGTCACATTGCGCTATATAAAGAGGGTGGAGGCCGGCACAGACACGAGGTTGTACGGAGCCGTAACTCCATCCAACAAACCCTAACCGATCTGGAGGGAGCGCAGTGAGCGACGGGAAGCACCACCGCCGTCACCGTCGCCGGACCGCCGCCGCCGTCACCTCGCCGGACCTCCGAAGCCTCGCCGGACCGCGCGCTCCGACCGTCGCCGCCGCGCGCAGACCACACCGACGAACCCGTGATGGCCGCCTCGTCCTCCTCTACATCGGACGGTACCCTTCCTCCCTCTTCCTCTCTCTCTGAGATCTAAACCCCAGAACATCAAGAATGAGAAAGAACAAAGAGTCTCAACAATGGTATCAGAGCGGGCAAAGGAAAATCCCCAAATCAAACCCGAAAAATCAGATCGGGATCGGAAGAAAAAAAGGGGGCACTGCTCTCGCGCGCCTGCTGCCTGGCTGCCATGGCCGCCGCCGTGCGACCAGCGCTCGAGCGCTGCGTTGCATGCAGGCGCCTGGCCATTGTACCCTGCGAGGCTCCCGGCCCAGCGGCGCATGCTTCGCGCCACCACCCGCCAAGACGCCCGAGCCTGCGCAAGGCTGCTCGCGCGCAAGCCCGCGGCCCCACGCGCACTGCTGCGTCGCTCGCGCCGGCTGCGGTGCTCTGCGCGCCTGCGGCTGCTGGCGGCAGCGCGCCGCCTGCGGCCTGCGCCTCGCGGCCGCTGCGGCTCGCCGCCGCGTTTTGGCCGCCGCCCGCCGCCGGCGCCAGCCGCCGCCACCCTGCCGCCCCACACGGCCGAGCAACCCCAGCGCCTTGTCCCCTCTGGCCTGATCCGAAAAACAAGGTGTGGTGGAGAGATTTTCTTGGGAAGGTCCTTTTGACCAGGCAAGGGAGATGTTTTGGAGAAGAGCATTTCATGTTGACCGGTTTGACTAGACAGATATTTTGATAAGCTTTTGAATGTGTGGTGGAGGTTGTTTTCAGGGGATATGAGGCTCGGGTGCATAGCAGATATTTTGACCGATCAAATGTGAATTATCTTTCTACAGTATGCATATGTATTAAATGCTTTTCCTGTATTCTTCTAGGTATATATATATATATATATATATATATATATATATATATATATATATTGAAATTGTTTAATGGTATGTACTTTTAGATATATTTGATATATCTAAAAGAAAAGTTTTAATTTTCATTATTAAATTGAACCAACGGAGAATTTAATTTTGGAAAACAGATATAATTTTTAATTGATGTTTCATTAAAAGTTAAATTGTGATTACTCTTTAAATTAAATTCGAACCAACGTGAGAATTTAATTTTTGAGCATTGTTGTGAATTATGATATTGTTATTTTCTGACCAACGTTGATAATAACAATATTATAATTTTAATGGATGTTTTTTATGCATTATTTCTATTTACGCCAACGGTGATGTAGATTTAATGTATAAATGAAATTGATTTATTTGTATGTTGTATTTTTGACCAACGTTGAAAATAAAGCATATAATTTTTGATGTTACGTTCTCACTTTATTTGAACTAAATTTTCAGGAGGATACAACTTGATGAGTTGTATCAGAGAGATCCCCACTCTTAAAGGAGATAATTATGGAGAGTGGAAGAAAAAGATAGACTTAGCGTTTATCTTGGCTGAAGTGGACTGGGTCCTCACTACAGCACGTCCCACTGAGCCTATGGCACCAGTGAGGATCCAAATGAGGATGATACCGCTTGGCGAGAAAAGACAGAGGATCATGCTCCTTACGGATGTCTTATGATCTTGATCATAAGAAATGGACCACGACCAACAAGAAGTGTATGGTCGTGATAAAGAACACATTGAGCACGCAATTGTGGGCTCAGTGCAGAGTGTGACACTGTCACAGAGTACCTTGAGAGGATAAAGAGTCAGTTTACTGGCTCTTCAAAGACTTATGCTACACAGCTGATCAAACAGCTTGTGACAGAAAGGTACTCTGGTGGTGGCAGTGGCATAAGAGAGCACATACTGAGGATGAGTAACATGGCATCCAAGCTTAAACCAATGGATTTGGCTCTCAAGGATGAGTTCCTTATTCATTTAATTTTGCTTCTTTGCCAAAAGAGTTTGACACCTTTGTTGTCAACTACAATATGCAGATCGAGAAATGGGACTTGGAAAAGTGCATAGCTATGTGTGTGCAAGAGGAGGAAAGAATTAAATCCTCACATGGTGGTTCTATCAACTATGTGAAGGATAACAAGAAAAGAAACTTCAACAATCACTCCTTCTCAAAGAACAAGGAAAAATCTCATCCATCGGCCTCAACAGAATAAATTTGTTGTAGACAAAGATCGGTGTCTTCATCTGAAGAAGACAGGACACTACAAGAAGAACTGTCCTGATTATTTAAAGATGATAATGGCAAAGAAAGGTGAGAACATTATTACCTTTGCAAATGAATGCTTGTATGTGCAATATTCGAAATCCACTTGGTGGATTGACTCAGGAGCAACTGTTCATGTTGCTAATTCCTTACAGGGATTCCTTTCGACGAGGACTACGCAAAGAAACGAAAGATGCATTAAAGTTGCAAATGGAGTCCAAGCTGAAGTTGAAGCCGTTGGCGATCTTTCATTAGAGTTAGCTAATGGTTCAAAGCTTTACTTAGAGATGTCCTTTTGTACCCTCTTTACAGAGGAATTTGATTAGTGTTTCAAATTTGGACAATGATGGTTATGATTGTCATTTTGGAAATGGCAAATGTGAAATAATGTTTAATAATAAATGCATTGGTCTTGCCATCAAACAAGACAAGCTTTATTTATTGTCACCGTGAAAATGTGAATTCGTATGTGATGATGTGAATGTCGTATGCGATAATGGGAACGTCGCGTGCAGAAAGTAAATGAATCCTCGTCTCACGAATGCAAGCAGAAAACGAAAGAGAACTCTAAATGCGTCGTCGAAATTATGGCATCGCTGCTTAGGCCATATTTCGAGGGGAGAATAGAAAGACTAGTTAAGAATGATATTCTTCCTCCATTAGAGTTCTCGGACTTAGAACAATGCAGAGAATGCATTAAAGGAAAATATGTAAAGAAAATTAAGAAAGACGCCAAAAGAAGCACAGAGTTCTACAAATTATTCACACAGATATTTGTGGTCCTTTTCTGTGAAAAGTGTGGATGGATATGACTCGTTCATAACATTCACTGATGATTACTCCGTTACGGATATATTTATCCAATCAAAGAAAGAAATGAAGCCTTGGATAAATTCAAGATATTTAAAGTGAAGTTGAAAACCAACATGATTTAAAGATTAAGATAGTCCGATCGATCGTGGGGAGTACTACGGTCGACATACCCCATATGGACAAGTTCTGGACCTTTTGCAAGGTTTCTACAGAAAATGGTATAGTGGCCCAAAGATTCTTCACCGGGCGAACCTCGGCAAAATGGAGTAGTGAAAGACGCAACTGCACTCGATGGATATGGTGCGAAGTATGATGAGCTACTCCACACCGCCATTGAGTTTATGGATGGAGGCTTTAAAACCGCCATTCATATTCTCAACAGAGTACCTAGTAAATCGGTGCCCAAAACACCGCATTTGAGTTGTGGACAGAAGAGTTCCTCACTACACCACTTACGTGTGTGGGGAGTCTGCTTGAGGCTAAAGTATTTAACCCAAATCTTGGGAAGCTTGATCCCAAAGCGAGAAGTCGCCATTTCATTGGCTACCTGAAAAGTCAAAAGGTTTCCGCTTTCTCCGCCCGGATCGATATACAAAGTTTGTAGAAACGAGACACGCTGTCTTCTTAGAGGATGAAATGATGAGGGGAGCATGGTAGCTCGAGAGATCGACCTTGAAGAGAAGCGGGCGATGCGCCCACTCCGATGATTCAAGAGCCATTCTTCACACTTTCTTTGTCGCCGCTGACCGACGGTGCAAGACACTGTGGTGCCAGCACCTGTTATTGTTCCTCCTGTGGCAACAATGAATGAAAATGTGGAACCTGTTCTTCAGGATCCTATAGAACCCATTGCCACAGATGAGGGGGAGCAACAACAGCCTCAAATAGAAAATATACCAAATGAGGAGGCCCCGAGAAGGTCTCAAAGAGTAAGAAGATCAGCTATTTCTGATGATTATCAGATTTATCATACAGAGGAATTTCAAATGGAGGATGATCCAACCTCATTTGAAGAAGCCATGAGAAGCGAAAATTCCTCAAAATGGCTTGAGGCCATGGAAGAGGAAATGAGGTCCATGAAGACTAATAAAGTCTGGGACTTGGAAATTATTCCTAAAGGAGCCAAAACAGTAGGCTGTAAATGGGTCTACAAGACAAAACTCGACTCCCAAGGGAATATAGAAAGATACAAAGCTCGACTTGTGGCAAAAGGCTTTACGCAAAGAGAAGGGATTGATTACAATGAGACTTTTCTCCGCCTCATGTAAAGACTCCTTCAGAATCATAATGGCATTAGTAGCACATTATGATTTAGAGTTACATCAGATGGATGTAAAGACGGCATTTCTTAATGGAGATTTGGAGGAAAATGTTTACATGGCACAACCGAAAGGTTTTGTCGTGGAAGGAAATGAAAGAATGGGATGCCGCCTAAAGAAATCGATTTATGGATTAAAGCAAGCTTCAAGACAATGGTACTTGAAGTTTGACAAGACAATAAGAAAATTTGGGTTTAAAGAGAATGTAGAGGACAACCGTGTTTATGCAAAGTTTAAAGATGGGAAGTTTATCTTCCTAATCTCAGTATGTGGATGATATCCTACTAGCTAGTAGTGATATCATGCACATCGAGACAAAGAAGTTTTTGTCCTCAAACTTTGATATGAAAGATCTTGGTGAAGCTTCGTTCGTTCTAGGATCAAATTCACCGGATAGAAACAAAGGGACATTGGGACTATCACAAAAGGCATACATAGAGAAAGTCTTAAAGAAATTTGGTATGCATAAATGTAGTCCTTCACTGCACCTATAGTCAAGGGCGACGATATGGGGATTTTCAATGCCCCAGAACAATCTGAGCTCGATCAAATGAAATCGGTTCCATATGCTTGGTGTCGGAAGCTTACAAGATGCTCAAGTGTATACACGCCCGACTTAGCGTTTGTTACGGGTTATTTGGCGATTCCGAGCAATCTCGAATAGAGCATTGAAATTGGTAAAGAAAGTCTTGCGTTATTTGCAAGGAACAAAAGGCCTCATGATGACATACGTAAGATCGATTTACTCCATATAGTGGGGTATCTGATTCGATTATGCGGAGATGATAGAAAGTCAACATCCGGATATGTATTCACTCACTGGAGGAGCTATATCGTGGAAAAGCTCAAAGCAAACCGTCACTACATCGCCCACAATGTATGCCGAGTTTGTAGCATGTTATGAGGCTACGGGCGGTGAACCGGCTTAAGAAGTTCATACCCGTTTAAAAGTGGTTGACGGCATCAATAGACCACTTAAGTTGTACTGCGATAATGAACCCGCGAGAACGTATGCCCACAACAATAAGTCAAGTGGTGCTGCCAAACACATTGACATAAAGTACTATGTTGTGAAAGATAAAGTTCGGGATCAAATTATAAGTCTTGAGCACATAAGTACCGCAAAGATGTTAGCGGATCCGCTTACTAAAGGCTTACCACCCAACGTGTTCAGAGAACATGTAGCGGCATGGGTTTAAGGAAAGCCTATGATTCTGGACTAAAAGATGGCCCAAAAGATTAAAGTAATCGTTTGAGCAGAGAGGTGTATTGTAGTCATTAAATCTATCGGCGTTTGACCGTGACGATAAGACATGTTCTATGCACTAATCTGTGATGGAATGAGTAAAGTCAAAAGTAATTAAAGTTAAAGCATAGTTGAGATCAAGAGGGAGAATGTTAGATTGATCTCCACCGATTAGCCCAACGGCTAATCGGGCCTTGATCCGCGCCCTGATCGGGGGCGCCCAGCCCATATGGCTGGTGGGCCCCTGTCGCGCTGCGCTATATAAAGAGGGTGGAGGCGGCGCACAGACACGAGGTTATGCGAGCCGCAACTCCACCCAACAAACCCTAACCGATCTGGAGGGAGCGCAGTGAGCGACGGGAAGCACCACCGCCGTCACCGTCGCCGGACCGCCGCCGCCGTCACCTCGCCGGACCTCCGGGAAGCCTCGCCGGACCGCCGCTTCTCCGACCGTCGCTGCCCGTGCGCAGACCACACCGACGAACCCGTGATGGCCGCCTCGTCCTCCTCTACATCGGACGGTACCCTTCCTCCCTCTTCCTCTCTCTCTCAGATCTAAACCCCAGAACATCAAGAATGAGAAAGAACAAAGAGTCTCAACACTCGCTAGCAATTTTGGCTGGTACAGATGTTATATTTCCAACGTGTAAAACAATTAACTTGTAGACTCCGTCTTAAAAAATACCCCGTCTTAAAAAATACTCCGTTTAAAAGTTAGGTACTGTAACAAAAGTCAAAAATCACTTTTAAAATCTACAAAGAACAGGCCCTTCAAGTAGTACTTGGGCAGCTTTATAGAAAGATTGTGAATACATGGAACTCATGATAGGTATTGATGCAGTTTATTCTTGGATCAGAGACTTTCCCAACAATGGAGAAGGTGACAAGGGCGAAATGATAAGTTAACACTACAGCGATTACATTCACTCTTGTCCAGCATTGGTCGACAGTAACTAGACAACAATAATCGATCAACATTCCTGATATTGATAATTAAAAAATTTCTTAAGTAATAGCTTTATTCTATGAACACACAAAAAGCTAAATCGTTCATCGTTAGCTGGACCGGCAGTTGAATTCGCCACTGATACCTATGCCTGAGGACCTCATCATAACATTTTGCATTGGTTATATTGTGTCTTGCCTCCAAATTGGCTTCGTCTATTCAAGTATCAGTGTACCATAAGCTTGTAGGCACAGCAACAGAAAAAAAACAAAAATCCTGGCAGCCATTTTGAACTTCTTAGGATTAAGTAGGTAGTCATACCTTCTTAGGATTAAGCAAGTAGTCATACAGAGTGTTCTTCCTCCCAGATCACAGCCATGTTCTTGTTTGCCACGGAGTAGGAGTAACTAGTAATTGTAGTACCACACTGTTGCTCCCAAACAGAGCATTCAAGTTTGAACCGGCAAAAGTACGAACACTATTCTTGTTATCAACTAGACCAAAGCATCTTCCACATGTTCTTATAGCCATAGTCAGACATGTAACAAAATGGTTGTTATCGAGATTGGACCTCAAATGAATCATGAGTTGAAGGCATCAGCCAATTTGACATGACACATCGCAAAACGCAATACACTATGCTTCCCAAAAATGTTGGGAAACATGGAAGCTACTAATAATAAACAAAGCTACTAATCTGTGAAATTTTTTCGATGCTTATTGCTAGTTGCGTGTAAGTAACAGCAAAGCAAGAGCAAAATTTCCTCATAGATTAATCCCAAACATTAGCAGATGCCTCACCCCCTAAACATATCTGTTTACATTGGAGGTAGGAAACTCTGCAAAATACACCAGCATTAACCTCTCCACTTTCCGAACAATGGACCTCTCCACTTTCCGAACAATGGAATCAAGAATGTACTTAATACCTGAAACTTGAAATGCTTGTGCTTCAAAAAAAGCCTGATAAACAAGCATGCTTGCTAGAGGTACAAATGACAAACAATCTACATTTGGGCATCAAAAGTATTTTTTAACTGAGAGATTTCTCACCTTGTGAACCAAAAAGGGAGCATTGCATGATTCGATTAATCCAGCAAATAGACCAAGATTGTAAGTGAATATACTTAATAATAAGTAACCATAGGACAAGGAAATCAGGAGCAAGCATGGGTTGAACTGAACAAATAATATATTCCTACAAACAATGAAATATTCATGTACACAGTGCTTAATATGCTTTAGAAATGAACTATAGGGAAACAAAGACAAGGAAGATCGGGATCTAGCTTGGATTAAACTGAACAATAATATATTACTTCATTACACAAACCAAAATTTCTAAATAAATAGAACCTGTAGGAGGTAGGAAACCGTACAAAACTAACAAAACAAGCCTTCTAAGAATTCAGATATATTATTTCATCACACGAACCTTAAGTAAACAGAACCCGTGGTTGGTAGGAGACAATACAAAATGAAATTTGCGAAGTAAGCTTACAAAACACTAAGAATTCAGATATGCTACTTCATCACACAAACCAAATTTGCGAAGTACATTCAGTTAAACCAAAATTTGAGTATGAGGTAGGAAACTCTACAAAACTATAACTGTAAGATAACAAAATTTTAATGAACACATAAAAACTACAATTGTAAGACAACAAAACATTTTTGGTACCAATAAAATTAAGGGAGCACTTCAACATAACCAGTGAACTATCACCGTAAGCTTACAAAACATTTTTAACAAAACTATCACTGTAAGAAATATTTAAGAGAACATACAACCATAGTCATAAGAAAACCAAAAAAAAATCAGTACGGCTTAAACTATACTTCTTAAAAAACAACTACTAGGTGTTAGTTAATCTTATTAAACAGATAAGTTGGGACAAATAAAAATTCTTCCAAGAGAATAAAAAAGAATAATATGCTTTCTAAAACTGACTTGACACAATTTCTTCTTGTTTCTCTATAGGTTCTTCTAACTGTTGGCCTGGACACTAAATAATTTCTTTCTGAATTCCTTTCTCTATGGGTGACAAAAAACATGTTGATTTACCAACAGATAAAAAACTTATATCCTATGAATACAACATTGTAGTGCTTAGTCTACAAAACGAAACTGTAGTGCTTAGTCTACAAAACAAAAATGACTAAATTAAACATCGCCATAGGGGAGTGCTATATACTCTCTACAGAACAAACACCCAGAATGCCTTTTTAAAAATTTATATAGGCTTCTTATTGGAACTAAAGAAAACCTGGCACATAGAATATGATTTTCATGGGCAAAATTAATAGATATTGCTAACACATCCAGCAAAGAACATACGCGTGCCCTAAAAAAAAAATCCAGTACGGCTATCTGCACAAGTACTAATAAGGCATCCACAAATTATGGCTATCAGACAACAATGGTTTCGTGTGCAGACTTTGCACAGAAAGTTTTTAGTGGAACTCAAATAAAATGAAGTACAACTAGTGAGAAAATGCCATTACCATTTCTGCAATAAGAGTGATTTTATTGAAACACACTAGCCACTGACATTGCAATTGCAGTGAAAAGGGAGAATACGATAGCCTCTTAGGTTATACATGATACTACAGTTAGTGCCAGCAGTGAACTTCACATTTTGGCACTTTGGCTGTGCCATGGAGACAAAATTAACCTTTGCATGCCGACGGCGAGGCAACTTCCTCGTCATCATCGCCGGCGACTAGCCACCACACCGCTCGCTCCTCCGCCTCTCTCTCTCTCTCTCTGTTAGACCATGTTATGAATACATTGATAATAGTTGTGATGGCGATTACGGATTGATGTACGAGGTGTGTTGCGTGTGTGCGGACTGACGTTGCTCAAGTTCGGATAAACTTGTGCCGGAAAAAATACTCTTTGGTCTTTGTATGTGCAGTTTTAAGCATGGAGGCGATCGTGGTCGATGACGAAGAGGACCAAGACTAGGATGGGGAGATCCGAGGTCAGGCGGTCGAGAGAGTCACGAGATGGTCGAGCTCATGTTTAGGTACGTGAAGATCAAAGGTGGATGATGTGTAGATAAGATATAGAAGGTGCGGTCCTGAAGGCTTAATTCGACACGTGATAAACTGAAAAAATCGGAAGTATAAAAATTTAGGCGTGGCGGCTGTTTGTAAAATACGGTGGCCTTGACAATTGAAAAATCAAGTGTTGCGGCGGCTGTTCGTTGGGGCTTGCGGCCGTGACTTTCAAGGAAAACGTGAGGCTTGCATGCAACGGCGGCTGTGTGGCGTTCGGCCGTGAAAAAAACATTGAGACGGCTTGTGTTCGGCCGTGAGAAAAAAAAAAGAGTGGCGGCGGCTGCACTGTTTTGCAAAGATGTCAGATGGTTTCTTCCGGAGACGCGGCGAGCAATCTGAATAGAGAAAACAGCGGGCCGACTGGGATCGTGGTTTCCGGCGGCCGGTTAAAGAAAAACCAGAGTAAGTGGATGCATGCAGATTATTGGCCTTGAGATTAATTAGGTGAGGTAAATTAAGATTTTTTGTATTATACATACTTAATCTTCATGCGTTAGTTGGCTGGACGTGAAGTAATTAAGTGCTAATAAGATTAGCTAGTAGATGAATTAAGGTTTAAGGCGTCTGGCAGTTAGTCACGTGTATTAATTGGTTCTAGTATCTCTATGCGTTAGCTTTTCTAGGCGGCATGGACAGCAAGCAGCAGCCAAAAACATGCACAGGTTAAAAGGCTTACTTTGCCCACGTATGCATTCAACCAGCCATGCACAATATGCATACACACATTAGGTGAGGTTAATCTCTCCAGAACGCTTGCACCTTTTAATTTATGCATTGAGACACTGAGTACTAGGTGTAGTTAATAGGTTTGTTTGGTGTTAGATTATTTGTTTTTAGTGATCTTCTACTGGTTGCTACAGTACCTTATATATTTTTTCTATATAGAAAGCCTCTCTTCTACATCTGAGTGTAATTACACCCTATATCGTATTTCATACCGTAGAGAGTATCTCCCGTAATGGAGGGTATGTACGTGTAATATACGAGTATTTAAGACCATCTAGATGGTATGTATATTTTTAGACATACTCCTTTTATGTACGTATATAAAGGTATTTACAAAATATGCTAAAAACTATGGACTCCTGTGTAATTTTTTCATATGGTTTACATTGAAGTATCTTATAATTAGTACACGAGTGTATCCAAGATGAAAAAAAGAGTATTTTAAATTTATTTAGGTGGTATATTAGAGGTGGGTGTAATTACACCCAGGTGTAAAAGATATATTTTTTCCATATATATATATATATATTGTTGTCTTTGTTCTTGTTTAGATTGACAGGTTAAAAGAAAGACAATAGAATTAAGAAAAAGTTTTTGTTGTGCACTGTAATTATTCACCTCATCTGATTGCTATCGACGATCCTACCATCTCTACCTCTCACACACAACATGCACACAAATTCGAAGGAAGAAATTATATCTCTCACACATACACATGCACACAAATTCGAAAGAAGAAAGTAACTGAATCTGGAATAGGCCAATAAGAGTAGTCTCCCCTCGTCCCTGGCGCTACTCTGGCTAAACGTCGGCAAGTGGACATGGACCTTGGAGGTATTGACAAGGAAAATGTATCCACAAACGCAGGCAGTTTATCAATGGGACTGGCGGCTAATTTCAATGCATGTTTATTACTTGCTATGGATGTTTATTGATCTGGAGTCTGGACTGCATGGATGTATTTGGAAGAAATGCTATGGATGTTTATTGATATGGACTGCATGTCTACATGGATCTGCAATGCTATAGATGTTCATCGATGTTTGTGAACTTGTGATCTGTATGGATATTTTGTAATATAGGGGGTGTTCTTTGCGGCTTCTAGAAGCGGTTTTTGACTTTTGCTACAGTAACTAACTTTTAAACGGAGTATTTTTTTAAGATGGAGTCTACAAGTTAATTGTAGTACACGTTAAAAAACTAATATCTGTATCATCAAAAATCGCAAGCGAGTATCTCTCTTTCCGCAATCTCTGTCGCAAACAGCCAAAAAACCATCAGCCGCAGCCAAAAGCCATCAGCCGCAGCCGCAAAGAACAGGCCTATAGACTGCATGAATGTTTATTGATAATGATCCTAACCAGCTGAGTTTGAGCTTTTTAACAAGCCAAGCTGAATCTAATTTTCTTCTCATTAGCTTAATAAGCCGAGCCAAATCAAACTTATTTTCTTAACAAGTTTTACCATGCCGAGCCGAGCCAGCTTCTTATCCAACCACCCTTAGTAGCGCGCTTGCGGGGATGACACGACGGTCCTGGGCCGAGGACTGGATGGGTGGAAATGCCGCGGAGCTTTGTGGCTTTGTGTCCGATGGGCCTGGATAGGCCCAACGCTGGAAGAAATCAGGAAAATAGTACGTCAGGAAAGGGAATATCTAGAGTGACGTCACGTGAGGCTGCGAAGCGAACATCCAACTTTGGAGCGAGAGAGCGCTGCCTCGCGGACCTCGAGTCGAGGGAGACGAAATCCAATCGAATCCCCGCCGACCGTCGCCGTCTAGGAAGATGGGGTGGTGTACTTCGATCTGGGTGCCGGAACCTAACCGGGATGGAGACTTCGACCTCGACTGACGATGCCAAGAATCGTAACACGGCATTCTGTACACGCACCACCTCAGTGGCTGGATCACCGTGAGGACGCAACCATACATGTATTGTCTGCAATCGTGACGTGTAGATCTGCGATTGGGCTGAAACGATGGACTATCTGGTACGCATTGGCAGCACAGCTAGCCATTCCGTTTCGATCTGCGGTAGGGTCGAAACGATCAACTATCTATCTACATGCACGTGCAGGCAGCACAGCCCTAGCTTCCGTTTCGGCCGTGCAAATGCGGAGTGCAATGTGAGACGACACGAAGTACACGTACAACGCATGCATGCGCGCGCGGTACTGCCTGATCGAGCGCGTACGTCACCGAAAGTATATGGATTTTATATGGATTTTAGTTAAGCCTGCTACCTTGTCGGCGAAATGTATAGCACAAGTCATGCAAGTAGCAGCCAGTTTTCGATCGATCTAGTCAGAGGCTTGCCGTGTACGGTGGTTCGGTGCATGGTCTCGAGTCCTCATAAAGCTTTGGCTATCAAATGTTGTCTCTCATTAGTAGCTTGCAGTAGGTGAGCAGGCAGATTGAACTCAGCTTGATAAACAATCCGTACATGAGTTTGTATGGTGCACGCACCTTCTCATGGTGATCGATCGAGCTACATGGAGTGAGCATGCCAGCCTATTCAAATTGTAGTGACAAGTGACTCAGTGCATGCTGCGCTCCTGAAAACTAAATAAACTGTTAAAAGTGTAGCTGCTAGTATGGTGGTTACAAACAGCGCTATGAATTTATAGGACTGATGTCAATAATTAGAGGGGTGAATAATTCTCAAAACTATTTTTTTCAATAATTAAGAACGTATTTAATTCTCATTCAAACACTTTTAAATTTTATATGAGACTATTCAAGATATTAGAAACCTAAACTAATCAAGAATCACATAGTTCTCCCGCTTGGGATCACTAAATTGAAGAGAATCAAATCTAAGTCACAAGAGCACCAAAAATTCTAAAACTCAAATTATTTTTTACTCGTGAGGATCTAAGGAATGAGGTCTTTCAGATCTATTCTTACATATCCTAGCAAGATAATTTAAGTAAGAATTTAGGCTAGAATTCCCACGATCATGAAATCACAAATCTTGCACAAGAATATTCACGAACCAGGCATAATTGTGTTTCTTACTATGGAGGCAATATAAATGGGTAACAATTAATCAACTAAGATTTTCTAGTACCTTTTACTTATCATGGATCACAGCAAGACCAAGAGAAATCTTGGAAGAGAAGAAACCACATCAAGAACATAAGATACAAGCAAAGTTCAAGACATGAACAACTAGTAATTTGAGAGGTAAGATTTGATCTTCATTACCACATAGAGAGGAAGGATTAGGGTGGTTTGGAGATTACAAGGTGCTTCTAGAGCACTACTCTTTTCTCTCCTACTTTCTCTCTCTCTCTCTCAAACCATGGAAGGAGGCAAGGTAAAAGAACAAACACCTCAACCCTAGAATCCTTGGATCTAACACCTCGTCAGCTCCCCTCTAGTAACTAGCACACCTTAATGGGTTTAACCATTAAGACAAGGGAAACCTTACTCTCTCACGTACGCTTCTTAAAGCGTTTATAAGATTCAACCCACAAAACCTTTAGTGATTGATTCACTCAACAATTTCTACTCTCCTTAACTTAAATCACTTCTCCTTTGCACCACCATGTGTCACGGTTTTGATCAAGACACTGTTAGTGATATGCCCTAGAGGCAACATGAAGATGTTGTATATATCACATACTATGTTTATGATATATTACTTTGTTCCTTGAAATAGACATTATCATTATTGATCAATGAGTATGTGACTTATTCATGAGACTCTTAATGCTAAAATGTTGCTATTTCTAAATGATCCCTGATCATATATTATATGAGGAACAAATATGATTCAAAGACAAAGATCAGTATATGTATTGATTGATGATTATGTTTTATGGATCATGGTATGGTGATACCAAATTAATAATATGGATATGTGTTAGTGAACATATGTTGGATAGACCCGCCATGAGACACTGCAGAGATTTCATGTGTCATCAGTTGGTCTCAAGTAGTGTTTATGTAGAATCCTTAGACTTAAAATCATCATGGTTCCCAACATGTGTAGTAGCTTATTTTGGGACTACTAAACACTACTCTGTAACTAGGTAGTCATAAAAGTAGTCTTCGGATTTGCCATGAAACATGTAGTGGGATATGAATGATCAAGATAGAATTTGCCTCTCCTTATGGGAGAGATATCTCTAGGCCCCTCGATGTAATGGATTATGAAAGTGCATGACCATGCCAAGGTGATTGAGGAGTCAATCATAAGTATATAATCCATCACGGAATCGAGAGAGTGATTGAGCTATTAAGAGGATGACACAGGTCTCGCCTTGAGCTCAATCTATATCGTGAGGTAAAGGGATTCGTACATGAGAACATTACAGGTTCAGCCGATATGATCTTTACGTATACTTTGGGGTTAATATGTCTTACTAGAGGCCGCTATTAACAGGGTGATCGGAAAGACGTTTTCGGGTCATGACCAAGTATACGTGAACTTACAGGGTCGCACTCTTAACGGGTTGGAACACTAATTCGAATATGATTCGGATATAGGCTCAATTCGGATAGAGATCCGAATAGACTCTTATTGGGCATCGGTCCGTAAGGCCCAAGTGAGGATGTCTATATATATGGAGGCGAGGGACTGAGGGGACACGCTCCTGTACAAACCCTAGCCGCCACCTCCCGAGCCAAATCCTAGCCGCTCACGAGTGCTAGTACACTCACGATCGGCGTTCCAGCCCCGGACGTGTGGATACCGGTGGAGGCGCTGCTTGTTGCGGTGTTGATCGGCGTTAACAACCTACAGATTGGATCCGCTCGTGGTGTGGTTGATCGCGTGGAGGAGACGATCTGTTCGGGACGATCGGCTACTTCTACTACTACCTCGACGCGCGTGGTTGGATCGGTTTCCAACTCTTCTTCTGCTGCACTGCGCGTCTAGTGGTAACGATCCATGATCCTTCCTTAGCATGATGTCCTGGTGTGCGCGGTAGAAAAGTTTTGTTTTCTGCTTTCGTAGCCTACGCGCTTTCCTTTAGACACCAATCTGGTATTTGGCCAACTACCTAAATACCTCGATGAACCTTCCGGGCACCTTCTATTAACTCTGTCTTTACCTTTACCTCAAAGTATCCTTGTATATTTTGACATGCAGCCCGTGGTGCCTAATGACTAGCCATTACATATTCATGCATTCGTCGCTCGACCTCATCTCTTTATAATTCTTGTCTTTTCTGTACTTTCCGCTTAACCCATATAGCCTCAACCGGACTTACTTGACAACACAGACCTCATCTCTTCCGTATAGTTTCGGTCCCTTGCTAGCTGTCAACTGCTAATGTTCTCCAATCCACCTGCACATCCAAATACCAAACAACTATTTTGAGCATAAATTCCATGCATTTGACTCACATTAGTCAAAATAATATATCATGCAATTCAACACAACCAAACACCGATATCCATGTCGTGCTCATACTCAAACCAACTCAATATCCATTTTCATTAACAACCCAGACATGTCTGGATACCCCAAACACTCAAACCAACTCAATATTTATTTTCATCAATACTCCAGACATGTCTGGCCTCTCCAAAATCTCTCTAGACACCTAGACATCTCTAGGGCACCCTAGACATATCTACCCTCGAGACACCAGTTTGATTGTCGTGCCACGTGTTGCGGCGGCTGTTCGTTGGGGCTTGCGGCCGTGACTTTCAAGGAAAACGTGAGGCTTGCATGCAACGGCGGCTGTGTGGCGTTCGGCCGTGAAAAAAACATTGAGACGGCTTGTGTTCGGCCGTGAGAAAAAAAAGAGTGGCGGCGGCTGCACTGTTTTGCAAAGATGTCAGACGGTTTCTTCCGGAGACGCGGCGAGCAATCTGAATAGAGAAAACAACGGGCGGACTGGGATTGTGGTTTCCGGCGGCCGGTTAAAGAAAAAGCAGAGTAAGTGGATGCATGCAGATTCTTGGCCTTGAGATTAATTAGGTGAGGTAAATTAAGATTTTTTTTGTATCATATGTATAGTAAACCTGGGGTTTCGCGTGCAGCGCCAGTGTCCACGTCGCCCTCGCTCCCCGTGCGCCCGACGCGTGCGCTCGCTCTCGCGTGCGCTCCGCCTGCCACGTGTATACGCTCGATAGCAAGCTGCGGCTTCTTTCCTCCGTGGTTAGCGAGCCGCGGCTCTCTTCCTGATTAGCAAGCCGCGCTGCGGGCAGCTTCGTGATTCTATGTTTGGTTCTTTTGCAGAGGTCGAGATCCCAGCCGGGCATTATACATACTTATTGCATCCATTGCTTGTTCTTACGGATCGTGAGTTCTTCAATGCGTTAGTTGGCTGGACGTGAAGTAATTAAGTGCTAATAAGATTAGCTAGTAGATGAATTAAGGTTTGAGGCGTCTGGCAGTTAGTCACATGTATTGGTTCTAGTATCTCCATGCGTTAGCTTTTCTAGGCGGCATGGACAGCAAGCAGCAGCCAAAAGCATGCACAGGTTAAAAGGTTTACTTTGCCCACGTATGCATTCAACCAGCCATGCACAATATGCATACACACATTAGGTGAGGTTAATCTCTCTAGAACGCTTGCACCTTTTAATTCATGCATTGAGACACTGAGTACTAGGTGTAGTTAATAGGTTTGTTTGGTGTTAGATTATCTGTTTTTAGTGATCTTCTACTGGTTGCTACAGTACCTTATATATTTTTTCTATATAGAAAGCCTTTTTTCTACACCTGAGTGTAATTACACCCTACATCGTATCTCATATCGTAGAAAGTATCTCCTGTAACGGAGGGTATGTACGTGTAATATACGAGTATTTAAGACCATCTAGGTGGTATATATATTTTTTCGACATACTCCTTTTATGTACGTATATAAAGGTATTTACAAAATATGCTAAAAACTATGGACTCCTGTGCAATTTTTTCATATGGTTCACATTGAAATATCTTATAATTAGTATACGAGTATATCTAAGATGAAAAAGAGTATTTTAAATTTATTTAGATGGTATATTAGAGGTGGATGTAATTACATCTAGGTGTAAAAGATATTTTTTCCATATATATATATATATATATATATATATATATATATATATATATATATATATATATATATATATATATATATATATATATATATAGGAAAAATACTTTTACACCCGGGTGTAATTACACCCACATCTAATATACCACCTAAATAAACTTGAAATACTCCTTTATCACTTTAGATATACTCATATACTAAATATAAGATACTCCAATGTGAACCACATGAAAAAATTGCAAGGGAATCCATAATTTTTAGCGTATTTTATAAATACCTTCATATACGTAAATATACATACCACCTCTGAAAAATTGTTCATACCACCTAGATGATCTTAAATACTCGTATACTATACGTACATACTCTCCGTTACGCGAGATACTCCCTACGTTGTGAGATACAACATAGGGTGTAATTACACCCAGGTGTAGAAAAGAGCCTTCATATATATTGTTGTCTTTGTTCTTGCTTAGATTGACAGGTTAAAAAAAGACAATAGGATTAAGAAAAAGTTTTTATTGTGCACTGCAATCATTTACCCCCTCTGATTGCTATCGACGATCCTACAATCTCTATCTCTCACACACAACATGCACACAAATTTGAAGGAAGAAATTATCTCTCTCACACATACACATGCACACAAATTCGAAAGAAGAAAGTAACTGAATTTGGAATAGGCCAATAAGAATAGTCTCCCCTCGTCCCTGGCGCTACTCTGGCTAAACGTCGGCAAGTGGACATGGACCTTGGAGGTATTGACAAGGAAAATGTATCCACAAACGCAGGCAGTTTATCAATGGGACTGGCGGCTAATTTCAATGCATGTTTGAAACAACCAAAAATTTGAAAGTCTTTCTTGATCTCTGGTTACCCTTAATCCTCTCCCTAAATCTCTCCCCCTTGGCTTCCGCCTCTCCCATCCGTTGGCGCCTCCCTCCCTCCCGCTTTGTCCCCTCCTTTGCTCGCCCGCGCGAGGCCGCTTCCTCCTCCTCGCTCGGTCGCGTCGCCCAGGACGCCGGACGTCCTCGCCCTCCCCCTTCTTGCGGCACCGTGGTCCTGCCCCGCCACCTCGCCCGCGTCAGCGCCTCCGTTTCCGCGCCCAACCGCCCGCGCTCCTCCCGTCTGCCCAGCGGTCGGAAGCGCTCCCCGCCTGCAGCACCCCGCCCAGACCGGCTCTGCGTCATCGCCGTGCGCCACCCACCCCTACACCATCTTTCCTCCCGTCAACCCCCGCCAGTGCCGTAGCACAGCCAGCACGGCCGCCTCAACCTCGGGAATGAGCTCCCTCGCCTCCTCCCATCGAGCACCTTTAATGGCCGCACGGCCTCGCGAGCTCCCACCGCTTTATCCCTCCTTTAAAACCCGATTGCTTCAACGGAAGGCACCACACCGCTCCCCTCTTCCTCCCATCGCGACCGATTGAACCATCTCCCTCCCTAGCGCCACCACTGCCCCTCCCTGAGTCCGGTGAGCTCCGAGCTCGATCTCCTTCCACGCTTAACAATAATCCGATTAACTGTGGCTACAGCACCCCCATAGCCTCACCTTCTCAATGCCCAACTCACATTTGCATTAGCGCTCGCCGGTTGGCCCCGCACCTTGAACCCTCTCCCTGGCCGCCGCCCCCTCCTCCCGGAACCCCCCTTGTTCCTCCAAGGCTGAAGTTGAGCTCCTCTCACTCCCCGGAGCCCTCCAACGCCAGCCTGGCCGTGGAGACCCTTCCCCGCGACCGAATCGCGGTGGCTTGCGCCACCCTGCTCTTTCGGCCACCACCCCGAGCGAGAGGAAGAAGAAGCCCCTCGCGAGGCGACGTGGCCCCATCCACCTTGTCCACCCCCCTTTTTCCCCGCCTTTTTACTTCAGCCGTCGAATGACGCCCCTCCGTTGCCGTCCGATCCCGCGCCCGCCCCTCCTCCGCCGTTCGTGCGGGCCACGCATCGGCCATCCAGGTCGTGTGGGCGCGCACGTGCGTGGGCCGAACCTCTTGGCCTGCTTCGTCGCGCCGAGTGCGCGCACGCGCGTAGGCCGCGTGGGCCGTTCGGCCGCGCGGGCCGTTTTCCCCGCCGGGTTGCACTATAGCCCCGGGCCGGCCCGACACTATTCATTGCTTTTTCCAGAGAATTATCAATTTCCAAAATCCAGAAAATCCAAATAAATTCTAGAAAATCCTAGAAAATTCCAAAAAAATCTCCAAAATACACCATTTTGCTCAGTTTAATATCCTTAACCCATTTTTGACCTCCTTTACTCCAAATTCATCCCAGAAAAATTCTAAAAATTCCTTTTTGAATTTTAAAGCTTTCATTTTCTAAATAAAATTCTTTCTTTTCTTTTCTTTTGATTTATTCCTGTTTTCTTGTGTTTTTGCGCTAGTGTCGGGGATTCCGGAAGCGACGGTGCAGGCTCAGGATCCCGGAGTTTCTTCGTTCGAGATTACTGAGATCGTCCAGATTAACGGCAAGTCGCAAATCCTTTGAACATGTTGTATCCCATGTTATTTAATTATGCTATTATGCTATTTGCATTATTGATAGTTTTGAAATGTTAGTTCGCATAAAATAAAATATTTAGAATAACATGCTAATGTAGATAAGCCCTACCACAAATAAATGCCATGATAATTTGTAACCCCGCCCTTGTTAACCCTAGGTGTAAATTAAATGTATTATAATCACACATAGATTATTATCATTTCATGCAAATTTAGTTACACTAATAAGGATGTGCCGCAGGCCGAAAGATTTTTAAAACCCAGGCTAGGGTAGGGTGGTATGGGACACCGTGCCCTAGAATGGTCGTACTAGTGTGCAGTGTAGAGTAAATGTGTTGTGGGACACCGCGAGACGGTCTTCGCTCACCGCTTTACTTGACTTTGGTAGTTGCGGACCACGTGAAAATATAAGGACCAGACCCTTATGCCGAGCAAATGATATAGTGACCGTTCGACCACAGATGTTGACTCGTCAACCCTGGTTTAGTACCTGCTCAACTCAAGCAGTGTGCTGCTCCGAGAGAGTCGGATTGCGGACCCGGCCAAGGGTTGAGCAGCGAAAGGACCTGGCTTCTTAACTCAGTCATGAGGGTTAAGGATGCATGTGGGTAAAGTTGGGCAACTCTGCAGAGTCAATTAAATGGTATTCGAATACACCGTGCTCCCGGCTAACGGAGCTGTGTCACTTAGGTGATTCCAGTTGCTAAGTTTAAGTAGTTTTTGCAAGTGTTTTAACTGGCCTAGTGGATTAATTAACTCTTCGTGAAAACCCCTAATCTTAAGAAGTAATTGTCATTTCATGAGTTTTTTTAAAACTGTTTACGAAATAAAACTGCATCCAAATAAAATGATACAACCAATATTCCCCCTTCCGTTGTTAATCAGTGCATGTAGTTGAGTTAGGTTTTCCTTGTGATTTGCTGAGCTGGTTAGCTCACGGCTTGCTGAACAATTCAGAGGATCAAGGTGCGGATGCGAGTTCCCCCGTCGAGAAAGCCCCGGAAGAACCTTTCTTCAACGAAGACCCCTGGCTTTAGGTCCCTGCCGCGCTCGAGCTTTCCTTGGAGTTTGTCTTTTGTTATGTAATATACTTTGGCCTTGCACGTCCCACTGCAACTAAAACTGGATTGATAACCCCTATATTGTAATATATGCTGGACTTTTGTTGTAAGCATGTGATGGTATCCTTTTACACGACGATCCGTACTGATTCGAGTACGAACCATACGAAAGGCCGTGTCCTAGGCGTCCCTAGAAACGGAGGTGTTACAATGTTTATTACTTGCTATGGATGTTTATTGATCTGGAGTCTGGACTGCATGGGTCTGCATGGATGTATTTGGAAGAAATGCTATGGATGTTTATCGATATGGACTGCATGTCTACATGGATCTGCAATGCTATAGATGTTCATCGATGTTTGTGAACTTGTGATCTGTATGGATATTTTGTAATATAGACTGCATGAATGTTTATTGATAATGATCCTAACGAGCTGAATTTGAGCTTTTTAACAACCCGAGCCAAATCTAATTTTTTTCTCATTAACTTAATGAGCCGAGCCAAAACAGACTTATTTTCTTAACAAGTTTTACCCTGCCGAGCCGAGCCAGCTTCTTATCCAACCACCCTTAGTAGCGCGCTTGCGGGGATGACACGACGGTCCTGGGCCGAGGACTGGATGGGTGGAAGTGCCGCGGAGCTTTGTGGCTCTGTGTCCGATGGGCCCGGATCGGCCCAACGCTGGAAGAAATCAGGAAAATAGTACGTCAGGAAAGGGAATATCTAGAGTGACGTGAGGCTGCGAAGCGAACATCCAACTTTGGAGCGAGAGAGCGCTGCCTCGCGGACCTCGAGTCGAGGGAGACGAAATCCAATCGAATCCCCGCCGACCGTCGCCGTCTGGGAAGATGGGGTGGTGTACTTCGATCTGGGTGCCGGAACCTAACCGGGATGGAGACTTCGACCTCGACTGACGATGCCAAGAATCGTAACACGGCATTCTGTACACGCACCACCTCAGTGGCTGGATCACCGTGAGGACGCAACCATACATGTATTGTCTGCAATCTTGACGTGTAGATCTGCGATTGGGCTGAAACGATCGACTATCTGGTACGCATTGGCAGCACAGCTAGCCATTCCGTTTCGATCTGCGGTAGGGTCGAAACGATCAACTATATATCTACATGCACGTGCAGGCAGCACAGCCCTAGCTTCCGTTTCGGCCGTGCAAATGCGGAGTGCAATGTGAAACGACACGAAGTACACGTACAACGCATGCATGCGCGCGCGGTACTGCCCGATCGAGCGCGTACGTCACCGAAAGTATATGGATTTTAGTTAAGCCTGCTAGCTTGTCGGCGAAATGTATAGCACAAGTCATGCAAGTAGCAGCCAGTTTTCGATCGATCTAGTCAGAGGCTTGCCGTGTACGGTGGTTCGGTGCATGGTCTCGAGTCCTCATAAAGCTTTGGCTATCAAATGTTGTCTCTCATGAGTAGCTTGCAGTAGGTGAGCAGGCAGATTGAACTCAGCTTGATAAACAATCCGTACATGAGTTTGTATGGTGCACGCACCTTCTCATGGTGATCGATCGAGCTACATGGAGTGAGCATCCCTGCCTATTCAAATTGTAGTGACAAGTGACTCAGTGCATGCTGCGCTCCTGAAAACTAAATAAACTGTTAAAAGTGTAGCCGCTAGTATGGTGGTTACAAACAGCGCTATGAATTTATAGGACTGATGTCAATAATTAGAGGGGTGAATAATTCTCAAAACTATTTTTTTCAATAATTAAGAACGTACTTAATTCTCATTCAAACACTTTTAAATTTTATATGAGACTATTCAAGACATTAGAAACCTAAACTAATCAAGAATCACATAGTTCTCCAGCTTGGGATCACTAAATTGAAGAGAATCAAATCTAAGTCACAAGAGCATCAAAAATTCTAAAACTCAAATTATTTTTTACTCGTGAGGATCTAAGGAATGAGGTCTTTCAGATCTATTCTTACATATCCTAGCAAGATAATTTAAGTAAGAATTTAGGCTAGAATTCCCACGATCATGAAATCACAAATCTTGCACAAGAATATTCACGAACCAGGCATAATTGTGTTTCTTACTATGGAGGCAATATAAATGGGTAACAATTAATCAACTAAGATTTTCTAGTACCTTTTACTTATCATGGATCACAGCAAGACCAAGAGAAATCTTGGAAGAGAAGAAACCACATCAAGAACATAAGATACAAACAAAGTTCAAGACATGAACAACTAGTAATTTGAGAGGTAAGATTTGATCTTCATTACCACATAGAGAGGAAGGATTAGGGTGGTTTGGAGATTACAAGGTGCTTCTAGAGCACTACTCTTTTCTCTCCTACTTTCTCTCTCTCTCTCAAACCATGGAAGGAGGCAAGGTAAAAGAACAAACACCTCAACCCTAGAATCCTTGGATCTAACACCTCGTCAGCTCCCCTCTAGTAACTAGCACACCTTAATGGGTTTAACCCATTAAGACAAGGGAAACCTTACTCTCTCACGTACGCTTCTTAAAGCGTTTATAAGATTCAACCCACAAAACCTTTAGTGATTGATTCACTCAACAATTTCTACTCTCCTTAACTTAAATCACTTCTCCTTTGCACCACCATGTGTCGCGGTTTTGATCAAGACACTGTTAGTGATATGCCCTAGAGGCAACATGAAGATGTTGTATATATCACATACTATGTTTATGATATATTACTTTGTTCCTTGAAATAGACATTATCATTATTGATCAATGAGTATGTGACTTATTCATGAGACTCTTAATGCTAAAATGTTGCTATTTCTAAATGATCCCTGATCATATATTATATGAGGAACAAATATGATTCAAAGACAAAGATCAGTATATGTATTGATTGATGATTATGTTTTATGGATCATGGTATGGTGATACCAAATTAATAATATGGATATGTGTTAGTGAACATATGTTGATAGACCCGCCATGAGACACCGCAGAGATTTCATGTGTCATCAGTTGGTCTCAAGTAGTGTTTATGTAGAATCCTTAGACTTGAAATCATCATGGTTCCCAACATGTGTAGTAGCTTATTTTGGGACTACTAAACACTACTCTGTAACTAGGTAGTCATAAAAGTAGTCTTCGGGTTTGCCATGAAACATGTAGTGGGATATGAATGATCAAGATAGAATTTGCCTCTCCTTATGGGAGAGATATCTCTAGGCCCCTCGATGTAATGGATTATGAAAGTGCATGGCCATGCCAAGGTGATTGAGGAGTCAATCATAAGTATATAATCCATCACGGAATCGAGAGAGTGATTGAGCTATTAAGAGGATGACACAGGTCTCGCCTTGAGCTCAATCTATATCGTGAGGTAAAGGGATTCGTACATGAGAACATTACAGTTCATTGATATGATCTTTACGTATACTTTGGGGTTAATATGTCTTACTAGAGGCCGCTATTAACAGGGTGATCGGAAAGACGTTTTCGGGTCATGACCAAGTATACGTGAACTTACAGGGTCGCACTCTTAACGGGTTGGAACACTAATTCGAATATGATTCGGATATAGGCTCAATTCGGATAGAGATCCGAATAGACTCTTATTGGGCATCGGTCTGCAAGGCCCAAGTGAGGATGTCTATATATATGGAGGCGAGGGACTGAGGGGACACGCTCCTGTACAAACCCTAGCCGCCACCTCCCGAGCCAAACCCTAGCCGCTCACGAGTGCTAGTACACTCACGATCGGCGTTCCAGCCCTGGACGTGTGGATACCGGTGGAGGCGCTGCTTGTTGCGGTGTTGATCGGCGTTAACAACCTACAGATTGGATCCACTCGTGGTGTGGTTGATCGCGTGGAGGAGACGATCTGTTCGGGACGATCGGCTACTTCTACTACTACCTCGACGCGCGTGGTTGGATCGGTTTCCAACTCTTCTTCTGCTGCACTGCGCGTCTAGTGGTAACGATCCATGATCCTTCCTTAGCATGATGTCCTGGTGTGCGCGGTAGAAAAGTTTTGTTTTCTGCTTTCGTAGCCTACGCGCTTTCCTTTAGACACCAATCTGGTATTTGGCCAACTACCTAAATACCTCGATGAACCTTCCGGGCACCTTCTATTAACTCTGTCTTTACCTTTACCTCAAAGTATCCTTGTATATTTTGACATGCAGCCCGTAGTGCCTAATGACTAGCCATTACATCTTCATGCATTCGTCGCTCGACCTCGTCTCTTTATAATTCTTGTCTTTTCTGTACTTTCCGCTTAACCCATATAGCCTCAACCGGACTTACTTGACAACACAGACCTCATCTCTTCCGTATAGTTTCGGTCCCTTGCTAGCTGTCAACTGCTAATGTTCTCCAATCCACCTGCACATCCAAATACCAAACAACTATTTTGAGCATAAATTCCATGCATTTGACTCACATTAGTCAAAATAATATATCATGCAATTCAACACAACCAAACACCGATATCCATGTCGTGCTCATACTCAATATCCATTTTCATTAACAACCCAGACATGTCTGGATACCCCAAACACTCAAACCAACTCAATATTTATTTTCATCAATACTCTAGACATGTCTGGCCTCTCCAGAATCTCTCTAGACACCTAGACATCTCTAGGGCACCCTAGACATATCTACCCTCGAGACACCAGTTTGATTGTCGTGCCACAGTTGGTTAAACCGCCCAGCACCAGTCTGACCGCTTGCCCCATGTCTAGGTTATTGATTGCTAATCACCGACCGGTTAGGCCAACTTCCCCATGGTGATCAGACCTCAAGACACCTGACAACATAATTTGAAATATGAATTTTTGCCAACTTTTATAAAATCAAAATCCAACTCCTTAAAAGTACCAATTGCGCATCACATATAATATATGTACCTTCTCACATGGTCTCTCAGAATTTGTTTCCAATTTTGTATTTTTTGTACTTTTTTGAGAGAGTACTGAAAGTGTCTGAAACACAACCCCTTCATGGCAGTATACTACAGATCATTTTTTCTACTGGAGGCAAGCTAGTCCAAATGTTCATACTCTTATCATGGTAGTAGATGACAGAAGTGTTATAGCTGCCTCAGAGTGCAACTTGGGCTTGCATGCCATTGCAAGCTTAGCTTCCAATCTTGCTATTTGCTGGAAAGGCCTCTTCGATCTACCGGAAAATATGGGAAGTACAGGCGTATAGCACACATTGAGCATATTTGGACTCTAAGCTCACAAAAGGAAAGATGGCACTTCCTTGTCCTCTTGGACAAGTGGTCACTTGTAACCCTACTGACTTCGCAACTAAATGGGAAAGAGAGTTCATGGTGCATGATGGTGCAAGTTCATGCATAGTTCCTTTCATGAGGCGACGTGTATGTCTAAATAATGTATGCCACTCAACATATATATGAATACATGGCAAATTACTGAATGTCCTTTTTGTAACAGTCATTTATTTTTTTTGAAAGCATGGCAGGAGTGCTGTCTATTTAATTATAGAGGAATAGAAGTTACAGAAAGAAATAGAGATGCCGCAGAGGGCAGGTTACAGGGCCGGCTATAAATATCGGGCAAAGATTGCTAAGTTAGAGTGTTACAGAACTGAGTGACAACTCCACCATCCTTGTGGCTCCCACATTGACCCAACATCCGGCCTCCTCCTTTATGCTATTTCCTTCCCTCCTTTGCATGTTATCTTTAATTTTCTTCTTCTTTGAAACGAGTTCTTTTGCATGCATGGCATTATCTCTAATATCTGTCACTTTCTACTTGATCCTTAACCAGAGCCATTAATTCTTCAGCTACATTCAATAATTTCAAAGGATTGATCTCGAAGCCGGCCGGGTTAGATAAGCGCTAACGAACAAGAAGCAAACAAGTATATTAAATGTATGTACAAAAAAGGTCACAGGTGATAAAGAAAAGCCGGGAAAAATTAGCCATACATGTAGCCGGGGAAGCGTCCTATATAAAGTTCAAACCACCGCTATTTCTTTCTTCAGTAAAATACCAAAGCAGAATGCCCTTTTGTGTTGGCGAACTACCGGAAAAGCTATAATGACAGAGATAAGAGAGATGAAATTAGCCATGCAAATCAAGGAAGAACAGACTAGAAACATTACTGACGTCCAAAACAATAGGTGTAGCATGAAGTCCTAAGTTTCAACTACCAGCAGCTACGACTATTTTTCCAGTCACTAAAACAACATACATATATTTGCTGAAATGGTTTCTGAACTCATCAGAAAATGTTAATTTGAAGCCAACTACCAAACCAAAGGAGAAAGGGCTACTCTAGTCAAAGAACAGTACTGGTGCTATGGAAGTGTCGATAGTACTGGTTCCTGTTAATGCTTTTGTTCATGAGATGATTCTATTGCTTCAGAAGAAACTGAAATGCTTAGTACTATATCAAAGAAAAGTTGTGGAGCTATGGAAGTAGTCATGTACTCCAATTCTGTAAATGATATAGATGCAATGTTGAATTCCAAGACTATAAATGCATCGCCTATGATGCTTAAACTATCGGCATTTTTCGGCATTAAACTATTGAGATGCCATTATTGATGCGTTGAAATATACAGCCAATCGATTGTTCATCAGGCCAGTGAAACACCTCAAGGTTGATGAAGTGCAGAGAAATGCAGGACTTTATACCGCAAAGGTGTTGCCTGTTATGAATATTGTGTGTATTGATATAAGACTCAAAGAACCATATATATAAGAGAGTACAAGAGGATATGCCATATAGAAATAAGGCATATATGGAATAGGATACAAACTCTATATCCTAATACAATTCTATCTCTATCTCCTTAACATCCCCTCAAATGTAAGGTGTATGCAATAACATTGTATTTGAAAAGAGTTGTTACTAAAATAGTAAACAAAATAGATCCGAAGTCCGAGTCTTGATAATGTCATCGTAGTGTGCAGATCTTAAAAATACTGTCAAGTCAAGCCGAAGAGGAATGATAGAAGCATGACGGCGCAGATCGAAGTCCAAGACGGCAGCAGCGCAGTGCACAAGGTGCAGAAGAAGCGCGACGAGCCTTAAAAGCTCGGAGCGGCGGCTACAGTAGCGGCGGCATCATACGACTTCTACGATCTACACACGGCTCAGAGAGAAAAGTGGCGGCTACTAACATAGAATAAATAGAAGCATGGCAGCAGCAGATCGAAGCCCAAGACGACGGCGACGTAATGCATGAGGTGCAGGAGAAGCACGGTGGCCTTAAAAGCTCGGGACGGCGGCTAAAGTAGCGGCGGCATCATAACGACTTCTACGACATCGAATTTGTGGACTCGCATGGCTTAGACGAACTGAAGGATAGAAGCTGCGGACTTAGAATGGACGTAGCCGGACGGATGAAGTGGAGACGACGGCGGCCTGGGCAGCAGCGGCGGTGGCGGATCAGGAAGGAGACGACGCCGCACACAGAGGGCAGCGAAGTGGAGGACGCCGCACACAGAGGGCAGCGATCGGCCGACGCGCAGAGGGCGGCACTCACCCACTAGATACTCTCTCTTTCTCTGTTTTTTTTGTACTTAAAACTCACCAGATCATGTGCTCAGATCGGATCTGAGCACCCAACCGATGGGCACCGTGGGCGGCGGCCTGCAAGGGCGGGCATAGGTGACCGGCGGCCGGCGGCGACTGCAGCGCGCGCGCGCGGCCGGGCATGGGTGGCGGCGAGCGCAGATGGCGGTGGCGCGAGCGGCACCGCGGCGCAGATGGCCGATGGGCGCGGGCGACCGGTGGGCGCAGATGGCCGGTGGTCGGCGGGAGGCCCCACCGGAGTGGAGTTCAGCTTAAGGAGATAGAGATAGAATTGTATTAAAATATAGAGTTTGTATCCTATTCCATATATGACTTATCTCTATATGGTATATCCCTTTGTACTCTCTTATATATAAGATTCTTTGGGTCTCATATCAATACATACAATATTCATAATATGGTATCAGAGTTTAGGTTAAAACCCTAACCTCGATCAAGATCTACTTCTGTCGCTGCCCCCGGGAGGATCGATCTACGCTCCCAGGGGCGGCCACTTCTTTATCAAATACAAACTCTATATCTTAATACAATTCTATCTCTATCTCCTTAACATTGCTGTCAAGAAAATGCATAGAAAATCGAGCACGTGAAACAGCCAACGTAATTTTCAGGTTGATTCAGCTAGCGCAATAAGATGATACAATATCTGCAACTATAGAATGCCTACAAATTCAAAATAATCCATAATGACGAATACACGCCATATATGGATGGAAGGGGATATATGAGAAACATGAGCCTTGTGCACGAATTGTGTAGGACAAGTCATGCAAATACCAAATTTGTTTAAATTTCCAAGTGGCAAGATCATACACTCCATGCCAGTATATATGCTATAGTCAACGGTGGGTTGGTAGTCTCAAGCTCTCAGAGAGTAGAATATGATGAGTTGCGTTAGGTGAGCAGGCAAGTTAAACTCAGCTTCACTGAGACTAGACAATGCACAGCATGACATGACTCGTCAGCCTTCACCTTATCACAAAAAGGAAGTAAGCTCGCCACAGCTGAATTGCTACTGGAGTGCAAGTTAACAACTTAATTTCTTGTGGCTTATGGTATGGAAATGCTTTCTCTTAGGTTGTTTGTGTTAGATCTATAGATGAATAAATGAAACACACATGTATTGTATAGTCTAAGAGGTAATATATAGTACACAACTCAAGGACATAACTAAACTCTAGAACAATAGGAAAAGATATAAATACCCTTATATCCTTCACAGTTTGGTTGCCTAGGTAGATAAACTCGTCCCTACAGTATATGGTGTTCTCTGAACAATTTGGTTGGGCAAAGCCAATTTGAATGTCTTCAGAAGTCAGAACTGATACAGCTGCCTACCAACGCAACTAAACTAGGACTTCAAATATTCAATGCCATTGCAAGCTTAGCTTCCAATTTTACAATTCGATGGAAAGGCCTATTCCACCAGAAGATATGAGAAATGTGCATACACTGAGTAGTATCTTTGGACCTTTGGGTATATGAAATATGAACTGAAAGATGACACTTCCTTGTCCGTTTGGACATGGGGTCACTGGTAACCCTAGTGACCTCGCAACTAAAGAAAACGAACAACTTCGCGGTATATGAATATGATGATGCGAATCAATGCATATCCTGCGCCCTTTATCAAACCTTCATATTTAAGTCACATCGTTCCCTAAAGCATATGTGCAAGTTTGCAATTGTTCAGAGTTGTTTACATGCACATGTAGATTCAGATGCACACAACATCATGTAGTATTTTTCCTAGAAAGCAATATCTTCCTTTCCTTCTCTGCTATTCCTGTTGCACCACAAACATCCTCTAGGTACATATGCTCTTCTGCATTCTGTTTCAGCAAAAAAAATTTCCTTCAAGTACACATGATAATTTATTGATGCAACATATTCTACTAGTACTGCCTGTGCTGCTAATAAGAAATCAAGAAAACGCAAAAGAGAAGGTGTTTAAATGGGCCATTAATATAAATGCAAGGAGCATTCTAATTTGCTAGCCCTGGAAGGCAAATTTGCTACAAACGTACAAAAAGGCCACGGTGATAAAGAAAAGCAGGATAAGATTAGCCATGAAACCAATGCGTCCAATGTAATATACCAACCCCAAGTCTCAAATTAACAACAGGTGCTTTTTGGTGAATAAAAGACCAATGCCGAATGGTTTTATGCTCTATTGAAACAGTGAAATTAACCATAGAAAAGGCTACGGCGACAGAGATAAGAGAGATGAGATTAGCCAAGTAATTCGGGAAGTGACTGGAGACATTGATGACACCCAAACAACAGATGTACTATGAAGTCAGGTTTAAGAAAACTAAAGGGACAGTAGTGACAGAGAACAGAGTTATAGAGGAATGGAACAAGCCATGCTTGCAATCAGTGGCAGATTCAGAAATTTCAGAATAGATATTCAAAGTTACAAAACACTTCTAACATTGCTATACCTGTTTTAAATAAACAATAATATATTTCATTGTGAACATTCAGTGGATACTGTTAGTTTTGATCTCAGGCCAAACGGCCGACACGAGAGAGACGTGGGGAAACCCACGTCCCTGTTTTTCAGCGCCCTAATCGGGGGTACCTAACCAACTTATAATTACGGTCCCCTGTTGCAACAGCGCAAGATAAAAAGGGGGATCCGGCCTCTCACGCTGGGACTTGGTTCTCGTGGGAGGGAAAGCCCCGTACAAACTCTAACCCACCCGATCTACTGCGCGCTGCTAGCAACGGGAAGGCCGTCGCTGCCACTGCAGGACCTCGTCGGCGACGACCCTCTGCACCGCTCCGACGACTCCCTGAACACCGCAAGTCTTCCCCGACGTTCACAGACTTGATAGCTTTCATCGGCGACCGTAAGTCTCCTGATCCCCCTCAATCCTAGATGTTCTAGTGCTAGGCTAGCGGATCATATGGCATGCATAAGGATTAGGCACTCTCAGATACAGGTTAGCTTGTCCAAATGATAGGAGTACTCGACAAAACAATTGCAATCCTAAATATTATTCTGCCATTGTTCTAGTTGTTTTGAATGAATAGAAATGTACGGAAGGAATTAAGGTTAACTTTGTGATGAGGCATTTTTGGGGTGTATGCCCTCCTATATATGTATTTGGCAGCCATGTATAGTAATTTGAATCTAGGTTTAAAAAAAGAATCACTAGATATAATTTACTTTACTTTATCTAACAGAACTTGAGCTTGAAGATGGATGGCAAAAGCGACAGCGAGATCGATTACATTCTCCTCGTTTAAAATCATGGCAAATTTCAACCTTGTCATTTATCACCTGAGAAAAAAAGGTTCAGGGGAGCAAACTTGCTAGTTAGTGGCTTGTAAACTAACATAAATTCATGACAAAAGAAAATTACACATACAGACCTCAGTATGTGAATCAGGATGTGCAAATCTGTAGGATTCTCTATTACATGTTTTCTTCAAGAAATCCCTACAAACTCGCAATATGTTCTTATTATCTTGTTTTTCATAAAAGCATTAGAAAGTGTGTTCCCTCTCGAAAGAAAAGTAATAAAAGGCATGCAATCATGCATGATTAAACTATGATAGACAATCAAGGCTACAATTCCCAAGAAGAAAAAACTAGTATTTCTTTTCACTCCATTAGAACTAAACAACAACATCATTGATGGTCTAAGAAGAAGGGAAAATAATAGTATTGCTATGTGTTATTTACCAGCAAAATTTCTAGAAAGCTAAGTGATTGACATTCTCAAGTGGTTTTCTAAATCCCAGCCCGTTGTTGGCCACCGACTTGGCCAAGTTGGCCAGTGGGACCTTGGCTGAAGGTGCGCGTGGGCATGAGCAAACCATTTTTAGCATGCTCATGCTTGGCCGCCACTTCCTTTGTGATGGCAAGCTCCACTATCACTAACGGGAGGTAGACGATGATTGTAGCGTGGCGGTTAAGTTTAAACTCACAGTTAGTTAGTGCTAATGATGTGTATTAAGTACTATGCAGCCACAGACCAGTGGGCTCTTTTCCCTTAATTAGCACAATCTATTACATGTGGGCCCTAGGTTAAGAATTCTTTTAAAATCCACTTAAAGGAAATAGGCCACTGACATGTAGGCCCATGTCCACTATTCATACAGTAGCCAAGCCCACATGTCAGTCATAGAGGGCAATTCTAATTATAAAATAATTCTAAAATAAATCAAAAATCGTGGGTCCCACCTGTCATACACGATATGATTTTTGAAAAATAAAATAGAAAAGAAATTAAAATCCTTGTGGGACCCACCTATCAAAGAGAGAATTCTCTCTCCTTTTTTATTTTCTGGAATTAATTCTACATACAAAATTGGAACTAACATAACTTTCTCATTTTAAGTCCAAATTGAATTAAACAAATTTCTAAATTCAATCTCTATCCAATGAAATTGAAATGATGATTTTTGAAGCCTATTTGAATTTTTATTTGAATGTCAATTCTTTTGTTGATTTTATTTTATCCAAATTTTTGCGCAATAATTGTTAGCATGCGAGGCACAAGAAGAAGAAGACGAGGCGAACCAATACACACAAGACCAAGAAACCAACGAGCAAGATGAGTCAATACTTTGATCATGTTGAACCTGCATTTTGTGCAAGTTATTTTTATTTAAATTAAGCAAATTACATGTGTTAATTATTATGCAAATTATGTTCATCTTAAAATTTTAGCTACATGCCTTCATTGATTTATTATTATTATCACTATTATACTCCCATCCTTGAATTAATTATGCTCTTAATCATTGTCGCCCTAAAAATTACTGATAAACATATTAGTTATACAATGTATATAAATGCTATGCTTAGACCTACTAGATACTCGAGGCATTAAATTGCCCTGACATCAATTCAAAAACATGAAACTGGTTACTATGAACATCCCGCACAATGTATAGGACCCATCACAAGTGGGATTAGCCCATATGATGAGATGACAAAAGAGGTTAGATATTTTGAACAGTTATTGTGGTGATCTACTCAGCTACCTGACTAAGAAATCATGTTAAGCAAAATGAGTGGATTGTATCATGTGGGTAAAGTGTACAATCTCTGCAGAGTGAAAACTGTTCAAACAGTCGTGTCCATGGTTAGGGGGAGATTTGGGAACTTACTTGGATATAGTTCTATTTCTAAAAATTTTGCGCGTGGAATAAAAAGTGTCAAGCAATGGATGCCCTGATTTGATTTGCCTGGGCGTTGACCCAATGTTATTATTAAATAACATGCTGAAGAATTTGTCTATGATGTTATTGTTGCAATCATTTATACATATCGAAAACCTGATTTAGTTAAAACTGCTAAGTCTCAGGAATTCATAATAATTATATATTTTCAAGGCATTCAGCAAAACAAAATAACCTAAACTCTCCCTTAGTAATCCTTGCATCAATGTAATTGCATTTGTGTATTAGCTCGCAGAGCACAGTGATTTGTGCTCACACTCGCTTCCTTACAGACTCAGAAACTACAATACAAGATGATTATGCTTACGAAGATGCACCAGTTTAGGGTGGAGAAAAAGGTGATGGAAACTAGGATGGTTTTAAAATAAGTTTTATATCCTAGTTAGGCGGACTTGTTGGAGATTGTATGCACATATATTATCCCAGTTAGGATAATATCTGTTGTTCACTCTTTACTCCCAATCACTTGCCTTTGGATAATCTGAGGCCCATCTTTTGAGTTGTTGCTTCCGCTTTTGTAATGTAGATATTTGGCCTGATCGGTCCTTATGTAAACAGTCACCTGACATGGTGTATTTGACTCTAGCGTGTAATATCTAATTAAGGTATGACTTATGTAATGTATGAAATGATTCAGCAATATATCTATTAGCACTATCTACTGATCCAGAGAATAGTATGGTGGAATCACATAGAATTTTGGATTACAAAATCTGGATCCGACAAGGATGAGTGATCAGTATCAAAGATAAGTGGGATAAAACTGACCATGTAACTGAGCAAATGTTGTAGATGCAATTTTGAGGTTCAAGGAAGCAAATGTATCTTGCAATTGATATTCAAACCGTCAATATTTTCTAGTGGTTAAAGTATCAAGAGGCTATTTGTTTTTCATGATCCATTAAACTAGGCAAGTGTTTGTTTATCAGGTCAATGAAATTAACCACCTAAAAGCTGATCGATGACAAAGAAAACCGGGATGATATTAGCCATATAATCTAAAAAAGCAAATGTACCATATGTCCTATGCTTAAACTACCTGCAATTGTTGGTGACTAAAATAACAAGCTACCATCTCTTGGGAAAGGTGTTGTAGTTAGCTCAGAATTTCTCAGCCAAGTACAACTACGGGAAAGGCGATCAATGAAAAAGAAAAGCAGAATGAAGTTAGCCACATGTAATCTTTGAATCGTCTAGATGATTTATCAAACCAGAGAAAAAAATGAAATCATCAATGTACCCAGTGGTTTTTCAAAGACATCAATGTAGCTAGTTATAAATTAACAAAGTTACCATATATATTATGGCCTGGGTGAAACAAAAAAGATTGTTGTGACAACAAAATTAACCATATAGTCCAAGAGCAAGAAACGAAACAAGTACTACGAATATCATATACTTAAAAGTATCAACAATCTTGCACTAACACGTAAAATTACCATCCAATTACTACTATTTCATCTGAGACACTCCAAAAGACAGTATCCATGAGATGATAGGGAAAAGCAGGATGAATTAAACATGTAAATCAGGCACTGTGGAAACCTGACTAAGCTAGCAAATATATCATGTGAGCATGTCAAACCTACGTTTGAACCACCAATGTTTTCTTGCCAATAAAATACCAAATTATCCCCTGTGAATACCGAAAAGGCAGTCAGTGACAAGGAGCAGTAGGAGAAAATCAGCCATGTAATCCCAGAAACCATGTAGCATGTATCCCCAAGCTCAAACCACCAA
Source organism: Melocanna baccifera (assembly GCA_036346265.1). Taxonomy (NCBI): domain Eukaryota; kingdom Viridiplantae; phylum Streptophyta; class Magnoliopsida; order Poales; family Poaceae; genus Melocanna; species Melocanna baccifera. The sequence continues at coordinate 4,039,105 of CM070697.1, read as the reverse complement.
CAGTTTCCACTCACTAAAATATCACTGCCATCACATTTTTAAAAGATCCAGTGGAAGCTTTCATCCAGCTACCATGAAGCCCATATGCTACCAAACAAGCCCAGGACACACCACCTCAACCTTCAACCCCTATAATACCCACAACCACACACCAAACCACACACATTTCAAACCCCTTCTTGCCCCCAAAACTCTTGCCTCTTGATTGGCACAATGCTCACCACCACAACACATAACAGGCACCATGCATTTGAGAAGAGCCCTAGCCACATGAAGAACATAGACAGGAAGCTGCAGGCCATGAGCCATGCAAACAAGTACCTGCAGAGGATCTACCCTCTGGGCATTCAGAGGACCAGCTCCAACCTCACATTGTCATCCCTCTCCCTGTCTCAGAACTCCAATGACTCATCACTTAGCAGCTCAAACTCTAGCTGGGAGCCAAAGGTGCCTCTGTTGTATGGTGGCACATTTAGCCCTTGGGGTGATGTGCTTGTGTCCTTGGAGAGGAGGCGAGAAGATGACAAGGTGAGTGATCATGATGTTGAGGGGGACGAAGAGGAGTTTGATTGCAGTGAGCCAGGGAGCTTGCATAGGTGCAGTTGGATCACCAAAAACAGTGGTAAGAAATGCTTACTTGGTAATCTTTTTTTCTTGATTGTCATGCATATATAATTTTCCCTTATATTTCATCTGGTGGACAGATTCTAGGAAACCATAATCTCAGCCAATTTAACAAAATATGCAGTAAAAAATTATATTCTTGCCGCCTACAAACATCGGTTTCTTGTACAGGAGAAGCACAGGCTATCGGATATGTTCATGCAAAGAAAGATTAATTAATTAATTAATTAGTGCACCAACTTACGAGTACAATAGCTTTGGACAGAAAATTCTCCTCAACAAAAAATAAGTTTGGATAGCAAATGGCCTTATTCTTTAAGAAATGGTTAAGTCGACATCACTGACTGATGAATAACTCTGATTTGACTAAGTTTCAGTCGTCACTTGTTGATAGCTTGAAGAAAAATATTCAGTTGACAAATTCATCAGAAAGGGACTTCTCTCCAGTTCTGTGTAGTTTGTTGAGCAAATATAAATCAATCAGCCAAAAAGAAGAAGAATTATAAAATAAAACTCATCACTCACTGAAACCCATTTATGCAGATGAGGCATACGTCCAGTTCCACGACGAGTGCTGGGGAGTTCCTGTGTACAACGACAAGTATGATATTGTCACATTTCTCCTCGTTTTCACTCGCTGCATGTATCATTTCTGCACTAGTTCTCCAAAAAAAACAAAACTGCGCTGTTAATAGTGCATCTTGGTTTTATATATATCCGTTGTAATTTGCAGCCGTCTGTTCGAGCTACTATCGCTGTCAGGGATGCTCATAGACCACAACTGGACAGAGATACTCAAGAGAAGAGACATGTACAGGTATCTCTCTGAACATTTGTGTTCTCAGTATATACGCAGCGATGATTTCTTCAGGGTTAAATTTGTCCGAATTGGTGACATATGGTCGCGAACGATCGGTTCAGGGAAGCGTTTGCGGACTTCGATCACAACGCGGTGGCGAAAATGGACGAGAACGACATCGCCGAAATAAGCGCCAACAAGGAGCTCAAGCTGGCGGAGTGCAGAGTGCGGTGCATCGTCGAGAACGCCAAGTACATGCAGAAGGCGAGTGCATGACTCGATGAACTGTTTATTTTACTCCTCCCAAAATCAGTGGTGGATTCAGAATTAAAATTTAGGAGAAACTAATAGGACCTCATATTTGACCCGTAACTGAACTAAAACCATATTAGTAAGTTCAAACTTAACTGTCTGAAAAGGATTCCTACCCAAGTGAAATTCATTAGTCAGAAATAACTTCACTGCCAAAGCCTAGCTTCATTCCTGCCATGCCTACTGCTTAACTGACTCTCAGTACAAAGCATCAGTAGTTAAAAGCTTAAGTGGTAAGTATTCCTCGTTGGTGCTTCTGTACGGGGGCAGAGGAGCGGTCGGCGTAGAGGGCATCAGCCCCATCTGATCCTTCGGTGGGTCCGCCACTGCCCAAAATTGAATCATTAGAGAAAATCAGCAATAACTATTTCTCAAAGATCGAAATTTTGACACAAAATTAATGAAACATGGACTGTCAAAGCTTTCGATTGAACCGATCGCCGCATGGAACCTGACGAACTCGTACGCTCCCACAGGTGGCGAAGGAGTTTGGGTCGTTCAGCGGGTACATCTGGGGGCACGTGAACCACCGGCCGATGGTGGGCAAGTACAAGCACCACAAGTACATCCCGTTCCGGACGCCCAAGTCGGAGGCGGTGAGCAAGGACCTCGTCCGGCGGGGCTTCCGGCTCGTCGGCCCGGTCATCGTCTACTCCTTCATGCAGGCCTCCGGCATGGTCATCGACCACCTCGTCGACTGCTTCCGCTTCCCGGAGTGCGTCCGCCTCGCCGAGCGCTCGTGGGGCATCACCAACGTCGCCACGTAGCCGCCGCTTGCATGCCGGTCACTAGCTCGGCGCTCCAATATTTTCTTTACAACTTAGCTTTTTCAAGAATACGTAAAAGAGTTGTGTTTCTTTGTTTTTTCATATTTTTTGTTGGAAAATACTAAACAACACTTAAGTATTTTTTTTACGTTAAATCTTCATCCAACACCCTAAATTACCCTTTCAAAAAAAAATCTATGACAATGGATCTCCATCCAACAGATTCCGTACCCCTTTTAAAAAATCTGAGTATCTCTAACTTTAAAAAACACTCAAATCCTCTCTAAACACCTCTTTTTTGTTTGGATTTGGTAATGCTTGGGTTGTGCATTGCGTGCTGTAGAGTAGTATTAAGTTATGGTGTTTCCTTTTTCTTCTTCCCACTTGGAAAGTAGTGTAACTGGTTTGTAAGAATAAGTTAAGAATATCTCCTTTGTTTGGGCCTAACTAAGGCCTTTTGCATGAGATTGAAGCCCACAATTAAGAGACCCAATAGAACAGACTGTCCATACGTGGCATTTCTCTGAAGATCCTTCCAATCGAGTCCATTTTTTTGTATCAATCTTTGACGCATCAACAAGAGGTGATGATGCCTTCTCGCATCTGGTTGACCAGATGATTTGTTTATGTAGCTACTTAGTAACAAAAGGAGGAGGAAAAAAGGAACTTAATGGTAGCAGCTTGTTACCAGATTGTACCAACTTAGCATGAAAGGAAATAATATATTTGGAAAGCACCAATTGTTAATATGGAATCATAAAATGTTATTTCAGGACCTTTGTAAGGACAACACATGCATATTACCTCTCCATAGGTCATTCGTGCACCTTACAAGAGCTTATGCAATTACATCACAGCAACAATGCAACCTGACAAAAGGAGATCCTTCTGAGATCATGTAGCAAAAGCACAAGGAGAAATACCGTTGGATTTTCTTCCATGTTTTCTGAAGCAAGTTCTAAATCATCCTTCAGTCAACTGGCTTGATCCACCCTTATATTATGGAATAAAGCAACATAAATAGACAAGATATATCTATGTACACAGTAATATCTAAATGATTTCTTATCATGAGTGTTTACACAATGTTTACAATGACAATAGCCAAGCATTGGCAATGCCATCACACTCTCCCAATAAATAGCCCATACCGAGCCCGATGTTCCAGGGCTTATATACAGAAAGAACAATGCACCATCCATATGTCAAAACTATGCACAGACGCAACAGTATCCTGCTGCAAACACAGAAACACATACATCATACACAGAGACGGTCTTATTCTCCTTATAGCTACCAGTAGAGGGCTACCGCAACTGGTATCATGGCAGAACACAACTGCTGATGCTGTGATGCATATGGCATACCCCTGGTTTGGCCTACATTACCTTACCTTGATACCTTCTCCTCTATTGCTTTTAAAACTGGCAAGAAGTGCTGTAGAATCGAGTACGGTGACTAGAGAATGGTGAATAGGAGCCTACATTTAATTTGAGCCTTTTCAAAATCTTTTCCTTTGAGCGAAAACAAAACTCTTTACTCCAGTAACTAGGGAAGCTATGAAGATCAAAGACAAATAATTACAAGAAAAAGATCCGATCAAAATAGAGCAAAACACATTTAAACAACTCCCGATGGTTTGACCTTCATGAAGGAGGTGGTATGATCTCTCCCCGGGCGGTCTGACCTCCGTTCTAGCGGTCTGACTGCTATAAACAGTAAAATCAAGCAAAACTACAATAACCTCGGTTAGACCGCTCCTACATTAATTTTAAGAATGAATAGTGTTTTCAATCCGATTTTAAATCCAAAAATCAATGGAACTTTTAATCTGTAGATCCAAATAACATGAAATTTTGTAGGATCTTCTCTAAGTTATCAAGAACCTATTCCAATAAATGATCATAAAAATCATGGCTAAAGTTGTGACCTTTTTCAGTTTGAAGAATAAATGCATCGAAATCGAGCCAAAATCAAAATCGATGAATATAACTTACTTATGGGTGGATGATGACCAAGATAGGTCTAGATGTATTCTTGTATGTCCCTGCAAGCAAGAACATAAAAAAATCATGTCAAAAACTCTTTTATTAAGAAATCACACTTCGAGGCTAAATCAAGTAAAATCGAGTTTTCTTGATAAACTTGCTATCAAAATATCTAGATGAGTAGAGATAGATTCTCAGATATTGTCTCTATCTCTTATATGTACTTGTCAGATCAAGAAAGAGAAGATGAGAGATCCAAATCAACCAAATTAAGAGCAAATTAATCAAAACATGATGGATCCATAGAGCTGATCAAAGATTCATGTATTGCTTGCTTGGAGAGGTGTGTTTTACAGTCAATTCCTCAGGATAGCAGAGCTCTAAACCTAAAACATATGCACACAAAGCTCTAACCCAAGGAACCCTAATCTCATATGGAAAGGGGAGAAGCTAGCTACCAAAAGATTTAACCAACCTTCTTAGACCCTAGCCCTTGCCTCTCCTTCCTTTATATAGCCTCACAACCTGAACCAAAACCTAATGGATCCATTTATTAGGCCAAACCAAGGATAACCCGTTAACCCCACATAACGCCAGGTTTTACTCTCTCACGCACGCTTCTCAAAGTGACTTATAACCATTAACCCATTAGTAAATTAACACTTGATTCACTTCATATTTTAGCACATACATCACTTAAAGCACTTAGGCCAACGTCGCGATTTTGCACACTACCACTTTTTCGATATTGGACAATTTACCAAAATGTTCCTCTACCACCTTCCACAAAGCTTTCCACTTTCTTTGCCACGAAGCATTACCTGTTTCACTATCTTTCATATGACCCTAATGATTTGTCGCCAAACCTCTCATGCATCTGAATCCTACTGAACCATCCTCGCTTGTAAATGACCCAAGTCACTTGGTGTACCACATGCTTCTCCTTGTGCATGACAGCACCTAGCTTTCTTGACCGCACAGGATCTCAGTTCCTCCCTGAGTCTAGTCTCGGTCCACCTTACTATTGCCTGTCATGTCCACCATCAATAGTCTCGGTCCTAAATTTGTAGTTTTTCATAACCACTTTCAGACCTGATAGTTTGACCGACCTAAGAGGCGATCAGATTGGTTACTAGTCTGACCGGTTAGAGCTAGCGGTCTAACCGGCCAGACGGTGATTTCAACTAAAAATTTGGTCATGGTTTGATTCGTTTGGATTTAGATCGATACATATATATTGCATAAAGTATGTTTTGACTAATGTAGGTCAAGTTATAAAAAATCTATATCCGAAAATAATTTTTTGGTCTTTGAATATGCAGGAAGATTTAGAGTGAACAGTGAGTATCGGGGCTACGCTCATGGACATAAGATCCAGAACGATCAAAAATGATGGGTGAGATAGCTAAGCTCAAATATAGTACAAAGAAAGTGAGAAATGTTGAAGAGAAGGCTCAAAGGACAAATTACACCAAGTGATTTGGTTTGTCCAAGTGAGATGTGGTCCGGTGAAACCAGAACGAAAGAGATTTGTCGATGCGTGGCAAGCTAATATGTACTTACATATAGCAAGCATGACGATTGCTTACAAGGAAAAATGAAGATCGGGTGAAGGTTACGACTAGATCAGGCAAAATCGAAAGACTCTGCTTATGATCATTGCTATGCTTTATGCTTTGGTGCTTAACTCTCCAATTTATCAAATTAGACATCATGAAGACAATGGGTTATTTCAATCCATTTGTGTGTATTTCGGTAGTTCAGTTATCAAGAAAAAAAACAGTGGTAACTCAAAAGCCTTATCTACCAAGAATATAATAGAATAATTGTACAAAGAAAATTGCTAAATTGTTATGCAAGTAGTTTTCTTCTATAGGTTAGCTGGTCCCAATGTTTAATTCATGTCTCTTCCTCTGGTCATAAACCATAAACTTTAAACTGATAAGAAGAGGCATGTGTATTTCGTCACAGCAGACAAGGAACAGTAGCTACCTGGAGTGCCAGGTCAGGCTTCCCAGGGAGGAGGCAGCGCAGCAGCAGTGTCAGTACTAGTTGGGCCCAGGCTCGGGCTCACGTGAGGGGCTGGGCCAGGGCGAACGGGCCGGGACAGGTCGCCATCTTCCGGCTTAGCTGGCCCACCAGAGGCAGCCCCGACCAGGCAGCCGAGCCGGGGAGACGCTCAGGGATAGAGAAAAGCGCTTTTGGGCTGTGCGGAGTGGGTGGAGCCCACCACCGGCCACTTGACACGTCCCTGGGCGTGGGCCAGCCTCTGGTGCCCGTGGCACGTGCTACGTCTCTCCGGCCCCGGCCCAACCCAACTTCCAACTTCCAACTCCTTTTTTCCTTCCATTCTTTTCCTTGTGTTTTTTCCTTCGTCCTGATCCATGGCTATTGGCAAAGGCCAATGGAGTTGTGACGACCAACATCCAAATCTACTCGTCAAGCAGAAGATTAGTACAGCTGTGAAGACCAATGGAGTTGTGACTCGTGGTAACCAGAAGATTCCACGCAGACGCCATTTGAAAAAGTAAAGAGTCGTAGTGTACTGCACAAAAAAAAACCTTGACGTCAAGAACCCGGAAATGGAAACACAACACCATGGCCAGGCCCAGATGGCAAGTGCAAAACGTGAGATTAAACAGATGGTTAAACAAATTTAAAACCAGACGAGCATGATAGCGATAGGAAATGAAAACGACAGTGCTGCCTGCAACCATCCCAAAGCCACGTGCGCCTACCCATCCAAACGGCCCACCGTCTACCGCTACACCCCGCTGTTTAGGCTTAAAATTTTAGTTTCTCACTTCCAGTTTTTTTATTTTTATCTTTTTTATTTTTGAGGTTTTTTTGTCTTTTTGTCTTATTCCTTTTGTATCATCCGTGATAGGTTAAACATTTTATTTTAAATTCTTTTAAATTTAATTACGCTAAAAAGACCCCATCAGCTATAATGCAAAATAAATCAGTTATAGTACCAAATAGTGATAAATAACCAAAGCCACCAAACAAAGCCCAAATAAGCAGGGCAAGATCTGAAACACCCTAAAAATTCAAGATTTGAATTTTGTTGGTTTATTTCTTCTTGAATCTAAAACTTTCCTAATTCGAAAACTCCTAGCTTTTTTGCCTTTTCCCTATTTGGCCTTCTACTTTTTTGACCACTGGCACCCTCCCGGGAGACGCTTTCTCCCTTGATCCCAGCACCACCTAGCTCCTCTTCATTCGCCGCTGCCAAAGCATAGCACTACCTCCGTTGTTCACACCACCACGTCACATGCCGTCAACTCCGTACCATACAACGATCGTTGAGCTCTTAACAGCCTCATTATGAGTCGCCAACTCACCCAGCCACCACCTCTCTTCACCATCGCCGCCTTACCTCCTCTCTCTCATGACCGACGCCCTATGCCTGCACAAATTGATCGCCATAATTCATTACCCGAGGAGACTCCAAGGCCAAGGTGCTACATTGCTTGCCGACCTCACCTCAACATCCGCCAAACCTAACAGAATTCTCCTGCTCCCTCTTGTGCAAGCCATGCACCATTGTCTAAGCCAATCCCCTATTTCACCCACCACCTTAGAACAACTATAAAAGCCACACCATACCTTCTCATAACCAACATTGGCAGCCCTAGCTTCCCTCCTCCCCTAGTGCTAGCCAATTTCACTGTCAATCCCCTCCAGCCACGGTAAGCCCCAAATCCCAATCTTGGAATTTAGCTTCATCATTTCTCAATTACCTCCATGCATAGCACCACTCTGACCCTACAAACAATACCGAAGCTTTACCTTAGCTTGTATAAGCCCCTACCCTACCGGCAACTAGCTCTGTCGCTCGACCGAACCACCCCGCCATGGGTACCTCGCCACAGAGCCCTAGGACCCAAGCCAATACCACCAAAAGGTTCCTTTACGCCCCCAAGATGCTCACCGACCCCTTGATTTGCCAATTAACCGCCAGTTAGCTTTTGTGCCATGGTATTGTCCCGAGGAGACTCGCACACCGTCGGCCATCTATAGTGCCCCATGACCACTAATGAGCCCTAAAATGGAACCTACTCACCCCTAGGAACTCATCCATGCCCTTAGATTCCCTCAGAAGCCAACACTCACATCACAATTGCTCACCATTGATTTTTTGTATTCAACGCTACAGTAATGCTAACCAGAGGTGGAAGATGCTACTGGTCACCTAGGCCTTGGGCCAAAATAGTAGAAGCCCAACTCTTCAAAGCCAACTAGGCCAGGTCCAATACTGTTGACAACTGTTCGTGTGACTTGATTTGTCCCAACCCGACCCACTTGAATAGTGAGTCTGATACTTTTCATACTAGACCCGAAACCCGTTGCTATTGCTAACCAATTCACTTTGAACAGTAAAGTCCATTACTATTCCAGACAACCCACGATGAACAGTAAAGTCATTTTGACCATTTCGAGTCCGTTTAAACCTTTTCCAGTTCTGTTTCACCATCCTAAACTCTGATAGAACATTAACTAGCCCAAATGATATTCCGGCCTCAGGGCCAGTTGTAATATCAAGAATAATCGACTAAAGAGGGTGAATAGGAGATTATAAAAATTCTTGGCTCCTAAATCAAATTATCACAACTCGACGCTAGGTAAGATTTCAGTACAAATACAACCTATACAATTCTAGTATGCCTAAGGCACTATAAGCATTAGTCTCTACAAATATCTCTAGCACAAGCAAATTAAGTAATCACAATTACCACAATATACTAGAAATATAAGTGCGAAAAGAGAAATAAAGAAATAATCAATTTGACACACGATGTTTTACCGTGATGCTCGAAAACTTACCAGTTTTCCCTAATCCACGTTGAGAAAAGCTCAAGCAACTTGGACCGGCTTCATGAATTAAGCCTCAACTCCTTAATCCACTAGTGGTTGTCTTTCCTTCGCTCCGGAGATACCGGACACCAAACCACTCACAAGTTGGCACCAAGCCTCCTCACAATTGTTTTGAAGAAATCACCTCGTAATCTTCCACCGAACTGTCTAGGTGCCGGTAAACACTAAGAGTAACAAATCACAGCTTCGCTTGACGGCGCTCAAGTGCTAAGGATCAATCTAAAGATAAAATACACTTGATGTGACTCAACTACCTCAAATGAATGCACAAAGTGAAATTGAGGTGTGGAGAGAATACTCAACGCTTAAGGATATTCAATAGAGTCTCTTATATATGTCATCGAGCTAGTGAGAGAGTATTTATACTCCCACCAACCAAATATAGCTGTTGCATAAAATAATTCAGAAAAATCAAGAAAATCAGTAGTACCACTGTGCAATTTACAGAACTACTGCATTGTACTGTAGCAAATAGTAACAGCTATGTCAGAGCATCAGAACTAGCCGTTTGAAAGTCGACGTGGGACTACCACTATTGAAATCGCAATAGTTCTTATCTTCGATAGTTCTGATTTATGGCGTAGTACTACCATTTGCTTGAGACCAAAAATTGGTCCTCTCTGGAAAAAACATACCGTCCAAATTTTTGGTACTTCTGAGGTCCGGTAGTTCTGATTTAAAGTGCGATCGTACCACTTTACGGTAGTTCCGCAATTCATTTTTTGGTACTACCGATATCAAAGAGTCCAAGTGTTCAAGTGGGTGCTCTCTAAAAAAATGTACCGCTCAAAGTGTCGGTGCTTTCGAGTTTTGATAGTACCTTGTACACACGTCGATACTTTCAGATTTCAGTAGTTCCACTACACATATTATGGTACTTCTAATTTTTGTGACATAGCATAGTTGGTTTTCAAATTTAATTCTAAGTGCATGCATGATCCTAAATTGATTAAAATAGTACAAGAACATGTTTTCAAGTTACTTTCTATTATCCCTCTTAATAGTACGGTAATTAACCTATAATCCGATTTTTCAACTTTTCTCCTAAAACCAGTAAAAATAGAAAGGGATCCTGAACTACTTGTACATTTGTCTTGAACCATCTTAATACTCATGTTGACCTTTAGCGTATATTTCTAATTTGTCACATTTATCATTAGGGACTAAACATATTTCATACTCAACAAATATATTAGTCTCATATTCACTTATTATCATTAATTACCAAAACTATTTTTAGGGGGTTAAGATGCTTTCAATCTCTCCATTTTTGGTAATTGATGACAACATGAATATTATTTGAAAAGAATTTAGTTTTGAATATACCACTAGTTTGAAAATGAGTCGTATATTCTTTTGTGACTTTGGAAAATAATTAATTTTGCAATGAACTTAGATGAGTTTAAAAAATCAATTGTTTTCTATGGTCAGTTAAGGAGAGCTCCCCCTAAATGTGTGTATATAGATGACAAGATGTATTGTAAGCACAAGTTAAGATTTTAAAAAAATTACGAAGTTTCCTTTATTTGTTGAACTTTTAGGGAAAGAACAAGTGTAATAATACAAATTATATAATAAAAAAGCACAAGTTGTACTTGGAGAATAAACTCAACTTCAAGTTCAACAAAATTATAACATAGAACATGATACTAATAAAAACATCACATGGTTCATTACACTATAACAATATTACATAATATTTAAAAGATAAATTTGTCATCTCCTCCTTTAGCCTTTCATCCTTCTTTCCTTCATTATACTTTATTGTTTTTCTCTTATATTCCTTCTCCCCCTTTGGCACCAGAGACCAAAAAGGTTAGTCTTGTTGCCCTTGAGGAGACGAGTCACGACGGTGACAGCGTCCAAAACAAATAGGAGGGGGAGGGCGAACAACTGTCTGCTCAAGGGAGGACACTCGGTCCCTGATGGTGGAAACTGTGACAACCAGAGAGGTGACTCGTCTCTCAATCTTGAGGACTGTGGAATAGACTTGAGAAATAGTGATCTCTTCTTTTGCTTGATGCTTTGCTGTAGCCTCTTCTGGTTAAGCTCTAGGACGAGCAGGTGCAGGAATATGAAGACCTTCTCTAGGCTTGTATGGAGTGTGAACTGGGCCTAGACCACCTCGGTGCCCAATCTTCCTGATGATCAGAACCATAATGTAATGGGCATAATTGATCCTTTTGACTCTATCATTTTTAAAGGAGGCTATCCCTTTAATGATAAGATCAACCACATCAGACACTTAACCAGTCATTACATAATGAAAATTAAGTTCCACACATGCCATGAATAGCATCAAAATTCTCACTCTTGGAAAGAATAGCATCAAATTCACGCCTATTGGAGTTTAAGTACTGATGTCTAGTCATTCAGGATATGTGGTCATAATTTAGAGAAATATATAATGTAGCATAAAATTGTCTATTTTAATGCTACAATGTGATTGATATCTGCTCGCTAACATAGATGAAAGGTGCCATCATACTTCAATCTAAGCCAGGTAATCTCAATCCACATACTTGTGATCAGCAAATTATTTGAAAGGTCCATATATTTGCTCATACACTTGTTCCTAGAATTTTATGTAGAATCTAAAATTTTGGCTATTTCTGGGAAGCACAAACTGATTTCTGTGTTTCAGAATAGCGTAATCATCACTTGAGATGGTTTTGAAATCAATTTGTTGTTCCTCTGACTCAGACATCTCTTCGTCTGAAGACTCATGAGTTGGACTTTCCTACTGCTCAGTCTCAGTTTCGAAGTCAGAGGCTATTGCTTTTCCTTTATCCTCTCTTGCCTTCTATGTAGACTCTTCTTGAGGAGGAGGTGGCATTTGGATTGAGGGAGAAGACGAAACGGTGTGAGACCCTTGTTGAAATGAAGCTTGTCCAGATGGATTGTCATTCCTGGCATACACTTTTCGTGCAATATTTCTAGTCTTTGGCATCTTCAAAAAGAAGAAAAGATATGAAGGATAAGGTATGGATCAAGGAAATTTGGTTTAAAATAAATAAAATGACACTGCTGTTTTATCATACAAATTGAAAGTACCAACATTCAAAGTACAGTAGTACCGAGATGCAGTAGTACTAGCGTGTAAACTCCGATATTACCGTTCTATAGTAGTACCGTATTTGTCAAGCGGTAGTTCCGTTTTTCTAGATATTTTCTAAGGTAAACAATATATGAATTTAAATGGTGTTTTTCTTGGATTGAATCTATGAAATAGATGAGTGGACATCACAAAACACTAAATATAGTCATTTGTCCAAAAAAAATAACTCTGAATCGTGAGATGGCATAACACCGAGTGCCGCTAATCATATTTAATTAACACTAGTTATAAAATATGTTAATAAATTAATATTAACCGTGATTAATTAACACTATGTAATTGCCTACCGAGTAGCTGGTGCTCGGCAGCTCGCCTGAAGAGCTACCGATCCTCGGCAGGTGTTGCCAAGTTTTGGTAGCTCAATAAAACCTGTTGACCTACTATAGTATGATAAATGTCACTGTTGAGCTTAAAGAAAAAGTTAAATTTGCCAAATAAACGCTGAAGTCCACATTTGTGAGCAGTCCGGCGACAGCAGAGGTAAAGTGGCCGATCGAGGCGGAGCGCGCCGCACGCGGGAGGCGAGGGGACCCCACGGCCACCTGTCACGAGCCAAGCCGAAGTGAGAGAAAAGGAAAAGGATATCGAGCTGGGCGCACGTCAGCGGAGCCGCTCGCGTGCTCTCCCTCCCGACTCCTGGTACCAACGGCACAGGGCCCAACGGAACGACGTGCTGGCCCACTTCGAATTCGAGTGTCTCGATTTTTTTCCTCAGAGCTGTTCGTTTATCTTGGTCTTTTCTTGGTGTGCTTGTGCGCTCTCACGACACGTGGAGGGATAAGATAGAACCTCGAGCTGGTCCCTGACTTCACTTCACTACAACAAAAATCCGAACGAATTGAGCGAATTGGGCGTTTGGGCAAAATCGGCCGGATATAACGTCACAAACCGAGCGAGGCAACGAGCCAACGACACGGCACAAAAAAACCAACAAGGTGTACAAGAAAGCGTAGGAAAAGAAACCCCGAGAAGCCCTTTGCTTCTCTTTACCTTTTCTTTTATTTCCCCGTGGGCCCATCGGGCCACCACACCCGGTGAGTTGGCCACGTGATGCGTCGGGCGGCTGGGCTCGACCTCCATGATGGGCTCTTCTCCCTCTTCCTCACCTCACGTGATCCGGCCGCGCGCGGCCAACCACTCGTACCCTCCCACGTGTCGCTCACCGAGCGTCCCCTGCTTACCTAAGCAGTCACATGCAAGCATGGATTAGTGGAGCATCATCAATAATTAATCCTCGACTCCTAGTGCCCCAGCAACAGCAGGCCAGGCTTGCGACTTTGCTCCGACTTATTTACAGATCCCTAAGCTAATTCTTTAAACAAAGAAACAAAAGAGTTTGAGACAAGCCTCTGCAGGGGGAATGTCCATCAAGTGGTAACCCCTCCTTGATCCACTTTGAAAACATTTTGTTTATATCCATCGGAATCTTCCTCGCTGTCATCGTGTCGGTTCAATTGCTTTAATCAAATCCTTCTTTAGTTCTTTTCGCTATCATGGTGTCAGTTCAATTACACCTGCCCCTAAAAGGAGATGGCAAGGAAAAGACGGAACTATCACCGTACTAGGTTGAAATCTTTTGACTTATATCTTATAGTTTGTAACGTCTTTTAAATAAACAGAACTTTTTACTCTTGTTTTAAAACGGTTTATAGATATTTGGTATATTTATACAAACATTTATGATAGTATAAAAAGCCACAAGCGTGACCGAGGGGTTCTACTGCGCTCTTTGTTTTTGCTAAGCTTGTCTGCCTTTGGCGCATGAGACGTGTTGTGGCGATGAGTGTTTCCCTCTCCTTTCGTTTTTTTTTTTTAGTTGCGAAGCTAAACAAGTAGAGGTGTTGTAGGGGTCATGTGACTATCTATGATTGTTGTTAGCGTGACTTATAATTAACATGTTCTTTAATTTTCTGCTTTGATAAATATTCTAGATCTACGTCTGCGTAATTTGTTAAGGATTCGCGACTCAAACATGGTGCAAGTTATAACACTGGATTTACCATACTTTCCGCTAGAAAAAGCATATGACTATATTTTGTTTGGATTTACGTGGAATTCATTGACTTTACCTCTGCATATGTACCTAAGGTTGTGGTGGATGATAACCGGATGCGATAGAACAGTACTTCATGTTAGTGATAAAAAAACATTTGATAATTAATGCCTTTAATAATTGAATTGATAAAGAAATGGAAGAGGCCGGCTCACACATGGGGGAATGCTGCAAGCATGATGTGATGATGAGGAGATGGATCCAAAGGGAGGAAGCATGACAATATACAAATAGAAAAGGTTTAACATAACATGCATGCATGGTAACGCAAACAAGCCCACAGGCTGTTTTGTTTGTGACACACCATATGGATGCAGACTATTTTTTTTAATTACAAAGGAGGATGTATAGTCACGTACACCACATTTATACCATACACCACACACATACATGTGTAGTATGTTATACTGAAACATACGCTACGACTAAAATAAAAGTTATTGAATTTATTCAGCATCTCACAGAGTACAAATATATATATTTTTACTGAACGCATACGTGATAGGGTGAGACACCCAGTCTGATGCAGGAATCACCCGGGCGAGTAGCTCGCCCGAAACTTGCGCTTGCTCGGTCCTCCGGAATCCGGATGCGTTTGCTAGATCTTTACAGAAATGATCAGCACGAAGCGCTTTCTCTGACAAGGGGATACTGTTGTCAGAAGAGTTGTTCTTAATTAAAGATGAAAAAGGTAATGTAGAGTATGATTGTTTTTTGTTACGTAGGACTAGTTTAATTATTACTACCAGCTACTGACAAGGTACGATGCATTGTTTACCTTTTATCCAGAGGGTACATTTGAACTCTTGGATCCCTGATCTTGAGCCAATTGTCTTTGTAACCCGATAGACCATGAACTTTTAATTTGTTGATTTATGTGTTAAGCAACAGAGACTAGTAATGATTAGAACGTAGGATAGTATTAGAGTACTGTAAATTTTCTCTAATCTTAACACCATGATTTGCGACATTTAAAAATAGTGGTGGTAGAGAAAGGTGATCGTTTTAGCGATAGCTTTTGGCTGAAATTTTACTGTAGTTGATTTTTTTACTGTAACTGAGTTAGTGGATAGTGTAGTGAATAGTAGAAAAAAAGAGCTAAAATTAGAAGCTAAAGTTTTTAAAAGCTAAAACAATCACTGCTCGCCCGTTCAAAAAAAAAAGAGAAATTTAGGACAGGTCACGAAAACATGGGCCGGCACTAGTTTACGTTTCTAGCTAGGAAGGTTCCTCCGATGCTCCTTAATGCATGGATAGCTAAAATAGCTTGCAATAAACAAAGCACCGTCCGATCCATCTGATTGCCTCGATCTCCATGGGCACGAGATCACCGTCTTTTCTGCGTACACCCAAACAAATACTATACGTAGATGCGTGCAAACTGTATTGCTTTCGTACATGTGCGGAGCTCGCTCTCACTCTCTCACATACACATGGTATACTGATACGGACAACTACAAAAGCCTAGCTAGCTAGCCTCCTACCACAGGGCATGGTGTCGGCCACCACTGCAGAGGTGAGGGGGAAAAGCTGCTCGCCATATGCATCTCTTGATTTATAGCAGCATGCATGGCAAAAAAAATACACTTTTCTTGTGTGAAAAGAACTGATTGTTTCTGTGTTTTTTAAAGAAAAAAAAAGTGACGATGAGTTGGTGCGGCACACGCAGTTTGATGCACACAGCTAGAAAGAAATTTAAAGGGTTTAGGCCCTGATCGTTTCGGTTTTTTTCGGCTTCAACTTCTAGTTTCAGCTTTTTTTTTCACTATTCACTACACTATCCACTAACTTAACTACGATGTTTTTCAGCCAATTCTGGTTTTTTCACCAAGTGCCAAAAGCCATCGCTATTCCGATCACCTCCCTAGCTTGTTCATACGGGGAGCTGGAGCTCGGTCCCAATCCTAGCAGTGGCCTTCTCCTTTATTCCGACGCCGCGCAAAATCCTCGGCGCAGAAGAGCAGAAGAAACACTTGGCACGCACCGTGCCGTCTCTCGTTTTACCGTGCCGTCCGCCCGGTGGTCTCCGCCACCGAGCCTCGAGAGCGCACGCGTCTTCCCCCTCCCCGGGCTCCGGCCGACCGGGCACCAGTCCCGACCAGTTTTACCGATCGATCGAGCCCACTGTTCTCACGTGCGCGGGCGTCAGAGCCGGGCCGGCCGGGCACACGTGATCGAGCCGCCTGCAAAAGGCTGCAGCGCTTCCGGAGACGGGCCAGGCGAGGGCACGCTGCGGCCCGCGGTACGTGCGCGTCCGTGCGCGGGCGGGTCCGTGTCTGGGGAGGGGGGCCGCTCTGCACGCCCGCACGGGGCCTTGTCCCCCTCCACGCGCGGCTGGGGCAGCACTAACTCACGACCTGACCATTCGTACATGGCCATACGTGCAATGTTTGAGAGCAATTCAATGTTTCTGCCGCAAAAGTGGTACACGGTTCGAAGGCGGCACTCGTCTGAGGCGCACATGATCGACAGCTGATACGCTAGCTGGTAACCTTTCTTCCTGCCAAGTTTGCATCACGAGTCGGTCCATACCGAAATAGCTTGCACTGTATCCCATGTACCCCACCGCTTCCTTTTGCAAGGAGCGGCCGCGCTTCGACAGGTGTAGCGTCGTCGCAAAAGCTTTAGTTAATTTGCGCCAAGGGAGCTCCGATTCCGCACGGCACCTCTGCTCTACTTACAGAAGTCAAGTGAGCGACAAAAAAAAAAACGCACACGTTTTTCTTTCGTGCCATTTAATCTCTTCGCTTCTCGAAAAGGAGCTAGTTTGGTCGTGCGGGATCGCCGTGGCCGCTATCGCGAGAAAATAAATGGCGATATGGTCCATCTCTATGGATGTGGAAACGTTGAAGGCGTATACATGTGTATGACTCTGAACTACACGTGTTAAACAGGAGCCAAGATCTGAGAGTAAAGGTCCTAACGGAGGGCATCGAGTTGGTATCTGACGAATACCACGCAAAAAATAAATGACAGATCGACTTACGATTAGTACTGTTGTAATCTGATCTATTCCTGTGATGGACTTGTAACACGAGACCCTTGGCTTATTGTGGCTCGTGAGCCATGAAGCATGAAGTAAGCTCGGAGAAAATTGTAAATTGGAAAAAGTGCGAGTAAGTGGTACTGTACTGCATGCATGCATCTGGCATGCACGCGACACATGACGCCTGATCCGAACAGATCTGCTTGTCTCAGACGCGTGCGCGCGTGGACGCAGGCAGCTCAAGAACATCGCAAGCGAAAAACATGCATCAGTTTGGCCTTTCTGTGTATGCAAGGGCTGTCGCTTAACCAAGTTGTACTACTACTACTCCCATCCAAATCCTGGCTCATTAATTCACTCAAAAAAAATTCTGCTCGGTGATTGGCGGGACATGCGTGCGTGACTGGTTGTACCAATACGAGCAACATGTTTGCCTAATTGCAAGTATTGGAGCGTACCGGCACAACGACTGATGGATTGCTTGCGCATCTGAGACTCCTGACGCATGCATGGCTCTGGAACAGGTAAAAGCAGAGGGCCCTTCGTCCCTCACGTGAAATTGTTCCCCTCGACTCTTCGGGACAAAAGAAAAAAATAGAAACACGGTGTCTCGTCTCGTTCTTTTCAACATATGTTCATAGTATAAATAGTATAGTTTCTCTATCAACATTTCAAAACAATTTATCAGAAATTTTTTAAAATAATTTATTATTCAAAAGACATGAGTCACAACTAAAAGGAACGCGTCCTTAATATTTGCTCGCTCAACTGATCCATTCCACCTACGAACAGCTTTCACCATGGCTAAACAGCAAAGCTGCCTGTGACATCAGAATTTCATTTATTTTCCCTGGAAAAGGCCCGTGACATCACGCAGTTAAGCATTATTGAGGTCGCTATTAGAAAAGGTGAAGGGAGGGTGAGAGGAGAGAATGGGGGACGAGTGGCCCTGTGGAATCTGGGGCACATGAGCGAGCGACCCGACCCCTCCCTCCAGCCCTCCCCTCTCTATCCACGGGATGCCCGCAATTTTCGGCTTCATGTGCCGCCGCGGGGCCCGCTCGCCAACCGTCACGTGACCCCTCCCTCCCTCTGATCCCGTCATCTGGCAACCCGCCGGCGGCGGCCGCGGCGTATCGATCCACTGTTGTGCGCTTTGGATTCTTTTTACCTGGATGATTCAGGATTAGCGCGCTGTAGTCTACCCGGTAGCTAGGGCTCTGGCCTCCGGCGGGTGGGGCGACGCGTGTGTTCTCCATCATTCTATCCTGCAATCAACGATCCAGGATCAGCGCAATCGGTTGGAAAGCTTCTCTGCATCGTCGTATGTAAGTTGCCGATGCAGGGTGTCGATTTTTGGTGTACATCGATGACTATAGCTAGTATAATAGAAGCTCTGTATCTCAGGTTGCCCACGTCGTTACGCTTTGGCGCTATCCTTTTTTTATAGCTTTTTCAACGGTATCTGTCTTTTTATTTTTTTTCTCAATTATTATTATTTATTAGATTAATAATTTATAGATGAAAATTATAGACCAAAACCCAAAATAACAAATGTTCTGCAGCTTGAGGAACTCCCAGCCTGCCATTAATCGTCGCCAAACTCTCCCTAATTACTGTTATCTCCACGCGTCAACGCCACAGGGCAACCGCGGTCAACTCACGCTCGGCATGCACGTGCTCGCTCCCCGACGCCTGCAAGTCTACCCCACCCGGCCGGCGCCGCTAACGGCCGTCACGGGGAGAGAAAGTCGCTCAGCTAAACCACAGGAGAGAGAGAGAGGGGGGACGCCGTATAAAGGATCCCACGGGAGGAAAGAGCGAGAGAGGCCGGAGGGAAGAAAAGTCTGGGAGCTGCTGCAGAGATCTCTCTCCCTTCTCGCATCCCACATCCCGGTTCTCCAACCCCAAGCAGCCAGCCCAGACACGAGCACGCCGCCGCAGCCTGCGATTTGTGCGCGCGCGCCTCCTCGATCGCTGCTCGCGCGCGCCGGTGTAATGCGCGGTTATGGGGCTCCAAGGTACGTGCTTGTTAAGCTTGGTCCCGCCGTTGGATTGCATGGTCTGTTGGCTTCTTGCTCCATGGATGGATTCGTCTCGGGTTTCCTGAATTGGGGAAGGTTTTGGCGTGTTAATGCAGGGAATAAGGCGACGCACGACTTCCTCTCGCTGTACGCGGCCGCCACCAAGGACTCGTCTCTCCCGGACTCCAAGCCGCTGCCGCCTCCCGCTCAAGGTGCGTGTCATTCATCCCTCATCAGAATTGAGGAGCCGAAGAAATCAATTTCTGTTTTCCCAGAGCGAATTCTGTGTGAATGCGTGAGAATCGAGATGTTGTGATCATGGATCTCACTATAATTGGCCAAATTCGGTAATTCTTGTTCGTTCTGTGGAAGATAATTTGCCGGGCTATGCCAGGATTAAGCATCTACTGTATCACTGCATGTACTTCTTTGAAGTTTTAACTTTTGAATTTATTTGATTAGGGTGTGTGGTTAAAGAAAACGACAGAGTTAACGGAAGAAAGAAACGATCACGTGTAGCTAGGCGAAATGCCAAGAGCCGTCCACGACCTTCCTGCATGGCTGCCAATTCTATTCCATTTTTTGTTTTAAAATTCTGGAATTGTAAATTTAGATGTGGTCCGTACATCGTTCTTGCAATTCTCGTGCCGAAACAATCAGATCTCTCTGCAATTTACCAGTTCCATACTGTCTTTCGTATTTTTATTGAAACAACTCCTTAACTGTACGTGTAGGGTGCTAGTCCCTTTTGATTAACTAACTATTAAGCACTGTGCTAATTGTTTGCTGTTGTCGTGATGCCACCACCACATCTCTTGTTCTGAAGCAAGCAAGCTACAACTGGTGCAGGTTTCTTCCTCAAGACGCACGACTTCCTTCAGCCGTTGGAGAGGCCGTCGCAGTCGCCGCCGCCACCGCCACCACCGGCCGCCGCCGACAAGCAGCTCCACCATCACGCGCTGCCCGGCGGCATCGGCACGTTCAGCATCAGCCACGCCGCCGCCGCCGCCGCGGGCGCCGTCAAGCAGGAGCCGCCGCCCTTCGCGCTGTGGGCCCAGGCCGCAGCCGCAGACCCTCGAGGTACGTAATAACGCGCGGTTCGATCTCGCGCCACCACAAGCACGGAGCACCCGAGACCGGATGAGACCTTCGCGTGCGTGCGTACGTACATGCCCGCGTGACACCGAAAACTGTTTTGCACGGGTGATTACCTGAACCGAGCCGCGGTTTTTGCTTGTGCGTTCCGTAACGTGTGCGCGTGCCGTCAACGATAACATGGCTGGGCGAGGCGCGGCGGTGGTTGCGCCTTCTTTTCCTTTGGTTTGTTGACGTTGACGCGTGGTTTCGCAGCCGATGGTTTTTAGCCTAATGGCGATGGATCGTAGAGATATTAATATAGATGGTATATATAATTTTAGATTTATAAAATTATTTGAAAACGATTTTAAAAAATGGTTTGAAAAAATTATTCCTTTTATTTCAACTTGTTCTGGTTTCAGAGAAAAGTAAAATAAAAAATAAAAAAGCCAGAAGGCAGGTGTGAGTTGTGATGAGCACGCCATGGGATGGGTGCAAACGGATGCGAGGTGCGTGCGTACGAACGCGTTTCTGCTGAGGCGTAGGTAGCTTTCCTGGTAGCCACTGTTCGTTCGCTAGGGTGGGCGACTCTAGGGTCGTAGGTCTGGTCCGCAAGGCCTGCGTCGTAGCCCCGAGCCCGTGGGCTTGCCAGGCCTACATGCGTGGGAGTAGGCCTTTCTCTGGGCCACCGGCTATGGATTTCCTCCGGATACAGGAACGATCACACGGGCCACTGGATGAACCGATGAATCAAATTGTCCTGTCTGGGGAATACGATCCGATGGGTATTTCGGCGAGTCCAATGTTTGGCTTGGTTGATTTTATTTTTTAGTCTTTTAAAAAAAAATGCCCGGAAGGTCAGTTATGAATGCCTGGCTTTCAGTAAAGGTTGCTGTTGTTAGTAGGGCTGTTCATTTTAGCTTTTTTTTAATTTTAGTTTCTAGTTTTTATTTTTTTCACTATTCAGTATTTTCGGTTTTTCTGATTTTTTTTAGATATTTTAAGTTTTTTATATTTTCTTTTTTTGTATTCTTTTGCATTATCTGTGATGGGTTAACATATTTTTTTCTATTTTTAAATTTAATTATATTTAATAAATCAACTTAGCTATAATAAAAAATAAATCAATTATAGTAAAATTTCAGCCAAAAATTTCGCTGTTCCGGAGTGTTTGGAGCGAAGATACCCTTGCTATGAAATCTTTTGTGTTCCGAATGGGTCATTGCACTGGTCACCGTGCTAGGTGCAAGATTTAGAGCTGATTAAATTTGTACCCTTTTTATGTACGATTGGTAACAGTTGTCCTTTTGTCGTTGGTGCCCGTTCGTTTTATCATCACATGGTTGTTTCGTTTCTTTCTTTTGTAGCTTTCCAGAATTCAAATCCAAACACCTCGTCCAAACGCTTCTAAAAAAATTAAATAAAAAACCATAGGATTCTAGTACCTAAAAAAAATTCAAGCACCGTCATTAGATTGGACTTTGGAAGCCTCTAATGGTTCGTGCTTATTTCAACGAAGTACTAGACAAAAACCGGAGAGAGGCGAGAGACAGCTAAAGGCGTTTGCTTTGTGCTCTGATTGTCCACTCGGCAGGCCCCCAGCGGACGCTCCCCTTCGCCGCGCGCAGCGTCGCCGTCGCCTCCTTCAGGCCGCAACAGCAGCAGCAGCCGGAGCAGAAGGGTGGTGGTGGCAGTTGCTTCATGGACGCCGGCTCGAGATCCAGCGGCGGCGCTGGCTTCGACGACGATGACGGCCTCGCCGCGCGCCGCGAAGTTTCCTCCTCGCTGAAAGGTAGCTCAATTCTGCGGAATCCGTCTCCTATGCGCGTTCTTGGAGCCGTTTGGGCGTCGGGGTGGCGAAAAAGATGCGATTTTTATGGGATTTTGGCGTTGATTCTGTTTCCTTTTGGGTTGCAGAGCTTACGGTGAGGGTGGATGGGAAGGGTGGGATCTGCAGCGGCAGCGCCGGCACGGACCAGCTGCCGAACACGCCGCGCTCGAAGCACTCCGCCACCGAGCAGCGCCGGCGCAGCAAGATCAATGATAGGTGTGTTCCTCTAGCTCCAACAGTTCATGCGGAAACAAGTTGCAGTGCTCTTGCCAACCCCCCCACCCCCGCGGGAAAAAATTGCTAGCACACTGTCATAGTTAACTACCCCGCGGGTGATATCCATGTGTAGGAAATGGTAGGTTTTTTTGGAGAATACAGGAAGCGGTAGTTTTTGGTGAGCTAAAATCTGGTTAAGACACTCGCTTAGTTGCATGCTACTGGATTTGCACTGCTAATTCAACAAATGTGGATGGAAGCATGCATCTGCAGCTGGAAGTCTATTTGGTTTAGCTGGGTAATAGGTTGTGTTTAGGATGTACTGATGACGGTGCTCATCTTTATACAACAAGGTGTCCATTGTCTGAGGAGTTGGTTCCTGAGCAGATGCTGTAATCTGTGGATGTTGTTAGGATGTAGCGACGACGGTGCTCATCTTTGAGTAACAAGGTCTCCATTGTCCGAGGAGGAGTTGGTTTCTGATTAGATGCTGTCATGCTGTAGCAGACTTTAGGTCAGTGGATGGATCAAGATAATATGTTACCGACATCCTTCTATGGTGGAATTCAGAAAGCATGTACTGGGACTTAGAATACTCGAACAATTGATCTCTTATGTTGCGCTACTAAAATTTGCTTTACCAAAGTTTGGTAAGTTTGAACAACTTGGCACCTATTTGGTTCGTTAGCAATCCTTTACCAAGATTTGGTAAGATTCCCTTTTTGTTGGTTCTTTAGTTGATTTTATTTGGCCAAAACTTGGGCCAACAATTTCATAACCAAAATTTGGAACACATTGGCAAGGTTTGCATATAGCATGAACCAAACAGCCCTAATTTGGGTTTTCTTATTTCGGGGTTGTTTGGATCATGACATGTGTGAACCTTACCTATGTGTCTTTGCCCAAGTGTTAGCCAAAATTTGACAAGAAAATAAAGTACGAATCCAATGAAAAAGGAGTCTTGCCAAAATTTGGTAATGAAGTGGTGGTGAACCAAATAGATGCCAAAATTTGTCACAGTTACTAAATTTTGGTTTGGCATCCATGGGCCTGGAACCTGTTATGAATATTGTGTATATATTGAAAAGGCCCAATAAGCAATATATATAGAAAGTATAAGAGAAATATGACATATAGAGATAAGGAAGACATATAAAGACTAGAATACAAACTCTATATCCTAATATAAACTCTATATCCTTAACACTCCTCTCAAATGCAAGGCATATACAACAACATTGCATTTGAAAAAATTGATATTAAAGTAGGAAAAATCCAAAATCTAAGTCTTGTAAACGTCGTCGTAGCATGCGACTCTTGAAAATTGTGTCGAAAATAGAAGATCTCCATCCGAGATCGTGCGGTAGCCCATAAAGTATTTTGGCAGCCCATAAAGCAGATTGAAACCCGAGACAGCGATGGTACAATGCACAATAAGCGCAATAGAAGCGCAGCAGCTGTAAAAGCTCGGTACGTCGGCTCAAAGAGAAGCGGCGGCATCATAATAACTTTTACGACCTACACGCGACTCAGAGAGAAGAGCAACGTTTGCTGTCATGCGAAAGGCCACACTAAATCCTAGAGAATGGACTGAGGCTAGCAAAGCAATCAACTAACTAACACAGAAATTTGTGGACTCGCACGACTTAGACGAACTAGAAGATAGATGACTATGGATTTAGATGGACACAATGGAAGACTTAAAGGCAAAAGACTTAACGATACTAAGAAGTAGATACTAGCAGGTTCAATGGTTTCAACAAAAGCTAGCAACTTCAGCAGAAGCCAACAGAGAAGCTAAAGCCAGAGCCGAAGAAGCTGTGGAAGCCGAAGCCAAAGTTGAGCTAGAAGAAGTCAAGCCTGATCTAAATGAAGCCGAGAGGAAGCCGAGGAGGAGGGACCCAAACCGGAACCTCTCCATCTCTCACTTCACCCCTCTAGATCTCTCTCGCCAGGTAGGCGGCGACAGCGCGGAAGCTAGGCTGGTGCGGGTGTCCCAACCAAATCCGGTGGGCATGGTGCAGTTCCAGCCTGGGGCGGTAGCCGAGAGGCAGAGATCGCCGGTTGGATCTGGTGTGGAGCGGAACCTTGCCATTGCCGACGGCAGTGCAGCTAGCCAGATGTCGACGGAGCTCGGATCCAATCGGAGAGAGCCAACGCAGGCAAGGTGGCGACTTCGGGGAGATCCGGTTGATGGCGCCCAAGGCCGAGAAGGTGGTGGAGAAGCAGCCGCCTAGCGGAGATTCGGCGGGCATCGGCGGGATCTAGTGGCGGATGGAGGCAATCGGTGGATCCGGGCGGAAAGAGGCCGGCGGGGTTCGGATCTTGCGGATCCGACATGCACAAGCCGGGAGAGGGCGAGGGAAGACCGGAGAGTGCGCCAGCGACAGCAGCGCGGGAGGAGGCAACCCGGCGGCGGAGAGTACTGGGAAGAGTGACAACGACGGCTCCAGGCGGCAGTGGGCCGAATCCATCTTGGAGGAGGCCGGATTCGGATGGGGTGAGAAGAATCTGGACAAGAGGCGGCGTGCTGGCGGTTGACGTCGCTGGATCTAGGAGAGGCGGCGGCGTTGAAGACGTCCGGTGACCATGCGGATCGGGACTGGTTCCAGGTTGGAGCCGACGAAGAAGTTGCGGGAAGAGGCCGACAGCGGCCAGATCTAGCATCGGGGAAGAGTCCCGGCGGCGGCCCGAGAAAAGCACAGGGCCCGACGTCGACAATAGAGGCCAGATCTAGTCGCAGGAAGAGGCCGGTGATAGGCGGCCAGATGGACGATGATCCCTCGGATCTAGGCAGGAAGAAGCTAGCGGCGGCTCAAAACGAGGTGGCGCCCGGGAGTAGAGATCGATCCTTCCAGGGGGTAGCTACAGCGGAAGCGGCAGCGAAACCTAGGTATAACAAAAACCTAGCTCTGATACCATACTATAAATGTTATGTGTATATTGAAGAGACCTAATAAGCAATATATAAAGAGAGTACAAGAAAAATTTGTCATATAGAGATAAGAAAGGCATATAAAGTGCGAGGCTTATAAGGAATAGAATACAAATTCTATATCCTTAACATAGTCCCGAGTGCCAAAATTTTGTTGGTGCGCAGGTAATCATTGTCTAAAGTCTAAACTCTAAAGCATCGATTTGAACTTATTTGCGACTTCCAATCATTTTGTAGATTTCAGATACTTAGAGAGCTTTTGCCGCATAATGATCAAAAGAGAGACAAAGCATCGTTTCTCTTAGAGGTAAGACAATACAGCATTTGCTTCAGTTATAGTATGTTCTCCCTGGAATATCTTGCTTATCTATTGGCACCTATTTTAATGCAGGTTATTGAATACATACGGTTTCTTCAAGAGAAAGTAGAAAAGTATGAGGTTTCATACCCAGAATGGAACCAAGAAAATGCAAAGACCATGCCATGGGCAAACATCTACTTCCGTTCTTTCTGGAAAAATGAGCAGGTCAATTTGCTTACTACCAACTCAACTTTATCCCATACATATTGAGGGCTTGTAATGAGGTTCTAACAAACTTCTTCACCATATTCAATCCTTGCTTTGCAGAACAAGGACCAAATACCTGGAGATGCTTCACTTGACCCTTCACAAATTATAAAAAATGGTTCCTCCCCTGGATTCCCTTTTACTGGGAAACCTGATGATAATAACAACATGGTTGCATCTGTAGCTCCTTCTGGCGCACAGGATCAGGCAGAAACTGATCCGATGGGTTGTACATCTTACAAATCAGCTGAAACTCCCAGTCCTGCTAATGTTGCAGGTACGAGTTTTGATCCAAGTATAGCTTCACAGCTTGTAAAATTTATATGCTCCTTGTTTGAAATTGGAAATTATCTCTGTTATTCATGGAAAAATTGTTTTCTTAATGTGTAGACAATGTTGCATCTCAGCCACGAGCTCACTGGACAAGATTATCACCTGCAGAGGACCGTCCAAGCAAAATGTTAAATAATCCTGAATTGGCAATCGATGAGGGGACGATCAGCTTATCAAGTCAATATTCCCAAGAGTATGTACTAAAAATGTATTGCAGTAAAAAAACACTTTACCTATTTTATTACTCCATATGTCCTTTGTATCATTCTTGTTATCACGTTTTCACCCTTGTTTCCAATTTTGTTATGCAACATCAGTTTCGTTTGCAACACCTGAACACATATTGTTTTGTTTCTACAATATTTTGATACATTTGGATTTTATTTTTGTTTCATAACAGGTTGCTTAGTACGTTGAATCACGCCCTACAAAACTCGGGTGTAGATTTGTCCCAAGCCAGCATCTCAGTGCAGATCAATCTCGGCAAGCAGGCTATAAAGAGATTTGCTCCTGCTGCAACCTCCACTTCTAAGGTAGGGTTTCTTTAAACTGTCCCGGTCTACACAATTAAGTACATAATATATGCTGAATTCAAGATGGCCTGGCCATCCTATTTATACACCATTTTGTGTTTGTTGTATGTGAAATTGGAGCTGTCAGCTGTGTACGGTTTTTGTATATTTTCCACATTGGCTTGTATAGTTATAGATGGCATATTTTATTTCAGCATTGCACAGTGCTGAAGCCGTAGTTTATAACACAACTTGGCATTCCAAGGCAGCGTTTGGAGAACATCAGAACATTTCTGCGACCAGCATTATTCATTCTTTATCGAGTTCTTACAAAATGTTGCCCATTTACATTGTAGGAGCTTATCGATCCAGCGTCTAATAGTCAAACAATAGGCCATCAGCTGAGGTTGGGTGATGGCGCTCAAGAACATCTACAGGCAACAAAGCGACACAAGTCAGATAACAGCTGATGGCAGCTGTTGGTTATACTCTCCTTAAAAGGCCAGATAATTCGATCATTTTTCCCCCCAATTACGGAGAGCCTAAGTTGTATGTATATTAATATATTATGCTACCTGCGACGTCTAGACAAACAAGACCTTGATGTATTCTTTCATTGAATCACTTTGCCATTCTAGTCCCTAGGAAAGAAAGGAAGCTTCCATTGCAGATTGTGAAGCTGCTTTTGTCCACATGCTTCCATTCATATGAGAAGTCTCCCCTCCCCGCTGACAGAATTCTCTTGTAACATAACTGGATGAACAAGACAGTCAAGTTTCATCTCTGTGTATCTACTTCCAAAAAGATCGAAGTTTCGCCATTGTGCTGCAATATGTTCTCTGCACCGTCCATTGCCCCTGAAGTTCCATAGGACCAACCCGAAATCTGACGGTGTTGTATATGCTATTATTCTACCGTGAATAACAAATTTGCATCGGACCTGTCCATGGTTTTGAGCGCAAGAGCTGTATCGCCAAGGCGCCAACCTCGTGAGCCTGATGGCGACGATGGCTGGCACGGGCAGCACACGAATTTGACATTTGGCAACCGACAAACTAAGCACGATTAGCTGGGAGCCCGTCCAGAATCCAAAGTCCTCAAAAGCACGAGATTTTGATTCCCTGATCCCACCTGGCACCATGATCATCACGAGGGATCGCACGAATCAGAAGTACTGCATGAAAGCTCTTGTTAGAAAGCAGATTGGGAGCTGAATTCTCCCCGTGGTTTCCATGCCGATCGACTGGGCGTCCACTACAGCCGACGCGGCATTTGCAACTTGCAACGATTTGGGATAGAATCCATCTGCTGTTCAACAACGAGGAGAATCACACCCTTCATCTCGAGGCGGAGTTACACAATCTTCCGCAAGGCGACATGACTATCACCGACTACTGCCACAAGCTCAAGGTTCTGGCCGATGCTTTGGAAGACGTCAATCAGCCGGTTTCCAACAAGACTCTTGTTCTAACTGCTCTCCATGGTTTGAATTGAGAATTTCAGCAATGTCGCCACCATCCTCTCCATAAAGGACCTCTTCCCCACTTTCATCGAAGCTCGCTTGTACCTTCTTCTTGAAGAGACACAACGCAATGATCGGGCCAAGACTACAGTGCCCATGGCGCTCCTCTCCTCGACAAGTGACCAACTTCTCCTAGCTTGCCAGCCAAGATCACGGCGATTGCTCCTCCGGCCGTGGTGGTTGCCGCAATGGCCATGCTCGCGGAAACAGAAGTCATCGTGGATGCTTCGGCAACAGCAATGACCGCAGCCATAGCCCCAACGATAGCTGGAGCGGAAACCCTACCAGCGGACTCCTATGGTTCGCCAACCCATGGACTAGTCAGTTTCAATTCTAGCCTGATCAGTGGCACCCCTTCTCCAGCGCTTGGCATCCTCAGCCCACGTCCACAGCAAGCTTTGGCCAACTTTGCACAGCCATCTGAGCTTGCTCCTCCCACTGGACAGTTCCCATTCCTCGCTGGACTGTCGTAGCCCTCTATGTTGGCTGGTCTCTCGGTATCTCCAACTTGGGACCAAGTCGGCCTCATCTCCGCCCTCAACTCCATGTCCGTACGTCCAGCCCTCCACTTTCAATGACTGGGTGATGGATTTCGGCGCCACCTCTCAAATGTTCTCTGACCACGGTAATCTCAATATTGTTGTTCCTTTTCTTTGTCGGTCTAGGATTATTGTCGCTGATGGTTCTTCTGTCACCCATGACGGCTAGGCTCTTCTTCCCACTCCCTCCTATCCTCTCTACCTTAATAACATCCTAGTAATTCCTAACCTTATTTGTAATCTTATTTCCATTCGTCAGCTTGTTTCCAATAATTCCTATGCTATAAGGAGTCCTAAATGAATCCTAATGGGATTAAGATTCCTAATTTCTTTTGGAGTAGGATTTTTAGTCCACTTTGGAGGAGGCCTAGGGGACTATATAAATCCATATGGGTGGTCAGGGAGAACCTAAGCAATCAAGCATACTCATACAAAGCAAAAGTGCATAAGAGGATTATAGTCTAGGTTATTCTTTAGCACTAAATTCTTGTATATGGTAAGAATCTTTCGTTGTGGTTGCATTAACATCTTTATTTTGGTTATCTATAAGAGATTCATCATCTTCTTCTTGATACCGTGCATACTCATGCTACATCTCATAAACTCTGATCTAATCTAGGAGCTACTATACATAAGAAGGTGTATTAGAATGTAACAAGTGGTATCAGAGGCAAGATCAGATTAATCTGAATTGTGAGAAGGTCGGTAAAATATTAGATGGCATAAAATCAAGATCAATATCGATGAATCAAGTAGAGAAATTTGACAGCGGAAAAAATTTCAATGTGTGGCAATGCGTGGTAAAGAATGTCCTTATCTAGTAAGGGCTAATCAATTCTCTTGAAAAGGACAAATCAGAAAAGATATTGGATGAAGACTGAAAGGTGATAAAGTGAAAGACTATCAATACAATCCATCTATGTCTTTCTGATAAGGTAAAGTACTCAATAATCAAGGAGAATTCACCAGAGACATTATAGGAGTACTTAGAAGAATTGTGTATGGCAAATTCCCTAATAAACTAGTGGGTATTAAAGCATCAACTGTATAGGTTACGCATGAAGGAAGATACATATTTCGTTGATCATCTCAATATCTTTAACAAGCTTATCACACAACTAACTAGTGTAGATGAGAAAATTGATTAGAATGATAAGGTCGTCATACTGGTATCATCTCTACCACTATCATGAAAGCAATTGGTAATAAATATTCTTATTAAGAAAACCACTCTCAACTTCAATGAGGCAGTTACATATCTATTAGAGACGGAATCCTTGAAAAGCCATCAAAATTTTCATTCTTGGGTGACCAACTATTGGCTGTAGTAAGTATTGTAGGCTGAACCAAAAGTCACAGTAAGAAGAAAGACAAGAGCACGGCATACATGTATGCTATCTATGTAACAAGGAATGTCGCATGATAAAAGACTATCCAAGTTTAAAGCCAATGAATGATGCATACTTAGCAGTAGTAGCAAAGGATGATTTAGATGTACTAGTCGTCAGTTAATCAAGTACTTCTCATGGATAAATATTAGATTCGGTTATTGCTTCTACATACTTTTCATAGTCGTAGCTATAGTACTTTTCATGGTCATAGTTACAGTACTTTTCCTTAATCATAGATTTTACTGGTCAATGGTAATAGACTTTACGGTCGGTGGTCATAAATTTTATGATCGATAGTCATAGACTTTGTGGTCGATGATCGTAAATTTTGTAATCGGTACTCGTAGACTTTTGCAATCTGCTGTTGTTGTCTTAGACTTTACAATCGATTGTCATAGATCTAGCGATCGGTAGTCGAAGGCTTTTTGCGATCGGTTGCCATAGGCTTCGTGGTTGGTACTTGTGGACTTCATGGTCAGTACGAGTGGTTTATTTATTGTGATCCTCGAGTACTTTGAGTACTCGTGTTAGGCTAGCCGTATGACTGGCTGGTGCATGATGGTCGATGATTGGTGGACGGTTCTATAGTACTAGAAAGTTACTTGGTGATCGATAGTCGGAAGGACTTGGTTTTCAGTAGTCGGTAGAGATGTATGTTATTCCCAAGTGTTTTGAGCAAAGCGATGAGTTTTCTGAGTACTTGTAGTTTTCGAGTACTCGTTGAGCTAGCGGTCGTAATGAGTAGTCTGAAGTTAGAGGTTTAGATATCGATGGAATGTGTTGTCATAAACGACCTGAATGATGGTCATGGATGATTTTGTTCTTGTCTATGGATAGACAAGGGTGGTGTGAGTGTGTATGTGTGTACTAATGATGGTCAAGTTGTGGAGAACATTTGCTGGGAGAAAGTTATTTGGTTTTTGCATATGCAGGTGAGCGTGGAGATGATCATGGTCGGTGACGGGGAGGACCGGGACTAGGAAGGGGTAATCTGAGGTCCAGGTGGTCGGTATGTCACGCGAGGTGGTTGGGCTCATACTAGAGTACGTGAAGATCAAAAGTGGATGATACGTGGATACGTGGAGACGTTTACGATTGGTGACGAGGAGTATCGGGACCAGGAGGGGGTAATCTGAGGTCTAGGTGGTCAAGATGTCACATGAGGTGATTGGGCTCACGCTAGATCACGTGATGATGTGTGAAGAAGTTACAGGAGGTGCGGTCCTGGAGGCATCAACATAGGAGTTAGTGATGCTTGATGGAGATACAGAAAGTGTGTCTTGGAAGCTTCGTCACGTGGTGAAATTAGAGACGTTATGGAAGGAGTCTATAACGAGAAGGTTTATAGATATGACAAAACCTGTGTTAGGAAGGGTTTCAAGTCCTTTGAATTTTGGAAAAGATAAGGTGTTGTGTTCGTGTTTAAATTAGACACGATTGGAACATTAGCCTATAAAAACAGGAAAAGCTAAGGGCTGATTGGACTAGTTTTTGGTGTGGGTTTTTATAGGACTTTCGTCGAGAGAGTTTTTAGGGTTGCCCTGAGGGCACCTTGTAACTACATCCATGATACAGAAATAATAAATCAGATCTATTCTAAGAAAAGTTTTGTTGGCATCGACGATGTGCTTTCTGAGTATACGATCCTACAAGTATCTAGAGAAATAGAGGATACCGATTGATGGGTACACCTAAAGGGCAACCAGTGGGAGATCTAATAAAAATCCTAGCTAGGAGAAGGAATCCATGTCATCAATAGTAGGTACCCAAATCTCATTTGTAGTTATATGCAGGACTGCAAAGACGATTGCAAAAGCTAGCAGACACAAAAACGAATGTGCGAGCTGTTGAAAGAAGAAAGAATGGTGGGACCAACCACGCAGTACCGACGTGCAAATGGAACTCAAAGGTGGTACAAATATATGATATGAAAGGCTGTAGGAACAAGAGGTGTAGTTAATCAAACTACAAAATAAATGAGCTCTCAAGTGAAGAGTCTGGGCAGGCTAGCCTAGATACTGATACATACATTGTGGTGATGTGCATAAGCCTTTGTGGTCGGGGCACTCCTAAAGGTGGGAGGAAAAATAAAATAAATAAAAAATATGGACCCTGTAGATAAGAGTTAATATGGAAATTGTTAAGTATGATGACTCATATCCTAATCCTTTAATATTTAAAAACATGTGCTATAAGGAGTCATAGATGAATTCTAATAGGATTATTGTTCTTACTTTCTTTTCGAGTAGAATTTCTAATCTACTTTAGAGGAAGGCTAAGTGGACTATATAAACATATGGAGGGTGGTTATAGAGAACCCAAGCAGCCATGCAATCAAGGTTACTCATCCCAAACAGCAATGCATGAAAGGATTAGAGGTTAGTTTATACTTTAGCGCTAGATTCTTATATAAGATAAGAATCCGAGGGTTCTAAAAGACTCAAGAGGCTTGTGAGAGAGCGACAATCTCTTGTATTTTCTTGAGATTGTGTTTAAGAAATTTACAGTCGATTTCGTCATATCTTTTCTCTCTGGTCATGGTTGCTTCGATGTCTTTATTTCGATTCCCTCTACAAAGATTAATTTCTCCGTTCTTGACACTATGTATGCTCGTGCTATATCTCATAAACTCTGATCTGATTCAGAAGTTGCTACGTATATTAGAGTGTAACAACCGGTATGCTTGCTTTAATGGGAAGAGGATACTACTCTGCATTTGAGAAGAAAACGAAATTAGATTAAGGGTGACCTCCTTCTGACTGTCCGATGAACAACCGATGGTCAGGATTTCTCTGTACGCGGTGGTACTACAGCACCCCCAAAGGTTGCTACCACACTCCCGTGAGTTGCTTCTTCCTGTTCTAATCAACTCCTAGGTACGAAACCACCACAACCAACGCTGCACATGAGATATTCAGGTAGTAGTGATCCATGACTGAAATGAGACGCCATCGACGGTATCTGCTGGGGGACCTCGAGGCCTTATCACAAATCCGAATCGTGCATATAAAAAAAGGAGCTCGTCCGTCAGTGTGTACAACAGCAACGGCCTAAGCTACGCCATCTTTTCTGGAGAGCGTTGTACCACGTCGCCTCCCTCGAACCCCAAAGTCTGCGCGGGGAAACAACGGACGAATGATTAAGACGATCAGCCACCTCAATGATAAGCCATCTCAGCTCATCACGTCACGTCATGTAGTACGACTGACAGGCCGAGATTTTTCTCCTCGAATCGGTCTGCCTCGTGTCGTTGTACGAACGGACGTTTGTGTACTCCCTGAACAACAGAGAGAACATCTTCAGCATCAGAAACAAGAGACAGCGCAGCGGATGATCGAGCTAGGCAGATGCTCGATCAATTCATCCATCGATCAAGCCAGCCCAGCCCCACTGGGAGGAATCCAATCCAATCAGCCGGAGGTCGTCATCGCGAGATCCCCTCGTATTTTCCTCCATGCAATGCGATCGAATGGATGCCACCGCGGCTGGAGTGGGCTAAATAATTAAATTTAAAGAAATTAAAAATAAAAAATATATTAGCTTATTATGGACAATACAAAAAAATAAAAAAAGAACATACAAAAAATCTAAAATTTTAAAAAAAAACAACAGTGAAAAAAATGCAAACTTCCACCGCAAACTCAAACGGAACTTTGAGCGCTGCCCATGTCAATACACGTCGGCGTGCGCCGATGCGACGCCGGGCGAATGAACGAACGAAACGGGGCGGCGAGGCACGGCGCCACGGGCTGCGGCAAGGTGGCGGGCGCGTGCGCGCCGATGCGATTCGTTGCGTGATGCGTCGCGCGAGAGTCCAACACGGGGGCCCCACCCACGCGGCGACCGAGACCACCGTCCATCCCCGGCCATGTGCTGCGCCCGGACCCACCCGGCGTACGGCCCATGCCTATCCCGTCCAGGCGGGCGGGCCCACGCGGCGCGCCCTGTTTGGCTGATTTGGCTCTGGGTCGGATTCGTCGCATGTTTCTGACGCCGCGGGGGGCCACACTACTCACGAGGAGTCGGGAGGAGCAAGAAGAACATTGGCTCCAGTGGAGTCGTACTCGGCAAGTCGGTGAGGAGATAAATGTAGGTGCCCCTGCTTGCACATCACGATCACTGGAGTGTGGTGAACAAATGCCACGCTCCAAAGTCTCCAGTTGAACCAGTCGAGATCGACTCAGCACCCAATCGGTCGGCGCGCCGCTGGATCCTTCCAGGAGCAGGTGCGGTGCGGTGCCGATCCGGGTTGGCCGCTCGGCACCGGCAGGCGTCAACTGGAGTGGCCCCACCGGCGTACGAGCCTAGCGCCGCGCGAAGCACTGGCTGCCCAACTCGTGCCCTCCGCCCACGTGGCGCGCCTCCGACCACCCGCGCCGGTGGCCGACACGGCGCACAGTTCCGTGCCCGAGACGATAAGCCCCGTACTCGAACCGCCCCCTCGCCGCTCAGTCGCGGGAACCGACCCGTTGCTGTCATGGCTGCCGTTGTCATCGACGTGAGGCGACGTTGGCGAGCGGTAAGCTGGGCGAGGCGGTCGCTGTCGTGCCGCACTAGGCGTACGGGCGGGCCGCGACAAGCGGCGGCCACCACCACCGTCCTCCCGTCGCGGTACGAAATCTCGGCCCTTGTTATTTTGCACCGGCACACGTACACCTCCTGACATAAGGCACACACCCACCGACAGGGTGGCCCATTCTCTGCCGCCACAAACGAACGGCACGCACCCGGCGCCGCCCCCCACGTCACGCGGTAAGGTACCACTGACACGCGGGTATGGAGGGTGCCCCACTTGGCGTCGCGTAGGCCTAGTCACCGTCAAGAACCGCGACCATAAGAGAGCCCGGCGCCGCACACCCTCGCCTGTTTCGGTTGCTACTCCTCCCTACTCCCTACCGCTCTCTTCCCCAAGAGCGAGCGCGCGCAACCACGGCGCCGCCGCGCATGCAGGAGCAACCCCTCCACGCGGCCGAGCCCGGCCGCCGGCCGGCGCAGCAGTTTGCCGGCGTAGACCTCCGCCGCCCCAAGGGCTACGCCGCCCCCTCGCCGCCGGCGCCGGTGCCAGCAGCCGCGGCGGGGGAGGGGGAGCCGTGCCCGCGGTGCGAGTCGCGGGACACCAAGTTCTGCTACTATAACAACTACAACACCTCCCAGCCGCGCCACTTCTGCAAGTGCTGCCGCCGCTACTGGACCAAGGGCGGCACCATCCGTAACGTCCCCGTCGGTGGCGGCACCCGCAAGAAGTCGTCGTCCTCCCCGTCGTCATCCTCTGGCGCCTCCTCCAAGCGCCAGAAGCCCTCCAAGAAGCGCCGCGTCGCGCCCCCCGAGCCCGCCACCTCTATCTGCGTCGTAACCGCCCCGGACTCCACCAAGACGACGGAAACAACCACCACCCTACCGACCGACGCCGCGAGCGAGATCACCACGGAGCTCGTGGTCCCAGCGGTGGAGGACTCGTTCACGGACCTGCTGCAGCCGGACGACGCCGCGGCCGCCGTCGCTCTGGGGTTCGGGTTCTCGGACTACCCGGCTGGCGGAAAGGCGCTGCTGGACCCGGACTCGTTCGAGTGGCCGCCGGCGTTCGACCTGGGCTCGTACTGGAGCGGCGCCGGGTTCGCCGACCCGGACTCGGGGGTGTTCCTCAACCTCCCGTGAGCGCGCGCGCCGCGCCGCGCCGCTGTCAGGTGTGGGTTTTTGCGACCCGATCATATGTAGATTCCGATTGATTACTAGTACATGATGCATGGAGTACATGGTGAATGATGACGACGACTTTAATTCTACTAGTAGCTTTCTCTTTTTTTTTGGAGATTAGTGGCCATGTTTTACTCTTGAGGGCTAACTCGGGAACAGGTTTGGGATGTTTCATCTCTGTATAAATTAAGGCTTGGGCTGCTTCTTACATGGTCCTCCGTTTCTTTAATTTCTTCCTTTTGGAAAGCTTCTACATGGAATGTATGGAAAGCTGCTGCATGGAGAATGTTTTGGTCCAGTTGCTTCCGTTTTTTTTTCCCCTTTGGTCACGATGTATCAGCCGGGGACCTGCGTGCAATGCTCCTTTCTCACGGTAAGATCCATCTTTGGAGTTCTGCAACTTCTCGCTTCTCGGTCAGTTCGTCGGTTCCAGCCGTGCCGAGCCTCGATCAGCGAGATGATTCCGAGCGCACGGAGCGAGCCGTTTGAACGGACGCGGCAGAGCATACGATTCCGGCCGGATCGTTACCACGCGCGTATCTTTCGACATCGCACCTCCGATCGCGTGATGGATCGCTCGCCAGCGTAACCGCGGCGCGGTCCCGGGGAATAATCGCGTCCAGAGCGGCGGCGGCGGCAGGTCGCGGCCCGTCTCGTTGGCGCCGATGCGATGCGAACGAGACCACTTGGTACTGGTGGTACGCAGCATCAGTCGCTCGCACGGTCGGGGAATCGCAGGGGGGGCGACGGCGTAGCGGCGGCCGGGACGCGCTCGCTGGCTCGCGCGTAGAGCGGTCGGTTGGACGTCGAGGTCGGGGAGTTAATTGGTGGGTGCCCGACCGATGGAGGCCGACGCGCGCGGCCCCCGCGACCGCGACGCCTGCGTGCGCGTCGGGGTCAGTCAAATCGCCCGTTTGCGCTCATGCGTAGGCCCGCGCGGCTGCTGCCGAGGCGCGCACCGCGACGGGTTTGGCCGATCGAGCGGGGCGTGCACGGCGCCGTGTCGCGCACTCAGAGGCGCGCTGCGTCGCGCCGGCTGGCGGTGGGCCGAAAGCGCCGTGCGCCGGGCCGGGGCGCGAGGCGTGAAGCGTGGCGTGTCATGCGTGTTTGACAGCGAGTCTTCGCCTCGCGGAGCGCGAGCGCGACGTGCCGTGCGTGGGTGTTATTATATGTTCGTGCCGGCGGGGTGGTTCGCGATACGGTTGGTTGCGAGGTGGGCGTGGAGAGGTTTATTAGCTGTGGAGCCCGATCATTTATTATCGTAACTAGAGATGAAATAGACGTGTGTTTGATACTCTCTTTCCTCGATATATCAGCAGACAGCAGCATTGGAGATGCCCTTAGCTGTGGAGTCCCGATTATCGTAGCTGACGTGTCGTCAGCAGACAGCAGCTCGGTGCGATGCAGCCGTTTTATAATTCCTGGTAGAGCGCTGCTTTTGAGTTTTGGCAGGTATCCGACCATGATTTGTTGATATACTAGTTTCGGTCTGGAATCGAGCGAATTGGATGGGCTTCGCCGTCTGCTCTGCTTGCGGATGCACTAGCAGGAAAAATATAGGTTAGGAATAAGTTTTTATAACACGTTAAATTTTAAAAAATTTATTTAGCATCTTGAACTATAAAATTAAATATCTAATCTTCAAACTTTGTAATTTAGTTTAAATAACATTATGATCTGATTTTGTATGGTGGTATTGTCCGCGTGACATGATGAGTGAACGATTTTGCCACGTAGTATGATATACAGGTCAAGTTAGATCAACGACATATGGGCCCACAAGGACTTCTCCTCCACCGAGCTCTCACCTTGTTTTTATAGCCATCGCCCGCTGTAGTTTCCTCTCTCTCCATTTCGATTTAGGAGAGAAGGCTCATAACCTAAATTTGGTCAGCGTATCATCATACGTAGTAAAACCACTTACTCATCGTAACACATAGGCAATACTACTATCCAAAAGGGGTTAATGTGCTATTTAAACTGGATTAAAAAGTTGAGGAGATTCAATATCTGATTAACATGTTTATGTAGTGTGTAGAACCATGAGCAGGTAGCAATTAACACGGTAACTACAGCGCGTTAACGAGATGGCTGGTCGGTGGTTGATCCTTAGAAATGATCAGTGTACCACCTCGTCAAGAGTGGCAGTTCGGCATGTGGGATCCATGTGTTCGGGCCACATGGTTCGGTACTAGAGAGGAGGAGAGGGCAGGGGAACTGGGAAGTCAAGCACAGCGGGAAAAATGCTGCCATCGAACAGTAGCACACTGGTGAAGAACAGTGGAGGTACAGGAATGACAAGGTTTACAGAAGAGCACTGTAGAATCGTAGATGCCGACAGTGCCAAACAGGCGTGCTTCTACTGTATAGAGGGGTAAAGCAAGCCGTGCGTTTTAGCGCGAACAGGGCGAACAGGGCCGACGGCGGAAGCACGCGGCCAGTCCGGAGAAACATTTAACATTTTTAGAAACGCAGGGTGTTAGCCATCCCGGCTCCATTTTATTAATGAAACCAAGGTTTAGACAGCGTTATCGTCCACAGTCATTTAGCTCTGAGCTCATCCAGCATTCTGTTCTACTACTACCCTATTACATTTCTCAATTTTTGTCATTCCATCGGCGTCTCTTCTACATCATCCACCCTTGCGCCAAAGTTGCTCTCTGCGGTCTCCGTCTCTTTTCTGAGCATCTTGCCCAGCCAAATTCTTGTACCTTCGTTTTCTTTCAGGTAAGTCTAAGGGTGCGATTTTTCGGCTATAGCTTATGATTATAGTTTATGATTTTTTATCACAATATGAGCGTTCGTGTGAATGAACTGAAAACAGTATCTATTACAATCAATTTGTAGATTTTATCTTAAAAAGATACTCCATATAAAAATTTAGTTACTGTAGAAAACTAAACTATAAACCTAAAAACCCACCAACGTTCCCTAGCAGCTACAAACCAAGCCATTTCCATTGAACCTGCAAACCAAGCCATTTCTTATTCTGAGGTTTCGTGAGAGCTGCTTGCCCTATCTTGTGTTTGGTGAAGCGTGGCCTCGCAAGAGAATTCTCTACTATCATTCTAGGATATACTAGCGTGCAAGAGTGTGGGGGCGTTTGTTTTAGCGATAGCTAATTGGGTGGATTCTTTTGATTGTGAAATTTCATTTTAAAGTTGGCTTTTTTATCAGAATCGATTTGGCGATATTTTGGACATAATTAAATTTTTAAAAAATATAAAAATAGAAAAAATATGTTAGACCATCACGGACAATGCAAAAGAACACGGGAAAAATGCAAAAAAAACCTAAAAAATCTAAAAAATTCATAAAAAATGAATTACTGAATAGTGAAAAAAGCTGAAGCTGGAAGTTAAAACTGAAACGAACGGGCAGACGCCCTGAACATTCTGAACGGCAACGGCTATTCCAATTCGCATTTTCACTGCAAAACAGTATCGCGGTGCACGCGCGCGCGCGCACCCACTCGGTTCGTGCACTGCTGCCAAAAAAAGACGAGTCACAGACTCAGTGCGTACGCATAGAACGCCAAGAATGATGCATGGCAAGAGTCTAATTTTTGCCGCACACTGCAGATCAAAACAAATTTGCGATGCTGGACGTGCATCCAGAGTACCACGTAATTCAGATCATATCACAGCCTTGATCCAGAGCAACACACAAGCTAAAAGGTCAAAGTTACATCAGAACAAAGCACTCAAGACCCAAGCGATTTGCATCCACATCCACCAAAAAGCTCATGTCTAACCGGTTATTACTGAAGGACTATCATTCTCAACTTTCAGATCAGGAACTATTCGACACTCCCGGATTACGGGAGAAACGGACATCCATTTTCTATTAAACCGTAGTGGTATAACAAAAGCAAATCTAACAAGAGATAGATCATGCCTGTAACTTACAGGCTACAACAGCCAACCTTCCACTAGGATACAAATAAGCCTGATGCCGGTTAGCTACGTTCCAACCACAAAAAATGAAATGAAATTTACTAGAAAGCAACGATGAATCTAACTCCGAGGAAGGATGAACCACAGGAATGCTATAATCTTTTGTCCACCACCAACAAAATGAAAAGGAGATCAAAGCACGGTCATAATACAAGCCAGTTGATCATCCTGCTACAGAAATAGTAGTCTCAGGTACTCACTACATTCCAACTAATAACACAAAGCATCGCTGCGGGCATTACACATTAATAGATACTCATGTCTTTATGCCACTCAGACATTTAGCGATACATAAGTGAGAGACAGAAACTATCATCCAGGGCAGACGATCTTCATGTAGCCGAACATATTCCAACCACACATAGCTGCAAGTAAGAAGAAAGCCATGAGTGGCATTAAAAGAAATACAAAATGGTGCAAGAAGAAAACCAGAAGATACTTTTCGAAAAAGAATAAAACCAGAAAATGCTGTATATAGTAACCAGTTTGGTAAAAGCTGTCTTAATGCCCAGGCGGTAGCACCACATATGATAAAAGACATTTAAGCACAAAATGCAAAGCAGGCATAATGTGGCTTCACATGGAAGGGACCAAAAAAAAGGGTACAGGATTGTAAATACAAGAACCGATCATAGCCAGTGCCCTCCAAAACAGTACCTAAAAATAAATTGTATAAGGAAATCGGTGCTGCCCTTTAACAAGAATTTATTTTAATGCCAGAAATTTAATGCACCCTATTCTTACATATGGCATTATATTACATAAAATTTGAAAGACTGCAACCTAAAGCATATGACTAATGCATTGTTTGTTTAAATTAGCAGAAGCTCCGATTGTTAGAAGCTCCAGGACATCTGGAACTACTACTATCCCACAGTCTCTTTTCCACATAGGGACACTGAAGATTGCATATAACTAGAACTTGCATCAAAATCAAATAAATAAAGTAATCAGTAAGCTCTAGATTTTGCAGAGGACCTGAAA
The DNA here is from genome assembly GCA_036346265.1 of Melocanna baccifera. NCBI lineage: Eukaryota > Viridiplantae > Streptophyta > Magnoliopsida > Poales > Poaceae > Melocanna > Melocanna baccifera. The sequence goes on along the minus strand of CM070697.1, from coordinate 3,997,998 downwards.
ACAAGTGCCGTGATGTAGCCAATTACAGGTTTGACACAAGAGCAGTTCACCAAACACAAGCAATGAACCAATGGTGTTTTCAACAGAACACCGTTCAAGCAGAGATTGACCTTAGCCATTGTTAATGCATATCAAACATCAGCATGCACTGACACATCAACAACTAGGCCATGACAAAAAGCTAGTACTCACAAACTGAATGCAAGATCATATGTCATCTTGGATGGCAAGAATAGAATGCATACTGCTTGAGCGAATATACAGCCAAAATGGGAATATGCATGCCCATGTGGCCAGCTAGTTACTGGGATACAAACTACACATCACTACTATCACAAACGGAATCATGTTCGGTTTAAACTCCTAATGCCAAGCTACAAAAGTACATGACCTTAAATCGATTAATAAGGATCTGGAGCAAGAAAAAATAGCATTACTTTATGCATCTTCAGTCTCTTCAGCTAAGTTGATATTTTCCAAGTGGCCTAATGAAGTAAAGATACACTTTCTTAATGCTGAATTTGCTTATGCAGTTATGCGGAAGTGCAAGTCAATTAATCAAGGTAACTTTCTTTTGTAGTTGTGGTGGGTGAGCTTGTTTAGCAAATAGAGTAGGACGTCAGAAATAAAATTACGAGGTTGCACTAATTCATATAGTAATTTGTCCGAAATTTCAAGATGCATAAGGATAACAACTATGTCTTCTTACGCAACAAGATCAGCCTCCTAGGCTTCAGTGGTATGGTTTTAATTTTTGTAATACTGTTGCAAATACTTCATTAAATGGTTTCTGCACTCCAATTTTCATGCATCATTCTTTGGATTGATTCGCTCACATGCTAGTGTGCCTGCTCTTAAAGGTGCATAGTATGCTAGTGTCTGTTCTTAATGGTGCATGAATGATTCGTTTACATGCTAGCGTAACAAGTCCAAAAAGCGCATATTCCTACCAGAGCTATGGTTGTCAAGGCGTCACCTAGGCATCCAAACGGCTTGGAGCAGACGCCGTGGAGGAGCGCCTCGCCTTGGCCAGCTAGGCGAGCGCCCAGGGCGACACGGCGTCCATGGCATCGGCTGGGCGACCGCATGACGAGTCCGTGGCATGCGACCGCGTGTGCATAAGAGGGGCTGAGGGAGTTCTAAAAGACCGCGTGACCGCGTACCTGGAGCTGACTGAGGCATCGAGCAACCCGAAGTGGCGATTGGCGAAGTCCCAACCCTAGCCACCGCCGTCGCTCCGCCTCACTGTCGCCAGCGCCAGGTATGCCGTACGCCCTCTCCTCTCCGTGCTCCGGCCGTGCCGCCTCCCTCCCTCCCGCGCTCCGCCTCCCTCCCGCCGCGCTGCCTTCCTCCCGCCGCCGCCTCCCTCCCGCTGCTTCTCCGGTCGTGCTCCCTCCCGCCGCCTCCCTCCCTCTGCTTCTCCGACCGTGCTCCCTCCCGCCGCCTCCCTCCTTCTGCTTCTCCTCCAGATCTGGCCCCTCCCGCCGCCTCTCTCCCTCTACTTCTCCGAACATGCTCCCTCCCTCTGCTTCTCCTCCAGATCTGGCCCCTCTCGCCGCCTCTCTCCCTCTGCTTCTCCTCCGGATCTGCTCCCTCCCTCTGCTTCTCCTCCAAAGTCCGGGCCCTGCTCCCTCCCGCTGCCTCCCTCTGGCCTATGCTCCTCCTCCAGTCCACTTCTCTGCTTCCTCTCTCCCTCTGGCCTCAACACTCCTCCGGCTATCCGCCGCTCTGCGGTTAGTCTCTGTTAGACTACTATTAATATATGTAGCTGGCCGGCTGCTATGTGTCTACTGTTATGTTATGTGCATTGTGCTCTACTGTATGTGTTAGACTATTTCTATTGGCGTTAGTCTGTTAGACTATGTGTCCGCCGCTCTGCTTCTCATCCGATTGGCCTCTGCTGCTCATCCGGTTGGCCTCTACTGATCGTGCTCGCCTAGCAACGCCTAGAGGACGACTAGGCGCCCGCCGGAACGACTAGACGTCCTGACGCTCCTTAGGCGCCGTGGTCATCGTGACAACCATGACCAGAACATGTTCAGAATCTCATTGTGGGAGCAAGCAACTGTTGGTTTGCTCAGCAGGGATTTTAATCAAATTGTTGATATTTCAGAACACCTTATCCATGAGTGAATGGATAATAAAATGTTCAGAATTTCCAAGTACTAGAAACCTTTCAAACACTTCAAACAAAAAGAACAGCCAGCGCTCTTTACAAAGGATTGTACAACAAAATAGCCTTTACAAAGTCCTTTTTCCTGTATACAAATTAGCAGGCAAGCTGATTACAAGCAAGGGACCGAATTGCCGCAATAACAGAAGTTTTAAACAAGGTCACTACTCACTAAGTTACAATTCTTGGCTTAAACAACACCACGCAACTACAAAAAGAATCTATCATGGAAAAAAAGACAAATTTTGTGTACATGACATGTTACATGAAGAATGTTAGTACAAAAAGATGTGTTACACGACAGTGTCAACGTGCCACCATACTACCTAACAATACAATTAAATAAGTGAGTTACAATTGAGAAGAAACAAGGAATCAGATTCAGCTTAACTTACATCTCAATTATTGCTACAACAGATCGCCGGAGATACAAGAAGTTAGAACCCACCACACCTACAAGCAGTAAAGAGTTGGTAGTTGTTAACGATCCATGCACGCGTGCAAAAAATAGGCTGCCCTGGATTGTTGTTGGCTCCACACTAGATGTAGCTCATCCAGCTATGTTACTCAGGTGTCATCCGCCTACGCTTAGAATGGTCGATCTCCCTCGACCTTCTGCTCATCCCAGATGACCTTCCCCTGTCCCAGTCTTCATTGCGCTCAGAATCGCGCTCCCTGTGCCTGTAAGAATCACCATAGCGATCTCTGTCATCTCTGTGCCTCTCCCTCTCCCTGTCCTTGTCCCTGTCCCAGTCTTTCTCTCTCCCCCTATCACGATCTCCGTCCCTCTCTCGGTCATAGCCACGATCCCTCTCTGGGCCCATGTCCTGCTCATCCCGGTGCCTCCTCTCTGGCCACCCCTGTGCTGGAGGCATATCCTTCTCCCTCTCCCGCCTCCTCTCTGATGCTCCAGACCACTCCCTCTCTGATGGCCTCTCCTTCCCATGGCTTCCCCCTTCCCCATATTGCTGATCAGATGCTGCATCATCCCCATAACTTGACTGTTCCTCCCCACCCCAACCTCCCATGCTGGGGTCAGGCCACATCCCAATGCTACCAGCACCCATCCCACCCCTTCCAAAGAAAGTGGGGTTCACATGTGGCGCAACCACCGGCGGGAATGGCTGCATCAACCCAGGGAATGGTGCTGCCCCTGGTCCACCGGGAAAACCGCCAAACCCAGCACCCATTCTTCCCATTGCGCCATAACCAATAGGATCAAAACCTTGCCCCAGCATTCCCCCTGGAGGCAGCATTGGTGGTGGCGGTGCAACCATGCCGCCATTCCCAATGATCCCTCGGCCACCTGCCGGACCCATCCGATTCCTCATATTCCCAACAGGGCCTCTGTTCCCCATCCCTCCACCACCTCTGCCCCAATTTCCGCCACCTCCACCTGCACCACCACCGGGTCCACCAGCTCCTCCTCCACGACCACTACCATAATTACTGCCCACCTGGGGGCCTTCGGCACCACCGCCCCCTCTCCCACCCTTCGGCTGCATTGTCGACGTCTGTGCGGTCATGGACTGGTGGTTCTTCACCTGCGCCTCACCCATGCGTCTCACAGTGTTCGGCGAGGCGAATGCCACAACACATGGACGGCCATTGAACAGGTGTCCATTCATGCCCTCCTTGCAGGCAGCGGCAGCGGCGGGGTCATAGAAGTCGACCTGGCAGTACCCCTTCGACTTCCCGCTAGCCTTCTCATCAAAGAACCTGACCTCCTTGACCGGACCGTACTTGATCAGCTCCGCCTGAAGATCCGCATCCGTCGTCCACCAGTGAAGCTCCCCCACGAACAGCATCGTGCCACCGGGGCCCTCACCCCCACCAGCTGCGCCGCCGTTTCCGACCACGGTAGGGCCGCCGCCATAGTTTCCTCCAGGGCGGTGGAATCCGTCGCCGCCTTGCTGGATTTGGTGGTGCTGAGGCGGCCGTGGAGCGGGCGTGACCGGCGGCTGAGATGGCGGCGGGAGGTTTGGCTGAGCGGTAGGGTGATTAGGAGCTGGGGCGACCACGCCAGGGATGTGTACCTTCTGCTGCTGCAGCGGGACCTGCGGCGGCGGCAGCGGGAGGGAGTGGGGGGGCGGCTGCTGCTTGTGCGGCTGTGGCTGCGGCTGGGGAGGGGGAGGGAGCTGCTGGGGCTGGTGCTGCGGCTGTGGTTTCGGCGGCGGGGGTGGGGGCGGGTGCGAGGAGGAGTGGAGGAAGCCGTCGCCGACGTTGACGTCGTTGTAGAGGTCGTCGAAGTCGTCGTCGTCGCCGTAATACTGGTCGACGTCCTGCACGGCGGAGATGGCCTCGTTGTGGAGGAACGACGCGTCGCCGTCCGGCTCCATGGCTGGTGTGGAGGCGGAGCTCTAGGGTTAGGGTTTGGGTTGTGCAGGCGGAAAGGGGGAAAAATCTATGCGGCGCGGGCAGGGAGCCGCGGTTGGAGAGGAGGGAGCAAATACTAGAAAATTGGAGCCGGGGAGGCGGAGACTACTGCGACTTTGAGCCCGAGAGGTGGACTAGGGCTGGATTCGGTTGTACTTTCATCCGGTTCATGTTTATACGGATTATAATGATTAATTTTTAAAAAAAAATTAGATACATATCATTATAAAGTGAGCATATTAAAATATACCATTATAAAGTTTTAGCTTAAAATTTTGCCACTCTAGAGTGTCCATATTTTGAAATATACCATTATGACCACTTTTATGTATTTTCTATCAAATACATAGTATATATTTATGCATGTATTTTCGTATTTCCTAAAATACCATTGCTATTCATTGAGCCCCTTCAAGTCTATCAGCACACGTGTCTGCTCGAGTTACCTAGCAAAATAGCATATAGTAGACTAGCTGAGGTTCCATGCCCCACAATGGCTGGCACTACGACGACTACACTTCTAGCGGACAGGCAGCCAGGCTTCACAAGCAAAAAAAACTTTTTAAGCCTGCACTCTACAACCTTGAGAAGGTACAAACTGGTACTCAAGAACAATCAAGAAATTGTACAGAATCGAGGGATATGATCATCTAGACTATCATCACACCTCATGTCATCTTCCTGATGAGACCAAGGACCTCTTCCCAGACCCTTGCCTGACCAACGGTTTCGCGGGTGGAGGAAGCCTTGGGCCCTCAGGAGCAATGACCTCCGTAGCGACGGCGACATCACCGCTCGGAATCGGTTCTAGCTGCTTGGTATAAGTGAATTGCAGGTCCTTGTTCGCGGCCAAGGTCAACAGCTCCGCCTCCTCAAGGCTGTCGCGCGCTCCTGCTCCCTCTCCTCCCGCCTCGCGCGCGCGCCCTTGGCAATCCGCTGTCCGAACTAGAGACGAACTGGACGGGCCTGGAGAGGTCGGGCTCGTCCCCGTCCTTGCGGCGCTTGCGGCGGCAGCGGCGGGATCTGTCGTCGTCGGAGTCGAGCAAGGATATTTTAGGAAATACAAAAATACATATATAAATATATGCTATGTATTTGATAGAAAATACATGAAAAGTGGTCATAATGATATATTTCAAAATATAGACACTCTGGAGTGGCATGATTCTAAGCAAAAATTTTATAATAGCATATTTATAATATGATCACTTTATAATGGCATGTACCTAATTTTTCTATTTTTAAATGATATATTTTTAAAATATGATTAATAAGAAAATTATAGTAAAAATGTATTTAGTTCAATCAGATCGGGTAAAATCGTATACGACTATTTTTCTCTGTACTACATCTCACGAATAGTCAGAATTTAAAATTTTAAACCATAAGTTCACGTCCTAAAAAACCCACTCTAAGATTAGGAGGGCTCGTGGACCACACTACATGAATTTTTTGTCATTTTGGCCCCAATGGTATGGGAATGCTTCATTTGGTCCCTTTCCGCACGTATTGCTCGATCTGATTCCCTCGTGCGGCCGAGGAGCACACCATGGGAGGTGGCGCGGTCGCGAAGCACGCGAGGAAGGTGGCGCAGTTGAGCTACGCTAGGAGGAGGTGGCGTGGTAGGGCTGCGCATGAAGGCGGTCGTCGCTCTGCTCTGTTTCTGCAACAAGCGCGTCGAGAAAGCGCTGCGCATCGACGGTGTCCCGCTTGACGACGAACAAGTGCTCGAGCAGCTCAGCCACGGACGCGCGCCGCCCAGCCTTCTTCTCGAGGCACCGTTCCACGAAGTCCCGAAACTCCTCCAACGTCGTGGCCAGCGGCTCGGGTGCCTCACCAAAGCATACGGTGGAGCTGTCGACCGTGCCACCACCCTCGCGCAAGTCCAACTGTGCCATCTCCTCTCGCATGCTCCCTAACCATGCCACCTCCCCTCGGGCACTACTTGCTACACGAGGGGTCAGATCGGATGGACAATACGTGCGAGAGAGAGTCAAATGAGGTATTCTGGTGCCGCTGCGGCCAAAATGGCCAAAGATATACGCTGCACACAAGCGTGCGTATGGGGCTGGATGTCGGTGACTAGGGTGGGGACGGGAGAAGGTACGCGATTGTTCATGGACAGAGTATTGTGGAGTGGCACGTGGATTCATCTGGGAGTTCGTGTTGCACGCGACGGCGGAAGAAACGACGAAGTAAACAAGATCAATCGCAGAGAGACACAAGATTTAACGTGGAAAACCCTCCCAATGCGAGAGGGGAAAAAACCACGGACGCCAGCCAGCAATAATCTTCACTATATCGGGGTGAGGTTACAACGCCGGGGATTTACAACTCTGATGCAGTATCCCAAACGGCGGCTTACAGGATATATATAACAAGGAAACCCTAATTTGACTACGATCCATACCGCGGGGAAACCGCCCCACTCCCAAAGCGCCTCGGGTGCACGGGCCTTGCGCAATGGACCGGCCGAGGACTCGCCCGCTCCGCCCTAAGCCTCAATGACGGGCCTCCGCTACGCTCCGTCCAGAAGCTGGCCTATATAATTTGGATCACAAATCAACAGTTCGATGCCCACGCTTAACTCAGCGATTAAACTCATGAAGGCTCCCAGTAGTACTCGGGCGTTTGCCACAAAATTCATACATGGCTGTTAGTGTTAGGCCATGAAGTCCAATAAAACGAAATCAAACTAGACAGACATATGACGAATCCAGGGTTTGTTTGGGACATAAAAATTGAGAAAACACATAATAGAGAAAATATGGGAAATGCACAGAAATGTCGTTACAAAATTCCTCTTGAAAAAAGAGAAATGATGTGACAACACATAGAAACAGAGAACAACATTGGATAATGTGTTTGGATCAAAGGAAAAAAACACATAAAAGGACGAGTCAAAACTCAGTACACAAAAAACACATGAAGCTTATTGCGTATACATATCAGAAACAGATTCCTGAAAATTTTATCAACATTGGCCAATTCATTCTAAATATTGTTGCAGTTATTTGAAAATATTTCATTTCAAACAAATCGCAGTATAAAATTTTATACCCAACATTTGCATACAACCACCATGACATTACCAACTTGTTCCCAGACGATGAGTCAAGCTTAGTCCAATGGTTCAACTAAAAGCCACATATAGCACTGTTTTCCACCGTAATTGCAAAAGTAGTTGTATACTGAGCGTATTGGTAAAAATGACATTTTTGCCATTCGACGGACGGGCAGCAGCGCGGTGGGGTCAACGTGTGGCCCCTGCCGTCCCGTGGGCGGATGGCAGGCCGGCTAATTAGCTGGCCTAATTACCTGTCATTTTTTTAATTTTACGTAAAATTTGTGTAAATTTTTAAATATAGCAAATGGGTTCAAACAATTACAAAAATTTATGCGCAGCCTTCGGACACAACGTAGTTAACTGTGTAATTGTTTCATAAATTTATCTACTATGAATGTTACTCAAAAAATTATATAATTTTGATATTCATAGGAGCTATTACATATAGCAAACGAGCTCCAAAAATTACAAAATTTTATGTAAAACTCCTGACACACTCATAGTAATTGTATAAAGTTTTTAAAAATTTTATGTGTTTCAAATTTGCCACGTTAATTCATAATAATTTAATCATTAAATTAGCAATGCTTATGCATCTACCTTTTCTTTCCCGTTGCCTCATTTGGACATTTGTCACTCTATGCTTGTTGTCCCCCCTCAGACGCTCCCTTGTTTGCACTAATGTCACTACATTGGTGCCGTCCCCCCTCGTCGGCTCCCTCAATTAGACAATCATCAGTGTTACCATGTCGTCTCCTCGTCGGTTTTCTCTCGCACATTTGTCAAAGTTACGATGTCGTCCCCCTCGCTTGCTCCCTCGTCTACACAATTGTCAGTGTTACCATGCTGTCACCCCTCACCCAAGTGAGGTGTATCGACAAAAAGTCCTTAATTTGCGGGGTGAGCACACCGAGTTCCCTTCATGCTCGTGCTTAACGGAAAACAAGGGCATGCACGGGGAGGCAAAAGTGACGAGATAGTAGTGGTTCATATGAGTGAGCTATATTGCATCCTGTACGATGCATTTTTATACTATTATATATATTTATACAAATATTCATAATATATAAAATTCTCAAAAAAATACAGGTCTGCAAAAGATGCAATCGCGTATCGCTAATTTCGTAATTAAATTAACATGGTAAATTCAAAGCACATAAAATTTTTAAAATATTTATACAAGTAATACAAGTGTGTCGGGAGTTTCACATAAAATGTTGTAATTTTTAGAGTTCGTTTGCTATATGTAACAGCTCCTACGAATATCAAAATTATATGAATGTTTGAGCAATATTCATAGTAGATAAAATTATACAAAAATTACACGATCAACTACGTTATGTTCGAAGGCTGCACTTAAATTTTTGTAATTTTTTAAGCTTATTTGCTATATTAAAAATATATATAAATTTTACATAAAATAAAAAAAGACAGTGAGTAGACCGGTCTAATCGTAGCTGGGCGACAGCCATTTGCCATTTCGGTGGTGGGGCGATAGGCGGCCTGCCATCCGCCCGAGGGACGATAGGGGCCACGTGTCGCCCCTGCGTCGCTGCCGCTCGGCCACTGGGCGATGAAAGCACTATTTTTGTTAATACCATTTTTATACAATTATTTTTGTAATTACGGTTACAAATAGTATCAAATATGACTTTTAGTTCAATGGTTCCAAACACATCCATATCTAGCCGCACAATCCTGCAGGAGCCAGATGCAACGGCGGTAAACAAACAACCAAAAATACATGCGCCAGCATGCTGTCGCTTGGCTCGCGCCACCACTACCCCCGCATGCAGAGCCCACCCATGCATGCAACGCCACGACCCCCCAACAAAGCTACCGTCTCCACCGTCTTTGTCTCGTCGGCACCCTCCCCTTCCTGAGCTTCCTCACCGCCTATATAGCTTCACCGCAGCATGTAAGACACCGTCCACACGGAAACCAAATCGTAACCATACGAGCTCGAAGCCCAACGCACCATGGCCCGCGCTCTCGCCCTCGCTGCCGTCCTCCTCGTCGTGTCCGCAGTCGTGGCGCTTGCCGCAGAGGCGCAAGCCCCGGCCGCCTCCCCGAAGCCGTCCGCCTCTGGTTCGCCGGCAGCTCCGTCGAAGGCTCCCACCACAGCCCCCGAGAAGTCCGAGAAGGCTCCCACGGCGTCGCCCGAGAAGTCCGCGGCGACGCCCAAGGCTGCACCCGCCAAGGCCCCGGCCGCCAAGTCGGAGACACCCACCCAGGCGCCCGCCTCGGGGTCAAGCACCGAGTCGCCCAACGCAAGCGCCACGCCGGTGAAGGCCCCGGCTAGCGCCCCCAAGGGTTCTTCGTCGAGCCCTTCCACATCCCCGTCGGAAGCCGCCCCATCGCCGGACAGCGGCGACATCGAGGAAGAACCAAGCGAGCCATCCGCCGAGGTCCCGTCATCGGCCGAGGTCGCTGGCCCAGCAACTGACAGCCCGCCCGAGCCGACCACCACCTCGGACTCGCCAGCGGAGTCGCCAGGCCCCGCCGCAGCTGATGAGAGCGGCAGCGCGGGCATGAGCTCCGGCGTTGCTGCAGCCGTCGTGGCGGCCGCTGCCGCCTCCGCCGTGCTTTCTTTTTAGACGGTGGTGGTGTTTAGATGGTAAATGTACTAAGTATATTACATAGAGGAATTTTGTTGGGAATTTGTACTCGTGGTCGGTGATTCTTGAGGAGCCGGCGATTTATTAGGCCGTTGCTTAATCTCCTAAAAAATTAGGCCGTTTCTTTGGGTTATGGTTAATTTGTCCCCTTTTCAGTGGATTTTTGGTCGTCTGTAATTTGAACGTCAATGAGTTATACACAGTTGTGTTTCTTTGCATCTTTGTTACCAATTTTTGGATTTAGCCAGCGCTACTTTAGCATTATACTATGGTGAAAGTATCAGTTTAGAAAGGCTTGGTATGGAGTTTGCATATGCACATCTTAATTCTTAAAATAACATCGACAAATTGGCAACAAACGAGATATATTTAGGTAATTAATAATAATCACCTTGTGAGACTAATGTTTTTATTGAGTTAAATGGATAGATTATGTTCTATGGTGATAGATGACTTGAAATGAGCTCATGTGGTGATAATCATTAAGTCATGTATTGATGTTTAAAGTCAAGAATCCAGACGTAAAGTGAAGATGTTCGTCATCAATCTTTAATAGGATGTACAAGGCAAAGTTATAACTACCATAGGCTAAGAATGAATTTCTTGATCATTTTGCTAGTCGAAAGACCGAATTGCTAGTGTAAGTTGTTGTACTATTAAGAGTGATCTTGACTACCTGCTTTAGTGTGTCATATGTTGATAGCTTATTTTGTGTGCTCTAGCTCTCTGTGGCATGGTTATAGTGTTTGCGAATATATTTTACAAATAGTTGAGAATCATACGTAATCTTTGTCGCATGTGACTTATGTTTGCGAATATATTTTGCAAATAGCTTAATCCATGTCCCCGATCCTTATGACATGATTCCAAAAGTTGGCGAATATATTTTGCAATTTATTGGGGATCATGTCCTATCTTTTGTTTTGCATGATACTAAAATTTACGAATGTGTTTTGCGAATTATTGACAGCATGCAAATCTGGCAGAGGTGTTTTCACCTCTTGGGTGGTTTGACTGCAAGTTGGTCGACGGCCTAATCGGTCCTCTCACAGCAGTCTGACCGGCCATGTGTTGGCGATCTGACCAGTGGAGTGGTCCGATCGAGATGTGTAGCCGATACCTTTTTTCAGATAGTATGTTTGGGGCATCTATGAGGTTTTAGCCGAGCGGTCTGACCGGTTCCTATGTAGGCGGTTCGACTGGCCTGGTCTATAATGACTAGTTTTTAGCCGCTGCAGTAGGGGTTGGTCTGATTGGCCATATGTTGACAGTCAGATCGATTCAGACAGATTTTTCTGGAAATAGAGTCCAACGGCTAGTTTCTTGGAATAGAGTATACATACTCCTTTGTGGTCGGTTGGGAAAAGGTCTTGATGCTCTATTATTCTTTCTTGAGCTAAGAGCAAACCCTCTCACCTCTTATGTACATGTATTGCACTTAGTGAGCTTGAAGAGGAAAATCGTTGTGTATGTGTTGCGTTTATCATATCCATTGAGTTTTGGCACTTGATTCATTTAAGTGAGTTTCTCCTACTTATTACTCTTAAAGATAGCCGACTCGTAAATGATTTGAGGTGTGAGAATGCATAATCTCTCCAAAGAAGGTTGTGTCCGAAGCAGGCAGGGCCCCGGGTCCGGTACGTCCGGTTCCTTCTAGATAATCCATGGCAGTGTCAGCTATTGATTCTCCACCTTACTCTGCAGGTTTGCATGTTAGTACCATTTTCATTCATTTATTGCGGAAATTAACCAAGCTTAGAGTTTTGTTAGTGTAGCATTCGTTCTGTGGATTGAGCACCGGTGAAGATTTTCATTTTTCATGCGATTTCCCTATGTTCTCTGTTATTCCTCCAAGACCAATGGCAGAACGAGATACTCCAAGTGAACAAATGTGCAAAACTGTTATCCATTCGATTGCATACATCAATTGTTTTAGTTTTGTGCATCAAAATTAAGGAGCTCAAGAAATAACTATTTCCTTCGGTCACAAAAAAATACCGTTTTAGAAATCTACATAGTTCCTAAAATACAACTTTGATCACTTATATTATAATATATTTATAAAACATTAATAAAATTATAAAAATACTTTTTGTAGTAAATCTACAAATATTATTTTACTATATAAATATTTAAAAAATACTGATAGTCAAAGTTTATAATATTTTACTATATATAGCTTAAAATGATTTCTTTTGTAACTGGAGGGAGTAGTTGGTACATAATGAATTCTCTCTCACATTTCCATTCAGCATGCAAAACTTATTTGCAAACGCTCAACGCCATTTATTTAGCAATCGGAGGAAATGTATGATAAGTATTTGGTCCTGATCGTTTCGACTTTAGCTTCTAGTTTCAGCTTTTTTTTCACTATTCACTACACTATCCACTAACTCAGCTACAGTGAAATTTCAGCCAACTACAGTGAAATTTCAGCTAAAAGTTAGAAATCATCGCTAAAACGATCACCACCTTTGTATCATGGCCATTCTACTCTTAGCATAGAATCTTCCATGCAATTGCATAGGTCTTTAGTTAACGTCTAATCAGAAAAGACATGTTCAATCACAAAATCAATTAAAAATGGAAAGTCACTTGCTAAGCAACCACCTCAAGTTTTAAAATAAATCAAAAACACATTGATGGCCGCCCGTTACTCCAAACACCATGACATCCAAAATGTCAAAATAAAATAAGGACACAAGAACAGGACAACAAATTGTCCTCAGAATATTGAGGGAAAGGACAATAAAACCTGGATAAAAAAAGAATAAGCAGCCACCAAATCACAAAATTTTAACCTGACAAAATCAAACAAAAGTGAAATGGCAATCCTTGATATTAGCACTCAACCCCAAGGGCACCTCGCTTACAAAGCCAGCTCACCACACACACACATCACTAATGCTCGCACTCCCCACACTCCCACGCGCGCGCACTTCCCCACTCGCCACAATGCGCCGCCTCCCCCTCGCCGCCGCCCTCCTCGTCTTCCTCCCCCTCGCCGCCTCCGCCGCCGGAGGTAAGTCGGTGGCGAAGGCGCCCGCTGCACCGCCAGCCCCGCCGAACATCACGGCTGCTATGGCGAAAGGCGGCTGCAAGACGTTCGCTGCCCTGGTCGCGGCCTCGCCGGACGCGTACTCCACGTTCCAGTCGGCCGTGGACGGCGGCGTGACGGCGTTCTGCCCCACCGACGACGCCGTAAAGTCGTTCATGCCCAGGTACAAGAACCTCACCGCCGACGGCAAGGCGTCGCTGCTGCTGTTCCACGCCGTGCCCGTCTACTTCTCGCTGCGGAGCCTCAAGTCCAACAACGGCGTCATGAACACCCTCGCCACCGATGGCTCGACCAAGAACTACAACTTCACGGTGCAGAACGAGGGCGACCAGGTGACCACCAAGACGGACGCCTCCGATGGCGCCGCTCGGATCAAGTCCACGGTGTACGACAAGGACCCCATCGCCATCTACGCCCTGGACACGGTGCTTGAGCCGGTGGAGCTCTTCGAGCCCGTGGAGGCGCCGGCGCCGGCTCCCGCCCCGGTCGCGGACGCGCCCAAGTCCTCCAAGAGGGCGCGCCACCGGCACGTGGCGCACGCGCCCGGGCCGGCCGGCGACGACGCCCCGCCCGCTGACCAGAGGAAGGACTCCAAGAAGAACGCGGCGGGCGGCGCCCCGTGTCTGCGGTGGCTCGCCGCCCTGCACGTCGCCTTGGCCGTGGCCGCCGCCTTGGCTTAAGGGCTTCCTTTTTCGAGGTGGATCTGTAGGGGAGGTGGTGGCGTGTCGGTTGGCGGTGTCAGTGCGTTTGCTTGTGCGGTGAGATTTGTGTTTCTTGGATGGAATTGGCATAAATTATTTTTTCTTCTTCGTTCTTTCTTACTCCACTGATGTTGTTACTTGCTAGTATCAAAAATCGATGTGGTATCAAATATATTTTGGATCTAAACCAGAAAACTGAAAATAGAAATGGTGATGAGCATTTCACAGTTACTGGCTGTCATAATAATTTTAGAATGATTGCATAGACCTCTATCTATATGGGAACTATCAATATAGATTCTCTTCATTTTAACTTCAGTTTCTGATTTTTAATTTATTATTCTTTAATATTGCCCTTTTCTAGCTTTTTATTTTTTTGTCTTTTTGTGTTTTTTTGCATTGTCTCTAATGAGATACATGTTTTTTCTATTTTAAAATTTAATTATGTTAAACAAGTTACTAGTTACTATAGCGTAAAATAAGTTAGATATAGTAAAAAAATCAAAAAAAAAAGTCCAACTGAGCTGAAATGTTGATGATGTTCACCTAAACTTGCACACAATTTAATGGGTTTGTTGAGGTGAGCTTGATGCAGGCAGCAGCTGCAGCGCCCAAGAAACATGGCGTGAAAAAGGTGAACGGGTGCGTGAATTTAATAAATGCGAATTACGAAGTGAGCCTTGCGGCTCTAGGGGCGCATATACCAAGGGGTGATTAGAATAACGATGATTTTTAATTTTTATTGAAAAAATATTGTAGTTGGCTGAAAAAACATCGTAACTGAGTTGGTTTATTGAGTATAATCTTTACTACTTTAAAAGAAGGAGTTGGTGGTTGATGAGTCCTCTCCTATATATCTTCTCAGCCATTTGATCTGAACAATAAAATCTTAACCGCCCCTTTCCTCTCCCCCCCTCTCTCTCTCCCTCCCTCTCTCTCTCGTGATCTAACTGTTAAAGTTTTTCCGTTGCAACGCACGGGCACATGACTAGTTAAATATAAAAACATATTTAAAAAATACCGAAAAAAAGGTATAAGTAATTTTTTTAAAAAAATGAAAAACCGAAAATTTTTTTACTGCAACAAGTACTGTAGCTACAGTACCTGCTACAGTGAAATTTCCGCCCACCACCAGCGACAAAAAGCCGTTCTGAGCGGGGCGTAAAGGTGGTCATTTAGCTAGCTTTTAGCTTAAGTTTATAATTAAAATTATTTAGTAGTGGCTATTAATTTTTAACAAACATAAAAAATAGCAAAATTGAGAAAAAATAAAAATCCGTTATATCGTCACGGATAATGTAAAAGATAAAGGGAAAAACTAAAATAATGTAAAATTAAAGGTTAATATGTTTGAAGTGATTTTTAAATTAAATAAATTAAAAAATTATAAGTTAAAATCGTTTAGAACGGGACCACTCCAATTTAGTGCTGTCGGTGGGCGGCTGGTAAGCTTTGGTGCTCCATTTTGAGTGTTGCTCGTGCGTTCGAGTTACCGACCATAGAGTTATGAGGTAAATTTGCAATTCTCGTGGTTCTGCAACCATAATCTATGCAATGCATTGCTTGGGAATGATTGAATAGAACCGAAGGTCTTTCTTACGCAATCAAAGGGAGTACAAATTTTGCACAGTTCTCCACTCGCATCTCGTTCTGCCATCGGACTTCGAGGACTAAGGGGATCGTTTTAGCGATGGCTTCTGGTTTTTAGTTGAAATTTTACTGTAACTGATTTTTTAACTGTAGTTGATTTAATTTTTTAGGCATAATTAAATTTTAAAAAATGTAAAAATAGAAAAAATATGTTAACCCATCACGGATAATACAAAGGAACACGGGAAAAAAAGAAAAATGTAAAAAAGCCCAAAAAAACTAAAAAAATTCAGAAAGAGACGAATTACTGAATAGTGAAAAAAAACTGAAGTTAGAAGCTGAAGCTGAAAAAAAGCTAAAATGAGCGAGGCCTAACAGAACAACACGGTGAAATCGCATCAAATTGCACCAGTTTCCACCCACGCGATGAACATTGCTGCACGCTGCGCTACTGTAGGAGTCGAATGTAACAGCGCATTTTTAGTTTTTTACCGCCATTCTTAGCAGGGGTTTTGAAACGACCCGCACAATTACCAGGGGGTAATTATGCTAGTCAACGGATTATTATTCGTTTTAGCCGATAGAACATCGCGTTAACGAATAATAAACCCATCAGAGTGTTGCAACGGAACAATAATTAAAGACAAAACGATATTACAAAAATATCGCCACGTAGGGCTAAAATTCATTACAGAGCCGCAAGGACTCGAATATTACAATAATGAGGAAACCTAGGAGTAATTCCGATCGTCGCCTCCATCTCTTATTCTTCGTAATATGAGTCTGTAGTATTCCACCTGGTTAATACTTAAATCTATTTATGTAGTCTTACCAGATTCTACCAATCCTCCAGTTCATCATGCATCTAGGGAAAGGAAATAATAGCAAGGGTGAGTACAAAAGTACTCAGCAAGCTTTATCATTAGAAACATGCACTAAATGCTCTTCCACATTTCCAGGACTATACATTTATATTCCCAATCTCTTATTCATTCTCAATCTTTTCTCAATCTCAATCCTCTTCTCCGAATTATAGAAAATATGTTTTGTTGTTAAGTTTGGAAAGAAATCCATATTATTAATTTAGAAAGCTACTGAACATTCATATGAACGGCAAAAACCCCCATAAGTTTCCGTGATCTCCTTTCCCGGAGACAAGCATGAATTCATGATTTGTATAGCATTGCGCAAGCTTGTATCACTTTACCCATCATCATTCGATCCCTCATCGCCCATGGGTTTCCACATTTCCTAAGATGTGGCGCCGGATCGAATCTGTAACTTTGTATCTATCTCAAGATATTATATCTCCACCCGGTTATTCACAATCGGTAGTCTGTGCGAATTATTACTATCACCAGACTCCCCAAAAGTGACATAACCGTTGGTTGGGAAGGTTTCCGACCTTCACCCAACACTCCATCGCGTAATATATCGCCCCGCGACTTCACGATACCGATCGGCCTCGGGCGATGGCGGTATGGATCCCCAGTCCCGAGAACACCACCACTGGGTTCACCTCCTAATTTATTACTTACCCACGTGGAGAATATAATAACCTTGACAGTACTATTAATTCTGTCCATCCATTCATGGACGAGATGTTGGCTGACACGAGGTAATACGGTCCGTTCATATAGATGAAGTTTGTAGTTACTTATATTATATCTTATGCAGAGGTCCCACAACACGCCCTTCGGTCCCCTACCAAGGCAACCTCGCCCACTCTTTTATTAATCTATACTACCGATTGCTCTGTCAGTCGTCGATTCTCCTTTCTTTTCCTTCTCAATTTCCTTTCGATTTAAATATTTGTCATTTGCATGCATGGTGATAATAATTTAATAAGAAAATATTTTATTTTACTGTAAATACTCTAATCATATGCTCAAAAGAGAAGCTTGCCTGGATTTTAACCACATATTTGGATTCAAGTAGGATCAGGTGGAGTCCTTCCCATGACTCGGATATTTGCCTGCAATTAAATACATCGGCTACGATTTAATTTACGAAAATATAATAAGGTTCGAGATGTTAAGGTGTTTGTGCGCCTAGGGTGAGGCTTCGCTCAACTCAACTCTGATCGTATTAATCAAGATTAGTTTCTATACAATATTCGTTGTTTGACACTATCGTACTAGCGTCGGAGGATACAATCTATTTAGGATGTATGTCTAGCATATTGCTGATTTTCTGCAATTTATCGATTAAACGTAACTAAGGAAGTGCATGTACAACTATGGCGATGAATGTTAATCCTAGCCGATTTTACGTATGCAATGATGTCTATTCAGTTCTCCTAGATGCATATGCATTTACCTTCCTCTTAAACACCTTTTTAAGTCTCTGGTTTATTCTGACATATTCTTCTTTTTAGATACAGTTGCTTTTCTCGCAATTAGAATGCATATTACGAGTTAGGCCACACATAGAAGGAATCATATTTTAATTAAATAAGTAACTAAATTATGCTATGCCGTCTCTAAGTGATCGTCTCTCTAAGTGATCGTCGAATTGTATTTTAGCTGGTTGTGGATTCTTACAACCTAAATGCTATTGGAATCGTCGCATACAAGTTTAACCAACGCGCGCGATTTTAGTCATCGCGCTCTATTTTAAATCGATGTGTGCTAGTACAATCGCCACTAATAGTTTTAACTCTTCTAATGGCCATTAATTTATGTTAATTATTAAGGATACTTATTAGTGGCCTTCTACAGTGTATGAGCGACTAATAAGAAGAATTAGTTGGACATTTGAAACGCGCACTAGGTCGACTTAAATGATAATTGGACAACTTAATTCGTACTCATACTAGTTTTGTCTATGGATAACCCTTAATTTATGTTTAGTATTCAAGAACATTTACCATGGTGTTAGGTAAATTTACTACCACTAACCAAGTTAATTAGGTATTTAATTACAACACCGAATGGTTTAATTGGCAATGCATTAATTTAAATTGATATGCGTTAGGTTTTAATTTACTGCTGACATTTAACTTATGCGAGTTATTATAAAGAGATGTTATTGGTCTTTTACCATTTAATTAGGCTTAATCAAAATGTCTGGCTATTTAAGCCTGCATCAAATGGTTTAGATAATAGTATATGAATTTAATTAGTACCCGTACAAGTTTAGTCGGTGTGTACAATTTTAATTCATTTGACTGCGATTAATTAGTTCTAATCATCCAAAATAACTCTAAGTGGGTCTCTATAATTTAAATACAACTAACAAGATTATCTGAGTATTTAACTATATACTGAAGCGATCTAAGCAGCTTTATGATAATTTAAATTGTAAGCATACAAGTTATAGCCTACTGACGGGACTACATTGATTTCGAATAATCTTAATTATTTGTCAGTAGAGTTTTACATAATAATACCCTTAACAAGATTTAGCTAAGAATTTCGTGACGCAAAATGGTGGTTTAAATGGCCAGATATCCCTTTAATGGATAGGTATAGAGTTAATTATCTATAGATCGCATGAGGTTCCTTTTTAATCCACGCACATCCTGATAATACATCTCACGGCTTAATATGGCTAGCGAAGTTTCACCTGTTAATTTGCTATGTAATTTGAAATGTTGGGATCAATGATTCATGAATATAACCCCTTTTTTTTTCTACGCGTTAATTATTCTCTCCCTTTTTCTCTCCTATTTCTTCCCCTTTTCTTTTTATCCGGGCCGGCCCATGGGCCCTTGCCCTTTTCTTTTCTTCCGCCGAATCCGGCCCTCCTCCCCTTCCTCCTTTTTCTTTTTCTCCTTGCTTCTTCCTTTCCTCCCTCATTCTTTCACGCCGCCGCCCCTTTCCTCTTGCGCCGCCGCTCCTCACTGCCTCCTCCTTCCCTCCAGCGCCGCTGCTCTTCTCCCCCTTCTCTCTCTCCGCCGCCTCTCCCTCTCACCTCGCTCTCCCTCTCTTCCGCTCCTCCTCGCTCGCACCTGCTGCCGCCTCTCCCACTCACCTCTCTCCTGCGCCGCCGCCTCTTTCCCCCTTCTCCTTCTTCCTCACCGCCGGCTCCTCCTCTCTCTTGCTCTAGCGCCGCCACCTTCCCCTGCCCTTCGCCTGCTCCTCTCCTCTCGGCCTCGCCGGCGCCTCTTTCCCCTTCTCCTTCTTCCTCACATGGCTCCTCTCCCCTCTTGCGCCGCTCGGCCGCCGGATCCGTGGCCCACGGCCGGATCCGCCCTTCAGCCCGGTTGCTCTTCTCTATCAACCCCCTTCACTAATTTATTCCTTATGCTCTAGATCTGTTTTAGTTGCTTTCGATTTATGCATTGATGCGTTGCTTCCTCGGTGATCAGGAGGATGGTGGTGGTAGCGTGCAACGCGGTTAGCTACTGGCGGGCTCGAGGTCCTCCGCGCGCGGGAGCACGGGGGTGGTTGTCGGGCGCGGCGTGCTTACGCGTGACGCACGTCGTACTCCACTACGGTTTTAGTTTGGTATACTCCTTTCTCATCTACTCCTTCCCCCTCTCTATTGCTCTGTGGTGCTATGTGATGCTACTATTATGGTTGGATGATCCTATGTTCTATGATGGTGATGCTATGGTTATTGTTGGATGTGTCATCTAGCTGGTTGAATGGTGGTGTCCTAATATGTTGCTATGTTGCATGTGTGGTGCTGAATAATGAAAGTATGGGTGAATTGGGGCATTCTTTACCTTGATTGGTTGGTTGTCGGTTGATTTTGGGAGTGGTTGGGTGTGTGCTCTTGTGGTTGCCTTCCTGGTCGGCCGTGCAAGTTTGTTAGCAGGGGGTGGCCTTCTCCTCCTCCGGCTTGCCATCCTGCTGCCCGGCTTCTTGCCCTCGGCTGGCTGGCCCTGCTTCTCCTGATGCTGGCTTGTTCATCTTGAGCTGAGGGCTCGTCTTCTGACCTTGCTTCGCTTGCTGTGGCCGGATGGGTTAGCAATGGGGAATGGTTTTCAGCTGGTGCCTTGGGCTGGTGGTTTGCTTGCGTTGATGATCAATTGAGACTTTGCCTCCTGTGCCTTGCGGCCGGTCTTAAGCTTGCTTTGTGCTCTCCGGTGCCTTCCGAGTGTATGCCGTGGCTTTCTTTGTCTTTGTGGAAATGGAATGAGATATTTGTTGGGCTGGTTTGCGAATAGTCCTTGGAAAAATTTTATTCGAGTTTGTTTTATTCTTGATGATGATATAATGGTCGTGAGAGGTGCCGGCCAGGCCGGACGATCTGGGAACCTCGGTGAACGAACCGCCTGCTGAATCTAAATACTAGGGCTCGGCGGCAATCCTTTCTTTTAATTATTTTCTTTTGTTCGGTCTTTTGGTATTTTTAATTGATTCGTCTCGTAATTAGAACTATGGTTGTTTTAGAAATCGATTATTGAAGTGTTGTATGCAATGATATGAATGTCATTTATATTTTCTATAGCTCTTGGTAATTGCAATTGTATGAAATGCATACGGTGTAATCTTATGTTTATCTTTCTTTGTAGTATTATAATGCAGACACAATTCGGTTTCGAAGTTGTAATATTTGTAATGAACTCAATGTAACTTGTGATTATCGTTTAATGGATGCAATTGGGAGTTGTAATTAAATAACTATTGTACTACAGACTGATAAGTATGTATCTTTTTATTAAGTTGAATGCTTCTATTTGTCGTGCAGTTGAATGCTCTCTCTCTAATCTATATTAATTGCTTCGATTCATGTCGATGAGATCGTAGAAGTAACACATTCGTGTAATGTTCGCCGATTGCAATCAAGTTTACACAAAAAGTTTAAATTCCCCCCGAATTTTAGATCATTAACTACATAATTAATCTCACTTAACCTAATAACATGCCAATTAAGGTTAATTAAAAACGTGGGGCGTTTCAGGTTTGCAAAGAACGTTTACTGCCGGAAGAATAGAAATCCAAGGCTCGACGTGTATGTGTGTATGCGGTGAAAGAAAATGGCATGCAGGACCACTAGGGAAGAGTATGGTCCTGGTTGGCGCTACTCCCAGATTCAACCCAACAACTCCCCGTGCAAGCAGCCATAGAGCTAGAAAATTTACAGTAAGAATACACACTTCGTACACATAATTTTATAGTCATTTATAGCGGTTCTATAATATCATAACTTCAGTATATAAGCTCGAAATTTTACCAAAAGTATAATACAAATTGGCAAATCTCCAAATCATAAATCTCTAAGGGGGTGCTTAATAAGCTATGGCTTATGGCTAAATTTTAATGTACCTGATTTATTTTGCACTGTAATTGATAGTAGCTTATTTGATATAATTAAATTTAAAAATAGAAAAAATAGGTTAACCTATCATGTATAATACAAACGAATGCGGGGAAAAACAGCAAGAAAATCTTTAAAAACCCAAAAAAACAAAATTTGAAAATAATAAAAAATAAGAAAGAAATAGAAAGTCAAACCCGGTGACGAATCAAAATCAAAGAACTGAGCCTGTTGTTTTTGGTTTCTAAAAGTAGCTTTTATGTTTTGCTACAGTATCTAACTTTTAAACGAAATATTTTTTTAAGACAAGATCTACAAGTTAATTATAGTACACATTAAAAGCCCAACATCTGTATAATCCAAAATCGTAAGCAATTATCTCTCTGTCCATAAACTTTATTACAAACAGATAAAATTCAAACATTTTAGCTAAAAATTAAAAGCTATAATCATATCAAACAGATCAGAGCCTATGGAGATGTGTGTCGGAGCGTGCGTGCCACACTGTGAACTGCTCCCGCGCAGGCACCACGCCCGCCGCTGCCTGCTCCTACTTCGCGTCGTCTCTGCTACCCTCCCGCACTGCTACTGTCGTGCGGTCGCGTGCTGCCCCACGCCGCACTGCTCCTGCTAGCTTCCATAAAAAATTTTGATTTTTGGATGTGCCAAGAGGTAATGGACACCCTGCTAGCTCCACCCCTGCGTGCAAGCAAGGAGAGTACTCTCTACCGTTTCACTATATACGTTCTCTTGGTAATAATCATTTCCACAATGTATGTTGGTTATAGTGAAATCGATAGAATTACTTGGTTCTGTAATGTAGAACAATGTACTAGTGTATAGTACCGTATCAGATTTTAACCCGAAAGCACCGATTTCCTGATTCGAACGGCTGGGACATAGCCAACTGCATAATGACATGAAGGGGTGCATTAACAACGATACGCTCCCGGCCGTGCGCGAGAGGCCGTTCCCAAGCCGAACAGGAACGCCCGTTCCGTCCGGGCCCGTGCGTCCGAGAAAGCCACGAGCCCACGACTGAATCCGACGTGAAATTCCGCCCACACGCGTCGAAAAGGCTGGGCAGCGAGTGCAGATCCCCGCTCCGCGCCCGCCGCTCGGCAGCCAGACACCACCACACGAGGGACAGACGTGCTAAGAAATAGTTGAGAATCAGATGAATGATAATGCAATTTACATAATCAATTATTAAAAATATAATAGATTAATCATCAGAAGATATAATTAAGAGAGAATACTAAAACATAGTCTTTATTAATTTTATATCTATTTTTATAGTACATAGAGTTCTCTATTTATAGTCTAAACCCCTCAAAGGTAAATTCGGTATTTACCCACAACATAATCCTCTAGGTTTCATAATACTCCCTTAGGAATACCACGACATCTGCATGCCTCATTAAAAACCCTTTCCAAAAATCCAGTGGAAAAAGATGGAGAAAAGAGTATATTGTATCTGTTTCTCGTGTCGCTCTTGTTGTCTCATTAAAAACCTTCACGTGAGAAAACTTAGAAAAACTCAAAGAAAAAAGTACAACATTAGATCTTCAGACTATATAAGTCTTCAGTCTTAAATAAAAGCTATAGTTCAAGGATTTTACTCCCCCTAAACCTTGCAATTCTTTAAGTTGCCTCGTACCTGTGCCTCACACGCACTTCTACAAGGTAGAGACTTGGAGGGATTTTGTGAACATATCAATAAGATTATCACAAAATCTAGCCTTCAGTATCTTTATCTCTCCGTTCTTTTGAAGCTCGTGAGGATAAAACAAGTTATGAGTAATATGATTCGTGATATTATTTTTAACATAACCCATTTGCATTTGTACCACACAAGCTGCATTATCTTCATAAATAATGATGTGGTCATTAATGGTATTTATGCCACATGACTTCTTGATGTGGCTAATCATTTGCTTGAGCCAAACACATTTTTGTGATACTTCATATCACGATATGCGCATGACTCATAAAAACTTATTTCAAAATTTTAGTGGGAAAAAAGGAATATAAAAAGAGTACATGACACGTTAAATTGTTATGCATTTGTTGCTTCATTAAAACCCTTCAAGTAATAAACCCGATGGAAAAAATTCACTAAGGAAAAAATGCAACGCTTATCTTCAAGATTTATAAACTATCTTCGGGATTTATTACGATTTTCAAGATCTTTATCGTATTCATCGATTGGACTTATATCGATAGGTAATAAAACCTTCAAAGTAGTAATCGTTAAGTCAATACCTTCTAGGTTATACTAAACTTGAGATTTTCTGAACCTCATGTATAATTGTAAATGTTTAGCATATTCTCCTCTTAAGACAACTTTCGATGAAGTCTTATACTTCCAATGCCATTAATACATTTTAAGAAATGAATATAGACCAGTATATTGTGAGTATATCTATTGGATTACCACAATGTATAGTCTTCTAGACATTTATCTCACTATTCATCTAGATAAAAAGATGATAAAACAATTTAGAAACAATATACTTAACTTTCAAAAATACCACTTATTTATATGTGTAACACAAGCAAAATTTATCCTAATCAGAATATGGGGTAGTCAATTGCAATGCCATATTTCTTCATGATAGGTCTTAATATTAGCAAACATATCTGAGTAGTACTATACGACCAAAAGTCTGTTCTGCAGAACTAAAAGCATGATTATACCAACATAGAATCAATATAATCAATCTTAATTTGGTACTTAGGGATTAATAAATTTGCCATTAGCACCAATGTATATGATATCTTAGTAGTAATAAAAGATATTGCCACTCCGTCAGCTTCTGATAGGAGATACACTTAATACGCGCTTATGTGGCACACTTCTAGTTTTTTGTTTCCATATTCCATCTCCCCGGATCTTGGATGGCTTCTTATCCACTTCTAGGGATTACATAATCGTTGGTGTATTTTTGATCAACTGGTGAGTTAATTTCTCTTCAAGAAAATGTTCTCTCTTTTAGGAGATAGTTTCTCTACTAGAAGATATTCTTTCTTTGAGTAAGAGTTTATCTGGTATGAGTTCTATACACACACACAGACACACACAAGTTGTAATTACTTTCTTGTTCAAACAACGAGTTCTTCAAACAACGAGTCCTTCAACGAAACATTATTTTATTTATAACAGAAGAATATCGATCTCTATAAGGATCTTTGAACAATCGCTTTCACCACCTTATTATTTTATAATGATTGACCAAGTTTGAACTAATAGGTTCTAAGAATTTTCCCCTATGATTATAGTTTAGCATCAATTGCTTTCCTTCATTTTACCCGATATACACACTTCAAGTGCTCGGCTATGGACTTTGGTTCCGGGCTGATGTTTCGTATGAGAAACCTTAACAATTCTAAAGACAAACTAGTTGTCTTCTAATATTAACCAAATCTTCGTCATTTCTCAAACAAAAACTTATTGGTTGTTCCGTGTTTCCAAATATTGTAATATGCACATGTTTTGTTACTAGAGTTTTGTAACATCCTGTTTTTCTGTTATTTGTAAAGCCAGAAATTTAAAAATAAATTTTCTGGGATTTTCTGAAATTAATTCAAACTTAAAATGAATTTTTAGAATTTTTAATATTTTAATATGATTAAAATAAACATTAACATAAGTTAAAAATATTTTATTTGGATTCTTCAAGTCTCAAGGAATTTTCTGATATTTGTGGTGAATTTTTGGATTTATTTGCTATTTTATAGAGCGCCTAGCAATTTATTTGAATTTATGGAAATAAAAGAAAATGGGAAAAAGCCTCAGTCGTCCGATCCTCCCCCGCGCCACGCGTTAGCATCGCGTCGCCCTAGCCCGCCGCTCAGCCGCCCCCGCCTACCTCGCCTCCGCGCCGTCCGATCGCCGCGCCCGCCGCGCGTCGCCTCCCGCATTTGCCGTACCCTTTCATGCGCTTCCGCGCCCGACGGCCGCGCCACGCGTCGCGCATCTGCTGCGCCGCGCCCGCGCCTGCTCCCGCAAACCCTAACCCTAATCTCGCTGCCCGCGCACCCGCATCCACGCCGTTGGTCAAGCCACGTGGCGGCACCAGCAGAACCCCGCCCTCGCCCGCTCGATGCCGTTGGATGCGTCCACGCGTCGCGATCCTGGCCATCCGAACCCCGCCCGTCTCGCGCCCGCGCCGTCCCCGATCTAGACGCCTTGGTTCACGTGATAAAACCCGCTGACGCTCCTCGGTTCGCGTGCCCATCGTCCGAACTCGCCGCCGGCGCCGCTCCTCGCGGGTGCCACGTCAGCTGGGTGACACGTGGCAGCACCAGCAGCTGCCACATCAGCCCTAGCCACCGTGTCAGCACCGCCGCCCCCCGCGTGTACTATTGCGTGCACCGAGTCCACCGTGGGTTTGGTCTACCGTGAACCAGGTTCACATCACAGTGCGATTTCCGAATTTCCCGAATTATCTCTAGGGTTAATTTTTCGAGAGCCCGTTCTCCTGCGTCCTAGCTCCGATTGACCCCGTTCTTTTTTCTAAATTCATCTAAAATCGAGCTCTAGCTGTTGGTTCTAGTTTTGTGAATTTTGAAGTTCATTTTCTTATCATTTTATGTGTTTTGTTTGTTTCGATCACTTTCTCTCTCGTTATATTCGGATTCCGGAGGAGCAGGTTCTACGCCCGAAGACCAGGAGTAGCTCACTGAGCATAACCAAGACAAGTCGTGTTCTTTGATCATGTTGAACCTAGATTTTTAATCTATTATTTAATTATTTTGTTTTACGTTATGTTGCATCGCTACTTTTATTCAAATTTTGCAACTTGTAGTTATTGTCCTATGCTGGTTATCCCTCCTTGATATTTTGGAATACCATGATACCCTTGTCACATTAGGTTGGGAAACATACTAGTGATGCTAGATTATTTATCACATGGGTTGTTACGATTAGATGCTTAGTCCTGCTTTATTTACGACTGGATTCATCATCACCTGTAAATCATTAATTTGACGTAATGGCATATGGAACTATGGTTGGTGCCACGTTAATTAAAAATTGTGTCATAACATTGGTGTGTCATTGGCTGGGTGTACAAACTTGGTTTTGCACTCGGGCGAGTGATCGTGCAGTAAAGAGGGAAGTGCAGGTGCACTTCGGGGGATGTGGTAGCCTCGCCCGGGTAATGCTAAGGAGTTAACTTTATGCGCCGTTGATCTGAGCTTAATCGTGCAAACCATATGTCTAGTATAGGTTGGACCTGGCTGATTAATTTGTAATATTTCAATTCAATTCTGCCAATGTGATGGACATGGTTGCTGATTTTCATGTGACGCACGGGGGGGGGGGGGTGTGATGTGAAACCATAGCGGGCAGGATTGGGTTGAGGTATAGCATTGTAAAGGCCTTGTTGTGATTTCCTGAGATCGAGGCTAATCACATCGTGTGGGTACAGTTGTGCAACCTCTGCAGAGTGTAAAACTATTCGAATAGCCGTGTCCTTGGTCATGGACAATGCTCGGTGATTTCACACGAGGGGTAATGCTATCTTTTAAACTTGGTGGTTTATGTTGGAGGTGGACAGGTAGTTCACTGTTGGTTAGCTTGTGAATAGGTGTTCACAAGTGGGTTATGGTTAATTCCTTTGATTAATTATCATTACTGTTTTCATTTAAATTCCGCTTTCAATTTATTATTCATATTGACCATGAAATGTCTTTTATGCAAATTAACATTTCAGCCTTTCTTTGGTAAGCCTTGCATATTATATTGCATTCATTTATTACAAATGACTTGCTGTGTACCAATGTACTCACGGTTTTACGCCTATGTTGCTCAGTTGAGGGCGAGGAGTATTATCAGCAGGAGGTTCCAGAAGGAGAGTACTACGACGACTTCACGGATTAGGCTTCGTTCTCCACTCGATAGCTTGTGGGCTTGTCGATTGGCTGCTACGCATTATTTTAGTTTTCCGCTGCTATTTTGTTAAGCCCTTCCGGCTAGAGATATTGTAAGCTTGACCATAAGGTCGTAACTTTGAGATTTTATCGATATTCGTGTTTTACTTTATTATTATCATATGTATGACTGTGAATACATCTATGTTTCATGTTTGATTGTGTGCACTAGCGTGATCCTGGACTAGTGCGGATTACACAGAGAGTCCGAATTTGCATATTCGGGTCTCGACAAGTTTTCATATTCATGATGAGCCTCTTCATGAGGTATTTCACCTTCAGGGTGAGTTTTCTTCTAGAGTATTTAAATAGTGTTTAATGATTATTTTGACTAGTGTCACTGGACCTTTGATCCACAGGCTTCTTTGTAGATTTTAGATCACTAACCAATAAGTCAACTTTGCAAAGATGAATATACTATTCAACATTGGTATTCCAAACTTAGAGATGTATTTACTTTTAGTAAATACTATATAACTCATCCAATCAATGGGAAAAGAAATATGGCAGTCTCCCTGCTTCTAGCGTACAAGAGTATCAACTAAAGTTAAATTTTGCTTGGTTTGTGTGTAAACCTTATATTAAAAATCTTTCTCTAGGAAGATATCACGGTATTCAAAGATTTTGGGAATTTTCTCTCTTTGATACCGAGATTTGATCATACTTAATAGCATATTTCAAAATCCCTTTAGTATGGACACATGATATATGTGATTTTAGATCTAATTTGATCCTAGCTACAGGTGGTGGCTGAAATGGTTTATGCTATGGTGGTGATATTATATAGAAAATATTTAGTTCTTGTAATACACACTAATTTTTGATTGGGTTTTTCTTAATGTAGTGAGTTAGACGTTTATTAATGTAGTGTTATGAAAACTACACATCTCTACTAGTAGTAGATTATACTAAACATCCGGTGGATTCTTAATCTACTAGAGCAAAAATATTCTAACTTCTTATATATTGCATAATATTATGATCCAATTACACATACTAAGTTTTAAAGTTTGGATCACTCAAATTTTAAGTTTTATGCTAATGAAACATGTTTTGATCTGGTCAAGAGCATTATGTTTTGATAGCATAATATCTATAGGATGCTCTCAAGAGTATAAATATAATACTACCACATAAAACATGACAATCGATTAATATGCATGGAATATAATTCTAGTTTAACCACACAGATGGAACAATTATTTATTAGGAATATATATGATTAATTGGGAGGTAATTTATATGTCTATTATAATTTATGATGTCAAAATAAATATGACATATTTAGATCATTTGGGATTATTAAAATCAATAGGTCATCTAGTATTTTAAAAGTTATATTTTCTTCAGACAAATGACTATAACTTTCAATGGCATTACAGTTGTAGATTGCATTTGCCAATATA
Organism: Melocanna baccifera; assembly: GCA_036346265.1. NCBI lineage: Eukaryota > Viridiplantae > Streptophyta > Magnoliopsida > Poales > Poaceae > Melocanna > Melocanna baccifera. Next base: position 3,968,862 of record CM070697.1, on the reverse strand, counting down.
CGTGTGTAACATTAGATGGGTATGATATAATTCAATGTGTAGTAATTTGACATATGTGCGACAACTTCATGCTATCATGTAATACGCATGTATGTGATCGCATGCTGACGACTAAGATATTACTGGAGACAAATAAATTACCCTTCGAATGTTGGAATGATTTGCCAATAGTGTGGATAACAATTTTAATTATTTCTCAAATTTATAGTTTCAAACTTATTTGCTTCTAGATTTGACCTAGGATATGCGCTATACTTATCATGACTCTTATTTTCAATATTTTCTTGTGCCTCGAATGTTCAATATTCCTCATATCCCAAATTTCTCCCCCTTTTCACGTCAACTGTAAAATTTGAGTAAGAGAGCTTGCTTCTAGCATTTTCTTTGAATTATCCCAGAATTTTGGCAATAAATTTCTATTATACTACTTCAAAGTAAAATTTTGTTAGCGTGAAACCAACATATACTTTGTAAAATTTAAGATAGGGGTATATATAGACTTTAAGTCCTTGGGGTTCATGGCGTTTTCTACTTGAGATAATCCTTATGAGATTTAACATTTGACTAGATTTCTTGTGTCATCAAGAATGATAAATTTTCTATTGCCATCTAGACAATAATGCACAAAAGAACTAATGAACTGAGGCTTAAAAGATGTTAAGAGCACATGTTTAATAACTTCAAGGAAGGTTTGGCATACCATTCCTTTTAGATGTTAAGAGCACATGTTTAATAACTTCAAGGAAGGTTTGGCAACATCAGAGTAAAAACCTTATGCCCCTAAATAGCAAACTTAAGCACCGCGCCTAGTAGTAGTCCTGACGACGATTGGTGTGACGTGGTGTTAGCAACATTAGAGCAAAACCTTATGCCGCTAAATAGCAAACTTAGGTAGCGCTTAGTTTGGCGTTGATTTATGGTTTTTTATAGCTGGTTTATTTTTACTATAACTAAGTTGGCTTATTTAGGCTAATTAAATTTAAAAAATGTAAAAATAGAAAAAATATATTATCCCATTCACAGATAATGCAAAGGAATACGAGGGAAAAAGAAAAGGCAAACAGCCCAAAAATCTAAAAAAAGAAAAGATAAAATTATTGAATAGTAAAAAAAAATAAAAGTCAGAAACAGAAACTAACTTTAAGTCGTTTTGAGCACAGCCTTATACTCTCTCTCACACACACAAAAAAAGAGACTATATTCCATCACATCCACTATGATTGATCGCTGATATATATTGAAGCAATGTAAATCTACAGTAGGTATGCTAGTAATGGATCTCATATATTGATTGTTCCATACCCTATTCTCTTCTCCAAAATAAAGCAGAAACGATTTTTTGCTTAGTGCTCCAATCCACCATAGCAACGATATCTTGAGTTTGGTTCTTCCACTGACTGCTGGGCCCTCCAACCGCGCATATGCTCCTCTCGCCAAAAACGCGCAAAAGAAAAAGGTAACCACAGAAAAAACTCCCGCCACGCGAAAACCTCTCCACCAACCGACGCGTGGTCCTTTAATACAGCCACGTCGGCGATCCTCGCCGAAAACCTCGTCCACCCCGCCCTCCCACGACACGTCACCGATCCACGCCTGCTCGAATCCGAACCGTCCCTCCTGAACCCAACCCAACGGCCCGATTCCCCTCCACGTCACTGATCCGTGGCACGCACCTCCCACCAATCGCGGCCCACGTCCCCAGCTCTATTAAAGCACGACCGCGACCACCGTTCCTTCCTCACAACGCATCCCAATCCCCAAACCTTCCTCCAACACCCCGAGCTCGTAGCCAGACCCCCAACCAATCCCTCCCCATGGCGCCCAAGGCCGAGAAGAAGCCCGCGGAGAAGAAGCCGGCGGAGGACAAGGCCGGCGAGAAGGCCCCGGCGGCGGGGAAGAAGCCCAAGGCCGAGAAGCGGCTCCCGGCGTCCAAGGCCGCCAAGGAGGGCGGCGAGAAGAAGGGGAAAAAGAAGGCCAAGAAGAGCGTGGAGACGTACAAGATCTACATCTTCAAGGTGCTGAAGCAGGTGCACCCTGACATCGGCATCTCCTCCAAGGCCATGTCCATCATGAACTCCTTCATCAACGACATCTTCGAGAAGCTCGCCGGGGAGGCCGCCAAGCTGGCTCGGTACAACAAGAAGCCCACCATCACCTCCCGCGAGATCCAGACCTCCGTCAGGCTTGTCCTCCCCGGCGAGCTCGCAAAGCACGCCGTCTCCGAGGGCACCAAGGCCGTCACCAAGTTCACCAGTTCTTAGAGCGCGGTTCCTCGGTTCTAGGATCGATCCAGTGGTGCTGCTCCTTTCGAGTCCAGCGTCCTCTTCCCCTGTAGTGTTCGTGGTCGTTGCAGCGGTGGTAGTTGCCCTGCCTCTTCTGTTCTCTCTCGTGGCTCGTTCATGGTTAGTGTTTAGTCTAGCGTGGTTGATTCTTGTAGGAAGCGTGTGGTCGTGGTCTTGTAACTTTTATTCTGATCCTAAACAGTAATGGTGATTGCAATTTCTGATTGCTAAATTCGTGTGATAATTTGTGAAAAATTCCTTCCTGGATGTTGTTTGCTTGAATTCCAGTGACAAGTTTGGTTATGCTGTATTTTCCATGATTCTGCGTATTCGATGCGTTCCTGGGGTAAATTGTGGGATTGTGGCGTTCATCGAATTGGCACCGTTTCAGGGAAGCGTTTGGCCAAATCTGCCGATGCTGTTCTTCGGTGCGAAACTCGGAACACTGAGGAACAATAGGGTTTTGAATCGGGAATTCAGCTGGTGTGAATTTGTAAATGCTGCTCGACTAGGCGGGATTTGGAATTTGACCGCTCGAAATTGTTTGGGCGGGCGCTTCTCAAAGGTACGAAGTCAGGCAGGTGGTATTTGGGCGGGACCGCGGGAGCTTCTCGAATTAAAGAGACGGGCAAGCGTCGCTTTGGCGGGGTTCAAATTCGGGGCTCAAATTAAACGATTTGGCGCGGTTTGGATTTGAGATTTGGAAATCTGACTTGGGCCGCGGAATCCTGGCGGTTCCATGCTTCCATTGCGGAAGCAATCGAACGGCGTACCTGCTTTCAGATTCGCGCGCAGGAAGAAGCCTAGAACCGTCGGATCACGAGCGGCTTCTCCTCTCTCGCCTCAACTTCCACCGCGTCTTCCTCTCCGCTCCAAGCAAACCCTTGGCGCGGCCGCTGCAGCTCTCTGGCACCGGCATTGGCGGCGAAGGATGAGAAGTTGCGCCGATGCATTGGCCGCTTCGCGGCGATTGGGTCCCGTCGACGGCGCTCGCCGAGTGCAGCTCTGCGAATGGTTGCCCTGCGCGGCGCTCACGTCGGCCTTACCCTCCGCGACCGCTCGGCACGATCCAGGTCGATCTGCTCTGCTACTAATCCCAGGTATACAGCTTCGATCGCTTGACGAATGTGTTGTCGGCGGCAAGTACCTAGCAGTGCTACCATACAATTTAAGCTGACGTTTTAGAAATTATAAATCTATAATGGTGCTACCTGCTAGTGTTGCTGTGTGAGTGCTCTCCATACTTCTATAGGTGGGCTCATTTGTAGTGATGTATAGTTGCTGGCTTGCTGCCACCGAAGTAGAAAAATATCTAGTGGTTTTGCTTAGTGAGTTTTTGCATTGACAAGTAGAACTGGTGGTGCAGGTGTTCTACTGATTATAGCTACCGCTAGCTATTGTTATTAAGCGGTCTTGTAAATTTTGTAAGCAATGAAGGATACTGGAGTTGCAATAGTTGCTGAATTGATCTTTGTTTCGGATGTTTTTCTTATGATTGTTTGATGTGCCAGTGTATTCGCAGTTGCTGTGGTGTACTAGATGTTTGCACGGAGGAGTGATTTGAGAGTTAATTGGGGGGAACAAGGTCTCTTCAAGTATCATGTCAATTCATCTGTGGCTTTACAAAACAAGAATATCAGCTCTGCAATTTTTTCTGCAGTAAATACTCTTAAGAAAGCCACATATCTAGATCTTGCTAACCAGAAAAATGCAGATCGTGTACATCATGTATTGCCTGAAACCGATCAGAGGGTCGAGCCAAAAACACTTGAATTTGATGGTGTCAAACCAGGTAGCTTGCACCCCAACCAGGTAGCTTTTTCACTATTCATACACTATCCCAATTGTTCTGAAGCCACTAGATCACCTATTAATCAGTGCCAGAAACACGTGTCTGAAACAGTCCTTACTGAGTTTACTGCCACGCATTATCTAAATGAAGACCCATCTTCACCAATTCTCTTGAAGTACCACATTCTGTTGTCAGTTCGCTGCTTCAAAAGGATACAGTTCACTCTGTTGAAGCTAATTTGCATGAAGTACCTCATTTTGTCACCAGTTCACTAGCTGTAAAGGAAACAACACAGGCTGCTGAAACTGATTCTCTTGAAGGGCCAACTTCTATGGCCAGCCCACTGCTCGAAAATGATTCATTGCAGTGTGTTAAACCTAATTTTCTGGAAGGACCTGATTCTGTGGCCATTCCACTGCCTGAAAAAGATGCAATACAAACTGCTGAAACCAGTTCTCTTGAAGGACCATATTCTACAGCTAGTCCTCCGCTTGAAAAGGATACATTACATTGATGAAGTTAATTTTCTTCCCACTCTATGGACAGTCCATTGCCAGAAAAGGAGAGCCAACACACATGTCTGAAATTGATTCTCTTGAAGAACCACAGTCCATGGCCAGTCCACTGCTTGAAAAGGCTAGATCGCACTGTGTTGAAACTAATCTTCTTGGAGGAGCTCATTCTATGGCCAGTGTGCTGCTTGAAAACGAAACAGGACACGTGTTATGGCTTGATGGAGTGTAGCGAAGGTTGTAAGAGTGTGTCACGAGCGGGCAAGCTTGAGTGGCCGGCGGCGAGAAGGCGCCAGCCGGCAGAGGGAAGCCCCGTGCGCCTGAGGGCGCAGCAGGACTCGGACGGAAGGGAAGAAAGGGTAATACTTCTTTCTTGATTTTCAGCAAAAGGCGCGACTGACCTTTATATGGTTTAGCCCTGGGTCCGGAATACCGGTTTTTATATTTTACCGAAGGGGACCGGTAAGGCTGGTATGACCGATTTTTGGATTTTTTCAAATAAATTCGGATCAAAAAATTCAAATAAAATTTAAAATTCAAATACTCAATTTTCTATAACATAAACCAATGAGTGGGATCTTTTATATAGTTGTGTCGCTGTATCGGTATTTTTGGGAAAACAACGAATTCCGGTGTCGATGTCGTGTTGTGTCGAACACGCGTGTCCGTGTCCGTGCAACATAGACTATAACATAAACCATAAACCAAAAACCGAAAAGAACAGGCCCATGGCTTCCGAGTTAATGTTCAGACGCATGCCTCCTAACAAATCCGATCTAGACTAAAAAAGAACTCAATGGGCATTAAGAGGACCTCACTCTATGGGCATTCTATTGCCTGAAAAGGAACCAACACACATCTGAAACAGATTTTCTTGAAGAATCGAATCCCATGGCCAGTCCACTGCTTGAAAAGGCTACATTGCACTGTGTTGAAACGAATTTTCTTGAAGGAGCTCATTCTATGGCCAGTCTACTGCTTGAAAAGGAAACAAGACATTCTTCTAAAACCATTTGTTGTGAAGGACTTCATTTGTAGGACCGAAGATAGCAACAGAGGGTGAGTGAATGATACTTCAAAATTTTTCGCAAAATATTCATCAATCCTTTATTTCAATCGCTACAAAGCTATGAAGATTAGGATGGAAAGTCACCATAAAAATTAGCAATTCGAGACATTGAAAACCAAAGAAAAATTAGCAAAATGGAACTACCGCCACTATACTTGCGGTACTACCACTTGATACAGTAATTGTGGTACTACCGTTACAGTAATCGTGGTACTATGGCTGCTACAGTAAAATAAGAGTGAATAATGTTTTCAGTACGATTTGCAAAAGTAAAATCAATGGAACTTTTGATCCATAGATTCAAATGACATAAAAATTTACAAAGGTCTTCTCTAGGATATCAAGAATATATTCCAACAAATGACCGTGAAAATCATGGCCAAAATTGAGACCTTTTTCAGTTTGAAGGCAGGTTGCACCAAAACTGACTGAAAACCAAAATCGGTGAATATAATTTGCTCGTGGGTGGGTGATGACCAAGATGAGTCCAGATGTATTCTCATATGTCATAGCAAGTTAGAATACCAAGAACATTAAGCCAAAAACTCTTGGATCATGAAATCGCTTGAAGAGGCCAAAGTTAAGCAAAACTAGGTTTCCTCACGAACTTGCTATCAAAGTGTCTAGATAGGTGGATATAAATTCTCAGAGATCATCTCCATCTCTTATATGTCTTTATCACAATAAGATCAAGAGTAGGAAAGATGAGAGATCAAAACCAATTGAAACAAGAGCAGATCAATTAAGATATGATAGATCCATGTATGTGTATAAGGATTGATGTATTACTTATTTGAAGTAAGTTTTATAGCCACTTTACCTAGAAAGACAGAGAGCACACAAGTCACTCAACTATCAAACCTTAACCGTAACCATGAAAGCATAAGAGAGATGGGTCGGATGGTTAATACAAGTCTCCATCCTAATCGCTTTATATAGGTGGGATAACCAGCCACACCTAACTCTTAGTAGATATTATTCACTTAACACAATGGAGGAAACCCGAATTCTTTACAACTTGAGCCATAGTAACGAAAACATACTTCATGCACCATATATCCACTAACTTTGGTCAAGCCAACTCAATTCATGACTCAATCTACCAAAACGTTATTTTTTTATGAAATCCGGTAGTACCGCACGCAACATGCCGGTACCACCACTCTCCAAACCGGTATTACCGAACATTCGCACTTTGCACTGGACCTATCTGAAAATTAGCTACCGCCAACTAAAAATCGGAACAACCGTTTTGCGGTATGACTGCTAACACAATGGCGGTATTACCGATTTCCTTGAAGAATTCAGAAAATGGTCCAGACGAAATACTATACTTGCAAAATCACTTAACCCTCCACAAAACTTGCAATAGTTCATCACAACATTATTCTGGACCTTCTCACATGGTCCTTCATTGTTGTATGGTCAGTCCACAGCTTGGAAATGATTTATTGCACACAGTTGAATATACCAAAACGTCAAGAAAAATAAGCAGGTTTTCAGATCGGAGCATCGATGAAAATTCCAAGATTCTTGAACAGCAGAGCTCAGAATGTCATGTGCTGCCTCCTCCATGCAATGAATCTTCCCTGCAATCTGCTCATCTAGCTGATACTACTTCTGGGGCTCTAGAAATGTTTGGAATGCCGTAGGAGAATATGTTAGATGATGATTGGATGCTCCTCGCACCCACTGGAGAATATGTTGGAAGATGATTGTGGACACTATTCGCATTCAAAGTTAGGTGGTGCATTTAACAGATGCTCCCTGGCCAAGTTTGCTGCCAATCTTGAGAAGCTTCTGCCCAAGTTTGCCAATGATGGTGATGTTTATCAGAACAACATTGCTTCTCCAGGAACAATGATTATGTAGAAAGGTGAATATACTGCGATGGATGATTTTGTATTGAGCCTCGAGGGCAATTTATATAGAGTACAAGTCTTGGAGGGCAAGAAGCTTCTTATAGAGATAAGGCAGGTATCATAGGATTACAAATCGTAAACTACCAAATATAGAGATATGCCAATATACTCTAACATCCTCCCGCAGTTGTAGCGGTAGCATCGTGGACAGTCATACTGGAGAGGAAGCCGAAGGTGGGGAACTGTCGAACTGACATCCCCCCGCAGTCCCAGTGGGAGCGTTGGGGACGAGTTTGCTCAAGTTAATGACAGCCCTTTGTTGCCGAGGTAGCCGAGAGCGAGGTGACCTTGGTCGTAGCTGTGGAGGAGGGAGCCATGTTGAGGTAGCCGGTGGCGAGGTTGTCACTATGGTTGGGGTAGCCAACGTCGAGCGACTATAAGGAGAGCCGTCGGGGCAAAGATGCACCTGGATGAAGATGGTGACACGACCAAGCAGTCGTTGAGGAAGAGGGTGATACTGAGGACAATGCAATCGAAGCCGTCGTAGACGAAGTGCTACACTAGTGGTGCCAAGACCGGGTGTGCGATCGGAAAGAAAATGCACTCCGATGTTGCTAGAACCATGTGTACCAAGAAAAGGGACCAACACAAGTTGTCTGCCAATGTCTGGAGGGTTGCGACAGCAACAGCAGAGGGGGGGGGGACTCACGACGGTGGAGGTGCGGGGCGTAGGAGAGCCACGCAACACGGCGACTGCCAGCTGGAGTGGACGAAATAGAAGGAAAGAAAAAAAGGTGCATGCGTGTATGCAAATAAAAACGAACGCGACACTGACGACATATCTGTGATGGACAAGACGAAGACTAGAGAGGCAACACTGGCGGTGCTTGGGGAAGGCGGAGAAGGACCTGATCAACATTAACGAAGATGGTGACATCGACGATGGCAATGGTGACCACGGGCAGCGACACTGTAGCCCAAAGGAGCAATGCAATGACATCCTGTGCATGTCAATGGCATGGCCACAAGTGTGGGCTCTCGGTGGTGTGACTGCTCGTGCTCAAGGACGACAGGCCAATGAGGATGATCTGGCGTGACGACGATGATAGATAGGGAGCTTGGAAGGCCGCAGAGGGAGGATCGTGTCGACGAGCGTGCCGCGTCACGCCACGACGTCATCGAAGGAGAGGAGGCACCGGAGAGGTCGAAGCCAAGGTAGTGAAGTCCGGAGTCGAGAAACGTCGACGGTCAGCAGGGCAACGCAAACCGATCTATGATCGAAAAAAGTAGAGAAAATCTAATTTGAAGATGACCGGGGAAAACTCTATTAGTAGTTGATCGGATGATCGGCGACACGACTTAAACTACGGGTTGCACAGCCTCCGGGAGAGATCATGGAGACGAGATCATCTCTCAGGGGCGGTGCGGTGGAAGTTGTGGAGGCGACGGCTCAGGAGCGGCACCGCTCTGATACTATGTAGAAAGGTGAATATACTGCGATGGATGATTTTGTATTGAGCCTCGAGGGCGGTTTATATAGAGTACAAAGCTTGGAGGGCAAGAAGCCTCTCCTAGACATAAGACAGGTATTACGAGATTACAAATCCTAAGCTACCAAATAGAGATATGCCAATATACTCTTAACAGATTAACACAACGATTCCAATTGCGCTTGTGCTACAAATGCCTTTGTATCTGCGCAGAACGAGCCATGTCAGATGCAATCTTCATTGGCTAAACCATCTTTAGAATTTGATACGACTGGTACAGTTGTGGATACACACATGGTGTCTGCTACTCTGTTCACATCAAATGATAGCCTTAAAAAGAACCGAGATAGATTCACCAATGACCATCCGAGCGATCGGTCATGCTCAGGCAAAATTTTTGACTCAGAGTGAAGCATATGATGTTTCTGTTTGGAATAACATGGATGAATCTGTAACACCAGAAGTTTTGAGCGGTGCTTCATCTAAGAATGCACGTGTATTGCTCACTGCAGAAAGGGATAGTGCAATATCAGCAGACAAATGCTTAAGAAGCCTACAACATGAATACACTAGCTTCCGGTTAAATGCGTCATTCTTATTTAACGACTTGCTTCTTGCTTTCTTACCAAACTCCTGATCCTGCAGGGGCAGAACAAAAGATATTTTGTTTTGATGTTTCCATGGAAATGAATGTCGATTCACGCAGAGCAGTGAGTGATAAAACCCAGTCTCCACGACCTTTTGCTCAGCACCTTTTATGTAGTTCCGGTCCTTCCGGATCTGGCGAGATGGACGCTTCATTCAAGTCAGATGTTCAAAGCACTGCTAGTCACCTAGATAGATCTACTGCAAGTGGAACCCAAGCACAAGGGACTTCGGGGGTGATCGTTTTAGCGATGGCTTCTGATTTTTGGCTGAAATTTTACTGTAGCTGGTTTTTTAACTGTAGCTGATTTAGCTTTTTAGGCATAATTAAATTTAAAAAAATGTAAAAATAGAAAAAAAATATGTTAACTCATCACGGATAATGCAAAGGAACATGGGAAAAAAAAGAAAAATACAAAAAAGCTCAAAAAATCTAAAAAAATTCAGAAAAAGACAAATTACTGAATAGTGAAAAAAAAAGTTGAAGCTGAAATTAAAAAAACTGAAATGAGCGGGGCCTCATCTTGTGGAAAGGTAGCGACGAACTGGAAAGATGACATTCATGACCAGCTGGAAACTAGAGCAGATCTCTCGGGGAGGCTGCAACCTTCAGCTCGCTACTTCTTAAGTAGGTCAGGATCTCGTGAGTGCATGTAACTGTAAGAGTCCAGTGGCACCTGAAGTTCATGCAAGTGCGACTTCTTCCCCCGGAAGAAGTATGGCTAGCCTATCAGATGTTATCCGTTGCAACTCTCCAAGGATGAAAGCTTCATCGTGTAATGGCAGCAGTCCAGTAGAAATGGTTCCTCAATGTTCTCAATCACATTCTTTAGAAAACAATCTAGATGCAGCGACCAATTCTTCGCCTAGCTGCTCTGATATTTTATCGGATGTCGATGGACGCTGCATAACAAAGGTATCTTTAGCAAATATATACTACTTTTTCCTTCAAAAGTGTTAGATACATTCCCAATTGATGATTGTTCATCCATTTGAAAACAAGTTTACATAAACCTGTCCACAGTTCTACTTTGCACTCACAATTTTACTTGAAAACTTAAAATTTTTGTTCCAACTATTAAATGCCATCTGAAACATTCGTCCAGTTTGGTTGAATTGTATGTTTCATATGATATTACACTTTATGGTATCTAGTTTTTTTGCATTTATTTTGTTTATCTCTGTTACTGTTGTGTGGGGCTGTGAAGTGTTATTTTACAGGCAAACTTGAAAGCTCTAACGTGTTGGTTCTTTGTTTACAGACAAATTCTTGCTTTAAATATCCTGATGCAGATGTAAAAACTGCGACAGTAGAAGATCAGGTATGGACTCAGATGGATTATGTTGCATCTGGAAGTGGAGTATCCAACTATCAACGGCTTGTTTGCCCAATCGTTAGGATCCAGATGGACCTGGGAGTCTGGGGCTAGTGACTTCAGCCTTTTGCTTCTCCTGTGAAAAGACTTGCCTAAATGAAAATTTCTTTTCCAGTAACCAACAAATCAAAGCTGTTCTCTTCCCCGACCCCCCAAAAGTACGCAGACCGTCTTTCAAAACAAATCTGAGCTGCAAGTTGCAACCTTTGTCAGCGCCACGTGATGTGTATAGAGATGGTTCAAAAGAGGGAGAAAAGGAAAGAGACATATCTGACCAACAAAGCTGCTGGCTGAGTATCATGTTAACTGCACATCCATCCTGTTAGGATCAACCATGTATCTTCTTGCCTTCCACCTAATTGCTACTTAAATCTGCAATTGCCTAACATTGCCAATCTAGAATCTAGATCCAATTGCATCACATACTGCTGGCTGGCTGGCTCCACAAAATTCGCTACAGTTTTTGGCTGAGTTGTTAAGCTGTAAACCTCACAATTTTCAGTTGAGCTGCACGCACCTTTGTGGCCTCTGACGTTGAATCTACTGTCGATGCGTGCTGTTCCTAGAAGTCCTTTATGCGTACTAATCAAACCTTTTTCCCTTTTGCAGGTGACTGGTAAGACGCTGGCGTTTTTGTCTCTCGGCATCTTTTGCATCTAAACAATTGGGACTAGCCCTCACCTGCCACTGTCAATTCTTGGTACCGTATAATCTTACCGTTACACCGCTCTTACAGGCCATTTTGTACACAAGTTATGATAGAACAAGCCAAACTTGTTTCGTTGGATTTGGACCCATCCTACTCAAGTCCAGTTTGTTGCTAGTTTAGTAAGCACGTTTTGCACTTAGGATTCTGTTCTCTCATTATCCCCTCATCAGTATTCTTGGAAAAATCCAGGATTAGAACAAGTATACTTGGAAGGCATCTCAATTAGATAGATGCCTTTGCCCATCGAGGGGCTCCATGTGCTGGAGCTCATGGCTCCAAACCTAGGCTTTGTTGTATCAGGCGTAAACAAAGCTCCATTTGTTTGTGCTGCCTGTAACCATCTCATTGGCCATAAAATCGACTATACAATTAGATTTCAGCCCATGTATATGCCTACTCTGCCGTGGATGCTGCAAAAACTAACTGGCTAATTGGCAAGGTTTGAACGGTCAAGCATGCTGCATAACCTAACACCGGCCTGGGTCACCTAACAACCCTTGAAAGATTCCTTTCGAGCTGCACTTGCATGGCTCGCCTTGATGTAGATCCATGGACCACGTAGAGTAGAATAGCCGAAAACTTTATAGTGATAGGGAAAAGACTAAGGGAGCAGAGAAAGTAGTAGAACAGTGTAGCCTGGCACAAAGGAGATGGCATTGCAGTACTTATCATACTTTAGGGAATGTCACTCACTCACTCTTTAGCCTGTTTGTTTTCCTTGTAATATATTGACACACAAAGCTTTTGCTGTTCGGAAACAATTGAAATGGTGCCTTCGGGTCAATGTCTCTGCGTAGAACCGCTATGTTTACGAATCTGAATGGAAACCATCAGCTAGCTGCGTCACTATTTGCTTCAGAATTCGGACCTAATGCATTTCTGTTTTTTGAGAATTCCCATTCATTGTGTCCGGCAAGTTCATGGGCAACAGGAACAGAATTGTAGAAGTAAGTACGCCTGAATAGGAGCTTTCGGAAACTTTAAATGGTGATGGGATGGGGTGAGCAAGGCTGCTCTGTGCTGCTTGCTGATGGGGGCAACATGGCAGCTACACAGATTCTGCGATCCTGGCCTCCCATAGATCTGGCTGTCCAAACTCTTGTCGATCTCATGCCGTCTTATAATGCAAAAGGAACAAGTCGATTTGTCCGTGTTGAACTATTAGAAGTCTAGAAATTAATTATGAACTATATAAAATAAGATATTTTACACCCTTAACTGTTAATACTAGTTAAAAATTATTTCTTTGCTTAAAATCACTATTGTTTCACTGATGTAGCATCTACGTATACGTCTGCATCCTCTCTTCCTTCAGGTGTATGTCTACACCAGTGCCACATGTTCCTTCTCTATCTTCCTCCTTATCTCTCTCATCTCTAGGTGTCTCTGCACCTTCTCCTCCCTAGCACCTTATTGCTGCCCTAAGAAGCTTTCCTATTAGCTGGAGCCGCCCTCATTCCTCTTCCACCTTAGGTCACTCTCCTCCCATGTCACTGTCATGCCCATCCTCACCATGCCCCTCCACGACCACACCCTTTGCCACCTCCATCACATTGAGGTGCAGGGCAGGTGGTGTGGGCGCAAGTATGGGCATGGAGTACCCGGACGCGGGAGGTAGCGACAAACTGGACGATGTCAACAAGCGGCGGCTGTAGCACCATGCGATGGAGATAGGATAGTGTTGGTCCTCCCCTCACAAAAAATGCTCCCCACTCCACATGGATGAATACATTACCCCTCAAGATCCAACTAATTTCTATGCAATCCGTCTTTCATTGGATTTGGTTTTGATTCAATTAATTTCTCGACTTGATTTGAGCAGTTTTTTGTCTTTCCGCATCAATTTCTTGGTATTGATTTGAGCCTAAGTTGGTGGCTGGTGAGCGGCTCGGTGTAGTGGCTAGCGAGCCTGAGCCATCCCTATCTAGATCTAGTGGCCTATGGGCGGCGATAAATGGTGACCGGCTAGCCTAAGCCAGCCCTACTTGTATTCATGCAGGAGAGAAGAGTGAGATCGAGTTCATGGCATCATGCAAATAGCAAGGAGAGAGAGAGAGGAGAGATAGAACAGAGGTGAAAGAAAGCTAGTATAACATATGGGTCCTACCATGTTTTTTGTTTTATTTGCTGATTATGTTGACTGGATTGCTTGCTTGTCAAAACCCACTCCCGAAAACTAGATTGTGTGTTAAAACCATTTCCACCTTGACGCCACCTCAGAGCAAAGCTACCTTCAATCGGCTTTTGGGAGGTAAAATAAATGGTATTTATACTTTAGAGGGGTCAAACATTCGATTTTGCAAATGGATGTTGAAATTTAGATTTTCGCAAGAATTCAGATGTCAAATGGACTTATTCCAATGCAAAATTAAACTTTGCAAAAACTTTTCTTACTAGGTATAGTATGCCCGCTCTCTGGGCTTAAAGCTTGTGTGGTATTGTGCAACACTGTTTAAAGTCTATTTTTGCACTGTAGCTATTGTTAGTTTTTTCAGTGTAAATAAATTTAAAAAATGTTATGTCATCACGGATAATGCAAAGGATTAAGGGGAAAAAAGACAAGGCAAAAAAGCTTTAAAAACTAAAAAACCAGAAAAAGACAATTAAGAAACTAAAAGTTCCTATTCTTTTTGATTGCGACTTATGGTTTTTGGCTGAAAATTTTAAATTTTAGCTATTTACGACAGAGATTACGGAGAGAGAGATACTCGCTTGCGATTTTGGATGGTACAGATGTTGGGCTTTTAATGTGTACTATAATTAACTTGTAGATTCTATCTTTAAAAAATACTCCGTTTGAAAGTTAGGTACTGTAGCAAAAATCAAAAACCGTTTTGAGAAACTGAAAAGAACAGGCCCAGAAGCTTAAAGCTGAAGCTCAATGGAGCGGGCCATATCGGACTTTTGGTTTAGGATTGTTTGAAGCTCGAGAATTATTGCGTGTTTGTTTAAATGAGACCTACTTTTTTGCCACCAAGTTAGAGGTCATTTAGTTGGCTGAAATTTGGTGGTTTATAGTTGAAATTGCACTGTAACTGATTGAAACTACATTGTAGTTAATGGTGGCCTTTTTTGCATAATTAATTTAAAAAAAATCTAAAAATTAAAAAATAGGTTAGTCCATCACATATAATACAAACGAATACGAAAAAAGAATCGGTAAAAAAAAGCTCAAAAAATACCGAAAAACAAAAAAAATTAAAATTATAAATAGTAAAAAATAAGTTAAAAACTAAAAGTCTAAAGTTCAAATGAGTAGGCCTTAGACCCATCGCAAGTGTGGTGAAATTTGGCAAACCAACAGGTGGGTAATGGCCAAAGAAAAATGTGACGCCGAGTCAGATCTGAGCTGATCCACGTCAACGTTTATCACGTTTATGGCACTGCAGGTTTAATGACTGCTCAGCAAGTCAGCACCGTACCGCAAAAACAACCGAGGCTGTGAGAACCACCAAGCTGTTTGGTTAACGAAGCCCCCTCTGCCTGTGTCCCCGCACAGTAGGCGTTTTCACGCGGAGCCGTTTTCCATCCGCGAAAGCGACTTTGGAGGTACAGTCAAACACAGTGAAGAAGCCGCCCATCTCGATCAAACGATGATCAACCTGCCAACCGCTTCCCGCGCTTGAAACTGGGCCCGGATTCCGAGGCTGAGCATGGAGCTTTGCGCCTCGAGATTAGTGTCGAGATAATTAAGCCGCATCCGGCCGTGGGCGGTGTGAAGGTTGTGTCCTGCCATTCTCGCCGATTCCGAATCTGCCCTTGGCGAAATCAATGGCATACAAACTGCAAAAAAATGCAGCTTTGTTTTCTTTTCCGTTTTCAATAAACCTCTTATTGTGGCTATAAAACAAATAGAGAAAGATGTATATGGTAGTGAAGAGTCAGATGAGTAATATTCTCTTAGGTCTTTTTTAAGGGTTGATCGTGATATATATGCTTCCTTCTAAAGAGGGTCTTTACCATCGTAATCTTACACCAAACCTTCCTTTGAAGGCAAGCTAAGTCATTTACATGATTTATAACATTCTCAACAGGCTAGCTAAGTTTAGGTGGAGGTCACATTTACGACACCTCTCTTTAACATTTTTAAAAAACGTGTTGATTTGGAATGAGACATTTCTTCTGAACTTAATAGAGACTAAACTGCTTCCAGGAAAATTCTTGCTCTATAAATAAATATTCTACGGCCTGACGAGTAGCTCTATATTGTGAGCACTTTGGAAAATATGTTAATAATGAGTACGTTTACGCTAACAAAGTAGCAATACGGCCCTGACGTTGCAAGATAATAATATTACCCCTGGCTTGGCGTCACATGAGGGAGAGGGAAAGGGTGAAACGAAGGGACGTGGGGTGGGTCAAAACTGGATTTAATTCGGAGGGGTGGCCTTCAGTAAAGTGTACTAGTGAGGAGTAAAAGAGCAAAGAAAAAAAAAACAAGAAAAGCAGCACTGCCATATGAGTGAGAGAGAGAGAGAGAGAGAGAGGAGGAGAGGGGTGAGGAGACCACGCTCTCCTTAGGGCTCAGAGCTCACCCAGTTTAATGATACTTGTTTACGCACCTACAAGCCCAGCTTTGCCCACCACCTCCTTCCTTTGACCCTTCTCTTCTTTACACAACCTTGTTTGTTTTCCTGCCTCCAACCCCACACTGCCGCATGGTCACCAGACCAGCACAGGCAGGGATCATGCACCACCCCACTTTCGCTTCCAGCCATCTGCAACCCCAGTCCATGGCTGCATTACATGACCAAATATAATCCACAATGCACATACATGCACATACATACGTTCGCTTGCTCTCCCTCACTTTCCCCAGCCTCACAGCCAGCCAGCAGCTGCAGCAGAGCACCATGGCCGCCTCCTAGCAAAGGTACCTTGATTTCCCTCCCAGCCTGACTGACTGGATTGATTGGGGCCATGGCCAGCTCCTCCTCGGATGCTGGTTTTCTTTCTTGATCTGTTGATGCAATGCCGCCCATCACTTCCTAGATCTGGTCTGTTTCGTTTTCTTTTCCTCTCCCCCTCTCATCTTGCTTCATTTAGTAGCCACAAGAGTTAGTGCCTCCCTCCATGCCCATTGCTCAACATCTTGATGTGGATGTGCTGCTAAGATCCCCTTTTGTTTTTTATCCTTGGTTCTGGCCCACATCCCCCTCTTTTTGGGGAAATGCTTGGGCTTGTCTGTGATTCTAGGCCCTGTTTGTAGTGCTGTTCCCTTTTGTGATTCCTGATGCAATGAACTGGGTGTTGGATCTGTGCGGTGCAGAAGGTGCTCCGTTGTGCATATCCCTGTACTCCCTGTCTGCTAATCTTGTTTGCTGCAGCATGCCATTTGAGCGGTTTCTTCGATCATGTTAGGTTTTTCACCCTGTTGGTTTGCATTTCTTGGCAAATTTCTGATTTTTTTTCGCTTGTATCTGGGGGTGGGGGTGAATAGGAGGCAAACTGTTTTCTTTACTCTGTTTCTGTTGGTATGCTAATGTGTTGTTTTCGATTAATTTCAGATGTGGAGTTGGGCATAAACTCGATTAAGCACTGACCGGTCCTCCAAATGTTTTGAGAAAGTGGAGTGAACATTGGGTGTTTACTCATCTACCAGATTTGCATTTGTGTAAGTCTTTCCGACCATCATGTCTGTGGAGGTTGCGAAGCAAAATGTGCCTGGGCACCAGGCCAAACTAGCAGCTGATCCGGTTCCAGCAAAGGCGAGCAAGGAAGCAATGGATGGTACACCAGACCTTACTGCTAAGGAGATTTTAGAGGAGCAAAAGCCGTCTCATCGGCGGCAAGAGTCTTCTGCATCTATGTTGGACAAGGGTCCTTCCAGTGTCGGCTCGGACTCCGGTGTCCTGGATGTGCCATTGACTCCACAAGGAGATTCTGGGGAGCTGAAAGAGATCCATAGCTTGGATTGCAATGGGAACCAGGAAAAGAAGACGTCGCAAAAGAGCAGCACAAGTGAGAGCTTTGCTTCTGCTAAAGTGAGCGATGGGACAACCAGTCAGAGGAAGACCAGTGGAAGTGCTAAGATCAGTGACCGAGCTGATTTTACTGAGAGTGGGAAGAGCAGCATGTGCCGTGTGAGCACGAGCAGTAACGTTAGCGATAAGAGCTCGTGCAGCAGCATGAGCAGCAGCACAACAAAGCCACACAAGGGGAGCGATTCAAGGTGGGAAGCAATCCGAATGATCAGATCTACGGATGGTAATCTTGGTTTGAGCCATTTTAGGCTGCTTAAGAAACTCGGCAGTGGTGATATTGGCAGCGTGTACCTCTCAGAACTGAGTGGCACAAAGAGTTACTTTGCAATGAAGGTCATGGACAAAGGGTCCTTAGCAAGTCGGAAGAAGCTGCTTCGAGCGCAGACAGAGCGAGAGATACTGCAATCTCTGGATCATCCATTTCTACCAACGCTGTATACCCACTTTGAGACAGACAGATTCTCATGTTTGGTGATGGAGTTCTGCCCAGGAGGGGACCTGCACACTCTTCGACAAAGGCAGCCTGGAAAACATTTCTCAGAGCAAGCAGCAAAGTATGTGATAACTGCTAAAACTGTTTTTTATCATCCGTTAAAAATCTTTTTTTTTCTTTCTGAGGTTTACGAGGCTCATATCTGTAATTTGCAATCCTCCTCCGTTTTCTTACTGTCTATTGGCATCGTCGGGTAGCTCGTCATATTTATGCATTAACGCATTCTTAATTTCTTATGCATGGATCCCTTTAATGCCGCAAAATTGTCGATTGGAGCTTGTATTGCAGTATGCGGCTGTGCAATTAAGAATCTATAATCCACTGCTTTATAGCACTTCAGAAATGCTCATGATCATTTGTTGATTGCCAAATTCTTCAGTAGTTCTTTTTAGTTCCTTGAAAGACATGCTAGATGAATCGTCTCATTCAAACTTCTGGTCCATCTCTTGTTGTTTCAGGTTCTATGTAGCAGAGGTTCTCCTTGCATTGGAATACCTGCATATGCTTGGGATTATATACCGTGATCTTAAACCAGAAAACGTCCTTGTTCGGGAGGATGGGCACATCATGCTGTCTGATTATGACCTCTCCCTTCGTTGTGCTGTAAGCCCCACTGTTGTTAAGTCTGCCAACCCAGGACCAGATGCATCGCAGAGGAACAACCAGGCGTACTGTGTTCAGCCTGCTTGCATCGAGCCATCCTGCATCCAGCCATCGTGTGTCGCTCCAACCACTTGCTTTGGTCCCCGTCTTTTCTCCTCCAAGTCCAAGTCCAAGAAGGAGAAGAAATCGAAGCCTGAGGTCGCCAACCAAGTTAGCCCGCTGCCCGAGCTCATAGCAGAGCCGACTGATGCTCGCTCCATGTCCTTCGTTGGCACCCATGAGTACTTGGCGCCAGAAATAATCAAGGGAGAGGGTCATGGCAGCGCCGTGGATTGGTGGACCTTCGGTATATTCCTCTATGAGCTCTTGTTTGGTAAGACCCCATTCAAGGGGTCAGGAAACCGGGCAACACTTTTCAATGTCGTTGATCAGGCCCTGCGGTTCCCGGAGTCCCCAGTGGTGAGCTTCTCGGCGAGGGACCTGATGAGAGGGTTGCTGGTCAAGGACCCGCAGCATCGTCTTGCCTACAAGCGCGGGGCTACCGAGATAAAGCAGCACCCGTTCTTCGAGGGCGTGAACTGGGCGCTGATACGATGCGCGAGCCCTCCAGAGGTGCCGAAGCCTGAGCTGGAGCGCCCACCGAAGCCAGCTCCAGCCAACGAGGAAGGCTGCCCCAGCTCCCAGTCACAGGGGCTCAGATAATTATCTAGACTTTGAGTTCTTCTAGGTTTGTTTTTCTTTCGGTTTTTGAAGGTGGTGGCATGCAAGCTGATGATGTATGAAAGGAGCAAGATGTAGAGAGAGAGAGAGTGTGTGTGTGAGTTCTGGGGCGTATGCTTTGTGTTGGCAGGTGATAGTTCTGATGTAGATTGTTAGCTGTATTCCGAGCAGATCTTTCTGTTTTCCTATCGAACTGCTGAAGATCTAATCCGTACTCGATGCATGTTGCGATTTTTAAGAAGCATCCTGCGGTGCTTAAAAAGGATACAGGGTAGTTTGTTCGCCCTGGCATTGTATTAATTCCTGTCAGTTCGACGTAAATTGCAGCTGATGATTCTTTCTTGATCATGCCTTGCGCTGCAGAAGCACTTGCGCCTGTGACATGATGGATGGAACATGCTTACGGTTCGTCAGTCTATTTCCCTCGCTGGCGTATGCCACCTGATGGATGGAACATGTCGAACAACCGGGAAATGCTCGCCTAGCCGCCTGCCCGGGCGTGGGCCTGACCGACGATCAAACGCCAACTTGTTTGTGTCGGCCGGCCTAATACTACCTATATTATGCGCTGGGGTTCCGTCCCGGGGAGCACTCTTGTCTTAGCAATTATATCCTCTGCTTTTTAAAATTACATATAAATTCTAGATTTTTCAGAGAGACTTTCTTTTACGGGATAAAGCCCCACTCTTTTTCTAAAATTACGTATAGACCTTTAATTTTTTACAAAAAAACCTTCATTTTTTCTAGAATTATGTGGTCCCTTGGTTTTTTTTCAAGAAAAGTCTCCTTGCATATTATCGTCTCTTTTTCTTTGATTCACATGGTAGCTAATACGGTGTGACACCATATTTTCGTAGCTAGTTGTTCCAATAAACGCATGCGGCCCAGGGCTTCGGCTACGCTGCCCGTGAGCCCTCCACAGTACTCTTAAAGCAAAATCTAGTAAGATTTGCTAAGAGCATACTACTCTCATAGCGGAAGCCTTGTGGCATATATTTGTTAAGACTAAGACACTATGATCATTGGGTTGCGCTAGCAAAAACTTGCAGTGATCCTAAATATAGCATCTTAGACACAGATGTAGACCTGGATATATAGTTCTTGACACACTCAAAAGTTAACATCAGGTACTGTAACGAATTGTACTGTTTTTGATCGAGGGGTTTGCGAAGTGCTATGGCTCCAAGCCCAACTGTTTCTTGAGCTGTGCTTGATAATACATGTGTTACACACGGCAGAGCTAAGCATTAGGAGGAGAATAGGTTTGCTCAAAGAGTCACTAGCATTGAATATCGTAAATTGTTGCTGATATATTCGCCATAAATCGACATATTAAGTATATATTTTCTAGAGAAAATTTAAAAGATGCATTGGAGATAGTTTTGCAGTTGCTTCAGTAGCTCTTTGCCAATATTAACCTTCTTGTCATCATATACTGCTGAGCTATTCCTTCACAACTGTGAACTGGCTATGTAAATTGATGCAGTGAAGGGGACCAAGAACTGAAGAGGAAGAGCCCTTTTATGTGCCATCCACATTTATTTGCAGCAAAAGAGAACGAAAACAACTCTTAACCTTTCTAGTTGGTACATTTTGTGAAGTGCCCCATCCAAAGAAAGCTTATAAACAACCAAACTTACGTGGAAGGTTGGAAAGGAGTACTGCAATGGAGCCACCACAAATTGAGCTCAGCAACCTGGAAGGTCGGAATGCAAGGCCAGACACCGAAGATGAAAACACAGGGGAGTTTCCTGCCTAGTTTTTTACAACGATCTGACGAATTCTTAGTGCAATGCAGTAACGGATGCTTAGC
This sequence comes from Melocanna baccifera, assembly GCA_036346265.1. Classification (NCBI taxonomy): domain Eukaryota; kingdom Viridiplantae; phylum Streptophyta; class Magnoliopsida; order Poales; family Poaceae; genus Melocanna; species Melocanna baccifera. Next base: position 3,947,512 of record CM070697.1, on the reverse strand, counting down.
GGCCTGAAACCTGCAAAATAAAAGGATTTGTTTCAGTCCTGGTTTTCTTTCTTCCACAGTGAATTTTTTCACTGCAAATGAGACAATATTTGCTGTTCTGCTGCTGCAGAAGAAGTAGACGACTGCCCAATCGAGGAGGTCTGCCTCACCGTGACGATAACCGAAGACCCATTGGCCTTGACGTTCAGGACATAGTTCCTTGGGCTCATCTCATGCGCTCTCCTGGCCTTCTCCAACCAGTTCTTCGGCTACCGGCAGAACCGTCTTTACATATCGTCCCTCTCGGTGCAAATTGTCGTTCTACCGCTAGGCAAGCTGTAAGATCAAATATAGCAACAGAGGGTGAATGTTACTTTCAAATTTTTTCCCTAAGTATTTACCAATTCTTCACTCTAATAGCTATAGAGTTATGAATATTAGGATGAAAGATTACCACAAAAAAAGCAATTCGATACACCGGAAATCCAAGAAAAATCAACGAAATCGGAAAAACCGCAGTTAAACTTGCAGTAGTACCATTTGCTACAGTAACTATGGTACTACCCATTATAGTAACTACGGTACTTCTGCTGCTACAGTAAAATCAGGATAAACAATATTTTCAATACGATTTCAAAATCCAAAATCAAGAGAACTTTTTATCCGTATATCTAAATGATATAGAATTTTGCAAAGATCTACTCTAAGATATTAGAAACCTATTTCGATAAACTATAATGAAAATCATGACCAAAATTGGGATCTTTTTTAGTTTATTAGAATGTTGCACCAAAACTAAGTCAAAATACGAAACGGTGAATATAATTTACTCGTGAGTAGATGATGGCCAAGATAACTTTAGATATATTTTCATGTATCATAGCAAGCTATAATATCGAAGAGCACGACCCAAAAACCCTTGAGACAAGAAATCATTCGATGAGGCTAAAATAAAGTAAAATCGGTTTTCTCGTAAATCTTACTATCAAAGTGTCTAGATCGATGAAGATGGATTTTCAAGAATTATATCCACCTCTTATATGTCCTTGATATAGCAAGATCACAAGAAAGGAAAGAAGAGATATCAGAACCAACTAAAAGACAAGCACATCAATCAAACACACGATAGACTTAAGAGATGCACAAAGATTGATGTATTGATTACTTGAGAAGGTAGGTTTACAATCATTCCACCTTAAAGGACAGAGAGCACCCAAAGTACTCACTCTTAAACTCTAACCCTAAACCTAGAGAAGAAAGCACAAGAAATCGGTTGGATGAATCACACCATATGTTTCCATCCTAACCCTCTTTTATAGGTGGACACCAGCCACCTACACTCTTTAATGGATCCTATCCATTATTACAATGGGGGAACCCGTTAACCCCCCATGAGTTTTACTCTCACAAGTTCACTTATGTACGCTTTTCAAAGCGTATAAGTGTGCATCCGCTAAATTCTTAGCTTTGATCCAGCTAGCTTTACCTTGACATAAATCACTCTCCAACGCATTGCCCATGCGCGCAGTTTTGTTCTAAGATGGTTTTCGGTATTTTAGTCAAACTACCAAAATACTCTTTGTTGATCCGGTCGTCATCAACCATTGCAAGCAATCGTTATACTTGCCACGTATAGGTGCACCACTAGCTTACCATGTGTCGTCAAGTCTCTCCTGTCCGGTTCCACCAAACCACAGCTTACTTGGCCCGTGCAAGCCATATGGCGCCGTCCTGCCGTTTGAACTTGCCTTCAACATTTCCGACTTTATTGTTCCATGCTTGAGCTCACCATCTCGTTCGGTATTCTCGATCGTTCTGGGTCTCAACTCTTCTATGAGCCTAGCCCCGATCATCACCGTTGACCACAGTTGACTATAAGTATCTCTGCACATTCAAAGACAAATAAATCAGTTCTAGGTACAAGTTCTTCATAACTTAACATACATTAGCCAAGACATATATCATGCAACCTTAATCCAATGGCACGGCTCATTCTAACTCAATTCATGACTCAAATCACTAAAAATTCTGTTTTCTAGGAAGATCGGTAGTACCGCACCTTCAACGCCGATACTACCACTTCCCAAAGAAGTACTTCCGCACCTTGCAAACCCGATCTGGACCTTACTGAAAAAACATACCATTACTTCATCGGTACTTTCACCTTGCAGTATTACCGCCCTGCGGTATTACCACATTTACTCCTACGGTACTTCCGATTTTTCTAACACTTCTAGAAAACAACCCAATTCAAATACACTTTTTGCAAAACCAATTGACTACTCCATAAACATCGTAATGGTTCATCACAACACTAAACATGACTTTCTCACATGGTCCTTCAATCTCCCATTTGATGAACCCATTGGCAATACTCAAAAATACAAATTGGATGTGATTTTAGAAAAGAATGGAATAATTTTGCAAAGAGAGTTCCAAAAGGGTCACAAGAAGAATGTAATGACTGAAAATGACCATATAAAGTAGAAATGGAGTGAAGCCACTGAAAATTACAAATTTTCACAAGAGACTTCAGATCCATCAAATGAGTCAGAAATCTTACTCTAAGTCCATATGAAAGAGCAATTGTTCGATTTGACCTTTAACATGGTGAAATGAGATAAAAAAACTCCTAAATTAGTAAAATTTTGCATAAAGCCCAAATCATACTCTAGATATGCATTTTTACGAATTTCCCCCCTTTTACCAATGGAGTCATCATGATACATGGAAGAAGATAGAATATGGATGAAATGAAGTGGTTGCATTTTATTTATTTTAGCATTAGAAGCCATAAAAATTATCCAAAATGACTTTCTAAGTATTACATCAAGCAATAAAAAGTGAAAGTGCTATCTAGATCATAGTAAAACATGTATAGCCAAGCTAAAGCCACATACGCAATGATCTAAAATTAAATAGATTATTAACATGTCAAGGTGCTCAAGTTCATGTCAATATGCTAAATGAAACCAAGAAGCTACCATTGAATCAATTTAGAGTGCTACAAGTTTAAAAATGAAATATTTTGTTCAAGCATTTGATATTCCTTGCAGTTGAGCAAATTTAGCATATTTGGCACATTTTGAATTTATTTTTGGTTTTTGTTGAACTTCAACTATTTTTCACAAAATTTAATTTCTTAAGCCATGTACTAGATCTCAAGCTTTATGCGAACATTCTAAGCTAGAAGTTTAAGAAAGTGATCTTGGTCACCCAAAACTCTCTTTGAGTTCATGTCTAGTACAATAGCAAGTCATCTCGTAAAAAAAGATAGGTGAGATCAATCTTTTTTTGCACAAAAGAGACCTATTTGTATTTTCCTAACTTAGTTCAACAATAAACAATCAACACTAACTTATGCTTCACTAATGAAGTAGCATAGCTCAATCTAAAGCTGAATGTAGACTCAAGACTCAACTTAACTTATTTAATATGGCATGAATCAAAAGAAGATTCAATGAAGTAAGACATGATTTAATTTAAGTTTTTCACATTTAAAGAAACTAGCATGGCAAGAGCTAAGCTACATATAGATGGTCATAAAAAATCTAACAGTCTAGCACAAGTCATGGTAAAATGTAAAGCAGTTTTATCATATCTCACAAGAATAATAATCAGGGTTCCATATATTTATATTACAATGCACACTACTGAATTTAAATGTAATATGATGCAATGAAAAGAAATTTCACCACCCCCTTAGCAAGTGAGTCAATTTTACAAGCATTTTTGGTTCAATTTGAGTTAGATCAACATTAAGCTCAAGAGAAACTCAAATGAACTCTCTCAGAACCAAAGCAGTAAGCAAGAGAGAGAAGAAGCTTGGAAAGATGAATTAATGGTAGTCCTTAAAGTATAGACAAGATGAAGAGATTACTATAGCTCAAACTCACTCTCATCTACTCCATATGACTCTAGAACTATTAGCTGATCACTTAATCATAAGGGAGTAAACATGTTCTCTCTACCAGGAAGGCCCAACCCCTACAAGACCTAAAAGAAGTGAGTGAACCCAATCTAGTAAGAAAAGAAGCAACTAATAAGCAACATCCTAGGGTCACAAGATGAGAGAAAGAATTCTAAACAACTAAGAATGAAAGACACTCCAATCTATGCTAGAAAACCTAACCCAAATGCACTCAGTAGACAAAGTGCAATAGAATAAAAATATACATATAATACAGAAAATACATGATGCTCCCTCTCATATTAAGCCATAAGGACATATCACCCTAAGCTCTCCGCAAGGTCACGAACCTCGAGCTATCTAAAAGTTTAGTGAAAATATCAGCCAACTGGTGGTTACTCTCCACAAACTGAAGTAATATGTCACCCTTCTCCACATGATCTCTAAGAAAATGATATCCGATGTCAATGTATTTGGTTCTAGAGTGCTTCACTAGGTTCTTAGCAATGTTAATGGCAGAAGTGTTATCATAAAAAAGAAAAATACTATCTATGGCTAATCCAAAGTCCCGCAAGATTGAAATCACCCAAAGCACCTGACTACTGCAACTAGCGGCTGCAATATACTCGGTCTTTACGGTGGACTGTGCAACACTAGACTTCTTCATAAAAGACCAAGAAACAAAAGAAGTGTCAATGAATTGGCAAGTACCAGAAGAGCTCTTCCTATCTATCCTACAGTTAGTAAAATCTGCGTTAGAATAGGCTCTAAGGAAAAGACAGAAAGCAGAAGAGTATTAGATACCATAGTCTAAAGTAGCTCCAATATACTTAAAAATGCGCTTCACCGCCTGACGGTGAGAGACGCGAGGAGAAACCTAAAATCGAGTGCACAAACACACAGCAAAGTGTATGTTTGGCATCAAAGTAGTGAGATACAGGAGGGAGCCAATCATGCTAGGTACTCCTTTTGTTCTACAGGCTCGCCATCCTTGTCAGGATCAAGTGTGGTCGAGGTCGCCATTGGAGTTGACACCGGCTTGCCATCACTCATGTCGAAACGTCTCAGGAGGTCTCGAGTGTACTTGCCTTGATACTCATCCACAGTACGCCCCTCCATGGTGTAGAGCACTGAACTCTTCTTCTTGAGAGTAGTGGTGTTGGCAAGGATGCGGGTCTTGCGAAAGTTGCGCACAAACTCACTCCATGAGAGATGAGTGGTGGTGAACGTATCTCACCACTCGGAAAAGGGACTACTCAGTTGGTGGGAGGCAAAAAGAACTCACTCTTTGTCATTGCACTGAGCGATATCTAACTTCTTTTCGATGGCTCGAAGCCAGTTATCTGTGTCCATCGGGTTGGAGCTGCTGCTGAAGGTTGGTGGACTCGTTCTTAAGAATTCAGACATGCGAGATTGTGGTGCTTGAGCTGGTGGTGGTGGAGCAGTTTGAGTCGGGTTGCTAATAGTCTGAACCAATAACCGAATAAGTTGATTTTGGTTAGGCATCATGTGGGCCCAGTCAGGTCCATTGATTGGTGGTGGCAGAGGAATCTCATTGTTGTTGATGTTGCCATTGTCGTTGTTCCTGATGTTCACCATCTGTTTGCCAATCAAGGATTAGAGATAGACGGAAGGAGACTAAGAGGGGGTTTGTATGCCCATCCCAAAAACAAACACAAGAAAAGCCTTCAAACAAAGAGCAACTTGGCAAAAAGCAACCTTTATTACTATTAATATCTTAATTAGTCTTGAGGCTGTTGACAAAAAAATAATAGCTCACAAGAAATGTTTTCTTTATTCTAATGGTCCATATCTAAGGTACTCTATGGGGCCGATTTAAACTGGGTTAGGTACTTCTTCTTGTCACCGGTGCGACATCTCTTAGGTGACGGCTCATAGTTGACTCGGTGACTAAGAAGCAATCATCGGCAGTCCAGAGTGTAGCAAGCACTTCTTCCGCTCGACGAAGCTTGTAGGCGGTGAAGCTTAGCTCATCCAAGGTCGTCTGGTACATGTAGTCTGAGGCCTGGGTGGACTCCACTAGCTGAACAAGTCGGGGGTTATCTTCTGCCTCCGTGGACGCGAAGATGCTGCTGGGTTCACAGGGTACTTGTTGGGGTAGTCTCGAAAGTCAATATTTCTGAGCTCCACAACGTAATTCTCCTTAGCTTGCGGATGGCCTCTCAAGTGGCATCCTAGATACCGGTGAAGAAAGTGTCGCATCTCTAGGGAGCGTCGAACATGTGGAAAGCTGCCTCATCCCCGACTTTGGCATAGATCAGCACCTCCACATGCCAATACTCTTGTTCCCCCATGGTCTGACGGTACCCCCGATAGACGGGGCATGTTTTGAAACCTATCTCTTGCAGGAGACTCTAAAGGCACTCGGCTAAGTGACTGGTGCGGATACCATTGGTGACTTGGGTAGAGTTCTTAGCCTTCTACATGTTTTTGAAGAGGAAGGAGTTAGAAAACAACTTTTAAGGTAGCAAAATAGTTAAGGAAGAGCTTTGTAGTATGATTGGGCTTTGTAGTAGTATCTCACAAACCGTTTCTTAATTGGGATTTAGGTTGGGACCTACTAATTAGTCAGCCAAGACTGTCCCATACCAGTCTTGTGGTAGTATGATTGAGCTTTGTAGTAGTAGCTCACAAACCGTTCTTTAATTGACTTAGACTCTAACTACAATCCCCTTGTACCTAGTATCCACGTTTAGCCACCGAGCTACAACTATACTAGCAAGCACACACCACCTTATCCAAGCTCTAAGTTTAAACTAAGTTTTATATTTTATTTATAAATATTCCATATATTTTCTTGACTCATCGAAGACAATAATATATTTTAAAAGCTTATCATTTCATGTGAAAAGTTATCCCAACCTAAAGTTATATCTATACAGGTCTATAAAATTGCGACAGAAATTCTCTAGCCATACTAGTGTACTACTAGAGTATTATTCTAGGGCGACAAGGTACAAGAATTTACAAAGCCAATTATGTCATAACAAATGGGTATTAACTAAAGTTAAAATTAGAATTGAAATATGATGAAAATAAATTAAGCCTGCAATATAATTTAAAAGCAACATAAATTTATTTGTAAACTGGCATCAATATGATCAAGGGTGTATACTTGCCTTGCTCTGCAGTCTGATTTGAATTGTCGCAGTCTATACATAAAAATAATTCTTCAAATTCAAATGACTCCAAAATTATTGATGAATTTAGAAATTTGAATGGGCTTAATCGGAGTTAGGATGAAGAAGAACATGCCTCTAGAAGTTTTAATTCCTAAATAAAAGGAAAATAGAATTTCTAGAATTATTTTTTTGCAGAAAAGCTATTTATGACGTCAGTAGGGAAGTTAAAGAATTGTTTTTCTAAAGGAAATTCAAATTTGTGATGTCAACAAAGAATTTTGATTTTCAGACGAATTAAATTTCTAAAGGAAATACTGATTTATGACATCATGTTGATGTCAATCCTACACGTGACAGGTGACGTAGTTGCCACGTGTCTGACACATATCATTGACGTGGCATGGGGGCGACTTTGTGCTAACGTGGCATGCCACGTGGACCTGTGCCATGAGGCGGCAGGCCACATGGTTGCCACATGGGCATGCAGTATGACGCAACAGGCAGGGTATGGTGTGGCTGCCGTGTGGCGGCTCGGTGCTGAGATGGCCCGCCATGTGATGCCATGTGGTAGCCACATCAGCTGTGCCATCTGACGTGGGCACGCCGGCGAGGGGTGGCGCAAAAAAACCTAGGGTTGTCGACGCTGCAGTGCATGACGACAACCGGTGATGCTTGAAATATGAAGAGGGGAGTGAGGGGGTTCGTTCTGTACCTCGCACGGCGCTAGGCGGGCAAGGGAGGCGGCCGATGATGAGGTGGAGCGGCGGCGCAGCTCGGGCAATGACGACGATGGGGTTCTGGCGCTGCACAGGCACGACGAGGAGGCAGGAAAGCTTTGTGAGGGTGCGGGGAGGGTGATGGTGTCATCTCCGGGGCCGGTGGTGACTCGGTTGTCTAGGATTCCTCACCAAAGCTCGTCGAAGCTTGGTAGACGGAGGACGACGGCGTAGGAATGACTCGAATCTTGGGAGAGGGAATTGAGGGTGGGAAGGTGTAGTGCGGGGGTTGGGGTGCTCGACGGGAGTTTATATAGGGCCGAGGAGGGATGGTCGTGGCAAAATTGCTCACCGTGATTAGCGGTGGTGGGATTTCGATTGAAGGGGAAAAGGGAAGGGAGGGGGAAAGGGAAGGAAAGAGGCGAGGGGATTAGGGGATTCGATTACGGCGGTGCACGGGGTTTCCAAAGATGGGGTCAGCCGGGGAAGGAAGGCCGAGGATTCGGTTGGCTTCGGTCACCAGCGAAAAGAAGGAAAGGGAGGGGAGAAAGGAAGGCGGCACTCGGCGAGGGAGAAGGGCCTGATGGGTGGGGCCACCTATCAGTGAGAAGGGGAGAAGGAAAGGGAGGGGCAGCGGGGATGGGCCGGCGCAGGACATCGCTCGATCTAAGCCGTCCACGCGTCGATCGGTGGGGAAGGCAGGACGGGAGCGGCGGGATGGCGTGGCAATGATGTGGGCCAATCTAGGCTACTCATGCATTGCCCAAGGAAGGAGGCCGGAGATTCAAATTTTATTTTTGCAATTTTGTTTTTTTTTCAAAAATCTCGAAAATTGAAATAAAAGCTAGAAAATAGCAAAAAATCCAAATAAATCTCAGAAAATTCATAAAAATTAAAAATGCAAGGAACCCAAATAAAATAGTTTTAGTTTGATTTGACCAAAATTACATAATAAATTTAATAACTTACTCTCTATGCTTAAATTAAAGATTTTAGAAAAATGGATTTTTAAATCTAGAAAAATCCAATAAAATAAAATAAATAAATAACCAATTTTTGTGGGTGTTACAGCCACTCAGGGTGAACCACTTCTCTAATGATGTAGGAGGCGATTAGTTCAGCCACCTCTACCTTTACAGCCTCTTGCCTGTCGAGGGATGTTCTCCTCATTTGTTGTTGGACTGGCTTCACATTGGGGCACACCGCTAGCTTATGTTTGATGGTGGATTGGTCCACTCTAGTGATATCTTTGAGTGACCACATGAAGATGTCTGTATTCTTGCGAAGCACAGTCGGCGGTCTTTGCTCGGCCTTCGGGGTGAGGCCACCTTCACCGACACCTGTTTTGATGGGTCCTATAGGTTCAGTGGCACCCTCTTTACTTCACCATCGGACCTCGGCTTCGGAGTCCATCTTGGGGGAAGGGGAGGGAGGGGACACCATCGGAACAAGGTTTTTTCTGGAGAGAGGGGGCATTACGGAGGAGGCATGGGTCTTTCGCTTACAGTGAGTACCTTTTGGTGTGGGCTCCGTGTACCAACTTCAATCTGCTGTGCAAGGTCTTGGTTGCTAACACTATGATGATCCCCTTGGGTCCTGGAAGTTTCATGCATAGGTAGTTGTGGTGCGGGATCGCACCGAAGGCATTGAGGGTAACTCTTTCTAAAATAGCATTGTAAGGATATTGGAGGTCCACCACGTCGAAGTTGATGACTTCCCGTCTGCTTTGTTCTCCTTGCTCGAAGGCCACCTCAAGCGTTATCTGTCTCAGCGTACTGACCTGTTGCCCGCTGAAGCGCTATAGGGGTATAGCTGGTGGCTCTAGCCTCTTCACGGGATGCCCATCTGGACAAAGGCGTTGATGAATAGGAGATCCTTGGAGCTACGTTCTTCCACTAGGACTCATCTCACATTGTAGCCCGTGATGTTGGTCGAGATTACTAGAGGGTCTTGGTGGGGGAAGTCCACTCCCGATGTGTCCTCCGCCTTGAAGGTGATGTCCGTCGGGCCCATCCAGGACCACGTGTGTGGGGTGCGTGGCTACATGATGAATTCGGCGTGTGTAGGCCCTTCGCTGTCTCTTAGAGGGGAATTCAAGGGATGATTCACCCATGATGACATTGATTACCTTGGGGGCTGGCTCAGGGCCCTAGAATCGCAGCATGGTTGGCGGGGGCTGGATGAGCGGGACCTCTGAGGGCTGTTGTACATGTGCCACTACCGGTGTCCTCGTGTTTTGAGCCTACTCCTAGCTACACTCTCGCGAAGTGCCACAATAGTGGGGCAATTGCGGGTGAGGTGGTCTCCTCGATTGTGTACTTCGCACCATGGCCTTTGCTGACACTAGTCCTTCCGACCCCATCCTCTACCGTGCCCACAATCTTTGGGGCAGTGCTTTCCTCAACTCCTCGTTCGATGCTGAGGACATATCTGGGCCGGGGCCCTTCGCTGCTTGTGGTTGGAGCCCTGTTTTGGGACTGTGGGAGCAGCCTTGGCTTCGGGGGTGGGCGACACAGCCTCTGCCTCACGCCACATTGGGTCCTCTTTTTCCCTAGCGTACTCATCCATCTTGTCGAAGAGCTTGATCATCGTTTTTATGGGCTTCCGCGCATTGTATTCGGCAAGTGGGCCCTTCTGGAGGCTGCGTTGGTGATGGTCATGTCGTTGACATCTTTTGCTTGGTAGCGGAACTTCGGGAAGCATCTGGAGTAGGCCCATAGCTTCTTCTGTGGCATCTGTCTCACTACGAATAGCTAGCCGGCATCGATCTGCTCCACGTAGTTGCCTTGGAACTGCCATTGCATCTGAACGCTCTTTCTTTGGCTCGCAGCTTTTACGCCGATCCCTAAGGACGACGCCAGCTATTATGGTTACGAACTAAACAATGAACAATGGGATTACGAGGAGGTCACAAAGGGGCTGTCCGATCTCATGGCGTCCTAAGGCACATATTTATAGTCATGATGAGGTTAGTTATATAAACACTTTTATCTAGGTTTACAATTATAGAAGTAATCATGTCTTTTCCCTGTGATAACCCTCTTAGGCCAGCCATGTGTTCATATGATTATTGGGTTTCTTGGTGTAATGGACCGACTGAGCCAAGGTGTGGGTCACTCTTCCAACACATTCATTTTCTGAAAAGTCCAATTTAGAACGGGAAATTAGGTAATTTATTTTAGGGTTTATGCTACTAGTTTCAAAACTTCCATTGAAATTTGTGATTTAAAATCGATGTCAAGGGTCTATTTTAAGAATATTTACCATTTTATGATAACCTAGACTCTAGCCTGATTTAGTAATTTATGGGCTGAGATTAGTCAATCTGGACCATCCATTGCGAATTGGATGGCTCACAACCCACTTTTGCAACCTCCTTGTTAAGATAGTTACAGGAATACTTGACCTGAATTCCTCACGTGAGATCTCGCAACTCACGCCGAATTCCGGAAGTTTCAAAAGCGAAGCGACGGCGACCACCAAATGAGGGGAAGGAGGACTCTGGAGAAGACAAAGACGAAACGCCGAGCCGAATCAGGAATACCGAAAAGACGAAACGCCGAGCCGAATCAGGAATACCGAAAAGGCGAAAGCGCCTTCCAATTTAATAGCGTGCGCATCATTGCATCAAGAAAGAACGACGATGCCTTTGTCCTCCTCCTCGATTTCCATTTCGTTTGTGTGTAGTTGAGAAATCTTGCGTCCATGTGGGGAGGTTTTAACTTGATCAACCAAGAACGCGACTTTGAGCCGTACGAAACTAGTATATTTGGTTTTTGGTCGCGGTTTGCTTCAATTATTTGGTTTTTCCTATTCCTGCCACTCGCATGCGCGCCTGCTTACTTCTTCTTGCTGTTATCTTGGTGAGTGTAAATCTGATCTACTCGTGTCTCCACATCATTCAGGTTCTTGCGCTGAAAGGGAAATTTGTCCCTGGAGAGTAGTTGCTGTACTTGTCAGTCTTGTTATTTTCCTGGAATTGGTATTGGGTACGGAAGAGGTGGGGGGTTTGATCCAGCTTGCGTGGGAGTTCTTGCTACTTTGGTACTGGGATTGGCTGGGTAGGAGAGCAGCGGTTTTCTGGCCCGTTTCTTGTTAGTTACTGTTCTTCTGATGCCGGCTTTCGTTTAGGAGTGGGGGAGTGAGAGCCTTTGATCATTTTTCTGCCGTTTCTTGGCGATTCTTGTTCTGTTCGATTGGGGGATTTGTGCGAAGTGAAGCAAGTTTGTCGGTGGAGTGAGTTGAGTTGGGATGAGGCTGAATGTTCGTGTGATCGGGGCCCGCAACCTGCGGGCCATGGATTCCAACGGGTTCAGCGATCCGTATGTGAAGCTGCAGCTTGGGAAGCAGCGGTTCAAGACCAAGGTGGTAAAGATGAACCTGAACCCGGCGTGGGATCAGGAGTTCAGCTTCGTCGTCGGCGATGCCCGGGATGTGGTCAAGTTCTATGTCTATGATGAGGACATGCTCGGGATTGATGACTTTCTCGGGCAGGTGAAGGTGTCACTGGAGGATGTGCTGGCTGCGGAGAACTTCTCGCTTGGTACGCGGTGGTACCAGCTTCTTCCCAAGAGCAAGAGTGACAAGGCAGTCGATTGTGGTAATTGTTTGAGATTTCTCTTGTTATCTTGCTCGTGAATGTTTGTCATGTTAAATCATGTTCTTGTTTTGTTCATGTGAATTCAGTGTTTGACTTTCTGGAGTTATCAACATCTATCATCTTACTATTTACTAACATGCTATGTAGTAAATTCTATTTGATTTTATTGTGCGAAAAATGTGATAATCATTTTGTTTTTTATTTGGTTTCACTCTGCAGGGGAAATTTGTGTTGCAATGTCTTTAGAAACAGCTGGAGCAACACGATCATGGTCTGATGATCTTGCAACTGAATTAACTGACATACAGAGAGACTACTCATTATCGAGTCAAAGCACTGGAATGTCTATTGCATTAGCTTATCAAGAAATTGAAGCTTCTACAGAAGATAATGTCAATGGGTATTTTGATGGAGCTGAAATCCCTGCAGAGGACAAATGTTGCGAAGGTACTTGCAGAAATCAAACAGCCGCAGAGGACAAAATTAATGGGATTCCTAATGCAACTTCTAATGGAACCGAAACTTCTAGAATGGATAAGTCTGATAGGCCATCATTTGTTGATCGTGTCTGTCAAATGTTTGTCAGGAAAAATGATGATGCTGTGCCAAACTCCTTGGTAAAGGCTGAGGCTTCAGAAGAAGTTCGGGAAGCACCAACAGTATATGAGGCTGCTGTAAGCCAAAATGATAATGTGTGTCCAGAAACATCATTTGATGAACTACTGAAATATTTTGAATCAAGACATGGAAGGAGTCGAAATGCCTGTAAATTTACAAGGGATTCTTATTAACCAGTCATATTTTACGTCACCTAGTAATCTGAATAACCTTCTCTTCTCACCAGATTCAAATTTTCGACAAACAGTGGTCGAACTTCAAGGTTGTACTGATTTCAAAACTGAACCCTGGAGAATTGGTAATGATGGGGGGTCCTTGAAGAGAGTGATAACTTATACAACTGCACCATCCAAATTGGTCAAAGCTGTTAGAGCAACAGAGGAACAATCTTATTTGAAGGCTGATGGAAAAGAGTATTCAGTTTTATTGAGTGTTATCACCCCTGATGTTCCTTGTGGTACTTATTTTCGGACGGAAATTCTTTTCTGTGTCATGCCAGGTCCTGAACTTGATTCTGAGCAACAGACATCACATTTAGTAATTTCTTGGTGCATGAATTTTCTTCAGAGTACTATGATGAAAGGTATGATAGAAAATGGAGCAAGACAAGGCTTGGAGCAAAATTATGCACAGTTTTCTGATTTACTGTCACAGAAGATCAAGCCTATTGATGTAGAAGATGCTGGATCTGACAAGGAACAGGTCTTAGCCTCGTTGCAAGGGGGTCAGGAGTCTGATTGGAAGATAGCATTTCTATACTTCTGCAACTTTGGTGCCTTATCCTCTCTTTTTGTAGCCCTGTACATTATTGTGCATGTTTCACTAGTAAATTCAGGTGTAGTTCAGGGGCTTGAGTTTCCTGGACTAGATCTGCCAGATTCTCTCAGTGAGATTGTCATGGGTGGGCTGTTGTTTCTTCAGGTACAACACATATTTAAGAAAATCTCGTGCTTTGTTCAAGCAAGGGAACAAAAAGGTACTTTTCCCCCCTTTTATCTTCAGTTCCATCACATTTCATCTCTAATGTGTATGTAGTTAAAGCCACCTCTTCAGAAATGCAAGATTTTTATGATTGACAACCATGCCTATGTTTTGGATAAGAAAGCTCAGGTGCAGTTAATGTTTAGCATGAACTTTGTAAAAAGAAAATATTGAATATTCTCCACTTCCCTGACATTAGCACGTTATAAAAAATTGGAGGTTTTAAGTTTGCTTCATGCAAAAGAAATACGAAACTTCAGTCCTGACAGTTTGTTGTCAGGGAACGTATGAACACCAGAATAGTTTGATTCGCATTTCTTGATGTACACTATTAAATCTTAATATACACATGAATGTGATTATGTGTCTATTATGCTAATATTTCCCTTGTAGTTGGTGATCACGGTGTGAAAGCACAAGGCGATGGATGGTTGTTAACGGTTGCCTTAATTGAGGGAACCAAATTGGCACCAGTTGATGCTACTGGTTTCTCTGATCCTTATGTGGTATTTACTTGCAATGGTAAAACAAAAACAAGTTCAATCAAGTTCCAAACACTGGAACCTCAGTGGAACGGTATGTGTTTTGTGGTACAGTTTCTGGTTTTCCTTTCTAAACCTTTATATTTTTCTTCCATAATTATATATCACTAAGAAAGCATGACTTTGGATTTTCCTTGTTTAAGTAGGAAAGTAATGGTCATGTGATGTCATGCATCAGGCAACTAAATGTATTTCCCTTAATCTTGCAGACATCTTTGAATTTGATGCCATGGAAGATCCTCCATCTGTGATGAATGTACATGTTTATGATTTTGATGGACCATTTGACGAAGTTACCTCTCTTGGACATGCTGAAATTAACTTTCTCAAATCAAACTTGTCAGAGCTAGCTGATGTATGGATTCCTCTTCAAGGTAACTTGGCTCAGTCCTGGCAGTCTAAGTTGCACCTAAGAATTTTTTTGAACAACTCAAAGGGCACTGGTATGGTCACTGAGTATCTGAGCAAAGTGGAGAAAGAGGTTGGTAAGAAGGTGAGCACTTTCTTTCCTATCTTCTAGGAAGCATACTGTTACTATGTGATTTCCCCCCAGTCTGATGGGTAACTACTGCCAGATGACGTTGCGGTCTCCTCGAACTAATACTGCATTCCAGGAGCTCTTCTCTCTGCCAGCAGAAGAATTTCTCATCAGCAATTTTACCTGCTACTTGAAGCGGAAATTGCTTACACAGGTACTGTTCAAATTGCACATATGCTTAAATTACAGAATTTGTTAATTTTACACTCCTTATTCAGTTGTTCTTACAAAAGAATGCTGAGTCTGATACGAAAGTTTCAGTAGTTTGGATGGTCACTAGCCCGTTTGGGTGTGCTCACTTTTTGTCAACTATGCCAATTTCAAACATATGTATTGAAATATAGAGTAAAGTTTAGAACATTTTTTCATGCAACTACTGCATTTGTGATTTCAAATAGCAAACGAACAGAAGATGGGAGCATATCAAGTTCTTCCCATGGAATGGGAGTTAAATGTTGGTATCCCGTTATATTGCTTTTGATTGAACTCTTAGATCAACTGACTGCATGCATGTGTCCCCATTGGTTCTGACCTCTGAATAGTTTGCTAAGTGTTCAGTCAATTAACAAAGATCCTTTGTACTTTTAATTTCAGGGCCGTCTTTTCTTATCTCCAAGAACATCTGGGTTTTATTCAAGCATGTTTGGCTGGAAAACCAAATTTTTCTTTCTATGGGAGGATATCGAAGACATACAGGCAATATCTCCGTCACTATCATCATGGAGTCCATCCCTTGTAATAACTCTTCACAGAGGTAGAGGCATGGATGCAAAGCATGGTGCAAAGAGCATGGAGAATGGAAAGCTAAAGTTTTGTCTTCAATCTTTTGCATCATTTAGTGTGGCCAATAGGTAAATATCCACTTTCCTAAAATAATATAAAGTACTAAAGCTTTCCTCTAGTTCCACTAAAACAAACTACTTAAAAGGGTTTTTCTCTTACAACTGCCAGTTTAAACCATCAAGAAGTATCTGCATTGATCTGCATAGTGCCTTCAAATCTCCTTTTGCATGTCATGTATGGTTCTTGACATTTTACTCCTGCCAGAATAGATAATTTTTTTGGTTCTCTACAGGACTATAATGGCGTTATGGAAAGCAAGATCTTTGAGCACCGAGTTCAAAGTACATATTGCTGAGGAACAATTCCAAAATAATACTCTTCAGAGTGAGGACAGTGGAATTTTTATTGGTGTTGAGGATGCCAAGAGCCTTCAGATGAGTGAGGTTTACTCCGCAGTCATTTCTGCCAATGTAAGTGCACTTATCATGTACTTATCATGGCATTATAAATTTACACCTACAAGTTTGTTCACATGAAGTTGACCAGACATACATGTGCCTCTTGCCAGATGGCCTCACTTATGGAGGTGTTCGAAGGAGGTTCATTGGAGATGAAAGTCATGGAGAAAGTTGGATGCCTCAAATACTCGGCTACACAGTGGGAATCAGATAAAGCCGATGAATATCAAAGACAAATTCATTACAAGTTTAGCAAGAAGTTGTCTCCTGTTGGAGGGGAAGTGACTGGAACCCAGCTGAAATCTATGGCCAATAAGAAAGGGTGGATTATTGAAGAGGTGATGGAACTCCAAGGAGTCCTTCTTGGTGACTTCTTCACTGTATGTACATATACTCGAAACTTCTGTTCACTCCTCTCGGTTAACTTGCATGTTCCCTTTATTTTGAACACGCCCTTCCTCCCTCCTGTAGTGCTTTGGATTATGACAGGTTAACTGTTGTCACTTATCACCTGGGAAGTTCGGTTGACCATGCTATAGCAAAATAGATTCATGATTGTAATAGTGCCATAGTGGCCAAGTTGGCTTGGTAGTAGCACGACCTAAATGTGGCAACTTCCGGGAAGCCAAGTCTAGAAAAACTTGCTGTTGAAAACTGGTGCCATTCTTCATATACATGTCATTTGTTCTTTGTAATCTTTGTTGAGATAGTGAATTTGTTTGATTCGAAAAGTTAGTAAATAAAATATTGGCTTTTTAAGAGACAAATCATATATAGATTATCCTCCGCTGTTTAGAAACATGAAATGATTTCAGTGGACGATCCAAACTATAGTAATCTGTAATTAATGTGAGTATAGGTTTACCCTAGATATGTATGACATAATGTGCATAATTTTGCGGTGTAACATTTGTTCTGGGGGTTGTTACCTGGAGACAAAGATTATGTAGCTTGTCCCTTTGTCTTCTTTCCCTGACTCGTTACGTGCCAGCAGCAGTACAGGGGTACTGTTCATGTGAAGTACTGTAGCATATATGACAGCCATCGCTAAAACAGGGGTTAAAATGATTAGTTTCCATGTTTGTTATTTCCTTTTGATTAGTTGCTATCTTTTGGGTTTATTTCTATCTTTAGGATCTGTCACCTCTATATAAAGAGATCTATTGATAGCATTTGGAATTAGGCAAAGGAAGAAAGAAACAAGAGTTTATCATTGTCTATGTTTATCTTTCTCCTCTAAAGTCCTTCCCTAATCAAGCCAACTTCGCCCAGCTGTCCTCCCGACGGTGTTTACCCCATAATGATCTAAGGATCATTATATTTGGTATCGAAGTCATTCACTGTGCCTCTTACTTCGTTAACATATGGCAAGATCATTGCTGGCTATGAAATCCTCATTGGACTCAAGAATATAGAGAGCATATTAAAGAAGATGGCAACGAGGGACAAAAAGAAGGAAGCTTCAAGTAAAATTGCATTGGCAGTGTTGCCTTTGGCTACGCGACCAGTGACTTCATAGAAAAAGAAGGTTGCTCCATCCCACGGCCACCACCTCCTTGCCGTTGCCGAGTCCATACTTTCAAAGGTGTGGAACACATCGAGTACCTTGAGAGGGATCACGACATCATCGCATCTCTCCCACCAAAATCGCACTCTAGGGAGGTAGAAGATACTCGGCTTACCTGATCCAATCTCCTACACCACAGACATCTTCCTCTACATTGGGCCACGCCATGGTTATTAAGTTGTCGACTAGTCAATAAGTCGGTGGCGGAGGAACGACTTGCGCCGGCGACTCGACTTGCGGCGGCAAGTCGGGCGACTGGTCGACTAGTCGTCGACTTGCCCGTCAACTAGTCGACCAGCGACGCCAAGTCGGGCGCCTTGGGGAGGCAGTGAAGCAATGAGCGAGTAGGCAGTGAAGTGATATGTACCGAGTGTGGGCTTCAGCAACAACGGGCAGTGAAGCTAAGCAAGCGAGCGAAGAGAGAGTGTGGAGCTCGGAGCTCCGACCGTAGATCCGGCGATTCCGGCCTGCAGTCGCCGCTGGCCGCCGCCAGATCCAGATCTAGGTAAGCCCCTCCGCCCCGGCCTCCCTCTCCCCGACAACCTCCGCCCCGGCCTCCCTCCTCCCACCGCCCTGACGACGGTGGGCCAGTGGGGGTGTGCTGGTGTGGGGCGCCAGATCTGGAGTGGGGGAGTTGGCCTGGAGAGGAGTCGCCGTTGCGCCGCCTCGTCGACATCGAGAGGGAGCCGTCGGTCGCCTGGCCCCCTGGCGCCGTGTGAGGCCGTGAGGCGTGAGGGAGAAAGGGAGGGGGCCTGGGGAGAACCAGGGAGGGATCTGCCGCGTCGGAGGGAGTGCGTGTGCGTCGGAGGAGGAGGTGCGGCTGTCGAGCCTGAGAGAGCCGAGCTGCCGTCACCGGGCGGAAGGAGGGGGTGCGGACTGTCGGAGCCCGGAGACCGAGTCGCAGTGGGGGCGGAGTCAGAGATAGAAAAAAAGGCAGTGGGAGCAGCGTTATAAGGACTGGCATTTTGCAATTTAGCCCTCTTGTTTTCTGAAATTGCAATAAAGTCATTTTCTGTATATACATATTCATATAAACAATACAAACAGTACTTGTCGACTAGTCGGCGACTAGTCGACAAGTCGGTTCTTAGGAGGGTAGTATCGACTTAATAACCTTGGGCCATGCTAAAGTGCCCACGCCATCGCCATCCATTGTCGCTGTGGTCTGGCTCATCTCCTTTCACGCGATGTGGCGTCAAGTTCATGCTCTCTCATCTTCATGGGGCTTCCTAGGGCTACAACCATAGCCACCACCATAGCTCGAGGACGAGCTGTTGCAAAAGGAGGGTGATGTTGTTACGTGCCAGCAGTAGTACGGAGGGTATTGTTCATGTGAAGTACTGTAGCATATATGGCAGCCATCACTAAAATAGGGATTAGAATGATTAGTTTTCATGTTTGTTGTTTTCATTTGGTTAGTTGCTATCTTTTGGGTTTGTTTCTATCTTTAGGATCTACCATCTCTATATAAGAAGATCCATTGATAGCATTTGGAATTAAGCAAGAGAAAGAAAGAAACAAGGGTTCATCCCCGTCTATATCTATCTTCTGTCAAGCTGATGTCATCTGGTTGTCCTCCCGGCGATGTTTACCCCGTAGTGATCTAAGGATCATTAATCAACTGAGGAGGAAACCATGCACCCTCTGGCCTTAACTTCCATCGGAAGCAGAAAACCACGGTTCACGGACCATACAATACAAGTTAGAACAGGACTTAAAACTAGAGCTAAGAAACGTAAGAGTGGGTGCTGCCACCTCAAAAAGTGAAAAAAAAAACAAAAGGAGCTCAATCTAAATCAGCCAACATAAGCAGATGTCACTATATCAGCACCCCTTCATCTTAACAGACGCATTGCGCCAGCTTGTCCCTTTGTCTATTCTGAGGAAATCAAATTTGTTCCGGTGATTTTCTGCATAAAACCAGCTTAAACACTGTAAATGATATGCTCACCTGGCTTTTGTACATGCAGCTTCATATAAAGTATCAAATCGAAGACCTTGCTCCTAAACAAAGGGCGTGTAGTGTTCAAGTTTATCTTGGAATTGAATGGTCAAAGACCACCAGGCATCGGAAGAGAATCGAGAAGAATGTCCTTTCCAGTTCGTCTGCTCGCCTGGAGGAGATGTTCAGCCTAGCATCAAAGCAGCTCTCACACGCCAGATAGGAACATTCATCTCTCACAATCCCTGTGCATAATACTGAATGACTGAACATTTCCTAACCACCGATATGACCCCCTGTACATACAGTGTTTGATGGAAGATAACGCACGGACAACTGATTCATTTGAGACCAATTTAGAGTGAGCTTTGCAGATCCTGCAGCAGCTGAGGCATTGTGGCGGAATTTTTGCTGAACTCAGGTGGCCAATCCATTTCTTTGTTGTATTTGATCAACTGTAGATGCAATTTGCATAGATCGCAGCATTTAGATACCACACGGGGCCTGCAAGTTATTTTCTCTGTAGCATTTTGTGTATGGAATTGAGTCAGCTCAACTCCATGTTTCAATGGTCACATGTTGAACCGTGGAGAAGCAAAAATAAGTGATCTAATAAAGTTCTGAGTTGTACAAACAGAGAAGTCACCGGCTTCATTTGCTTGTGTTCATTTGTCATTTTTTTTTGTCTTTTCTCCTTTTCAGTACGATCTAAAAAAAGATGAGGATGGCGAAGGCTTAGATATTTATCCGAACCTAGCACTGAACCAAACAAATATACTATACTTTTAACCTGAAAAAGACCCAACAGTATTCTTATACAATCTGAGCAAAAGCAAAATTGGAGTCCCAAGTTCTATAACATTTTCAGTCAAGATTCAAACCTTGCTGATGCAACTTGTGATTTCCAAGAATCTGGTGACATATCTCTCCATAGTGATGCGATCAGTTCGGTGCTTAATGCTAATCACCGGGAGAGTAACCAACCATGCAGTTCATTCAGCAACTTCAGTAAACACAACCAATCAACCAACTGTCGTGAGACTCCAATTGGTGTGACAGCTCGGTTTTATCAAATAGACCATCAGCTGATGTAGCATCCAATCAAGACATGTAATCTAACTTACATTTTCAACTCTTCCTTCCACTTCAGTCTCCAGCTAGTAGTAGAAGCATTGTTTCTTCTCCTTTCTCTGTGCCTAAATTTTATCTGGGCCATGCACTTGGGATAACATGCCCGGATGGAGTCTGATGGACTGTGGAGGCAGATCTGCCATGAGCAAGGAGTTAATGGCGAGTTTGGCCGCATGCACCATTCAGTGAAGAGGACACGGCAGGTGGGGCCATGTCGACGAGCACGCCGCCCATGTGACTCACATAGACAGGTGCTTGCCTCCGCCCAAGCAAAAGCTCTAGAGATATCCTCCCCAAAATATCAACCATCCCCTCCCCACTAGAACATTCCTCTGCTTTTTTTAACTACCATTTCCCTCCTCTTTTGCGCATAAAAGAATCGCTATTAATTTCCTTTTTCCTTGCACAAAATTTCAATCCTAGTTATTAGCAGGTAGCAGTAGTGTAGTACATGTTTTTTTTTTGGGTATTTAAAGAGTACAGAAAAAGCAGCAGCTGATCAACATTTTTTGGCATCGGTTTTTCTCCCCCTTCCTCGTCTCTTCGCTGTCCAAAAGCCTGTACACAGAAGTGCTACACGTCCGGACGATCGGAGCACTCTGCAAATATTTACACGGTACGGCAGCGACACGAGAAAGGGAGGAGGCCACTCAAAATGGTGCTAAGGACACAGCAAAGAAGGAAAACGGAAAGAAAGAAGAGCACTAGAGCTAAATAAGCCTCAATTCCTACGCGCACACGGCAGGGCCACACCGGGTTGGCCCAGTGGCGGAGCGGTAAATAGACGCGGGATCTCTAAATCCGGGCGGCGAAATGAGGGGTCGCCGGCGAGGGAGGATCGTCGGCGGCGGGGACGAGGCGGAGGCGGCAGAGCGGGCACGTGGCGTGGTCGTAGTCGAGCCACTTCTCGAGGCAGGCGCGGTGGAAGAGGTGACCGCAGGGGAGCCGGTTCACCACCGACTCCGGCTCGAACCGGGCCAGGCAGACGCGGCAGTCCGCCGCCGCGCCCGCGCCCGCGCCGCGCCTCCGGCTGAACCGCGCCGGCCTGAAGCTGCTCCGGAACCTGTCAGCGAGGCTCGGCCCCCGGCCGACGCTGCCGCAGCGGCGGCCGCGGCCGAGATCGCCGCGAGCTGGTCGTCGCCGTCCTCCCCTGCGGGCGGCACGGGTATGCCGAGGAACACCAGCGCCGCGCGCATCAGGTCGGCCAGGACGGCGATCGACACCGCCGTGTTGTACAGGAGGTAGGTGAGGAGGCTGTCCTTGGGCGCCGGCAAGCTCGAGATGCCCATCTCGCCGATGATGGTCGGAACGGCGGCGGCCGATCCAGGAAATCCTCGCGAGAAACCCCTCGCGCAATTCCGGAATCGCGGGCTGGTTCGGGTGATTTGGGGGCGCCTTGGACTGGATTGTAAGGTCGAGAGATGGGGATGGTATTGTATACACCGGGAGGAGGCGAGGTATTTATACTTTTATAGACGGTTCTGGGGTGGGTTGGGATGGGCTCTCTTTTATAGTGGTGCGTGCGTAACGGCAAAGGTGCTGCTGCTTCACAGTTTTTACCGTGGGAAGTTACGGGAGTTACTTCCCTGCTCGTTCAGTTTTTTTTTTCAGCTTTAACTTCCTTTTACTATTTAGTGATTTATCTTTTTTTAAATTTTTTAGATTTTTTAAACTTTTTTGTTTTTTTCTTTTTTTTTCTCGTGTTTCTTTGTATTGTCTGTGATGGGTTAACATATTTTTTCTTCTATTTTATTTATTTTTTTAAAATTTAATTATACCTAAAAAGCCAAATCAGCTACAGTAAAAAAATCAGCTACAGTGAAATTTCAATCAAAAATTAGAAATCATCGCTAAAACGAACACCCCAGATCGTTTATCTTTGTTGCAACTGCCATGTTTTTGCTAAGAGCTTGCTAACTCGTTTGATTGGCACCCTTATAAATTGAATTTTTTTTCCAATTTTTACATAAACTCTTTGATATTGTTTGCATATGTAAAGGTCTTCACAATTACTCATGCAAGAAACTTTGCGTTAATACATATAGCGATCGTTAATTTGCCTTATGTGCGAAAACTGAGAGACTTGGTTTATAAATATGTAAATTACTTGATGAATAGTTTGATTGAATGGACTAAGGCCCCGCTCTGCGATCGCTGGCATCTGCGATAGGCAGCAAACACGAGTGATAAAAATAATGTAGCGATTTTGTTATTTTTTTGTATTCCTTTATATAATTTGTGATAAGTTAACATGTCGTTTATATTTTAAATTTTTTTAAATTTAATTATGTCTAATAAGCCAATTCAACTACAGTAAAATATCAGTCAAAAATTATAAACTATTATTATTTCAAACACTACCTAAGTGTGGAAGTTCTATTTATCTGGTTACCAGTTGTTGCAAACTTGGTACCAACATGCTTACTTTTCAGCCATTATTTCTTTCTTCCGTCTAGCTTAGGGCATAGAATCCATTGTACCGCTACCAAGTTGTTGTACTGGCTGTCTAGCTGTAGCTACCACTACCATTAGGTGGTCGAAATGGTCAAGGAGCCTCCTACTCCTTGGATAAGATCGATCATAGCAGCTGATCAGACCAAATATCCTAATGGTACAAAGCCATTTAGGCCCTATTCACCTTGGCTTGCTTGAGATTCTGACTTTTTTTGTCTTATTTATTTATATTATACGTGATGTGTTAATATATTTTTTATTTTTAAAATTTAATTATACTAAATAAACCATCATTAGCTATAGTATAAAATAAATCAGTTATAGTATAAATTTAACTATAAACCATCATTTTTTAACCTAATTGAGCGTGTTCTTAGAACCGATGTCACGTTAGGTGGTGCATTGTTGATTTTTATGAATTGTCGCCTTAGGATGGTACAACTCCACTGTTTTTTTTGTGCACTATGTGCACACCACTTACGTTAGTGTGAACAAGTTATTCTTGATTGTTGCTAAATGAGCATGCATGCGATATGCCTATTGGTGCACAAAGAATTTAATGCTAACAACTTGTGACATCGGTGGTTGATCTGATCTGCCTTTATTTGCAACAGACATATGATCCAATTTTTTTTATAGAAAAAACGAAATTTGTCCATATGCAGTACTATTTGATCGGTAGACTTTAATATAGGTAAATGCATACCTAAATTCAATCCGATCTCGCTTCAAAACGTGAATCACAATTATGGATTTTATTTTTTGTGTAACCATAGCCTTGCACGAATCCAACCGTGGCTGCATTGCATTCGGATGATATTTTTTCCCGTGGGAACGAAGAATGGTATGGAAGCTTCTCCTACGCCTACGTACACGCGCACAACCAGGATTACCTTTTTTGAGAGAGAGAGAAGGCGACGGATGCTGATTGACAGTTACATGTCACAACAGCGCCCGTCAGAACGCTGGCTTGTCACGCGGGCAGCCTGGCGCCTTGTGGCCGTGGCCGGATGCTCGACACGTCGCGCCCGTCCCGTGTCCCTTCTAACCGGATGCCGACATCTGTCCCCTCGATCCATCGTAAGTCGCTTCAAACCAAACTTTAATT
This sequence comes from Melocanna baccifera, assembly GCA_036346265.1. NCBI lineage: Eukaryota > Viridiplantae > Streptophyta > Magnoliopsida > Poales > Poaceae > Melocanna > Melocanna baccifera. Next base: position 3,923,042 of record CM070697.1, on the reverse strand, counting down.
GAGCAAGATGAGTGGACTGAGGAGAGCATCATCGTTGGGATGATGTGATCGAGAGGAGAGAGAGAGAAAAAATCTGTGTAACGCGCATTTGAATTGAATTTTGTTCTTTAACCCGTTCTATTGACAAGTACTACTTAAGGGTTAATCTCAAGTATATTAGCCATGCATCGATCGGTCAAAACTCGCGCAATTGAATTGCATGCAGAGCATCTGGTCAAGCTGCGTACATACTTGTATGGCGGAGAAAGAAATGCGATTAACTAACAACTAATCAAGGTCGCATGTGCACCTGCTGATTTAAAATTGTCACTTGAAGATATTAACTTTCCTAGGCTTTGCTTAGCGGCAAGCGGACGGCCGGCCGTTCCTGCGGGTGAAACCTCCGGCATTGCGAATATGTTTGCATGGTTTCCATGTACAAACCCGATTAATTAAGGTTTGTGCTTGTGCCTGGCGTTGGGCAAGATACCAGAAACATGAACCAGTGCGGACCGGACCCTGCTATAATTGTACGGTCACATGCAAGGAGGGTTAAGGCGGGGCTGTTTGGTTGGATGTGTTAAGAAATTTTAGGATTTCAGTGATGGATAAATACATAAATTATTTCTGTTCTATTCTTTTATAAATATGAAGACTTTATGCCATGTAATAGATGAACAACAAGATCAATAAAGTATGCATTGTGATACTCTATTCTCTAGTATCTTGTATATATTATTAGATTGCTATCAAAGATTGTATAGAATATTACATTACCGTTCATCGATCTACGATAATATTTAACACGATGTACCAGAGGGGAAAGGGACGGGATGGTTCCAGACCTGGCCCCGTCCGCGCGTTTGGTTTGGCGAATCGAATCAGGACGAGGCGGTACCGATTCGGAGTATATTCGCGCTAGATGCTGACGGCTCCGTCCGATGAAAATGGGCGAACCACGTGGCTCAGGCCTCGCTCGTCCAGTCCAGACGGGGTGCCCTCACCCCCGCGTTCGCTCTGCTCGCGTCGCCTCCCCGTTCGCTGCCGCTGACTCGCCTTCCCTCTCGCCGGGAGACAAAGGTTTGACTTGCCCCCTCTCTCCTCGCTTTCTCACCGCCCATATCCCGCTCCTAGGGCTTCTTCTCCTCTCCTCGGCGGCGCGCTGGCGAAGTCCAGGTCGAAGGCGAAGCAGGTCACATCGGAGCTCCGGCGATGGGCAGCGAGAAGGAGAGGCTCGACCTCAACACATCCCTCCCCGCCGCCACCGCCGGCGTATTCCTCCCTCCTCGGCAGCGGGGCGTCGCCGGAGCCGGCGGCGACTGTGAAATCATCCTCGCGTACCTCGTCAAGTCCTGCGGTGGCATCTCTGTGCCCCATGTCCCCATCACCCCCACTGGTACTAGCTTACCACTCACATTGATTCTCTTCTCTTAACTTCTCCATTTTTCTTGGTGTCTTGTTGTCTTTGATTTGATGGATGCCTGCGGCTTCAATCGCCAGGGTTCCGGTGGGATCGGCAGTGGTTGATGGATGCCGAGACGCAGAGAGGAGGAGGGGAGGACAGACAGAGAAATAGATTTGAGTTAAATTCGACTTTCTGATTGAACCAAATTTGGTTTTTGGACTTGAGTTGATCACAAAGCACAATTGCAAGAACCGGATGTTACACTTTTATATCTTCTTGCATTGCATCTTCTTCTACAATGCTCTATATGTAGCTATCGCCTGTTGATTTACCATTGATTGATTGATTCTATTAAGGTGGAGTGTAATTGTATAAACCTTATTGAAACAACCTGAAGAAAGAAAGTTTAGTCAGTCCTTTTTTCATTTGTATTTAACATTTCAACTGTTTTAACTAATCTAGTCGCCTATGAAATGTTTTATCTTGTGTGGTTTGCAAAGTTTGTTTGGTCTTCAACTGTTTTAACCAATTCCTGTATTGAAAACACATGCAATTTCTTTCTTTCCATTAGCACCACAAGGATGCAGATGTTATCATATTTAAAGCAATATGACTTTTGTTACAAAGCCACCATTTAGCAATTGACTCAAAATCATTACCAATTTGCTTGTCTACTATGGCAGAGATATCAGTCCACGTTGGAAGCTGTGCAATTCATTTTGGGTTGGAAGAAAATTGTTGTTTTATGGAACCTATAAGTAGCCTCTCGGTAGTGCTCAGTTTGGTGTTAACTTATGGTATTTTTTTTGTTGTAGCTGGTTTATTTTTTTACTGTAGTTTAGTTAGTTTATTTGGCATAATTAAATTTAAAAATAAAAAAAAAAAACATGTAAACTCATCACGGATAATACAAAAGAATACGAGAAAAAAAGAAAAGACAAAAAGCCTAAAAATTTAAAAAACAGAAAAATACAAAATTACTAAATAGTGAAAAAAAAAGTAAAAATCAGAAGTAGTATTTTAAGTCAACTTGAGCAGCCCTTTCAATCAGTCTATTATATTTGTGATGTTTCAACCTGTAAGCTAGGCCTGAAATAAATGTGAATGAAAAAGTTTAGGACGAACTGCATAAAAAGAGCAAAGTTATATTGGTTGTACATTCATAACCATCACTATCATAACATAGTTTTTCCAGGGTGGATCTAAGGCAGGAAGAATAAAGTATGGAAATGACTCTGTGTAGCTAATTATATGGCAGTGGTCTGGGTATTTTGCTTTGTAGCCAAAGCTGCCATGTAATGACGAGCAAATTTGTCGAGGGCTTGATTCATCACCAGAATTTGACAAGATTATGTTCACACTTACATTTTATACGGAAGAAGTTTCTTTGCTTTTTGAATAATTTGAAGGGAAAAATACTAAACAGCAATTCTGCTCAAGCTTGACTCGCTGTGCATTTGTGTTCACAGGGCAGTAAAGATGGCTTATGTCCGTTGCATAAGTTTTGAGTCCACCCGCAAGATAACATGCAAGAATGAATTGCATGTTATTGATGAAAGCAAATGTTCACTTTGTCCATAACTCCATCACAGAAAGTGTAAACTTGTTGCTCTGTACTTTTATCTAACATTCGATGGCTGCTAGATTGTAAACTTTCGTCTTTTGCAAGACCTAATATATTCATGTGCTTGGTAAAAGGAAACTTTACATGTTTTGACTTCGCATATCCTCTGCGACAAATATTTACCTAATAAGTAAACAAATTTATGACAAATATTTACCATAATAACTAAGTAAAACAATATGAATCTTATTAATTCATCGCATACAGTCGCACGTGACAAAATTAATTCATCCTTCGGAATTGCACGAACGTGGCAACATGGTTCTAAGAAAAAAATAATATGAATCTTATTAATTCATCGCCTACAGTCTCTTGTAAAGTCTGTAATGGATTAACATATTTTTATTTTTTAAATTTAATTATATTAAATAAATTACTATCAGTTATAATATAAATAAACTAATTATAATAAAAAAGTTATAAATCATCGCGAGACAGCGCGCCCCTTGAATCCGATAAACAATGCTCTACCACCTGTAACCTTGCCTAATTTTTCACATATGAAGGGTCAAACTCACTACTATACGCACTAGCATATAGGTGTGCAACATACAAGGACGTCAAAATCACTCCGGTATTCCACTACACGACAGGACTGTAGCGCTCGCACCAGTAGTCAGTAGACCCAGCTCAGCACGTAGCTACAGCCTACAGTGTAGGCACGAGCCCCTAGCCACTGGCAGGTCGCGGCGCCATCGCACCGGGCCACCCACCTCGCCGTCCACATGTCAGCACGGCGACTCGAGCGGCCATGCCGCCCTGCCTGCGGTGCACGCAAACGCAGGAGTGTTTCGGGTGGTGGGCGCCTAGCTCGCGCGCGTCGTGGCGGCCGAACGGGGGACATGCGGCGCGCGCTCGACACTTGGACACGTACACGTCCCCGTCTCCGCGTGCTCCCGTCACGGGCTCTCCACCCCACGCACCGCGCTTTCTTCGCCCCCACGCTTCCGCTTTGGCTGCTTGCGATGCTTCCCCCCGGGCCCGCGCGAGCGCTGCTGCGGCCGTTGGACTTCACGGCCGGCGTGGTAAAGATTCGTTACGCACCTGTGTTGCGGTACGGTGGTACTATACTTTGTTTTTAGCTGAAATAGACATAGTAGCGATGATTTTTTTATTAAAATACTTAATTAAAATAAAAAAATATATTACATCTTTACAGATAATATATGAAAAGAAGACAAAACCCGTATAAAAAATTAGCGTATTTAAAATGATTTTCTAAGCTATAAGCCAAAAATCGTTTTGAATCTGATACCTATGCAATGCTCTACTTATGTAGGCTGCGACGTGCAAGAGTAGTGGCAGAGCATTCGGGGCCTTATCTCCATGGTGTTTGCTATTGTAGGCACATGTGGCTTTTCGGATTCGGCCGGGTTGAGGTTTTGATTCCAAGATGCTATAGTTTGTAGTAGATATTGTACTGAGTTCAACTATATAATTAAAATTACATACGATTATTTTTTTTTCGTACTATTTCTCACAAACAGTCATAATTCAAAAACCATAACAAAAACTAAAGCCACAACAAAAAAACCCACCTTAATCAAGCCATGGATGGGCTAGCTAAGCTAAGAACGCCCTAAGGTGGTGCTCCAAACAACTGTGGAATTATAGTTTTTTTGGCTTTTTTAGCACTATAGCGGTTGAACTTATATTGTAGCAACTATTTGCTTTTTCTGAGTAATTAAATTTTTAAAAATTATATCATCACAGAGCAGAAGTCATTTGGAGTAGGCCTAAAGGCTATAGGCTATCAACAGTGAGGTCAAACGCAAAACATCACTGCTCTAGCATATAGCAGAACAAAGTCAATTTAGAAATATCTCTCGCAATCAATCTGTTGCTCGGGGGCGGAGGTAGCACTGGCGAGCCTGGGTGGCTACTCGGGCTTGCCGACACCAAGCAATAGGTGGTACAGTGATTAGTGGAGGCGCCAGTATAGCCCCCAAGGGCAAGTTCCCGGGCACTACCCCTTGGTGGCAGGCGACTTGGGCTTGGCGAGGGTGCTACTGGGCCATCATCGGGGGCTAAATCGTTGATGGACACACAACTAAGGCATTGCTAGACCGTGACTCCGTGAGGCACTCGTGCTGGGGGTGATGCTGTGAAGTGAATGAGGCATTCACATGACTAAATTAGGCATTCCCATCCCGAATCCGAATTGGCGAATTGTCGAAGCTCCTACCTCCCAGTCTCCCTCCACAGCTCCCCTAATTGGCTAACCCTACTTTCATTCTCCATTCCCAATCCCACAAGCCCTCTCTCAAATCCGGCAATTCAACAGCAAGGTAGGCGGTCTGGCAAGGCACCAAGGTCAAGTGGCGGGTGGTCGAGCCGACAGGGCGGCAAGGGGCCAAGCCGCCAGAGGGGAGGTAGCTGCTTAGCACGAGCATAGCAGGCGACAGTGCACAGGGCGACTGGTGCACTGATACTACATCTGATGCACTCAAGGAGGTTTTTGTTAGTCTTCTTGACAAGTACAAGTTACTCATTTCTAGGCTATGAGGGCAAGGATATGATGAAGTTTCAAATATACGAGATGAATTTAATGGCTTACAGAGAAAGATTCTAGATGAAAACCATTACGCTTTCTATGTCCATTGCTTTACACACCAATTGCAATTGCTGGTTGTTTCTATTGCTAGCTGTTGCTCATCTATTCATGATTTCTTGAGTATGCCTTCTTGATTGTGACAATAACAAGTGCATCTTGCAAGAGGGGAGATGCATTAACGGAAAGCCATCATAAAAGTTTTTTGGAAATGCTTGAGAGTGGTGAGATATTTACAGGAAGAGGTGTACATCAAGAAACTAATATTGCTAGACATGGGGATTGCCGATGATTAGCTCAATGATATGATGGTGTGCTACACCGAGCGGGAGCTATTTAAATCACTTTCCGATGTTACCATTATCCGACAGTTTCATGCTATGAAGATTCGGAAAATGAATTTGCCTTGTAAGTGGGATTAACATATTTATGGTATGTTGTGTTCTATTTTTTATTTATCTTTAATGTGAATACATTATAATGTCATACGATACACTAATACACATTTCTATACTTTGCAAAATCTCTTCTGGATGTGTGATTAGACTTTTGTTGGTGACTTATCGAAACTTTCATAATATCCTACTAGGATATTTGTTATCGTATCTTCCTTTTTTTCATCTATGAATATTTAAATATGTGTTGGATTTTAAAATTATTGTGGTTATCAAATTTGCTTGTATCACGTGTATCTGTCTCCGCCACTGCTGCTGCTAAGTGCTAACGTGTGCTAACTCCACCTGTGTAGGTACGAGAAGAACGTAAACAAATCTCAGAACGTTGTTCACACCAAGCTGAGCAGATGCCGCCGTGAAATCATCACAATAGGATACGTCATTCGGAAGTCTGTCGAAGCAGAACAAATTCCTGTGGTACAGATCGCATTTGCTGGCCAGCCAAAACTCAGCAGCAGCCAAAGCGCCAGACTCACCGCGAGACGACAGCACCCTCCCCATCGTCGCAGAAGCGTACGAAGTCACGTGAAGCCGGCGTGGGCGTGCGTGATACCGACAAGGCTCACTGCAGGCGTGGGCGTGGGCGTGGGCTTCTGGCTCGCGTCGTGGTGCGGGGGCTCAAGTGGGTGGTGGCGGACGGGCGCCTGGACCCCCTGCCCGCCAACGCCTGCCGCGTGGCATGCTACGTGTGGGCTGCCCGGTTGGGGAGAGAGCTGGAGCTGCCTCTGAGGCCGACACCTCGGCTTAGCCCATCCCCCGGTGTCACCGCTCACCAAACTGTGCAGCGCTTGTGCTTAGGTTAGGTCCAAATACAGTAATTTTACACGAATTTTATATAAAATAGTTTCAATTCTCTTGCGCGTTCTAAATAGAGCCTTAAGCTTATGACTATCACATTATTTTGAGAGTAAAATTATAAAGACTGTCACATCATAATCTTAAAAAGTAGTGTTATGCCAAAGTCACGCGTTTAGTTCACATAACCTGATAGATATAGGACGTTCGAAATAACGATGTCACTGAAATTTTACTGTAACTGGCTTATTTATTACTGTAGCTGAGTTGGATTATTGGGCATAATTAAATTTTTAAAAATATAAAAATAAAAATGATATGCTAATTTAGAGCAGACAATGCAAAAGAATACGTGAAAAAAACAAAACAAAAAATTCAAAAACAAAAAAACGGACAAAAAGTAAACAGTGCTTTTGCCGCTGTCGCCACTGCTCAACGCGCAGCCAAAAGCTGTCGTGAGCGGGGCCATAGTCAACTAGCCACATAATAAATTTAACAATATAACATAGATTAGAGCATTAGGCTATTTTGGTACTAAAGTAAATTTTAAATTGATAATTTCATAAATGAGGAAGTTTTTGGTTCCTAAGAGAAGCATTAAAAGTGGTACAAGTGGAACCAAACTATGTACAAGTTTAGCACAATTACCACATCAACTAGAAGGTCAATCACCGCCATTAAATAGGGCTGATGTAGTGGATGAGTTTAATTCGAATGAGATCATCAGTGATCCTGCTCAAAGAAACAAATAGATGAGTATGCTACAGGTATTCAATACCAAGTGAGGAGAGCATATATAGCAAAGGGTCCAATCCAACCAATTGTGAAATTTCCTCACAAACAATGTGGAGATCGTAGAAGAGCCTTCTCATAATCGTGGTATAGCAAATATGATTGGATAGAATATAGTGAATCTCAAGATACAGCATTTTGTTCCTACTGCTTTCTCTTTAAGCAACTAGGAAAGGCTGAAAAATTTAGTTTTGATGTCTTCTCCAAAATAGTTTGATGTCTTCTCCAAAATAGGGTTTAGTAATTGGAAGCATGCATATAAAGTATTGGTAGAGCATGTAGGTGGTGTAAATAGTGCTCACAACAAGGCAAGATTACATTATGATGTTTTTAAAAAACAAAGGCAAAGTGTGTCAAATGTGTTCAGTAATGCAACTCAGGAGGCCGAAGAATTATATCAAATTTGTTTCACTTCTTATGTAGATTGTACAAAATATCTCGAAATGCAAGGCTTAGCTTTCCGGGGCCATGATGAAAAACCTACTTCCTTAAACAAGGGTAACTTTTTAGAAATGGTTGATTGGTACAAAGATAAGAAGAAAGAAGTGAGGTGTGCTTATGACCATGCTCCAAGATATTGCATCATGACTTTTCTGCAGATTCAAAAGAAACTTGCAAAATGTTGTGCACAAGAGATCACCGAGGTGACTCGTGGAGAGATTGGAGAGACAATTCTTACGTGCTTCTCTTGTCTTGATCCAAAGAACTCCTTTTCCAAGTTTGATGTCAACAAACTTATTGGACTCGTTGAAATTTACGATGAAAATTTCTCTGTTTGCGATCACACAATTATAAGGGATCATGCTGCATTTGCTACTTGTCACGATCTTGCATCATTGGCTGCAACAATGGTTCAAACTGAAAAATATATAATTTTCTCATTAGTTTACAAACTCATTGAGTTGGCATTGATATTACAGTGAGCAATGAATATCATAAAGACTGAGTTGCATAATAAGATTTTCGATGAATAGTTAAATGACTTAATGGTGTGCTACACCGAGCAGAAGATATTTAAAACAATTGATGATAACATGATTATCTGATGGTTTCAAGGCTTCAAATCCCAGAGAATGAACTTGCCTCGTAGTCATAGATTACTATCTTAGTGGTATGTTTTGATTCTTTTTTAATGTCAATTTTTTTGTAAGCTATATGATTGTTCTACTAATCAACATATATTTTATCTTATAGTGTCATTTGAGTATGCATTGTACTTTCATCATCGCAAAATATCTATAATCTACATAAGCTTCAGCAGAGAGGTACCGTCATGGTTTTATGCATTTACTTGTAATTTCTAATTTATGCTCAATCGTATGTTTATTAGACTTCAACTCTTCGAGATTGCTTGTAGTTACTTAGAACTAGTGTGATTGTTAATTTCGTACTGACTCGTCAATGACATGTTAGCCATACCAAGGGTGAGTTCTTTTGGGTTGAAATTTTATGGTTTATGGCTATGGTTTTTGAATTCTGGTTTGTTTGTGAGAGGTAGTATGTAGAGAGAAATAGTCGCATATAATTTTGGCTAGTATAGCTGAACTCGGTATAGTTTGTACTATAATTCATCTGTATACTTCGCCTTAAAAAAATACACCGTTTAACGGCATGTTACTGTTTATCCGTATAAAACACGTTAAGTCGAAACTCTTTCGAACCCAGCCTAAACATGCCCAGATTATATTTTTTTCTAGCTCCACCCCTGTTCCAAGGTGTAGAAGAGAAAATTGATACTTTGCCATCCTATTCGGTGGGCTTCGACAAAATGCCACTCTCTAGAATGATCACTATAAAATGCCACTATTAACATTGACACTTTGAATATTTGCCATTTTGAGGGGTTTTTAGGATTCTTAATTATTATTTTTTAACCATTTTTCAGATTATTTGCCATAGAAAAGACACATTTGCCCTTGGGCCATTTACTTTTCTCCAGTGATCATTAGTATATTCCATTCATATTCTCTTTCCAAATTCTGAATCTGAATTATGTGTACGCCTGACAAGTATGTGTCACATTTATCAAAGAATCGCTTGTGAGTTTTCCATATTACTCCAACATGTGATTCTTAGGTGTGCACCTTTTGGCACATGCACGAGTAAATTACAGAGAACTTTGAAATTTATGCTAGAATACGGTGTAGATTTGTTTAAACCCGATTCGTAAAAGTTGTATCCGTAATTCATTTGATATTAGTATGAAGTAAAAATAAGTGTCGCTCACGGGAGGGAGGCGGCGCCGTCGCAAATCACGGTGGCCGGAGGGCCTCCTCCCTCTCGCCTCGGTCTCTCTCGTGTGCAAATGCAAGATCTCGATTGAGAGGGCTGGAGAAAAGCAAATGGCCAAGGGCAAATATGTCTTTTCCCATGATAAATAATTTGAAAATGGTTAAAAAATAATTAAGAATACTGAAAATCCCTCAAAATGGTAAATAATCAAAGTGTCAATATTAAGAGTGGTATTTTATAGTGGTCATTCTAGGGAGTGGTATTTTATCGAAGCCCACCGAATAGGATGGCAAAGTATCAATTTTCTCGGTGTAGAAAATGGCTGGAGTGCTTACATAGAGTTGGAAAGAAATAGAAAATGGCTGGAGTGCTTACATAGAGTTGGAAAGATTTAAAGGGAACTGATCAAATCTTGAAAGACGCTCATATTGTCAGTTCTCACATGTTGCTGCTGGCTAGATAATTCATGAAAGACGCCCTCTATGAAAAAGAACAGGAAAAAAGATACTGCTTTCGGAGACGATGGGCCTTGCTGGGCCTATTTGATTTCCGTGATCTGTAAGACTAAGTTGATTTCATTCTCCCAACTGTTCACACAAATAGAAATAGTGCTACAGCTATTTTGTTTTAAAATTTGATTTTCGGATACCTATTTTATAAATTTAGCCTCTTTGTGAATCTATCAAGCTCAACAATAACTTATTGAGCTCTCCTAACTCGGTAGGTCGCTTGCCGAGTACCTACCAAATTATGGTAGCTCGCATGTCATCTACCGAGCCTCCCTAGTGCGACAAGTCACGGCCAGCACTGTCCATGCTTACTTACCATTTTAGTTAGTGCTATTCGTATGTAATTAATACTAATTATAATTAATTAGCATTACTTATGAGCTTAATTAAAAACGCTAATCATGGCAATGATTGCCGCCGCATTTGGGGCTTCGCAGGTGGTCTGCTGAGCTTCTCTGGTTTAGTAGATACCTGTTGAGCCATATAGACATACAAAGAGAGTTAGATTTATATAAATAGATATTTAAGAGCTAAATTTGAAAAAATAATGATGTCATTTATATGAACCGTTCCCATTCTCTCGGTTTCACTTTCAGGCCACTCTCCATGGCCAGGAAATTACGTCGACGGCGGATTCCTTGGTGAGTATTTTCCTCCGAATTTTGACGATTTGCATGGTTCCGCTCGTATGTTACTCCGATTCTGCGTATCGGTGCGATTTCATGCGGTATCTGCTTTATTTCAACCCCTAAAACTAAGCCCAGTTCTTGTTTACCCAGTTCTTGTATTACTGCTAAATTAGGTGTTACAATGGGAAATTAACTGGGAAATCCATTTCGTAGATGTTGGTTTGCTATGCAGCAGGTACCGCTTGGTGAACCCTAGTTGCCTGCCCTTGTACATTAGTGGCGGAGCTAGGATCAAAACCCTATGGATCAATCTATTTAAAATCTCTAAAATTATGTAAATTTCTATGAAATTATTAATAGAAATAGATGTATTTTGTAAAAACCCATTGGGGTCAACTGACCCCCACAGGAAAAGCCTCCCTCCGCCACTGCTGTACATCCGCGGTGAATCCTATCTTTATGTTTGTACTTTGCATCGACCTGCTGTTTATGTGTGTGAAAGCTAATGGGTAAACTCTGTTAGCGAACAGAACTTGCCAAAAGATTGCCATTTCTTTCACCTATTTAGGACATTTTGGGCTTTAGGCCCCATTTTGTGCTACAAATGCAGGTGCAGATACAGGACTTAAAACAACCTGTGCATTTGGTTCTTAGTAGACTTCAGAACAGTTTCAATTCCATGTGGCCTATATAAGTTAACAATTTCAATTCCATGTGGTCTATATAAGCTAACAACTTCAATTCTATGTGGTCTATATAAGTCACTGAACGGACTGAAGATAGCAAATGGCCCTGCACTCAATTTCTTTATGTGGATAGTGCACTGAAACTCTGTCAGACAAACTTACAAAGTACTGCTGCTTTGGAATTTTAGTAGCATTCTTAACAAACTCCAGTTCTACAATGAGATACTATTAGGTTCTGTTCTTCAGATAGAATGTGAACAAGAATTGTAATCCTTCAATATCCCAATTCTGCAACAAAACGAACGAGGTACCAATAATTTAAATTCAACGATGAAATTCTGGAATTAGAACATAGTATCTATAAGTAATTAAATATGCATGCATAGCTTCTCCAGTCTCCAGTTTTATCAGCACTCACTTTGCCAGCTTTGCACAGGAATTTCTTGGTCTGAAAGCTGCTTGCGACGGCCACTGAAGAAACAACCATAATGCAGCCAGACAAGAAGCGTGCAATCGCCAAAATTGCCATGCCTCAGCAAGTTTCTCCCGTTCCGGTTCCATCAAACCACGCCTCACTTGGATAAATCAGGTCACGTGGTGCAACTCGCCGTTCGAACTTTCTTTCAATATTTTCTGTTTTTCTTGTGCCATGTTTTAGCTCACCATCTCACTTAATATCCTTAATGATTTTGGGCTCCATCTTCTCCAAGAGCGTAGCCCTAATCCTCACCATTGACTATGGTTGACTCTAAACGATCCTACACATCTAAAGATAAAAATTATTTTCGGACACAAATTCTTCATAATTTAACCAACATTAGTAGTAACATGCCTTATGCAACCTAAAACCACTGACCTAGGTCACTCAAATTCATCTCACAACTTAAAACCCCCCAAAACAAAATCTTGTCGAAGCCTCATTGAATAGCCGGTCTGATCGCACCCCTGTAGTGGTCAGACCATTTGTGAGCTCTGGTTTGAAACCGAAAACCAACGCCGATCCGACCGATGATGAACTCCGATCATACCTCCCTCCTTGAGCCGATCTGACTGGCCAGACTATAAATAGTTCCATAAAATCGATAATTTGTAATTTTAAATTTCTGACATTGACAAATTGTAATGGTTCGTCACAACATAATCTTAAACCCTTCCATATGGTCCTTCAATCTCTCTCTTAACGAACACATTTGGAATTTTTCAAAAATGTAATTTAGAGGTTGTTTTACACAATAGAGAGAAAAAATTACAAATAAAACTCCAAATAGTCATAAGAAGAAAGCATAGAGGTGAAAGTAACTATCTGAGGTAGAGATGGATTGAAGCTATTAACAATGACAAGTTTTTCATAAAAAAAAACTTCAATTCTACTAAATGAGTCAAGAGATCTCTCTCTATATCTATATAAAAGAACAATTATTCTACTTGACTTTGGTTATGGTGAAAAAGATCAAAAGATCACGAGAATCACAATAAAACGTTAAAGCTCTAACTTAGTAAGGTTTTGCATAAAAACTCTAAATCATACTCCGGCCCTCCACCCGCGTGTCGTCGGTGCTACCTCTAGCCATCACCCGTCTGCGTCGCTCGTCGCCCTACGCACCCGCTCATCAGCGTTGCTTTCAGTCGTCGGCGCCACCCAACGCACCCGTTCGTCAGCGCCGCCCGCTGCTGGCCCTCTCGAAATCCCTAGAGGTCAGATCCCCAAATCCCCAATCACAAACATATACTTGCTAGAAACCGAATACCAAGTTAACAGAGCTGAATTAGTTCGGTTTATTTGGTGCGATTTGTCTTTCTCCAATAGACATTTCGGTTTCCACTTTGCAAAAACCGAATTTTTTAATACCAAAGAAACCGCACCAATATAGCTGAATAAACCGAATGCTCACCCCTAGGTGAGGAGGGCAGTGTAGGCTAAGTATGGAGGTGGAGACACGACATGGGCTAGGGCGGAGCTCAGCCGGTTGGATTGACGAAGTCAATGATGTGGTGTAAATTGATGGAGTCGATGACATGGTGTAAACTAAGCTTGACAAAGGTGGCTCGATGTGTTGGGTAACATGATTTTTTTTATTTGTAGCAACGCACATGCACTTAACTAGTAATATAATAAAACACAAACCAAGCAACTCATTCATGTAATCATGTCCTCTCCCTATGCTCATGGTCATATTAAAAATATGGTAGCAAATGCATAAAAAAGGATGTAATACATTTCCATTGACAACAGCAAAACTCTCACCATGGCCAAATGAGTTGGCCATCAAGTCAATTTCTGTGAGATGCTAACTTCTTGGTCCCACAGACGGACAGTGATTGAAGGTATTTGCTACTCAATTTTTTTTTTAAAAAAACGACATGTCTGGGTCGGAGTATTTTATACTAACTCAAGTCAATTTCTGTGATATGCTAACTTCTGTAGCGGGTTTATTTTATACTAAACTGATGGTGATTTATTTAATATAATTAAATTAAAAATTAAAAAATAGAAAAAATTTATTAGCATATCACGGATAATGCAAACGAATACGGGAAGAAAGAATCGATAAAAAAGCCAAAAAATTAGAAAAAGACAAAATTTAGTAATAATGAAAAATAAATCAAAAGTCAGAAGTTAAAACCGAAATGAGCTGAACCTTAGATCCCTCTAGTCACATAGGTGGAGGCGATCAAGATATTTCTTTTCTATTTTGGTTTTAGCTTTGATTTTTGTTACTATATTAACCAGTTTTTAAACGGTATATTTTTAAGACAAGATCTAAACGTAAATTATAGTATATAATGTACTGAATTCAGCTGTATTAGTCAAAATTACATATGTTTTTTCTCTTCGTACTGTCTGTCACAAATAACTAGAATACAAAAATATAAACCAAAAACAAAAGTACACCAAAAAAACTAACCGACTTTGTCCGCGCGATCGACAATGACACGAATCCAATTCAGTAGTCTACTCGATCATCTCGGGGCACGGCGTATAGTCCAAGATTAGACAGAGTTGGGCCAAATTCCAGGCCACACATGGACCGGATAGCCCATAATGAGCACTTCTTGCACTGGAAAACGAGATACCTTTGGGCCTGCGTGGCTGCTCCTGTAACCAAACCCTGACTGAACCCTAGAGCTTGCCATCGCGATGACGCCGGCGGCCGGGGAACTCGCCGGGGCCCCCCGCGGTGGGTTGGAGGTGGAGAGGGTCTTCGTAGGCGCCGGGTGCAACCGCGTGGTGAACAACGTGTCGTGGGGTGCCTGCGGCCTCGTCGCCTTCGGCGCCCAGAACGCCGTCGCCCTCTTCTCCCCCTCGGTCCGTCGTTCTTGATCTTCCCTCTCCTTTTTCGGTTTTTTATTTTCTTGTTTGGTGTTTGTTTGACCCAATTGGTTTGCGGCTCGTGTTTGTGTGGGAGGACAGAGAGGGGAGATCGTGACGACGCTCCCGGGGCACAAGGCGTCGGTGAACTGCACGCTGTGGTTGCCAACCAAGAAGGATGTGCTCCAAGGTGTGCCTCCTTTTCGCACCATTTTTTTTATGTCTCTTAACTCTCTTTATAATATATCTAGACCGAAATGCTTAGCTTGGAGAATCAGGCTGAAACAATGCCATGTTCTTCCAGCGTTATGGTTGAACTGAGCTACACTTTTAGGCAAAGTTGTATTTTTCCGCTGTGGAAGTGTTCAATCTGTTTATTAAGTGTTGTGAGTACTTGCGAGGAGTTAGCTGTAGCCTGTTTGCTAGTTCTGTTTCGTTAATTATTTTAGGTGGTATAAGCTATAGGTAATATGTACCACTGGTTTAGATCAAAGAAAAGAAGTTCTTTTTAAAAAAATTGGTCTGGTCATCAGGTCCTGAGTGCTGGACCGTTGACTGTTGTTCTGTTTGATTTGCACTTTTGCAGCTCACCGCAGAGAGACACATTATCTACTCTCTGGAAGTTCTGATGGTGCTATTATGGCATGGAAGATTGGTTCTGGAAAAGGAGAGGTGAATTTCTTCTGTTTCATCATATTGTGTAGATTGCTCTTCAACTTGTATTTGAGGCCTTCACTGCAAGATCTCAACACTAGAATGTTTCCATTGGTTTTGTTGTCGTGTGCTTGCTGGGAAAGTGTTTCTCTGTTTATCTCGAGAAAGTTGATCCAAGTTGTTTCCGCTAGATGCTAACTGTTTGATTTTGCTGTTGATGCATTCTTTGCAGTGGTCTCATGCTTTGCAACTGCCAGGGATGCATAAGAAAGGTGTTACCTGTCTTGCTGGAAGGATGGTGTCGAATAATGTTTCAATTTTTGCTTCCACCTCCTCAGATGGAACTGTGGTTATTTGGGAAATGGCAGTTGAGCCCACTGCTGGTGGTAAGATGATTTACTAGTGCATGGTGATACTTTGTACACGGATCCTAATTTTATGGATTGTATCTTGAAGAGTTGCATTGATCTTTAGCCAGTATCTAAAATAAGCAGTATTAGTCAAATTCTATTAGCCTTTATAACCTTAGAACTTTAGAAAATGTGTATTATCCCACTTTAAGTTATTTGCTTTCTCTTCTGCAGGCAGCTGCGACGTGTCTTGCTTGTATTCCCTATCCGTTGGTTCGAAACCAATGGTTTCACTTTCATTAGCAGTGTTGCCAGAACAGGAAGGCCGTCTAATTTTAGCAATGGGAGGTTTAGATCACAAGGTCCACATTTATTGTGGGGATCAGTCAGGCAAGGTTTGTAACTTGATGGTTTTATGACTCCTTTTGCTATCCCTTCTTGCCTTTTGTATCCTTACTATGCATTTTTTCCATGTGCAGTTCATTAAAGCCTGTGAACTTAAAGGCCATTCTGATTGGATTAGAAGTTTAGACTTTTCTTTACCTGTGATGATGGGCAGTGAAAAGCATAGCCTTTTACTCGTTAGCTCATCTCAGGACAGAACCATTCGGATATGGAAAATGACTTCAGATGCTGTTTCTTCTGGCTCCACAGTGCAATCCAGGAAGGAAAATATCGGGATGACCTCCTATATTGAGGGTCCTCTGTTTGTGGCCGGTAATACTAGTTACCAAGTATCGTTGGAGTCTCTTCTTGTTGGGCATGAGGATTGGGTATATTCCGTAGAGTGGCAGCCTCCTACGCTATTACCTGGTGATGAAGCTCATCAGCCAATGAGCATATTATCTGCTTCCATGGACAAGATGATGATGGTATGGAGACCAGAGAAAAATACTGGCCTTTGGATAAATTCAGTGACTGTTGGTGAATTAAGTCACTCAGCACTTGGATTTTATGGTGGCCATTGGGAGCCTGATGGTAAATCCATTCTTGCACATGGCTATGGTGGATCATTTCATATGTGGAGAGATGTTGGGGTGGATTCTGAAAATTGGCAGCCTCGGATAGTCCCATCTGGTCATTTTGCACCCGTATCTGACTTAACATGGTCAACATCTGGCGAATATTTGCTATCAGTTAGCCATGACCAGGCAAGTTCTTGTACTTATATCATTTTTGAACCAAGTAATAGAACTTATATGTTCTGTTGGTTGTCATTTTCCTTTACTACTTGCTAATCCGCTTTTGCATCAATGTTAAATATGCAGACAACACGCATATTTGCTCCTTGGAGAAGTCAAGTTAACCCAGGAGATGTGATTTGTTGGCGTGAAATCGCTCGTCCACAAATTCATGGGCATGATATTCATTGTGTTGCATTCATTCAGGGTACCGGGAACCACCGATTTGTTAGTGGTGCTGATGAAAAGGTTTCCAGAGTCTTTGAAGCCCCTTTATCATTTTTGAAAACCCTACAAGAAGCAACTTTGTTGAAGCCCGACAACTCTGAGTATTTTGACAATGTGCAAGTCCTTGGAGCAAATATGTCTGCTCTTGGGCTTTCACAGAAACCTATATATACACATGGTAAACATCCATCACACTTTCATGAATATCTCTTTGAGCAGTAATGTTCCCCTTTGTTTGTAGCTACAAATTGTAATTGCACGTAATTAATTTTTTCCGTGTTTTTTTTCATTTGATTGATATTTTTTCTATTGATGGTGTATTCAGGAGTAAAGGAATCCCCAAGCAGTATTTCTAACGATGGTCCAGATTCTATAGAGAGAATTCCTGATGCAGTGCCAACTGTGTTTACTGAGCCTCCTGTGGAGGACCAACTAGCATGGAATACTCTATGGCCTGAATCTCACAAACTCTATGGCCATGGAAACGAACTCTTCTCCATCTGCTGCGATCATACAGGGAAGCTTGTTGCATCATCTTGCAAGGTATTATTGTTGCATGTTTTCTTGTGATGACTAAAATTCATGTACGCCATCTGAGGTAAATTTATGTCCATCCAGACATCACCATTGCACCATGATCACGTTACTACTTGGCCATGGCCATGGCCATGTTACCTTACTTGATTATTTTGGTTATGTGTGCTCAAGCTAAGTGCTCAAATGTGGATATGCAAACAGATGCTTGTTTTGCATCATCATAGAAACAGGGAGAATGGATGAATGCACACTTGCACAATATTATTGGACCTTGTTTGTTTCTGGGGATCCCTGAAACATTTTGGTACTGCAGCAGAAAAATAGTGTTGTGCATACTCATCTGGATATAATGCGTATTTCAATTTGTCGCCATGTGGCATACTGAATTACTGACATTAGTTGATGCAAGATATGCTTTAACGTCTTGGGAATTCTGATGCGACTTTTACTCTCTTGCAGGCTCAATCAGCACCAGTTGCTGATATCTGGCTCTGGGAGGTTGGAACATGGAAAGCTGTTGGATGTTTGCAGTCTCACAACCTGACAGTTACACAAATGGAGTTTTCTTGTGACAGTGCTTTTCTTTTGAGCGTGTCAAGGGATCGTCATTTGTCTGTCTTTTCAATCAGGAAAACTGGTAAGCAATTCTTATTATGATCTTGTACTTTTGTTTAATTTGTTGCCCTGCCTTTTCATTTGTTCTGCTTTAATTGCTGATGTTTGTTCCATGATTGTTGATGTCATTCCACTTGTCTTAACTCCAGAGGAAGGAGCAGAGCATCATCTGGTTGCAAAGCAAGAAGCACACAAAAGAATTATATGGGCATGCTCATGGAACCCGTTTGGTTACGAATTTGCAACCGGATCCAGGGACAAGACTGTCAAGATATGGCGTGTTCAAGATGCATCTTCTGTCAAGCTGCTTGCAACATTGCCTCAGTTCCATGACAGTGTCACAGCATTGGCCTGGATGGGCCATGATCGTGCTCGTAATGCTGGTCTTCTTGCTGTTGGCATGGATAATGGAATGATCGAGCTCTGGAGTATTTCAGGGGGAAGAGCTGCTGCAGACACTAGTTCAGATCCATCTCTGCTCAGCGTTGCATGCATGCTCCGATTTGATCCTCTGTTGTGTCATGTGTCAACTGTGCATCGTTTACGGTGGCAGAAATCTGATTCATCTGATGAGAAATTAGCGATTGAGCTGGCTTCTTGTGGAGCTGATCACTGCGTAAGGGTGTTTGAGATCCGTGACAGTTGAAATATTTATACAACGGAGCAACTCCCGGATCATTAGCAGCTGCATCTAGTTTTTGGCAGGACATAAGCATAGTAGACTAGACTGTTGTGCTTGGCAGTTTTGGGTGTCCTTGGCATCTGCTCAGATGTGGTGTAAAACTAGTCCTGTTTATGAGAAACTATTTCCATCATTCTCTAAAGCAATTGTTTTCCTATGTAACATTAGTTGAGTGGTACAGGATGCAGTGTGTTGGCCTTTCACTCCCATTTCGTTATGTAAGCTCTATCATTGATACATTGTTGTACCATCTCTATCTGCAACACCCGGATAAAATTCACTGTATTTTCCATACACAAGCAACGAGCACCAAGGTTACATACTTTGTTCAACTATATTCAGGTAGTTACAACCTTTGCTGCTGTGTAGCAGGAAGCTTTCAGGCTTCAGCAGCAACTGAGCAAACCAGGAAGAGCAAGAAACAACGGCCCTGTTTTTTTTGGGTTGCTGTCGCGTTTTCTGTATCGGCATTTGTCTGTGTTTTTCGAGATAATGGTGGAGATATTAACGCAAACGGTACACATAGTTTTAGGCTCAGAAAGTTATTTAGAGAAGCAATTTCGAGAAGTTATCCTATAAAGCTAAAGCCAAATGCCACAAAAAAAGCTGGAAAGAACAGGATCAACGTTAAATCCACATCAGTATGTTTTTGTTTGCTTTACATTGTCCAATTTTATGGTTAAAGAAGTTCTAGAATTTGATACGATAAAAGAAAGGTACGAAATCAAAAGCCAATCACTTTGTTCTGCATCTCCAAGCAACAAGAACTCCACAGGGAGGTGCAGTGAGCTCCAGGTCACAAAGTGCAGACATCCAGTAGGTGTAATGCCCAAACCAGAACTTGGCCTGCACCTTGAACGTGTCCCTGATGGTGTACACGACCTTGTTGCTCTTCACCTGGTTCACCAGCTGCAGCATCACCTGGCTGGACACCATCAACGTCATGAACGGCGGCAGCGTCTGCGCCGCCATCAGCCTGTCCCGGAAGAAGAGCCTGGAACACCACGTTGATCTTCTGGTTCGGGTTGGAGATGTTGGCCACGAACGTCATGTCGCCGTTGAAGTAGGCCGGCGAGTTGATGTAGACGCTATTCAGGCTGGCGTTGGCGGCGTCGAACGACGGCGACCTCGGCTTCACCACCAGGCAGGGGCGTAGCCAGCAGGAGAGCTTAGTGAGCCTCACCTCCGTTGACAACCAATATACAAAGCAGAAGCGATTTTATATATTTACTTGTTATCCTCACATTACTTGTTACTTGCTATTTTGTGATACTAAACTATCACAGACGGTTTTTAAGTAAAAACCATCTGTGATAGTCTGAAATATCACAGACGGTTTGTAATTAAAAACCGTTTGTGATATTCAGATTATCACAGACGATTTTTCAGTAAAAATCGTCTGTGATAATCCTGCTATGTATTTATTGCGCCGCTCAGATCGCATCTGTCTTCATTTCGATCCAGATCTAGCTGGTGCTACAGCTGGAGGCGGCAAGACGTTCAGGCCATTTAATTTGGTGAAAAGAAGCTTATTTGGTAGGAGAGCTTAATTTGAAGATTTATTGAGTTTTTGGTTGCTCTAGATATGATTAGTAATGAAATTTGTTTTGATTGCAATATCAAAATTTAGATCTAGCTAATTAATTTTCGATGACTGTTATATATATACTTTGAAGATCTAGCTATTTTAGACTTAGTTAGCCTCAATATATGTGGTATATATGTAGTAATAATTAATTAAATTAATTTTAATACTAAGTTGTTATATATGTGTATAATATAGGACCGAAGCTGGATGTATACCACAAACCGTGTGAGTGAAGAGTACATTAATATCGTGTCTGCTTTTGCAACAGCTATCGAGGAGGATATGTTGAATAAGGGGATGTAATATATGTATTGTCCATGCACTAACTGCGAGAATTTAAAAATATTTAAGAATCAAGAGCAGATTGAAGCGCATTTGATTTGGAGGGGTTTCAAAAAGGGGTATACGTGTTGGACCAATCATGGCGAAGTCAATGATATACTGCCAGATGACATCGCCAGTGAAGTCAATGATATGCCACCGGATGACATCGCTGGTGAAGTCAATGATATACCGCCGGATGATGATTGTGGTTCGGATTCGGAAAGGCTGCATGATGACAATCTGGATCAGATGCTTCGTGATGTAGAACAAAACTATGATGAGAGAGAGTATATTAAATTTCGAGGCTTAATGGAGGACTCGGAGAGACCTTTGTTCACGTGCTGCAGGTCAAAGTACACGAAGTTGTCAGCCGTGCTTGAACTGTTAAAATTGAAGGCAAGCAACGGTTGGTCCGACAAGAGTTTCACGACGCTGCTGGGTTTTTTAGTGTACATGCTTCCGGAGGGAAATGAGTTGCCTAAAATCACATATAAAGCCAAGAAGATAATTTGTCCATTGGGAATGGAAGTAGAAAGAATACATTCATGTCCAAACGACTATATCCTCTACCGTAAAGAATATGCAAACATGCATGTTTGTCCGGTGTGCAACGCATCCCGATACAAACGTAACAATTAATCAGATATTGATGGCGAGGGAACAGAGGTGAAGAAAGGTCATCCTGCAAAGGTGGTATGGTATTTTTCGATAATTCCCCGTTTGAAGCAGTTTTTTGCGAATCCAAAGGAGGCAAAATTGCTGTGTTGGCACTTGCAGGAGCGCAAGAAGGATGGAATGCTGAGACGCCTTGCTGATTCCAGCCAGTGAAGAAATATCGATAGGAGTTTTACAGATTTTGGTGCATAACCGAGGAATATAAGGTTTGGATTGAGTACAGATGGAATTAATCCTTTCAATATCATGAGCAGCCGACATAGTACTTGGCCCGTGACTTTCTTCATCTATAACCTTCCTCCTTGGTTGTGTATAAAGCAAAAATATATTTTACTGTTGATACTTATCCAAGGACCAAAGCAACCTGAGAATGATATTGATGTGTACCTGGCACCGTTGGTGGAAGATCTAAAAGTACTATGGAATGAAGGGGTACAGGTATGGGATGCATACAAACAAAAGGCTTCACTTTGCGCTCCTTATTGTTCTGCACCATAAATGATTATCATGTCCTTGCTACCTGTCGGGCCAGAGTAAAAAGGTGCCAAAGCTTGTACTCACTGCTTAGATGGTACCGAGAGTGTGTGGCTGAAACACTCACACAAAACCGTGTATATGCGTCACCGTCGGTTCCTTCAGAGAGCTCACCCATACTGCAAGATAAAGAAACAATTTGACGGAGAGAAGGAGGACAGTTCACCTCCAAGGCATTTAAGTGGAAAAGAGGTTTATAATATGGTTAAGGATTTAAATGTTGTCCCCGAAAGAGAAGTAAATTGAGAGCTCGTGAGAAGAACATCTGGAAGAAGAGATCAATATTTTGTGACTTACCTTATTGGGAGTATTTAGATGTTCGACACTACATCGACGTCATGCACATAGAAAAGAATGTATGTGACAGTTTGATTGGTCTTTTACTGAACATTCATGATAAAACAAAGGACGGCATCAACGCACTGCTTGACTTGGCTGATATGGACATCAAGCCTGAGTTAGCACCGATAAAAACAGATAATGAACGAACGTACATTCCCCCTACGTATTACACTTTGTCCAAGGCCAAGAAAACAGAACTGTGTCAGTGCCTGCATGGTATCAAAGTTCCATCTAGTTACTCTAGCAACGTGAGGAAACTTGTTTCGATGTAGGATTTGAAGTTAAATGGCATGAAATCTCATGATTGTCATATGTTGATGACACAGATGCTCTCTATTGTAATTAGAAATATTTTACTAGTCAAAGTCCGAGAGATAATCATGAAGCTATGTTATTTCTTTAACGCAATTGCTCAAAAGGTAATCGATCCCGAAGACTAGATGCTCTACAGGATGAGATGGTGATGACTCTATGTCATCTTGAGATATATTTTTCTTCTTCGTTTTTTGATATCATGGTCCATCTAATTGTACACGTTGTGTAAGAGATAAAAATATGCGGGTTTGTATTCCTACGTAGCATGTACCCGTTTGAGAGGTTAATGGAAATTTTCAAATCCTATATACGAAATCGATCTCGACCGGAGGGCAGCATCGTCGAAGGTTATGCAAACGAAGTGGTCATTGAGTTTTGTATTGATTATATAGCTCAGATTCAACCGATAGGTGTGCCTCAATCTCGTCATGAGGGGAGGCTCAAGGGTATCGAAACTATCGGAAGGAAAGCAATCATTCCAGATATAGACGCGTATGCTCAAGTCCATTTCACGGTCTTACAACACATGACTGAAGTGGCCCCTTATGTCGACCAGCACAAGGATGTGCTTCGGCAATAGAATCCGGAGCGGCCGGATGTTTAGATCATGAGACAACATAACAGTCGGTTCAACCAATGGTTGAGGAGCAAATCGTTAGGAGCTCGTCAAGTGAGATACTGATATGGTTGGCAAAAGGGCCAACATTTATAGTTATGGCATAGCATGGATATGACATAAATGGGTACACATTCTATACACAGGTTCAGGATGTAAAGAGTACTAACCAGAACAGCGGTGTTCGCATAGATGCGTTCAGTACCAATGGGTTGAGAAACTCGTACTATGGGTTCATAGAAGAGATGTGGGAGCTCGACTACGTGGTTTTCAAGATCCCCTTATTTCGCTGTCGTTGGGTGCATCTCCCATAGGTCAAGATTGACAAGTACGGTGTCACTAGCGTGGACTTTCAACGTGTCGAATACAAAGACGAACCATTCGTATTCATCAACCAAGTTGTTTAAGTTTTATATGTAATCAAACCGACAAATAAGAAGCGCCATGCAGTTTTTCATGGAAAAAGGAGAATTGTCGGAGTAGAGAATGTAGTAGACGAGAAAGAATACAATTAATTTGACGAGTTACCTCATTTTGGAAATGGCATAAGGGTCGACGACGAACAACGTGACGAAACTAGTTACGTACGTATTGATCATCATGAAGGGTTAATTTTTAAGGAAATAAGCAAGTGGAATGAGAATGTACGACATATATGTGGACATTTGCATTTATGTATTAACAATGCATGTATGTGATGTATATGTGAATTGGCATTTATGTATACAACAATGGATGTGTGTGATGTGTATTTGTGAATTTGCATTTATATATGTATATGTGAAAATATGTGATATATAGGTGAATTTTGAGAATGAGTCATACAAATGTTCATTGGGTTGTTGTAAAGAAATACACTCTGTGAGGTCTTATTGAATGCTGGTTGGTGTAATTATACTAATAACTATCATAGACGGTTCTCGATTTAGGGAAAGGCTTATTAAGCCTTTATATATAACCTCCACTAGGTATTGCGGTTCTAAATTTAGAATCGTCTGTGATAATAAATATCCTTGGAGCCGTGGAAGTGACGATTGTTAGAAGCCCAGTGGATATACTAATTAGAGAAAATGTGTTTGATATTATGAAGTATTTTGGTTGTGATTTGTTAAGTGGGTGATATTTATTATCATGATTAACGATGGTTCATGAACAATTTTTCATTGCTTTCTCGTAACTAGATCAATTTATTGTTATAATGTAGAAGTTGTATGAGATTTAACATGGTTCATTCAGATGATGGTGTATTTTGTTACTGAAGTTTTCAGAATGCTTTTGCCATTTTAGAAATTTGTAAAGATTTGCTATGTGTATTATGCTATGACAGTAGCTATAATTTGTAAAGAAATTTCAGAAATTTGTGTACAAATAGAAAGAAGTAACGAACAAATAAATACATTTGAAGTGTTAAAATCAGGAGTAGCATGGTATGTATATGTATATATATGTTGCTAATGAACATATATATGTATATGTATACTTGAATATCATAACTTAGTTACCTCACTTATGGGATTAACAAGTTAAAATCAGGAGTAGCAAATTAGGTTTTCAAAGGGGTTGGATATCATAACTTAGTTACTTCACTTATGGGATTAACAAGGCTGTGACTATCCCAATTCCATGTGTTGTTGAAGACGAAGAATTCCATGTGCCTTTGTCTTTAGTTAGTGATTTCATAGTTTATCTATGTATAGTTTGTCTCTCAACTACCCATGTATATATATTGATATGTATATATGTATATATATATATATGTATTTTTCATATTGATATATATATGCCACATAGACCTTTAAAGAGCATGAAGCAAGCGACACACTCTAGTGTATCCGGTTCAATGAACTTGATATACTGGTTTGTGTCATTTGCTTCATAGAACTTTATTTAGGCCCACACCTCACTGCGTCCACACAGTCGTCCAACAATTTTTAATATATGATACATAGACCTTCAAAGGGCATGAAGTAAGTGACACACTCTAGTGTATCCGGTTCAATGAACTTGATACACTGGTTTGTGTCATTTACTTCATAGAACTTTGTTTAGTACTTCCTGATAAGTAGTATCATTGGTTACTTCCCTAGTCTCATTGCACGTTATACACTTATGAATATATATACTTTTTATATTGATATATATGTATATATAATATGTACTTTTCATATTGATATATATATATATATATGCTATATTGTGCTTACATTTCATATATGAGAAGGTCAACATGTCATCCACGCATTCTTCAACATCATCGGCGGCTGCGTCCGCTCCAAAATCAACACGCAAAGGAAGAGGACTATCGAAAAAGCCTGAGAGCCGATTTACCATTACAGAGGTCGATATATCTGGAACCCCTCTCCTTTCTCGCTAAACAGCGGGCGTATTTCGAAGAATGATCAGAATAGTTGCACGAGAACGAATTGAGATCATATTCGATTCGTGGAAGAGCGTGAGTGAGACTCGAAAACGTGAGCTGCTAACAGAGATTTTTACATCGTTCGAGATCCCAGAAGAACATCATGACTCCTTGCAACGACATGCCTTACTAGTGGCATGCAAAGCATGGAAGAACTTCAAGGGCGTGCTTCTCAAGCAGTATGTGGAGAAGGATCTAACGCCATTTGATAAGTACCCAGTCCGGAAACCACAATGGGAAGAGTTTAAAGCGACGAAGACGATCAAGCATTCAGAAGTGCAAGTGTGACGCACAAGATCCTCTAGGCAAAAACACACCCCACAGACTCGGCACAGCTGGGTATACGGATAAAATCCCGTAGTGGAGGTAGGAGGATGAACAGATAATTCTGCGAGACACCGCTCGCTATTTGCCACGATCCCGGATGAGCGTGCTCGAAATTATATTAGAGCGAGATCATCTACCACGTCGTCGGAGGACATCTCCTTCCGGAACCTGCAGATCAGGAAGTGTCTCACCGCTTGGTAAGATATCGTACTACATATATTGTAATTACTCCACAATTTCGTATGAAGTGAAATGGCATGTCGGGCTCTTGCAGGAAACACTGAGTGTCGAATCTTCCCAGGGATCATTCCAGTCAACTAGGGAGAAAGATATATTCTCCGTAGCACTGAAAAACAAGGAGCACCCGGGTCGTACGAGAAGTCATGGGCTTTATATTCCTTGGAAACAAGGTTTCTCAGATAACTCCGAATTGTATCAGAATAGGAAGAGAAACAAAGTCGAGCGTGACACACAGCTACAAGAGGAGATCAAGGCATCTCTTAGAGAGAAGCTTACTGATTACGTCAGAGATGAGGTTCGAAGATTTATAAAGGGCAGCTCCCCAACCGTCGGAGTAGTTACGTGTCTAATCCTACGATGGAAAACGAGAGCAGATTTCCTGTGGACGACATCCAAATGGCTACTAATTGCAAGCTCCAAGTGAGATATGCCTCCGTTGTCTTGTGCGTTGCTTGGGGCCAGGCATATCCGTCCGGTGAAGGGGCCAGGGTGCACGGTGCACCTTTAGCGTCAGGCTTCGAAAAAGTGAATGTGGATGGTGTGCATGCCAATTTCGAGGTCGTCCCGCTATTGAAGCCCCCAACGACGAGCTCGTGACTTTAGGGTAAGCCATTGAAACCTTTATCTAGTGGCCCAAAAGCGATATCTACCTGGAGGCTTCTTCACCAATGGTAGGTCCACAAGGGCAATCCGACCCAAAGCTACTTGCATTGGTGCTTTCTCCACAAGGCCTATCTCCACCACCGCTACCTGCACCGGTGCTGAGTCCACGGGCGCTATTCCCGGTGCAGCAACTTCCACCGGTGGTACCTTTATAATCGACCTACAGCTAAAGCAGCAAGGACATCCGAGGCAACAAGGGCAAAGCAAAGAAGACCGATGATGATATCCCGTATCTGCCATTGGCCCGCAAATTCGTTCTTGGCGAGCCGCTAGTCGACTCGGTAAAGCGCCTCCCAACCCTACCACTTAATTGCAAGCAATTACACACTTGGTATATGGAACAATCCAATAAGCCAGAGGGAGAACGACGCTCAGGTATCACTGTCAAATTCGGGCCGGATCATTTACATCACAATATTCAAAATTGTGTCTTCACGGTGACCTTTGAGGATTTATTTGATCTTTACACGCTCAACGCTCTCGATGCCTCACTCATTCGATGCTGAACGTTGTAAGTGTGTACAATCACAGTCTTCGTTCATGTCATACCGATAAATATCATATATAATTTGTTACTTTCGTGTGTATATATAGATACATGGTGACTAAAGTTAGATCATCCAAATCATCGGTTGGTTTCTTGAACCCACACTTGGTCGTCATGCATACCATCAACGAGGATGCTGGCTTCGTCGAGAGATATGTTGCAGCAGCACTGGTGGCTTACCACGATAAGGAATATGTACTTATGCCTTGCAATCAGGATTCTCATTGAATTTTACTAGTAATTGTACCAAAATGGAACAATGCAATATACCTTGATTCCCAAGTAAGAATAAAACCGACTACACAGTTGTTGGAAAAATAATCGACAGGTAAGTATATTTTCTCCATACATACCTATATTGTACTCTTTCTTTACTTCCAAATGACTATTGTCAACTTTTTTGAATCACGTAAGGCATTCGCGATGTATGTTGCAATGGCAAAGCTCTCGACGCTAGGAGCTAAAGTCTTGACACATGTTCGAAAATTTAAGGTATTCGGTATTACACATTAATTAATCCTATACAAGAGTTGGTAGTAACGCCTTTTGAATTAATATAATCTATTTTTTGCAGTACCACCAGCAGACGCCGAGCAACACGTGTTGATTCTACATTTGCCACCATATGAGACTACTCCTCGATTCCTCGAGGATCACCAATTCCAATTCTAAGATTTGTCAATTTTTCCATAATTACTTCATACTTATCAGGTTATATGTATGCGCATATTGATATTCCTATCGACATGCTGCGTACATCCCGACAATTGCATTGAAACAGTCCGACCTTGCACAAATTCGAAGAGAGTGCGCGTATTTTTTGCTTGCTTAGGTCATAAAATCAGATAAAAAGTTCTACAACGTAGAATGATTTTTTATTACTCTATCACTCCGAAATCGAGGTTTCGCGAAAGAAACAATCCATAATCAACGACTTGTCATGCTGCACAAGCAATACTTGGATGGCAATCATGTATCATCCAAGTATTACTTGTGTAGCCTGACAAGTTCATTGATTATATATTTGTTCCTTTCGCGAGACCTCGATTCCGGAGTGATAGAGCAATAAAAAATGTAATGTTACCATCTAATTGCAAATGTAATGTAGATCTTTTGTAATTGTGTATTTGTTAATGTATATTTTATTTCATTTTAATTAATTGATTTGCGAAATGGATATTTTATGTTTGTGAAATGAATTGAGATGTCCATTGTATGTATACATGTACATGTTGATCTGCTTGTTTCAGAGAGCATGGCTAGTATTTTATGAGGCTAGCCAATAAATAGAAATAGATTTATAGGTAGAAAAGAATATCACAGACGGTTTGTAACTAAAAATCGTCTGTGATAGCTATAATCACAAACGGTTTGTAACTACAAACCGTCTGTGATATATCAATACCACAGACGATTTTTAGATACAAAATCACAGACGGTTTGTAGTTACAAACCGTCTGTGATATTTACACCATAGACGGTTCGAAAACCGTATGTAATAATCTTCGATTATCACTGACCTATAAATTCATACGGTTCAGAAAATCGTCTATGATGATATTTTTGAATTATCTGTGATATGATTTTCTATAATAGTAACTCGTGGTCGTGAGAAATCAAGAATCGACGACGCCGCGTTGCCGTCGGCCGCGGATGGTTGGTGGGTGGCTCGAGCATGAGAGGGAACGGCGTGGTGGGGATGAGCGTGGAGAGCAGCTCGGTGCAGGTGTACGCCTGCCGCCACGTCTCGGGCCTGGCTGCCCGCAACGTCGTACGCGGGTCGCCGTGCAGCCCGGCCACCTGCTAGTTTGCGTCGTACACGTCTTGGTCCTTGAAAAAAGAAGACTTCGCTCACGTTCACGTACATACTTGACCAGGGGCGGACCCACCCTTCGGGCATGCTCGGCGCCGCCGAGCTCCGTCGCCGGCGGCGGCGGACCCTCCCCGCGCCCGATCATGTCGCCACCGAGCGCGGTGGGGCCGACCGCGAGCAAGCGCCGGGAGGAAGAGAGCGAGAGTGCCGAGGATCATGCGGCTGGCGCTGGCCGAGGAGGCGGTGAGCAGGCGAGAGGGAGAAGAACACGCGTGGGCGGAGCAAGGAAAAGGGAAGAGGAGTTGGGGCGCGCGCTGGAATGAAAGGGAAGAGAGCGGTGGGAAAAAGGGAGGCGGATAATGAGCGGCCAAGGCTGAGGAGAAGAAGTAGAGGCCTGCAGAAGATTTTGAGATTTTCAAATTTTGCAAAATAATTCCTTGGTTAACTTTATTAGGTGAGAAAACTTTAATAATTAATTTCAATCTTAAATCTTGGCTTTAATTTTCTAGTTTTCACAATTTAGGTTTAGGACAATCAAATAATTTTAGGAATTTGAATTTTGTTTGAAGATTGGATTTTACGAATTTGTTTCGCTTAATTGAGCTCTTTCTTGATGAAACTTTAAATCAAGAACTCAACTTCAACAATCGGAATTCAAAATATGTCATTATGTGAAATTGTGATAAGTGATTGGTGCATGATTGCATACCGCTCTTTCAGAAGTCCCACTCATGTAATTTGATAAAATAGATAGATGCTATTTGAATGTGAATATGTGATTGGTGCTCTAGACTCTCTCGCTCTGTCGAACTCGAAGTCCCACTCATGTAATCTGATAAAATGGATAGATGTCATTTGAATGTGAATATGTCATGAGTGATATGAATATGATGATGCCAATTGCCAAAGATACCCACTGTCCAGTGTCCACTAATATATATCTTTTACAATTGACAGGTTACTTTTTTTATGGCTCATCTACAATTGTGGATTAAGCTTTATTAGTGAGGTATTTTTCAATGTACTACCGTTATCTACATATGTTAACATACGAATTATAGTTATTGCTTTTATTTTGTATCATATACTCTTATTAGTGTGTGTGATTACAACGTAGTTTGATAATGGATTATTTTGCTTTTGGATAATACTGTTTGTTTCATACTTTCGACTTCGCTCTAGCTATAATTTTTTCCTGGGTCCGCCACTGTACTTGACCGTGTACTGCGCGCTAATGTACTAGGTTTGCCAAGTGTAGATGTGTCGTTGTACCTGAGGTAGGTCAACGGGTCAGATGCACGGAACATTTGGTAGCCAGGATTTGACCCTCCTCACATCTGCGTCCAGTTTGCCCCCTGCATCAGTCAATGCATTGATATGTAATTTTCTACACATCTACATCAGTGCGTACCTTTCTTTCGACGACACGGGTCAGCACGTCCATGAGGAACTTCTCGCACCCATCGATCTCACTCGAGCCTGCAGAAACAAGAACAGAAAGTGAGATGCATGTACGAGGTAAAATTTTTTTTTTGATTCACAATTTTGAACTCTGGCTAGTTCAGTATTTGTACGTGTCTCAGACCTAAGGTGTTCTTCAGAGATTTTGTAGCTGATGCTGAGAAGCGTATATCTCTTACTGAATCTCCTGCGATGCACAGAAGAAACAAGATGGTTCACTGAAATGTGCCAAGAATGGTGTCAACACTGGAGGTTAAAAAGGTAAAAGCTCTTGAGTTCCTCACCTCTATTTTCTCATTCAGTGCCCCTGGGCTGAAAATTTCAAAGAAGAAAAATTTATAATTAGTATGTGAGATGTGTTTTCATGCTTTTTCCAGATAAAATGAGCATAAATATAAACTTGAACTAGATTGATCTGATGTGTCAAAACAAGAAGAGAGGAAGTTGACGAAAGGTATTGTAGAAGAAGATAGGATGTATCCATGTATATACTTGGCCACTTGCGTGTCGCCCTCGCGCTCGAGCCTCCGATCCGAAGCATGCTGATGAGGTACTGCATTGATTTGTTACGTGACGAGTTCATTTCAAAGGAGAATAAAATTACTGGATGGGGTCGCCTCGATGTCCTACCTCTCGATTTTGGATGGCTCTGCGATGATCCAAATTAACAAACAGAAAACGTAAGTCGCATTTCTCCAAGGAATCGTTAAGAAATGAGACTGTATATCGTGCATTCTGACACACTCCCCTGTCCTGCTCAGAGAGGTTTATGTACCCAAGAAGCACGTCCTCCACCCTGAACAACAGCAGAGCCAAGAACCAGACATGCGCCTGGAAAAAAAACTCTTACCATGGGGTGGGTGGCCCTGAACAGACAGTCAAGAATGGTGGCGCCGGACCGTACGCACCCGCGGCGGCCGGAGAAGTGGCTGAGGCGGAGAACATGATGAGCGCGATGTCGATGTCGCAGAGGACGGAGAGCTCGTAGGCCTTCTTGATGAGCCTTTTTCTGGGGCTTGAACAAGGTCACCTGTCGGTTCGTGTTGTTCTCTATCCTCTTGATCGGCACTTCACGCGCCCCAACGCGACGAATTACGATATACCACGCTCGCAAGGGGGGATGGCAAACACTCATTTCTTCCATTTTCATGCATCACATCGGCGGAAAAAAAACATTCATTGCCTCAATTACGAATGAGGGTAGAATGTATCCCCTCCAATCAGAAATAGCAGAACAGTTCTATGAGTTCATAGGCACCTGTGTTGACCGGGATCACTCTCTTGACTTGAACCTCCTAGAGCTACCGGGATCACTCTCTTGACTTAAAAGGTGGATGGAATATGCATAAATATTATTATTGTGCATTCTTTCATTCTTTAAAAATATGATTTAGTTAAAATGTCGAGTCTCAGGAATTTCTACTTATTGTAACTTTCAACTGAAACTTTTGGCAAATAAAGGAATCTCACGCCTCCCTTTTGTCAACCTTGCATCTATTATAATTTCCTTTTGTGTGGTGGTTTAGATACTCATTGTTTCTCAATTACTATTATTCAGTAAGTAAGAAAAAGGAAAAAATCCCTACGGTCACCTAAATACATTGACAAGACTAGAAGATGATGATGGTCAAGAACTAGGTCACGACCCCCAGTTGGTTGCATGTGAGCATATCCTGAGAATTCCATCTATGTAAAGATTTTGTTTTGCTACTGCACTTTAATGGTTTCGGCCCAATTGGCCCATATGTAAGTCTATTTTTGTATTAGTTATGCTTCCGTAAGATATATATTTGATATTCAGTAATGTATCTATAAACACTATCTGCTGATCTAAAGAATAGTATGGTAAATTCACATAGGATTTTGGATCGATAAAATTCGTGTCCGATACTACATAAGGGCACATCATAAGCCTACTTCGCTGAATAAGTCCCTGAAGCCGTCCAACGCTAGATGATGGAATTATCTACGCCGGGGTTTAATTGCACTTGGCCGATATGAGTCTTAAGATCAACAAGCTCTAAAAGTTTGTGTGTGGTACCTACGCGTCTCAATGGTCTGTTCCAAATATTATCTGTGAGTTCTTCAAAGACCGTCTTGTTTTTCCTGCGTACCAAGGAATAGAGATTTGGAGTAATGTATTCAGGAGATTATTGTTTAGCAATTTGGATCTCCAAAATTCGCCGTTTCGCCGTCCCCTAAGGATATGATCGTGGATGCATCCAGTAGAGACCTGTCAGTATCGTCACATGGAATCTGTGAGTCGATCCAAGGTTTTTGCCAGCAGGAAGGAACATCTAGTGTGTCGTGTGGTGATCGGTGAGCAATTCCGATGCGCTGAAACGAAGTCTGAGAACGCTACACTACGGATCACCTCTCCGATCTGGCATGGTCCTGAAGCCGACAGGTACTGAGCTGTAATCCTGTGAAGGAATCGTCCCCTACCTATACGAGCTCCTGTCCACAATGCCCAGCGCCTGTCGACCCCAAGCCAATGCAATACCATCCCCACTCTGAACATGAAAACCACACCCCCCACTGTGCTGTGTCACATGCGACCCTGAAGCCTGTAACTGCAACGCACAAGTTAATTTCTAACCGCGGTGTAAATGTAATACTACTAGCCGAAAGTAGGAGGCAGGGCAGCATCCAGGACCGGAGCATTTGGCTGCGTCCAATGGCTGAACCCCTGTGACTGGCAGGCTAGCTCTAGCAAGAGAGGCCAAGGATGCCAACCTTTTCTCCTCTGACTGCTAGCTACTGCGAACTGGTCTGGCCCTTCTACTCACGTGGATGTATGTATGGCACTGTGGCGTAGCCTCCTTGTATATGCATGCATGTCTCCATGCCCACCTCCTCCTCCTCCTCCTCCTCCTCAGTGAGTCCTAGCCTCACACGTTTCCTTCTTCAATCTACGCGTGCGTACAGCTTCGAGTGTGTGGTGAGGGACTCTGATGACTGATGGTATGGTGTGTATGTGGGAACCCAACAAGGTATGTCTCTTCCATCTCTTTCCTTGCTCGACTTGCTCGGTTCGTAAGCGTTGCTCGCAGTTGTTCATGGATGGATGGCGCAACTGATGGGAGTTCAGAGAGGCAGAGAAGATGAGTTTGTGCTGCCTGGCTCCCTGAATGCCATCTGAGAAGCATGCCATTGTGGCTGGCGTGCCTCCCGGTTGGCATTGAGGGAGTCATGCAGGTTTACTGAGCTCTGAGCTCCGGGGCTTCATGAACAAGGACGTACGGCTCGTGCTGCTTACCTTCAGGTGCGTTGTACCTTACAGAATCAGATCTGGCACCGTCTGCATCACCCATGGTTGTTGATTTCGTGCACCATTAGGCTCAGTCATCACAATGTTCATGTTAGCATAGACCGTACTGATGACTGGTGAGTGGTGATTCATAGTTTGCGACACTTTTGGGTCGAGACATCCGCTCGACAAAACTGCTGATAAAATTTAACGCAGCAAGTCAACACATAAACAAATTGTACAATACTTCACTCGAGGTTTCCATCAGGTTGACCTGTGCTTGTGCGCACCACTGGCGCAGCATCGGCGGCACGGTTGAGTTAACGCGATGGAGAGCGACATTTTGCTCTTGAAAGTTAACACGATGGCCTGATAGGTGACGTACATCACTCGTACTTCAACATTCCGTGAGCAAGTAGTATGATTAAAAATAAGGAACAAACTGGAATAGTAATTAGTAAATAGCAATTATTTGAGAGGACCATTCTTTTGGCAATCAAATGTATTTCATGACCACACACTAGTGGTGAGTTTGAATGATGGAACTACACCAATACTAGGACCCTATATTTACAGTGTACTTGATTGCAAAGCGTACTTTTATCATATCAAAAGTGTGCTTAAAGTGGTGATTGTAATAGCTTCTGAAGGGCTTCAGTAGAGCCTAATTCTTATGGAGATCTCCCTCTGGCAAAGGGGGCAAACCTTCAGATCCTTCCCGCAGTCCGAGCACGTCTGCATTCCAAGGCATCATCGGTTATCAGTTCATAGCTGATGATATAACATCTGAAAGAAAATTTTAGGATGCGTTTTCAAGTCGTTCTGATACCTGATGCCCACACCCAAAAGCAAGGTTTTTTGCTTGACTCCAGCAGATTGGACAAGTCTGCAGAACAGGAGTTCAGCATGGGATAAAAATCTCAAACATAACCACATCACAGTATACACAAAAGCATAGTATTATGTCAGCCTTCATAGTTTACAAGACACTGACACATACCTGTTGATCACCTATATCACTGTCCTGTTGAGGTTGTGATGCATTCTTCTGTGCCGAGCCATAGCTAGTAGATTGGGTCTGTTTGACTGCTGAACAGCCAGAGAATTGTTGCCAAACACTCACAGGTGGAGGTAACACTGATCGATGTGGAAATCCTCTTCGTTTGCTGCCCAAAAATTGAAAAAGTTGGGATTACTGCTGCCAAAGACCAGGGGTCTAGATTTCTAGCAATGATCTGAGTTTGATTAGGCAGTAAAATACCCAAGAAGCTGGAGGTTTATTGCTTCCTTGAATTGTGCTGGGATCTCCATCAATGCTGAAAGAGCAAATTCTGCCTCCTTTTTGCTAGTAGGAATAGGTCTGGACATAATCTCTGTGAAGTTCACAAACTGCATTGCACTGGCATTAGTTTTTCTCATGATTAATCTAAATATGGAGTACTGATCTAAAACATAAAAAATATGGAGTGCCATTTACCATAGATTAACAAAAGAATTTACCTGGAAATTATCAAATGCACGAGAAGGTATGTTGTCATCAAATTGCCTCATCATGTCCCATGGCCCATCGCCAACTCCAACAAGCACAATTGACAAAGGGTAGTCACTGCAAAATTGTCGCATTTTTATTGAAATGAGCTCAATATGACAATATATTAGTTAATACACCTTAAGAACTATGAACTATCTTAATCACGGAAATATCAGGCTTATGATTACCTAGCTTTCACAATGGCATCTATAGTCTCCCTTTCCTGTGGGCTCAACTGGCCATTACCTGTATCAACGCTGCATGTAACCTGTGCAAATTTGCAAGGAAAGCATAACAAAAACAGTAAGGATACAAGTTATAAATTCATTAAACCAGGAATTATTTTACGAAGAATTAGTATAGTCCTAACAAATTTAGAGTACTAGTACAAAGAATAAACCTGTCCATCTGCTATTATAAGCAGGACATGATATTGGCCACCACTACTATCCACAATTCCAATAGCTGTCTCAATCATAGGTGCAAATGAAGTGGGACCTGTTGAGAACAATCAAAATATATCAGCCAAATGAATATTGATATGTTTAAAAATTAAAACAAAAATATGATGCACTAACCAGCCAAACGAAGTTGTGGAACAATTTCTCTGTATCGGTCAAGTGCTTGTTCGAAGCCATCACAAGGTCGGTTGTCAGGATAGAAGCTAAATACACGCTGATCATGAGCAGTAGCTGTAACATGGAAAGAAGATTGTTATGTATGTATCATTTTTATGTACCAAAAACTTTTCTTGATACATGCTATGAACTGACAGACTGACCATCGCCAAATCCAAAGCATGGTATCAGGTTGTCATCATCAAATCGTGCAAGGGTTCTCCCTATGATGGATATGGCCTGCTCATATGGGTTTGGAGTATCTCCCATTGCGTGCAAGCTCCGGTTGTTAAAGGACACTTTGCCTGATTAAAAACAGTAACCGTCAGTTCTTTTGGAAGAAAGAACAAAAAAGAAATGAAAGACCGGTGAAATCTCTGGATGTAATGTGCTGATCAAGTTAAAACAAACCTGTCCATTCATTGCTCTTAGTGAAATCAATCCCAACAATCAGATTTGAGGACTCCAGTCCAGCATGCACGAGAGCATCAGTCACCTAGATTAAGAAGGGAAACAAGATGACATCATACTTCTATATAACTAAATCGGATTATCAAAGTTACAAACAGATGTGTTATGTCATAGGTACTAAACGGTAACGGAAGAAGCTATAGAAATACAACATCATCTGCACGATACAAAACATAAATTAATTGTTCATAAAAGGCACTCCCCACAAAACAACTAGGTGTGCATAACGCAGTCCACTGTACCTTAACATATCAAGAATTTTACATTACTGCAAGAATCAGGGCACAATTGCAAAACTTCACACATTTAGGAATTATCAAAGATAAAAAGGGCGCCTAATTTGCGGCACATAAACAATCTAAGATTATCATACAGAGAAGAATGAATGCACTTAATTCTTGAATCAAGAAACACATGAACCGGTCCACTTCCATTCAACTTGAGGATCAACAAGCCTGGATCAAATCACAACTCACGCACCACAGAACTATTTACAGCCAATTAAAGCAACCCACAGGTTCCACACATACTTACCACTGTACAAGGCGGCAATGCACGATTGCACATGCAAGAAAGCAAGAACCGCGAAGCATGCATAAAAAGAAACCGATTGGTTTCACCTGCTCTAGGGTATGGTAATCATCGCCGAACTTGGCGAAGTGATTGTGCCCTCTCGGCGCGGCATTGCTGCTGTGGTTGTGCATGTGATCATACGGCTGCCGCCCCGACGAATTCGGCTTGGAACAGAACACCCCCATGGCCTTCCTCCTAACCGATCTCCCTCACCCTCTGCTTCTCTACTCTCTGAACCAGAAATCAACCCAAACCAAATCAGCAATCTTTGGAGAAAGAAGGTAGGGTTTAACTCTGCAAAAGAAAAAAAAACCTCTCAAGAACAGATGAGAAGCTAAGAGGAGGAGAGCAACCAAGGGATATATTGGGGGTGTTGTTTTAGCGATGGCTTCTACGCGGAAAATTTCGGAAAGTTTCTTCGCGGGGGAGGAACCCGTGGCGTGGCGATGACGGAAACAAGAATGAAGAACCCCAAATCGAGCAGCGGGATTGGGACGAGCAAACAATGGGCCTGATTTAGTATGGCTGCTGCTTATAATTTTTAATTGAAAATTTTAAATTTTAATTATTTATGATAGAGATTTCGAAAAGATATTTGTTTGTGTTTTTAGATGGTACAGATATTAATATTTTAATATATGTATTATAATTATTTTATAAATTTTATCTTAAAAATATTTTATTTAAAAGTTAAATATAAAAATTAAAAACTATTTTAAGAAGTCGGAAAGAACAGCCATGCAGTCTTGATGCGGAAAGAGAAGCACGGAAAGTGTGTTCTATTTTGGGGGCGCGAGGCAACGGCCGCAGTACGTTTATGGGCTCGTTTTGGGCTGCGGGAAGTTGCGTGGTTGGAGCCCTGAACTCCCCAAATCTGCCTCCTGGCCCAACTGTCAGCCATTCAGAAAGAGTACTAAGCAAAAATAGGAGTGGACTTGTGCAATTGGAGATGAACATTTTATGTGTTAGTACTCAATAGTATGTACACCTGTGCTTATTGGTTTCTAATTCTAATTTTTACTTAGAAAAATCAAAAATTAATATAAAACATCTAACTTTTTAAAGTTATTTTTCTACTCCTCTCGCTATTGTCTCTCTCGTGATAAGGTAGAGGTTACAAGTGCATCACGTACCCTACTCCTCTCGCCTATGTCATATGTAGTATCTCTCTATCACTTTTTCACCGCTAACCCTCTTCTTCTAAAAACTATTTCTTTCAACTATTATTATAATTTTTTAATAAAAAACTATCAGAAAAAATCAATACAAACACAGCGAAATCTCACACGCCACGGCGCAAGGAAGATTCCTTGGCAGGAAAGATGAGCAGAAACAGGACGCATTCTGGTGCTAGGCATGTTGAATCTAATCGACGCTGTATCCTAATCGAGCACGCCATGACTTCGCGGGGAATTGCAAGCCGGTTTCGTTCCAACCGTCCTACCATCGTAAAAGGAGATTTCGTAGAAAACGTGTCAGACGCTGAGCCTTGCCATCTCTCGATCTTGTGTGACGGTGCAGCTGACAGCGCTCGGCATGGACGCGAAACCAAGCTCTCTCTCCTCTGGCATTCCCTTAGCAGCTGGGAATGGAGACGCTCCAGCTTATCTGAACAAGCCAGTATGTTTGGTTTCTACGGTTTCAAAATAATGCTGCGATTGCTAAGAGTGATTCCATGTGTTCCAGCTGAGAACAACGCTCAGGTCATGGTTCCCAGGTACTACTAGCAGGTCATTTTCAGTGCTGTGCCTCTGAGGCTCTGAACCTGAATCTCTGCGTGATTACAGCTACAAATACTTCCATCTCCATCGCATCTGCGTCGACAACAAGTCATTGCTGCTGCTTTGGCAACGCGATACAAGCGACTAACCATGGTCGCGCCCACACCACACACATGTCGGTGCAGCAGCTATTGCCTAGCGTCCACGAGTGCAGGGACAGATACAAGTTACGTGCAGTGTTGGGTTCAGGTTCCCGCAAGAGCCCGGCGTATTACAAAACACATCAAGCAAATATAGGCTCGGTTCTTTTAGATTTATGTTTAAACTTTGGTTTCTAGTTCTTCAGTAACTTATTATTAAATGGTGCGTCTTTTTAAAACAGGATTTACAGATAAATTATAGTGCAAACTATACCGAGTTCAGCTGTATCAGTTAAAATCACACGTGACTATTTTTTCTGTATATTGTCACTTACGAACATATTAAAATTCAAAAACTATAGCTCTAAGTCATAAATCTCAATCCAAAAGGATCCATCCATAGTGTATGTTTTGTTAGTAACACACACTCAACTCACGTCAAACACACGCTAATGTAAGATCTTGCATTCTCGTTAGGGACACGGAAGAAAGCTAAGAAATTGAGAGAGTTTGGAATCGAATTCATGGCCTCTCTTTTGCTTAATTAGTGAAAATATCCTGCGATCAAGTACCTTCCCATAATTGCGTAATTACATTGAAATGTAGTAGTGCTTGTGAGGATTTTTCGTTGATTAAATCCTGGTGAGTCACCAGCTTTTAGCAATCACTGGTGATGTAGACCTAGGAAACACAATACGGTAGAAAAACTTTCAAGGGTAGGTGCGAGTGCAATTATATGCATCGTCATGTCATTTTCCCAAGCTTGATTATTCAGAGGGGGTGACCAGCTGAGCCACATGAGCACTAATTTCACAAAAAAAAAATTCAAATCCATTCATAGATTGTTTTCGCCAAAAAATTTGTTTTCTGGGCTTGTTATCAACAGTCCAGGTGATTGCTACTGTGTTAGTATTATCCATGAAGTGTACATTAGAGCGCATGACTGTGATAACTTGAACAGGAAGTGTAGACAGTGTGTACAAACTATTCGATCGAGACAATGATTTGAGTCTACACCGTTACTCGAACTTGTCTGTCATAGGATACTAACAATTGATTAGCGGGGCACAAATGACTGGTGATTGGTTGCAATGGGTAAAAACTGCATAAGAGGAAGTTTATGGTTCTATTCTTTTTATCTTTTCAGCGACTTTTAGTTTCTCTTAGCAATCACTATTTATTAAACTAATAAGTTGTAGCCTAAAATAACACAGACCTTATTCATGCTTAGGACCACTTGATCTCATTATCAATTATTTGTTGAAATCTAGGTCCCTTCAAAACAAAAAGTGATCATGTTGTCTTCCATGATGATGAGCGGAAAACATCAATTCTCGATCCAACGACTAAAGTTACATGGGCGAAAAACAAAGAGGATAGTCATTGTAATCACAGAAAAAAAAAACACCACAACCTTGTGGTTTTGCAGTTGCAAAGGTGTTCTCAAACAATTGACTCCGCTTTAAAAGATTTTAGCTTATAACTTAAGATTTTTTTCATCTTTTTTCTAGCTTTTTGGAGGCTTTTTGCTTTTTTCCCCTTAATTTCTTGTATTATCTGCGCTGATGTAACATTTTTTCATTTTTTATATTTAATTACATAAAATAAGTTAATAGTAACAGTATAAAAATAAACTATAAGCTCTAATTTATAAGCCACTTGGGGTAGGATAGTAGGGCCGTATGGAATCCTCACTACAGCATGCGGTGTACGGTGAACTTGGCAAAAATCGGAGGTTGGTCCACCAGTCACTGCCTTGACAAACTAGTTGCACCCTCTGACCCGTATCTTATCTATGCATCCACTCACCAAGTTGCCCGTCTTTTTATTCCGTCAAATTGCAAGAGACATCCATCGAGTTGCATGCAATGCCTGGATAATTTTTCCTACTCCTAGTTTTTTTCCTTACTGGTTAGGAACTTTGATACGCCACATCAACAATTAATTAGTCGAGTTAGACATGTAATCAAACAGCTGTTTTTCTATTAATAATGTGAAACGTGGCATACATTAGATCGTTGTATAAGTCTATGGTTCTTAATTAGCTTGTGTAAGCAAATGAGAGGTATCTATGGTTTGATTTGGGAGTGCAACAGAGGTTCCATTGGAAGATGAGTAGAACCACTCTGTTCATTGGTCCATGCTCATAGATTATGCTTGTAAGGGTGGATAATGGTTTTACCAGCCAACCATTATGCCCATTCAAACTTGGCACAGTTTGATAATAAAGTTTTGCCTTATTCTGTTGGGAATCTGTGTCTCTCTTGCAGGGATTTAGCTAATATTTCGATCTTTCTATCGTAATACTAACCTTTTTTTTGTCTCCTCGTTTTCTTAATAGTTTAGCGGAACCATTATAATTTGATGTCTGACTTACTAATCATTTGCTAAATAAAGAAAAAATCACCTGTTGCTTGACACAGGTGTAAATGGTCTTTAGACCAACCTTACTCTAAATTCACATTGCAATATGAGTTATCTTCTACTAATTATGGTTTTACCAATCCAATCTTTCATATGTCAATAGTTAGTACCCCAACTAGTGAGACACTTCAGTTCCTTGCTAAATATTGCACCATGGTTTAAAATTTACCTCGGTGCAACAGTTGTTTGTAAGTTAATTCTAGGTTTATTAGAATTTGATTCCACAATATCTGGTGCCTATGTTGTGATGTTGAAAACTTCAGCTTTTTTAGTGACCAACGTGTACTAT
This sequence comes from Melocanna baccifera, assembly GCA_036346265.1. Taxonomy (NCBI): domain Eukaryota; kingdom Viridiplantae; phylum Streptophyta; class Magnoliopsida; order Poales; family Poaceae; genus Melocanna; species Melocanna baccifera. The sequence goes on along the minus strand of CM070697.1, from coordinate 3,880,948 downwards.
TGTACTACACAAGCTGCCACATCGGCACAGCCAAAGAGGACCAAAGATTCCAAGGCGCGTGGACCCATGGTTGCTTGTCATCGTGGGGTGGTTTAACTTAACACAAATGACAATATAGTATTTTCAAAAAAAAATTAGTTCTCAAATATCAGTTTTGCAAATTTAGTTCTCTCCGTATATCTATCGAGCTCGGCAGGTGTGCCGTACAGTGAACGCTAATTATGCTTATTATTCAATGTGGTGCTTAATTAGTGCTAATCATGATTAATTGATGCAAATTAGTGGTAATAATGATTAATTAATGTTAATTGATTGGATGCGACATGTCGATTTCCGGTGATAGGCGCTACAGAACTACTGTAGCGTGGTAGACGACATATAATGTGTTGTCTGCCATGACTATCAAGTCCATGAAAAAAAGCTAGATTTATAAAAAAAAATATTCAGAAGTTAAATTTTAAAAAAAAACTATAATGATAGATGTGCAAACAGTTCTTGCCCCGAGAGTTGTCCCGAGAGTCCTCTCAGGGGGCAAGAGGTGAGGGCCCTCGTAGAATCACACAGATACTTTCCTTGTCCACTCCGGATCTCCAAGGAACGGGAGCTCGCCGCCTCGCACCCTGTGCTTGACACTCCACTAGACCTAACCTGTTGTTTGTTTGATGTAACGGAGAAGATGACATCAATAAAAACCTATAATAAATAAAAAGTCTCCAAATAAAACATTTGGGTCCTGTTCATGTAACAATGGCCTGATAACCTCCGCGGCTGGATTCTTTGCTTGTGATGCTTGCTTGCTTAGCCTGCATGGAATTCAAGGCATATATGTGTATAAATTTTCCCCTGAAAAATATTAAATTTGCGCCGAGATTCTTTGCCTCCGCACAGTGCGTATCTCAGCAACAATAATTACGTTCTTGATTCTTTTACCTCGTTCTGCTCTCCAAACGTCTTCAATTTTTATTTATTTTAACTTTTAGCTTATTTAAGTTAGAAGCCATTTTAGAGTATATCTGCTTCTAATTTTAGTTTATTTTGATTTTTCTTTTTGATTTTATTTTTTGTATTGTCTGTAATGATATAACTTGTTTTTTATTTTTTTCTCAAAAAACAAATATTCGCTATAGTATAATTTTAACTATAAACTAAAAACTACTGTCAAAAACTTAAGCCATAAAGCGTAATCCCACTTGTTGCATAGGATTCAGCAAGCGAGACAAGAAAATTCAGGAGAGGAGAAAGGTGTAGAAGCAAAGTGGCCAATTTGTTGTTTTTTTTGAGTCAAAAGAAAATACTTAGGCATCACTCAAAACTGTTTAAAGTCAGTTTCAACTTATGCTTTTTTTCACTATTCAATAATTTCGTCTTTTTCTGTTTTTTAGATTTTTTGAGCTTTTTTTGCTTTTCTTTTTTGCCCGTACTTCTTTGCATTGTTTGTGATGGACTAAAATATTTTTTCTATTTTTAATTTTTTTAAATTTAATTATACCAAATAAACCAACTCAACTACAGTAAAAAAATAAACCAGCTACAGTCAAAAAGCCATAAGCCAACGCTAAACTAAGCACCACCTTATTACCATGAAGCCAAATCTTCGTTAGCGGCCAGAAGAAAAGCAGAAATGTAGAGGACAAATGCCCCGCTCAGCGTTTACTTCAAGCTTTTTTTTACTGTTTCAAATTTTGTTTTTTTGGTTTTTTCTTTTTTTCCTGTATTCCTTTGTATTGTTTGTGATGGGCTAATATGTTTTTTCTATTTTTAATTTTTTTAAAATTTAATTATATTAAATAAACTAATTCAGTTATAGTAAAAAAACTATAAACCATTGCTATTTTGAACGGCTCCAAAAGTTACGTCCATGGACAAGGACACTAGATATGGGCCTGTTCTTTGCGGCTTCTACAAGCCGCTTTTGGCTTTTGCTACAGTAACTAACTTTTAAATGGAGTATTTTTTTAAGATGGGGTCTACAAGTTAATTGTAGTACACGTTAAAAAACTAATATCTGTAACATCAAAAATCGCAAACGAGTATCTCTCTTTTCACAATCTCTATCACAAACAGCCAAAAAACTATCAATCACAGTCAAAAGAATAGACCTATACATACATACCATTTGCTGCAGAACCATTGCTCCGTTAATTTCCCACTAACCGCGCCTTGGTGACTAGCAATTGACCACCATTTGCTGCACCTGTTGTGACAAGCTATTACACTTTTGGCTGCCGGCCTTTTTTTACAATTTCGGTTTTCTCCTAAGCGAAATTATACTTTTGGTTCTCTGGATAACCACAACAGCAGTGATAGGTGATATATGTATATGCTATATTCCTTTAATGTAGCAGTAGTCTAGACCGCGGCTAATCGCTTACAAGCACGGTAGCCACAAACAAATTGTGGTGGCAACATATTTTACCATAGTCTCACAGCGCGTAACAAAATCTACTGTGCTGTGGGACTGTGGCAGAATATGCTGGGTGAAAACACTGCCGCTAGCTTTATTTGTGTGTCCATAGGCCAGTAATTCTACCACGGTACAGTGCCACAGTAAAAGTTGCTGTGTTCAAGCACCACAGTAACCTGCCGCGGTGGAGGCAACCTGCCGCTTCTGCCACTTTGAAGAAGAGGGCAAGAAATACAATTATGCGTGTAATGAGAGTTAGATTTGAAAAAAAAAATGCTACAGGACGTGAAGAATTCCTGTTGTGAGAGCGTGTATCTGTATCAAATCTACAACTCCATGAACAAATCATGTAATGATCATTGCAAGAAACTCTCTCCAAAGAAAAAGAGAGAAATTAAATTGCAGTGCTTGAATTTCAAGTAGAGCGGAAGCGACAGTCATGAGCAGAATAATCGGAGAGGATCTCATAATTAATCGAAGAGAGCATTCACTGTCCGTCTTCCACTCTCGCGAAGAAGAAAAGTCTCCCATCGCGTCGCCTCATTGCGTGCCCCTCCCCCGCAACAGCAACGCCGTCCCATTCCCACCACCATATAGCCAGCCAGCGGCCACCCTCCATTCCACTTCGTTGCGCCCCCGAGAACCGGGACAAGCAAGTTGCCGTCCTGCCAGCTCTTGGCGCACACTTCTTTCGTGTCCTACCAAGTTGTCTCCTTGGTGCTCTTCAACTGTCTGAGTGGCTTGCCTTCTTCTTGGTGATCTTCTGTGTCGTCGTGTTGAGCTGGGGAGTGGCGAGTGAGTTCTTGGTGCTGTGTTCGATTGACGGTACATGAGGAGGGGTTGCTGTGTGGGAGGGAGGAAACCTGGGGGAGGCGCTGGGTCTGCTGGGCTGCGTCAATGAGGTGGTGGCGGCGGTGGCGTCGTCGTGGGGGCCGATGAGCAGCGACGGGGCGCGCGTGGAGGCGGCGCCGCGGCTCGCACATTGGCGCATCGACGCGCTCCCCTGCTACACCTACCGCAAGTCCGAACCCTTCCGCATCGGCCTCTGGAACTGGTCCGTACTACCGAGCCCCCCCTCCCCCCTCTGCAATTCTGTTGCTTGTTACTTCTGTGGTTTCTCGATTGCCATGTCGAGTAGGGTGCAAAGGGTTGAGACTTCAGGACTTTCTAGTGTACCCTGTGCGGCTCTGTAATTAGTTTCAATCATCTTGAACTAATTTTGACATGGAATCGCCTATATATGTGAATCTTGGTATGCCGTTGTTGTGATTAATCTGAGGTTTTTGGTGTTTATGAGTTCAGGTATTGTTGGTCTGCTTGTTACTTGTTTGTTAGATTCAGTAGTTCTGAAAGGAGTCAGCTCTTCAATTCTGTGGTTGTTTTGGTTGCGGTGGATCGAACTATCATCAGATTACCATTCTTTGATTGTGGTTGGAATAAGTTCAGATTTTTGGTAGCAGAGTAGCATGGCTGAATTTAGTTTCAGTGTAGCAATTTTCAGTTTCCTACCTTGTGTTCGTTAATTTTGGATGTATCCGCTTAAATTCTATATTTCTAGCCATGACTGTACTAAACTTCCTTTTAGTTAGATTTGGATACCTTTTCTCACCAACCTATATTTAGTTGGGATGTTTTCTTATCCATATTTGGTCTGTAAAGACTTGAGACTTCGCTTGGAACCAAAGATATTTCAGACAAAAGTTCTCACTTTCTCGAACCCTCGCTTTTAACGGCTTCTTTCTACTATTTCACCAACAAAAATCTTTGATTGAGTTGTATGATTCCTTCCTCAAATTTCCTCAGCAGAAATGCAAGTCATCATCCCACTTTGACACAATTAAAATAATCAAGAATTCGTCATTGCATTAGTAGAAGGGAGTTTTGAGGGTGTCTTGAATTAACATACGATTTCTGATTCTGCACTATGAAGGTACCTATCTGTGGAGAGAAACAAGCAAACCTGTGTTAAGCTCTTTGCGGAGTTATCAAATTCTGCCAAGAACGCTGCCTCAGCACCTATAGCATCCTTTGTCACGAAACTTCTCATATCCTTCCCTCCAAATCAAAAGACCATAGTTCATCCAGGTGATTTTCCTCTACTCTTAGAGGTCCTCTACTTCTCCCTGTAATTGCAATGCATTTTGTATTGATGTATATCAAATATGAAGATATATTTCAGTATGTCAATATATAAGTGAATTATTAAAAAGAAAATGAATGCTTGTAGTTCATATGGGTACAAGCTGAGTTTATGCAAAAATCGGGTGTCATGCAACAATCCAGTACAAAAATTTGAGTTATTGAACATTATAAATGATCAGGTAGACAGGCAGGTTTTAAATTTAAGGTTTTATTTTTATCTAAATTTTCAAGTTGAGCTCTGCACACAAATCAGTGAGTGCATAAAGCATGTGTAGATGTCACTTAACTGATTTGCATATATGCAGGCATTTTTGACAAGCAGCTGAAACAAGACGGTTTTGTGTGGGCAATTGATAGTACCGTTACAGGAAGATTTGTGATTGAGATAGAGTTTCTTGACCTGAAAGTTGCAGATCCATCTGTAAGCACTGTCCCACTGTCTGCTTCTCTTTTGTCAATGTTTGGTACAACAATACGAGTATTTAGGATACGTGGACTGACATCCTTGACTCACCTGAAATCCTGTCTAATCCCGCACAGATATAGGCTCTATTAACATAGCATAGAAACGTCTAGCTGCTTTCTAGCGTTGAAATGAACAACCCCTGATTTATGATACGTCGTTGGATTGAAATCCTGTGTGCAATCGACATTACATCTGGACTTGTTTCATCAAGGACATCTAGTGCCACTTGTCAATCCAATGTCAGAATAATGTCTTTCAGAAACAAAATTTGCAAACGTTGCTAATGAATGTTGAAACTTCCGCTGACGCTGAGTGCTGATAGCATCAACTGACCACACCCTAGCAGATGGAAGTGCAACATGGTCCAATACTTTCTAGGCGAGCAAAGTCAAACTTTTGGTCTATTAACCAGCACACTTCAATCATGACCCTAGAAGAAAAAATTCAGTGTATTGAGAGAAACATGTTTTTTTACATCATGATCAGTTCTTGGCAGAATTGCACCGACAAGAAACAACAGTAGTCACTTCTTGTGCTTGTAACAAATCCTTTTACATCATGTTCATGAACAGTACAGTTCACTTATTGGTACCTTATCCTGCATTCCAGGGTGGTGAACCAACCTCAATTTGGGCCTCCCACCAAATCAAGCGGTCTTCGGACAACACTGCGGTTTCAGCCCTCGCTCGAATGCTACAAGAAGACATCCTCACCGACATCACGATCAACGCCACTGACGGCAGCATAAGGGCTCACCGTGCAATCCTGGCCACCCGTTCGCCCATCTTCAGGAGCATGTTCTCACACGACCTCAAGGAGAAAGAGCTCTCCACTGTTGACATCTCCGACATGTCCCTCGACGCGTGCCAGGCCTTCCTCAACTACATCTACGGCGATTTACGCAATGAAGAGTTCCTCACCCACAGGTTGGCCCTCCTCAGAGCTGCCGACAAGTACGACATCTCCGACCTCAAGGAGGCATGCCACGAGAGCCTGGCAGAAGACATTGACACAAAGAACGTGCTCGAGAGGCTTCAGACAGCGCATCTGCATCGACTCCCGAAGCTCAAGGACAATTGCATGAGGTTCCTTGTGGATTTCAGGAAGGTCTATGAGATGCACGACAATTTTAGTGCGTTCCTCCAGACAGCAGATAGGGATCTGGTGGCTGAAGTCTTTCAAGGTGTTCTTGCGGCGTGGAGTGGCCGGTGAGAGCACAGAGCAGCATGTGTATCTGGGTTGGTTCACAAGCATTGTTTGCAGAATTATTGCTGGTACGTCGTGTAAACAGTAGTATATAACATGGCATTAGTTGGCTTAAAATTTAATGTGTATACCTTGATTGGATTTTGTTCATATCATATGGAAATCTAGTTCTTGTATCCTACTACATATTTTGTAACACATCTGCTGTTCCTGGCAAAAGTCGCACCTTTTTTCATTTGTTTTGTTGGGATTTCATTAATAATTCGCTGCAACCCAGCATGGCATCAACAGGTAACTTTTCACACAAATTAGTTTGAGTTGAGAACAAAGTAGTAGAAAGGACTAGAGATGCCTCACCATCGAACTGATCAGAAGTGTTAATGAGTCCCTCAAACTGAAAGCACGTCAGGAGTTGAGGGCGACGCGGACAGGGAGGCGAGGCGCTTGCCGCTTGCCGGTGGTGAAGAGGAGGGGGCGCCGCCTGGACGGAGCCGGCCGGCCGGCGGCGTGGAGGAGGTGAAGAGTTGGGTGATCGATCGGCCTTTTCTCTGGCTGAGGCGTGGGCCCGAGTCGGCAGTGGGTGGGTTCGAGGCGGACGTGAACCGTGGTTACGTCCGAAATATTATATTCTTCTTCTAATTTGAAGGCCCGCAGAAAAGCCCACTCGCGCGCGTGCATGGTGGGCGTACGTCAACGGTCACAAGAACAAAAGGACTTGTCCTTTCTGACAGGTATCGAAAGGCCTATTAGCTCAGTTGGTTAGAGCGTCGTGCTAATAACGCGAAGGTCGCAGGTTCGAGACCTGCATGGGCCAAATGTTTTCCTTTTTTCCTATTTATCTCTTAACTTATGATATTACTAGTTTTTTTTCAAGATGTAATCGCTGTTATTTTTTAACGCCCTGGTTTTCCTCTCTGATTACGTCAAGAAAATGCAATGGAACTTGCAAATGCTGACACGCATATACGGACGCTCTGCAGATTTCCCTTGAGATGGAAAGGGTTCTTGGACATCCAAAACTAAACTCGACGTATGCTACGGCCGGTCTGCATGCGTGCGGTGGCCAAAAAATAGCATGGTGAACGCCCATGCGTGCGGTGGGCTCTGTCGTACGTACGAACCAATTCGACCCATGGCACGCTCGCACCAACCACACGAGTGGAATGGCAATCGGACGTTTCGGGGATAGGTAGTGCTCGTTCATACTCATACCTACGATCTTAATTTACATTCAGGTGGGGAGATCTCATATATCCTTTGTGAAGGACAACATATCGAAGAATATCGCCTATATCCTGTCCTCCTCGATTTCGTGCTTGTGGAGCGCACGTGAAATGTCGCCAACCTTATGGCTACGTGCGCATGGAGCACATGTGGCTCCTAGTACCAGGAAGCATGCGTAGAACCTCATTACTCCTCTGACCCGCATATTCAAAAGAGTCACCATGTACTTTAATATGAAATCTTTCAACACTAAAGTATTGCAACATATTAAAGTATTGCAGTTTTATTTGTAATATATTATCTTTCTACACCAAAGTATTATAACATTTTATCTTTCTACATCAAAGTATTGTAACATATTATTTTTCTACACCAAAATATTGAATATGTGTAACATATTCATAGATGATGTTTCAAAAATATAACTTAAAGTTTTATGAAGTTTCAAACTGGACTTGATATTTCAAAACTAGAGCTTAGAGCATAGTGCAGATTGGAGCTTACCCATATCGTACCCGTTTACCTGGTGGGTGGAAACTTTCTTCCATTTTCATACTCATGGGTAAAGAATACATCTCATACCTAACTCTATTAAAATATTTATCCGCAGATACGTAGATAAATAGGTACAAATACCATCCCTAATCACGAGGCGGTTTTGCACAAAAGCAAGTGTACTGCCTCTGCTTCTCACAGGCTCGAATTCCATGACGTGACCAACCCCTAAACCCCACATTTTTCCAATTGTAAAACCCGACGAGCTCTTGTCGCCTTCTTCCTCCGCAAGCCACCCCGCCGCCGGTCATGATGGGAAGCAGGGTGGCCACGGCACTGCTCCGCCGGGGCAAGGACCAGGCCTCCACCCTGATGGCCCCTCGCCTCCCGAAGAGCGCTCCGGCTCCGGTTCCTCCTAGGGTTGGATCCGCCTCCTGCGGCGGCGGCGGCGGCCACCTCTTCCCGCCGCATCCGCGGTCGACGGGTGGCTTCCTCTCCGCCCCCCGATTCGCCTTCTTCCACGCCTTCTGCTCCCTCGGTCCCAGGGTGCGCCTCTCTGCTTCCCCCTCCTCCCCTTGTTTAGTTCCTTGTGACAATGCCATCGTTTTCGAAGCGAATGGATCGTAGACGACTTCTCTGTGATTCGTCGTTTATTTTTGTTCGAGGGGAATGAGCCGTGGACGACCACTCTGTGAGGAGATTTGCGTCTAAAGTGACATTAGCGTCGGTTTGGTTGTGCCAATTTGGTTTTGAATTAACGTTTGATCATTTTGGAGTGGAAGGGTTATCTCTGCCTGCTGTGATGAACTTATAGCTATGATAAAGCTCGGCCATGCCTGTGGTCTAAATTTTGGCGTGGGAGGAATATCATACGCCACTAACCTCTGCTCGAGAACGTTTTTGTGTTGAAGAGAAAATGGGGTCTCAGTTTTCAGTAATTACTCGAAGTAAAAAAAAACGTTGTTTTTTTTAAACGCGGATATGTGGATGTGAAGGATGAAATCTTGTTTTCATTTATGAAATGCACACTTGGGCTATAGAATTCATATCTTAAATTTTAAGCACACTTGGGCTATAGAATTCATATCTTAAATTTGAAGGAACATGATATGTGATTTATCACATTCATCTGTTTATCTTGGCTTCATATTTGTGTTACAAAATGCTACTCTTGTTGAAAGGAATTCTCCAAAATTTACCCTTATTCATTTGTTTCATAGACTTTACTGGGCCGATGCACACGGAAAATGTCTACTACAACAGCAGCACTGAATCCAACTATGGCAAATGCAACAGCAAATTCGGGAGTGAAGTTGCTCATTACCAAAGGGCCTCAAGCACAGAAGGCAGTTGGGATATGGCTCTTCGGATGTGCTGCTTGGGTATTCAGCTTGGTCATACTTGGAGGAGTCACTCGGCTCACACGTTCTGGGCTGTCAATGACTGACTGGAAGTTCACCGGGGGCTTGCCTCCAATGTCAGACGAAGAGTGGCTACTGGAATTCAAGAAATACAAGCAGTCGCCTGAGTACGAAAGGTAAGAATGCCATTGCTGCCTTTCGTTTATGCGTCACTTTACTGCAGTCTGCTATTGCCAAGATCCCACTGGTGAAATTAGGTGTTGAACCATTGCAGATGCAAATCATTCAATCCACTTAATTTTCTAACAAATTCAATTTTTATGGTCCTCCCAGATGATCCTAGTATCTTAAGGAAATGTCATCTCATAGCTTTGGTGGTGCTGAACTTTTACTGCGCTTTTGCCTTAGTCCTTAATAATGCCCCTGTTGACTGATGAATCTGAGAACAGATGTTTAAAACGCTATGCAAAAACTCATCTTAAATATTATAGGTCGTTGGAAATGGATTAGAAGATATTTCCTTACTAGAGACGCTTCCCAAGGATTGATTAATTGTCATCACTTGTGGTATGCCCACCACTATGTTAAATGATTAACTGCAATTTTGTCAAGGCCTCAAGGACCATTATAATATGTCAGTGAGAATTTCTTCTAACTTTATAATCTTAACACTAACACTAACAGCTTTTAGAGAAGTCAATATGAATGTGCTAATTATGTGGGAAAAATAAACTCTACGCATGAACACTCAGCGTAAGGAGCCTTTTGTTCTAGTTGCTGTGAGCTCTTTCCTTTCTCCTACCCATGGTCAGTTGCATCTGTTTTTTTCTTTGAAACGTCTATAACTATTTTATTGAGATACTGTTTTGGATATCATATTTCTGCTAATGCGATAGCAGCATTCCATGAACATATCTAGGGTGAACAAAGGAATGAGCCTTGAAGATTTCAAATTTATATACTGGATGGAGTATGCACACAGAATGTGGGGTAGAGCTTTGGGCTTTGTATTTGCTGTTCCTTTCGCATACTTTGTTGCAAAAGGCTACGTTACCCGCCAACTTGGACTCAGGCTCTCTGCTCTTTTTGCACTTGGTGGTGGGCAAGGACTGATTGGCTGGTGGATGGTGAAAAGTGGTCTTGAGGTACTAATACAATGCCCTTCGTGTCAAACATTCAAAATAGTAGGTTTTTGCGTGGAGGTTCACCTATTCCTTTTTCTCATCTTAGGAACCAGCATCTGAGCATGTTCAACCAAGGGTTAGCCCGTACAGGCTGGCAACTCATCTGACATCTGCATTTGTTATATATTGTGGTATATTGTGGACTGCTCTGTCAATTGTGATGCCAGACCCTCCGGCTGGATCAATCAATTGGGTAAATGGTGCAGCAAAAATTAGAAAGCTGGCAATTCCTGTCAGTGCTGTGGTAGGCATTACTGCCATATCTGGAGCATTTGTTGCAGGAAATGATGCAGTATGTCAACATTCTCTTTATTTTGCTATCTTGAAAACTATAGCTAAGCATTTGTCCTATCCGCCTAATTATTTGCTATGACCAGGGGCATGCATACAATTCATTTCCAAAGATGGGTGACACTTGGATTCCAGAAGATGTGTTTAGTATGGAGCCTTTCGTACGTAATTTCTTTGAGAATACATCTACTGTGCAGGTAACTTTTCCCCCCTCATTGTAGGAGTTTACAGCTCTGAAAACCATGCTGTCTAGAAGTTTTGCTCTTAATGGGTTTGCAGATTCATTCTCTTAGCTTCTTAGCATTTAACTTATTCATTCTTTAAGAAGGAACATCTGGCTAGAATGACAAACAGTTTCACACTAACTGATAACAACCGGTCTCTTCCAAAAATGCATTGACCAATATTGCAAGATAAGTTCTATAAGTACTAATTTCTTGTGATCAGTTCACCAATGTCTGCAGCACAGAACTACCTTCTTTTCACGTGGCGCAGAGCTTCCTGAAGTTTGTCATAGTGCTTTATTCGGTCTTGTGGATTAACATGTTCTTTACATTCTTGTAGCTCAATCACCGAATTCTTGCAGCTACCACCTTATTGTCTGTGGGTGGCTTATGGTTGGCCGCAAGGAAAATAGACATGCATCCAGTGGTCAAGTCTCTGATTGGAAACACACTTGGGATGGCCGCTCTTCAGGTATAATTCACAAATTCGGTTCTTTGGCTTTGTTTGATGTTAATATTTCAACTATCCATGCAGTTCTGGCACATAAAGCAATTACTGTTGTATCGCATGCGACGATATGTTTGCACAACATTATGAAACTACAACAATGGGTGATTTTGCTACCTATACCAATATACTACACCACTAACTGTGCTGCCTATTTTGTTTCAGGTTACATTGGGAATATCTACACTTTTGATGTATGTTCCTACCTCTTTGGGCTCAGCTCACCAAGCTGGGGCATTGACACTACTGTCACTGATGATCCTTCTCACTCACACTTTAAGAAGGCCGTCACCAGCTCTTGTGAAGTCACTTGCATCCGCTGTGAAATCAACCTGAAACCATGCCATGAAATTTTCCATCAGACACAATGGCTCATGGCTGGTTGATATTTTTGCCCTTCTAACTTGCATCGGTACCCTTGTTTCTTTGCACTACCGAAGTCTATGCGCCAAAAGTATTCGGTTCTTGAGCAAGGTTTTCTCATAGTTTTCTGGTGCCAAATATTGCAAACCTTTTCCAGAGGTACTTGGATACGTTGCAATTTCATGCAATATCACATTTTTTATGTGCTGCCCGGAACTGTGCAGTGTGCACTCTGATAGATGAGATCTCTATCGAAGCTGCTCTGCTACGCACTGAAATTTTACCTATGACTTGGTCAATCATTTGTTATATATACCAGCCAGGAACTTTTGGTGGTCAGCCCTAACTAATGCTGAGAATATGCGAGCTCATCACGTTTCAATGTACGTAATGATCGGTACGTTTTCCATGTACATATGCTTGGCATTGTACATTTGCATGCAAAATTCTCCTACAGTCCAAATAGGCCCTATGTTTTGCGTCGCGACCGAGCTGGGAACGTGTCTGCCAGTAACGATGTGCTGGTCTGGCCGTAAGGCGGAGAAGGCCGAGGAGTCAAGCAGCAAAGCAGGGTGCTGTGAGCATAGTGCATAGTGGATTTATGGCCTGTTTTTTTTTACTGCGGTTTATAATTTTTAGTTGAAATTTTTGAATTTTAGCTATTTACGACAGAGATTACGGAGAGAGATACTTGTTTGCGATTTTGGATAGTACAGATTTTAGATTTTTAACATGTATTATAATTAACTTGTAGACTTCATCTTAAAAAAAATACTTTGCTTGAAAGTTAGGTACTGTAGCAAAAGTTAAAAGTTGTTTTGAGAAGCTGAAAAGAACAGACCCTTAGGATAGTCCAAGATCACGCGGGTCAGTTCGGTAGAGCTATGCTTAGGTTTTAGCCTCTGGTGCTATAGCAACTAGCTTTTGAATAGTGTATTTTTTTAATATAGGGTTACAAGTAGATTATGGTAGACATTGTATCGAGTTCAGTTATACCAATTAAAATCACATATAATTGTTTTTCTTTATGTATTATCTTTTATAAACAGTTAAAATTTAAAAATTATGGACAATCTTGGAGATGAAACGAAGACCAGTTTGGAAGCATCCCCAAGAGTCTTCTGCGTGCAGTCGGTGCAGTGACGCACGCCATCCTCATCGTCCAAGTGGTTCCCAGTGCCAAGCGGCGATCAGTTCTCATGCAGCGCCAGTAAGCCGTTGCAGGAGCCGATGCACTCGTAGACTTAAAAGACTAGGCGTATAGAAAATGAGGACCATCTATCCGCCTTTCTACCTGTCTGTCTGTCCACTGACTTCCGATGATCATAAGAGCAGATGCAGTGTTGAATCAAGAGGGCTACTAACAAAGGATGTAATCACAGTTAATATAGATGATTATTATTTATTTTATATTTTTTTAGAGTCAGATACGGACGCCTTTCTGCCTATCTGTCTGTCCACTGACTTCCTATGATCATAAGAGCATGTGCAGTGTTGTAGCAAGAGGGGTACTAACAAGGGGTGTAATGAGAGTTAATATAGATGGTTATCGTTTATTCTGTATCTTATTTTATATTTTTTTAGAGTCAGATATGGATAATACCAGATAATTATTTTTTCATTCCATATTCATTTCATAAGTCTTCGAACGGTCGGTTCGATGAAAATTATCTCTTTTGCACCCTTACACAGGACATTGGATAGTACGGTGCAATCAAAGCGAACATGGAGAGATTAATCATCGAGATGTCAAAGAAAAAGCCTTCAGTTGGCAATCTACCTTTATATTATCTTGTTCCTAAGTAAAATCATAACAGACTTTCTCATATTATTTAATATATAGATATATACGGATGGATATTACTCATCCCGTATCCTATTTCCATATTTTCCCCTCAGAGTCGGATATGGATAGTGTCGGATACCCATTCACTCATTCCTTATTAGCTCTGTAAGACTTCAGTCGGTCGGTCGGATGGACGAAAATTATCCACTCTATTTGCACCCCTAGGTACTAGAGGAGAGAGAGTGAGATAGTAAATTTTGAAAGGGTGCCAAGCAAGGAACTAGGACTAAAATACATACCAGTTCCTGGGGAAAAAATTCACCGAGCCCACCGTCAGATGAAACGTGTCCTGTCTGAAGCAAAATTCAGACATGAGAGAAAGGGAGATAGGACAAGTACCACACACTAAAGCAAAATTCAGAAGGGATGCCAAGCAAGGAACTGGGACCAAGCCAAGTACCAGTTCTGGGAAAAGGAGAGTAAATTTGTTTAGTGCCATCCCAAAGATTCTCGTGTTGGAAAATACTATCGTGTAGCGAAGGCATGGGCAAATGCCATCGCCAAGGTCGAAATGCTTGGAAATGCCCCTACCATGAGGGTTTCGTAACCAGGCGCAGTTTAGGGGTGCAAAAAGACCATTTTGCCCTCATAAAATTTCACGTTGCTAGCCCAAATAAGTTGGCAGTTGGCACTAAAGAAGTGTGGAGTTGGGGATATAAAGCCATCCCTTCCATTGCTCTCCCCTCTTGAGCCATTTGTCCCCTTCCTATCTAACTCCTCCCTATCTCCCTATTGATCTGACGCTGAGATGAGCCAAGTGAGCGCATCTTCTTCTCTGGATTCGTTTGCCTCAAATGCAACACGCTTGTTAAATGGAAAACATCAGGGATGACCAAGAATCCTAGACGCCACTACTACAAATGCCTATTTTACTCGGTGAGTTAAGTTCAATTGATTTGTTCCAATCCTACCGCAGATCTATCAATACATTTTTCTTGTTCATTCACTTGCAGGACACCCCAGGTGGTTCCGATTCTGGGTGTGGGAAGATGAACTGAACACTAGAGTGCGACATGGTGTTGTTTTGGAGGAGAAAGCTTTGATGGGAGGGTACGGATATGGTGGAGATGAGGCAATGTTTTAACAGATTAGAGAGCAAGATGAATATCATGTTGTTTGTTGTTTTATTTCTTGTATTGGTCGTTATTTGGAAGGTGTAGTGTTGTGAGTGTTAATATGATTTGCGTGTTGGACTGTATTAGATTTGGCCATGTTGTATTGAGAGCTTTGCAATGGACACATTTTTAGACCATAATACTCTCTAGAAGTACACAGACCATAGTAGTCTCCAGGATAACATAGTCTCAACCCTTGACATGATAGAATAACATACTCTCCAGAATTACTCAGAATGACATAGTCTTACACAAAACAATATAGCATTCAAAGTACCGCGATCTTACATAATCTGCACATAATCACATAAAGTCTTACGTAGCATCCATGAATGACACACACACACACAACAGAAATGCATTAGGTTTGCATCATCGATTGCCTTTGAGAGGTAAAGCAACAGGTTGTGCTTCAAGAACTCTCTCCAAGTACCTTGACCTTGCTCATCGCAAGGAACACATGTTAGAGACAGTAAAAGCATGAAAGAATCATCCAACAGAAAACCAAAAATTAACTAATCTAAAAGGAATGGCCACCTTGAAGCCTGGAAGCATGAATCCTCCATTTGCAATCAAGATTAGTGAATGATGCTCCTAATTTGGTCTTGTCACTATAGTTAACACCAAATTCAAACTCTTTCAATATTGCATAATGCCTAAGAGCTCTTTTAAAAGATATTTGATTAGGAAACATTGTGCCAACTTATATCGTTGGATTTTGATAGTCAACAACAGGACATGCTTCATAATCAGCATTGTCGTGGACCTTTGCATCAAGAGCCATCCCCACATCTAGTGGCACCTCACCAGGAGCCTCCATCCCTATATGTGGTGACACTTCAACTTGCACCTCAAGTATAGGCCCACCTATACCAGTGATGCCATAAATCCCCTTATCATCTACTCCCGCATGGTCCTCATCCTCCATTGTTGTGGATTGCTACTGAGAGGGATTCCTAGGAGCATTATCTATGGATTGCTGTGGAGAGGGATTCTCATGAACATTTTCTGTGGATTGTTGCTGAGAGGGATTCTCAACAACACTTATGGGCTATGAGCCTACCTACGATAACATGGTAGTTTTAATTGGCATGCCTAGCAATCTCTCTCCTGACCACCCTATATCCATGATTGGGAAATTTATACTAGAAATTGCGACCCCCAAAACACCCGAACCCAAATTGAGAGAACATAACAACACATCCAACCAATCACCACAAAAAATGCAAAACATAGAAGTGAAACAAGACACTACCCCTCTGGAACCCACATTCAAGCTCATTAGGTCCTCCTCACTAAGCTAGTATCAGTCTTCGAAGGACCATGCTACCAGGATCTTTGGTGTGCTCTCCACCTCGAGAGATTTAGCAAGCTGGGTCATTGGAAGGGTGGCGGTCTTGGCAGCGGAGGCACCTCCTCAAGGTACCGTGCCTCATCCTGGTACCACGTCGCCTCCCTGTACCGCACCACTGGGGACTTCAGTGGGCTAACAGGTTCTAATTCACCCCAACTAGAGCTTGCCATCGTACGGGCACTCATATCTTCTCCCACTATCGGCTGATGGGGACGGGGGATCTAAGGCTTCGCTTGCTGGAGGGGACAATGTGGCTGCAGTGGAGGGGAAAAAGGTTGCAGGGGATTTAGGGTTTCGGAGGCACGGTTGGGTGTGACTTTTGTCTCCACGGGCTAGGGACACATTTGGGATTTCTATTATTTCATCCCACCAAATCACACCCCTAACAGCGCCTGGTCATGAAACCCTCACGACAGGGGCATTTCCAAGCATTTCGGCCTTCACAATGGCATTTGCCTATGCCTGCACTACACAATGGTATTGTCCAACATGAGAATCTTTCGGATGGTACTAAACAATTTTGCTCAAAAAATCACCAAGCCCACCGTCAAATGGGATGTGCCCTATCTCTTACTCTCTCTGCACACCATCAAACAAGGAGGGGCGGCGTTGGCGGGCTGCTTTGCCTCTAGATCTGGCAGCCTCCATCGTCGACTGCTACCGCCACCATTGGATCTGGTGGAGCAAGCCACGCCACCATGAGGAAAGAGGTCAACGAAGAGGCAAAGGAAGCGGCCGTCACCAGGACGAGGTCAAGGATGATGGTCCACCAGTACGAGGTCAGGGACAATGCACCGTCATTGTCGGATCGAGGGCGAAGAAGCAGTGCTGCTGGGACCCCTCACAACCGGATCTAAGCACTGGTTGCTGCTATAGTCGGATCCAAGCACCTACAATTGCTATTGCAGCTAGATCCAAGCACTGGCCATCACCGCTCACTGCTACAGATAGTCCAATCACAGACGGTTCGGAACCGTCATCACATACGGTTCCCGAACCGTCTGTGTTTATGTGTCAGTGATAATAGGTGGTTATCACAAACAGCTCCCAAGCTATCTGTGATAACTTACATTACAGACGGTATTTTAGAAAAAACCGTCTGTGATAGTTAACTTTCACAGATGATTTTGTATTAAAAATTATCTGTGATACTCGACTATCACAGTCGGTTAATAACAAAGACTGTTTGTGATATACACAATATCACAGACGGTCTTTGGTACTAACCGTCTGTGATATGAATCATATCACAGACGGTTCGGAATAACAACCGTCTGTGATATGTGTATATCACAGACGGTTAATAACAAATGACGTCTGTGATATCGTTTATACCATAGATGACTTAGTCTTTGAAACCATCTGTGATATATATATCACAGACGGTATATATCACAGTCAGTTTTCAACAATGGACCGTCTGTGATAGCAATTACAACAGCAATTTTATTTGTCATTTTTTGGCTAGTCTCAGGATATGCTAGCCATACCCTGAGAAACCAAGCAAGAAGATCACAGATAATGACAGATAAGTTAATTGCAACTCAAAGTGAATTACGAATGTAACAAACGGCCAGCAGATCACATACATATATAGAATGAAAATCGTTACACAGATATGACAAATGAATTATTTGATTAAGCACAATTGAGTGATTTGAACAATTAAATCCAATTGCCGGGGTAGAACTCTCCAACCTTGTTTATGACCTGTGCTACTAAGAATTCGGAGAGTTTTCCATGAATTTCAACGAGTTGATCCAGATCATATGTACTTTCGTCGAAGTCCACCCGCTGTCGCTAGGAGCAATGTTAAGTCATTAATTAGCATGTGTGTGTATATATATATATACATATATAATCAGAAAATAATAATTATTGGAAGGACCTGACAAGCCTCTGGATCATTGATCTTAGTATCCATGATTTCCTTCATATGGTGGCAAACGTAGAATTCACATACGTTGCCCTGTAGCTGCTGATGGTACTGCAAAAATAGAATTACATACATAGGTATTGTCAATTCTAGAGGCATTATAACAAAGTGTGATATATGATTGTTGTGTTGTAGCGGGTACCGAAAATCACGTGTTGTGTCGCAGCGTGTCACTGGATTTGTTGTGTCTTCCTCCTATGGCAACATAAGCGGTAAACGACCTACGTGATTCAAAAAAGTTAGCCTCGGTCGTTGCAAATGAAGAAAATATTACAATAGAGTTATGTATGGAGGAAATAAGTTTACCTATTAATTACTTCTTGCACACGACTGAAGTCGTGGTTACTTCTAAGTAGGGAATCAAGGTATATTATCTTGCTCCACTTTGGTACAATCACAATCAAAATCCAGTATTGCCTAGTCATGTGTGTTGTTATAGTGATTAATTCTAAGTTCATATTGCATGTAAAGTACAAATAAAACATGTGTGGTAACTAGTGAATCACTTACCCTTGGTTGAAGGGTACCATGACGTACTCCTTGTCGTTGTGAGCAATCAATCCCCTCATTATATAATCTTGCACGAATGATACATTTTCGTTGATAGCTTGCTCGGAGACCAAGTGAGGGTCGAGGAAACCCATCGGTAGTCGTGATTGCCGAACTTGTTGGATGATGTATCTATACATAAGAAAAGAGTAATGGCATTTATCGGTATAACGTGAATGTAGAACTTTGTATAGTACACTTACAGTGTTCAATATCGTAGAAGTAAGACGTCGAGTTCGTCAAGATTGAATAGTAAGAATAAGTCTTTGAATATCACGACGATGTAGCCCGAGTCGTAGAGAAAATGCTCCTCTGTATATCTCAGAGTGAATGCACTCTGTCGGTTTGGCTTCATGTTGGACTTCTGCATGTACCAGGCATGCAATGTATTGCAAACCAAATCAAACCGGGGTAATTTTGACTCGGGGACCAACGACACTCTTAGAATGAACTTCCATGGCCCGAGACACGCCTTAATTTTCTTCGTTTGAGTCTTAGAGCCTCGCTGACGATACTTTTTCGATGGCGTCTCGGCGGGAGCCGATGCAACAGGCTTCGGAACCAGAGCTGGAGGTGGAGCCACCGGAGCCGATGTGACAGGTCCAGGGCGATATCCCTCTTGGGACACTGGATGTGGAGATCGTGGCACGGACAAGTCGAGGGCGATGTCACTCTTGGGCCACTGAATGAATGTGTGGACGGCATCCCCTAATGTCTTAATCTCTTCATTTGGGGGCATTCTAAAGAGGTACATTACCTAAATGTCATCGATAGGTAAGTGGGTGTCGCTATGTTCAGTAATTGGTGTGGACGCGCAGCTACTGCGACGTTGAGGGGGACTGGGTACCGCAGTAGTAGGGGTGGGTTACGATTGGTTGCGGACTTGTTTCAGTTCTTCCCTCAATGAATCTATCTCTCCTCGAAGTGAGGTAGTCTGCTCTTGAAGTGAGGCAGATAGTTGTTCCTGAAGTTGAGCACGAAGCTCCTTGATTTGAACCTAGGCTAATGGTTAGGTGGTGAGTGCTGGCATGCATTATTGTTCGGTAACACAATATTGATTGTCAGGCTCAAGTGGTATGTGGTTTGAGCCTAAGTCAAATTAAGGACCGATCTGTGAGCTACTATTATAAAGTCACACTGTACTACCACAAGTCTGGTATGGGATAGACTTGGCTAAGTAATTTATGAAATTCCAAATTTAGTGTTGCTATAAGCTGAATGTGAGCGTGGTATAGGCTGCGAGAAATCTCACATGGCACAATAGTGGGCTCCAACTTGTGGATTCAAGTTATGGTAAAATCTTGTTGGCAGTATAACTAATTTGGCTACAGAACATTATAATAGTCTTGTCATGAACTCTCAACCATATGCCTAAGGCAGTGTGATAATCGTGTGGCACAACGAGAGGACGTGTCTTGTGGGTAAAGTTGTACATCTCTATAGAGTAACAAACTATTCTAGATAGTCGTGTCCACGGTCATGGATATGCTGAGTATGGTTTTTCACAGATTAGACTTTGGTTTTATGAAATCTGGTTTGAGAACAAATGAGAAATCTTTTGGAAAGATAGTCCGGATAGGATACCTGTGGTTAGGTTCGTGTTAGGTCAGTGCCTACACTAACGATATTGTTTCAATTAAAATGTTGTTTTTATCATTGTATTCAGCTTTTGCACTTACTTTATGGTATTTACTTCAATATTACTCTTTCGCACAAATAACCATATTATGTCTTGCTTTGTAAATTCTTATGCATGTATTTTCTCTGTTAAACCTCTTATTGTAACTTGTGGGGTAATTTGTGTGCTCACCTTTCTTAAATCTATTGTCAGAGGATGACTTCATCGACTACAGTGAGGATTACAGCGAATAGACTGCATCTTGCAGTCATTCGTCTATAGGCAGGCAGGATAGGCTGGTGCTTTACTTATCTTTTGCTGATTTATCTTTGCGTTGGCCTTGAGTCCTTTTTATTATAAACCTGGCCATAAGACCCGTACACTTTGCTTTATAATAAAATTTGGTTGTTATGCATGATATGTATCCTGTTAACTCTGTGTGTACTAGCTTTTCCTGGGATAGTACGATTTACACAGAGGGTTCTAGAGTTGTTGTTCTGGGGTCCGATGGATATGGATTTTGGCTTTGACTAAAATGGTACTATAGCAGCTACAAGAAGCCATGGCTAAATCTATGGGTATTCAAATCAGCTTTTAGCTTTTTGCTAAGATGATTTTTGAAGTGTTTTATTTGACACTTTAGGATGTGGTATGTAACGAAACAATTGACGAACACTAGGTCCATATTCATGTATAGAGTGGATTACAAACATTGCATATAGGACGTGGACATTCGTAATGTACATAGAAGAATAATTTAAGGAGGCTGGGATGCTACCTACGCCAAGCTAGCAACAACACTGCAATTGCATCACGTACCATATCCATGTGGATAGAATCCACATCATGTGCAACTTGTGGTACAACGCCTTGTCCTAGACCTGCAATCCCTCTATCTTGTCCTACTAGGTTAGCAAAATCTAAGTTAGGCAATTCGCAGTCCAAAATGAAGACCTCCTGCATCCTGTCAAGGTGACTACTATTTTAGAACTCTGAAATGTGATACCTATGGTTCTGATATGGTGCTAGGTATCCCAACTTGTTCAAATACTCAGAGTCTACGAGTTAGTACTTGCCTGTGAGAAACATCTTTTTTGTGTTACGTACGTATAGTAGTACATGACAGAATGTACATTCAATGAACGTACCTAGAGGTGGATGTAGGAAGCGATCTTTGTATTTGATTAGTGTTTCCTATAGTACAGTGTGTTATGCACAGATCCAAGCCATCCGACACACACAAAAGTGAACTGGGCATTGAAGCCACAGACTGTGAGTACATTTTGATTGGTATATCTGTGCCTGTTGAAATGCCTAGTGCTCTCCTCGAATGGAATCGTTACTTACACATGGGTCCCATCGATCGCCTTGATGTAGTTGCGGAACTATGAATAGAATCTCCGTTACAGTAGCCTCGTATGCACACTCTGTAATGTTAGATCAACAAGTGCAATGTTTGCATCAGCCAATCTATTAGCGCACATTATCACGTGCAAGAACTTTCTGCTTATAGTTCTTGCTGAGTATTCGAATTAGTTAACAACCTGTTTGTTAGACTAAGGTGCTCCACATGTCCATAAGAACAATGTAAGTGCTTCTCTAGAGCAAACTTTTATAGTAGACTTCAGGCCATAGTTGGTAACAAGAGTATCATACATCCTATCAAGAAATATTAAACTTTGCTTGAATATATCATAGCATCGCCGACCATTGGCCAATTATAGTTTTACCCATTGAATACCAGTCATGATAGGAATTCTTGGTGGGGGCCTAGATGACGAAGTTGCATCGTCATCTACACATGCGAAGGCAGCATAGGCCAATAGCAGGAAAGTGCTAATAGAAACATCTTCGCCATCGCTGCCTCCACCGCCATCGCTTGTCCCACTCATGTCTGCACAAAACGAGTAACTGATGGACATTCAGTTATTGAATTTAATAAGGAATGTTGACTCAATGACAATATACAATTTTCGAAAAACATGAGTAGTCTGAAACAAATAGTACATAATATTACATAGTGCATGACACAAGAATGAACTGTAGTTTATGTTGTGCGAAAACAACTCAAATTAATGTCAAAATTCAAATGTGCAACATGTCATGAAGGCAACATTTCTCAAGACTGGTTCTTTAGTTGGTCCCATGTAGGGGTGGCAATTTCCCCATGGGGGTAGGGGCAGGGGTGGGGATAGGGATGGGGCCCCGCTGGCTAGCAAGGTAGGGACGAAAGTCATCCTCCCCCCACAAGGCCCCACGGGGACCCGTAATAATAAAAAATATTTTAAAATAATATATTGTAGTTTTTTAGTATGGGAGATTGTATTCTTTTCTTGTATATTTGGACTAAAACTTGAATTTATATGTTATAATATATATTTTAAAGCTATATTTTGAAGAAAAAGGTATACCTAAATAATTATAAATTAGTAAACAAAGTCACATCATTATTTTTTTAAATATATTTACCTTATTTTTTAATCCCCACAAGGACCGAGGGCGAGGGGCCAAGTCCTCCTAATAAGGCTAGCGGGGCCGGGGCGAGGATGGGCTAGCAGGGATCGGGGCAGGGCCGCAGAGGCCTCCCGGGACCCCCGCCCTGTTTCCACCCCTAGTCCCATGTCCTCCTAATTCACCATAGTTGTCCCTCATCTGTTTTCATAGTGATGAAGCTGTCGCAGCATTCTTTCTTCATGAAGAGTTGACTGGCGTAGTAGTGCTTGTCGGTGTCCTCGATAGCACCGGCCTCCTTGACCATAGTCATTAGACACGCTATTTCTTCCCTCGCCAGGTCGTGCATAGGAGAAGTGGCGCACAAACTAGACTCTTGTGTGCTAGTTGTGTGTGTCTTCTTGTATAGGTCGACAAGGTGCTTCAACTTGGCATTGCAGTCAATGGCCTTTGCCTTCTTGCTGTTGCTGGATGGAGACGAGGATAACTAGGGCCACTTGCCTTGGGACAGTCCAACATTGCCACCATGCACGCTTGGGGGGGGGGGAGTGCTCTTCATTGTTTGAGTCTAGTGTGTCCACACTGGGCACGAACTAGTGCTCACTCGTGCACGTTGCAGTGCCAAACACAATGTCTATCATGTCGTCATTTTCAAGGAGACCTTTCTTGAACTTGAGCACGGTGGACTTCCCCTGCAAAAACCACAAAAATGGGCAAGCAAGAACTAAGCTATGGCTCTATGCGAAGAAATATATGTAACAGCACATCAAGGTAACACATTACACTCACTACGGCTACCTGCGCCCACCACTGGTCATCGGCGGCGATGATGTCAATCTCTGGATTGACCTCAAGACCAGACACGCATTGCTTCAAGGTCTTCCATGCGGCATAATCCCGTTTGAGGTTGTTTCACTTGTTCTTCATTTGCTTTCACATGTATGTCTGGCTGGTGCGCTCCATGAATTTTTGGCAAAGGTTGTTGTAACACTTCGTGTTGAGACACACAAAAAGCCAGATGTACAGGACGACCGCCTCCATACATATCTCTAAGAAACGAGTGTGCTATCCGCGCCGCAGGTAGCTATGGCCTTGTTCATCTACGCCAATGCGGAAGAAATAAATCCAAGCAAGAAATGAAGAATCCAACAACAAATGTCATGTTCAACAAAGCGATGGCCATAGCGACAGTGGAGACGGGGATGGCGTGGTGGACAACGGAACGTGCCGAGGTGGAGGCCACGAATGATAGCTTCCTCGACAAATCCGGCGGAGGTAGCCTAGCCGAAGGCAGGCGACAACGGAACGCTCCGAGCTCAATGGTGATGGATCGAGAGCGGAGGGCAATGGAGGAGAGAGTGAGAGCGAGGAGTAGGGAAAGGTGGCAAGAGATAGCTTGGGCACGAGAAGTGTCATTGATTGGCCTTATCCTTTCGGTCAGCAGCGGCTTCAGTCGCATGAGATGCATCTTCGCAGAAGTTCACACGTTCTAACCCACTTCTGGAATTAGAAAGCCAGAAGTCGATGGGTTGGAACGGCACCTAAGTCTTGCGAGTAACTGAATTTGGGCGTGATAACCCACAGACTAACGAGCAACATACTACTATAGAAATCATCATCACAGACGGTTCAAAAACGTTATCACAGACGGTTTTTTAAACCGTCTGAATTTATGGGTTAGTGATAATCGAAGGTTATCACAGACGGTTTGTGAGCGGTCTGTGATAAATACAATACAGACGGTTTATAACTAGAACCGTCTATGATGTGTGAGTATCACAAACAGTTCGATATATAGAGCCGTGTATGATGTTCTTCACAGACGATTTATACTACAAAACCGTCTGTGATATTTCATTCTATACCTAAATTTTTTTCTATTTTTGAATTAGCCTTAGGAAATATTAGCTCTGCCATTTGAAAACAAGCAAATACGATAGCAAATATAACAGAAAATATTTTATTTATATTACAATCCACCATTACAATATCACAAGATTACAATCCACCATTACAATATCACAAGATTACAATTCATCATTACAATATCACAAGATTATAATCCACCATTACAATATCACAAGCTATGCCTCTCGTCCCTAATGCAGCTCGGGTAGGCCTTCTTGGTGGCCACCTCACTGTAAGTAGAATAAACAATGGAGGGAGGAAGCCCCTAAACGCCACAAAATAGCAACACAATGTTACATAATCAAGTACTAGAAGAAACAATAAAGATAGCTCTAACCACAAAGAGGTCGATTGAGGAGGAGACAGTAAGGAGCCTGGGGCGATTTTTAGCACATAAAGGGTAGGGGATGGGTTCAGGTGAGTATTTATAGGGGACAGGTGGGACGATCTGTGGGGTGTGGGTTGGTCGATTTCTATTGGCTGGAGTTGGGTTGGAGAGGATTGACGGACCCAGTGGTCAGAATTTATCACAAACGGTTCTTAATAAGAACCGTCTGTAAAAGCATCACAGACGGTTCTTAATAAGAACCGTCTATGATATTGGCTATATATATACCGATACAATATACATAACTAGTCTCAAAATATAAAATAACAAAGTTCTATATAGCATATATATACTCATTTGAAAGGTTTCGATGAGATCTAAAACTTTACAGTTAAGACAAACCCCAAATTCTGAAGTGAAGATCAAAAATTTTGGCAAAAACAGAAATAAAAAACTTTCGATGCAAATTTGATGCTAAAGATGGCCGATTTTGGGGTCTGCGAGGGCGATTATCGCAAGCGGGTTTTTTTGGATCGGGCTCGTCGTTAACTTTCCAACAAGTACAAGAATATCACAAACGGACACCGTATGCAAAAGTTATACCCATTTTATTGAATATGTGTCAAAACAAAATTCTACTCAAACTCAAGCAGAAAATTATAAAATTTTAGGTGTATATGAGGCGGGAAATATATCACAAACAGTTCTTATTCAAAAACCGTCTGTGATATGCCTATATCACAAACGGTTCTTAATTAAGAACCATCTGTGATATTCAAATTATAAAATTTTAGGGGTGTGTGAGGCGGCAAACATATCACAGACAATTCTTAATCAAGAATCGTCTGTGATATGTCTATATCACAGACGGTTTTTAATTAAGAACCGTCTGTGATATTGCGGAATATCACAGACGGTTCTTGTATGCCGCAATATCACAAACGGTTCTTGATTAATCAAGAACCGTATGTGATACTATCATAACGGTTCTTATCAAGAACCGTCTGTGATTTCATTTAATACATGTGGTTTTTATGAACCGTCTGTGATAAGATGTCTAATATAATTTTTTAGCTCATGACGGTTCTTATCAAAAATCGTCTGTGATTGCATTTAATACATGTAGTTTTTATAAACCGTCTGTGATAAGACGTCTAATATAATTTTTTTAGCAGTGAACCTGTGGCTGCGAGAGCATGCATTGAGATCGCTGCAAGCGGAGCTGCGTCATTCGTAGATAGGATGAAGCCCAGAAATGCCGTCACGTTAGCGAAATTTGGACACTGTTGGACCTGTGCAACTCCGAAATTCCATATTTGGCCCCCGAAGCAAAAAAAAATTCCAAAACTGGACCCCTTTTGAGCGCGAGACCACGGGAGGCCGACACGTGGCCCGGTCGTGCGGTCTGGTACCGCACGACCGCACTGTTCATCCGGTCGTGCGGTACTAGACCGCACGACCGGCCTGCGTACGCCCCCGGCCGCGCGACCGTCCGCCCGAGCGCGCGTCTGCCTCCCTCACCGCATGACTCTTATGGAGCCAAGGTCGGAGCCAAGGTCGCACGGCCGGCGCGCGCGCAGCGATCGTGCGGTATAGTCGTGCGATGCAGTACCGCACGACCGGATGAACATGACGGATGCGTGCGGTACTGACCGCACGATCAAAGCACGTGGCGGCCTCCGTGGTCTCGCGCTCAAAAGGGGTCCAGTTTTAGATTTTTTTTGCTTCGGGGGCCAAAAATGGAATTTCAGAGTTGCACAGGTCCAACAGTGTCCAATTTTCCACGTTAGCAACACCATTGCGTGCTTATGTACGTGCCAAACAAATTTGTTTCTTCCGGATTTCTGTCGCTCAAGGCCTACGGTTTAATTCGTTCAAGAAGACCCGTTTACCAATACAATGACCCAATCTCTATTTTTTAAAAAAAAAAAAAATCAAAGACCCAAGAAGCCCATGGCAGTTGTGTCAAAGATGCTCGAAGAAGAAAAAAGGATAGTTAGCAAAGACGCACATTTTTCTCGTTTCATGAATGGATCATGGACATCACCTCGTTGCCGGATAAACACTTCTATCTAGAAATGCTTGCATTTCATAGCTTATCGTTGTCGATGTTTCGATGGCAAAAAAAATGTTAGTAACTAGTTAGAGTGAGGAGTGGTCGTTTCTGTAACATCGTATTAGTATTGAGCATATATTGAGTAATCTTGATTAATCACGAAAGAAATGGCTGGGAAATATTTTAAAAGAAAACTAAGAAAGTTAAGGGGTATATGGTATAAAAATCCATTCCATTGCCCTCGCTTGTATCAACACCTCCCACCGTATATCCTGTTGGGCTATTTTGGAATTTGCCTAAAGAAAAAGAAAATAGCCCATGGGGCCCACATGTAAGAGAGGGAGGGAGAGGGAATAAGAGGGGAGGCGGCCATTTCTGCTCATGGATCATATCTAGCCGACGCATTCTTATCTCCTTGTCTCCTCCTCCTTTAGGTGGCAGCTTTGGCTGCGTTGAGTCGTGGGCACCGCCGAATCCTCTAGGTTGTTCGGCCTCCTCGGGCATTAAATCGGAGATAGAGAGAGCCGGGTGGAGGCAGAGGAAGCGAGAGCCATCATATCCAAACTTCACTGCCGATTTGGTCTTGGGGAAAGTTCGGCGACGCTGTGCTTGCGTGGTCGCCGAACAGAGGTGCTCTTGCTCTCTATCTTCAAATCCCGTCTTTGAACCATGTGCTCGCACGCGGTGCTTCTCTAGTTTCTTGACTCGGTTGAGGTCGGGTGGTGTGCAACGTGATTTCACCTTCTTGTTGGATGTGTGTGGCGTTGTCTTGTACCTCAACTTCACAAATTTGGTGAGTACTGATCTGTGGAGTAGGGCTTTGTATCTTCGATTGCCTCTCCGGTGATTTTCTGGCATTCATCGGTGATTGGCTTTCTGGGACGTCGTCTCTCCGACGAGCCTAACCCCTTTCGGCCGTCACGGTGGTTTGGAGTGTTGTCGCTCTGTGAGCTTGCTCTCTACTCCTTTTACTTATATTATGCATTTGTCAGCCATGCTAGTTCATATCTGTTTATATCTGAAATATATGGGAAGTTCTAGCACTAGGAGGACTTATGCATGATAATCTGTGGGCTTTTGATTGCTCGATGAGGATATTTGTCAAAGTTGAATTTCAGTGACAATCTAATTAGATTCTGCTAGTTTTGATCTGTCATATATTAGTTGATTACTTCTGTGAGTGCAGTTCGATAGCTCTGTCAATTGATTTTGCTCGATAACTTGTTCAGTTTCGCTTACTGCTGTTGGTAGGTGTTGTTGATTACATACACATACTGATTTTGCAATAGCTGAATGTATATGTTGTTTATGCAGTAGCTTTGGTCTGTTACTCGAGACTGATTTCGGTTAAAATCTGTAGTGTCTGCATGCTATTGACTTTGATACTGCATTGAGGTAATATTCAATTAAATAGACTAGCAGAATCTTGAAGGATTGTCACTGAATTAGTTGAAAATTTGACAAGAGTAGAAGAAGGCCAAGTTTTTCCATAACTTGTACAACTCCTCCCAGAGAGCAATACTACAATTCTCAAATCTGTGCATTATGCAGATTTTAAATGTCCACTTGTGTGTTCTATTAAGTATATTGCAACATGTTAATGTTTTGAATTGTTTATCTACTTCGAGAGATAATATATACATGTTCATGTTATTTTCATATTGATGTCCTTATGCTTTAATATGCTTAATTATAATTGAAATTAAATTGAAAATGTCGCTAAAACCGCCTAGTTTCCAACAGATCCAACACCCTTGCTTCCGGTATCCGACACTTTGAAGGTCTTTTATTTGATGAAGCCCACCGCCACCATCATCGCACCTACCTCTTCCCCGTTGTCGTGAGGTGTTGCCTTAATCACCTCCGCCGCCTCGCAGTCAACCACCAAGAATCTACTATACAAATCTCGATGTAAATCTGATTGCTAGAAGTGGTTTCCGGGTTTTCCTTCAAGAAAAGGCATTTCAAGTGGGTTCTTTTTGGCTATGAAAATGTTTGTGTGAACGAACCGAATACCGATAAACCGCTTCGAAAAGACTATACCGATAAGTGGTTTTCGGGTTTTCCCTTCAAGAACAGCCATTTGGTTTTTAGACCATACCAAAATTGTTGCTTATCCTATTCCAAAAGCCATCCACGTCCACAAAGGAAACCTAGCACTTATCCACGTCCACATTTACTAGTTTCCTCGAAATCGTTTCCTCAAAATCACCACATACACCACATGGATTCAATTCAAACCATCTCCCATAAAAATTGAGAATCAAAACCACCAAAAGAAG
Source organism: Melocanna baccifera (assembly GCA_036346265.1). Classification (NCBI taxonomy): domain Eukaryota; kingdom Viridiplantae; phylum Streptophyta; class Magnoliopsida; order Poales; family Poaceae; genus Melocanna; species Melocanna baccifera. The sequence continues at coordinate 3,851,637 of CM070697.1, read as the reverse complement.
GAAACTAATAGAACTAATCCCCTCTAGCTTCCAGTGTTACATTCTACCCATTCATGAAGGAACAAAACCATTAAGAAGTTAATCGGTAGCATGGCTGTGAGGATCGCATGGTTAGTTCGGATACATCCAAGGTTTATTTAGGTAGGAGTAGGGGCGGATTCAATGTATAAGGATTGAGGTCATGAGACTGTAATAAAATTTTCTAAATTCTATAGAAAATTACTATTTATTATTGTTTATCAGTAGAGATGACCTCATAGTATAATATAGGTGAATCAATAGTTTTCTTGTCTGAATCCACCTCTGGGTAGGAGCTAGGCCGTGCAAAACGCTCACCCATTACCCTCGGCCTCTCTCTCACCCAGCCCAGTAGTGTGTGTGCGTGTATATATACGCGCACACACATCCCCGGACACATACATCCAACCACCACCGCGCGCCTCCTCCTGCAAGAACACCTGAGGCGAGGCCGCCTCTCCCAGCCATCTTATCCTTCTCCTTCCTTGCTCCGATCAGGTAATCGAATGCATGCATTCATGCATGCATGTGTTCTTGTGATGATCAAATGTTCTTGGTCTTCTTGTTGCGTTCTGCATGCAAGAAAGGTTGGTTCTTGGACCTGCAATGTTCGTGCATGTGTTGTTAGGGCCGCGCATGGATCGGCGGGAGGGCAGGAAGCGCGCGCGGGACGAGGGGGAGGCCTCGGCAGCGGCGGCGGGTAAGAGGACGAAGGCGGGGGCCGTGCAAATGGCGTTCGAGGAGGCGGCGCTGGCGCTGGCGGAGGGCTGGGAGGCGTGGCAGCGTCCGCCGGGGGTGTTCGAGTTCCCGTGGCTTAGGTGCCGCGGCGGGCTCGGCGTCCCCTGCGGCGGCGGGTCGTTGGAGCTCCGGGACGTGTTCTTCCGCTCGCTGGTGGACGGTCGCGCGGCGGCGATCGGCATGCCCGGGGACCGCCTCTTCCCGCCGCCGAGCAAGCGGGCGCTCTTCGACGACTTGGACGCGTGGCTCGCCACCGCCGGCGACGGCGAGGTGGACCCCTTCTGGCGCTCCGTGCTCGAGGGACCCAGGCCCGCCGCATGACGCCAACGTGGTGGGTCACCGGGGCCCACCTGGCATCCACACAAGGGGTCCGCGTCAGCAGCGTCATGCTGACGTGGAGTACGGTGACCAAGGAGAGGTCAAAAAAAACTTTGTACAAAAAATTCTCTGTACGAGTCACGGATTATCTTTCTTGTAGAATCGGCGTTACATTTGCTAAAAATACAAAGTTGGCGTCACGTAATTTTAATTTGAAACTTCTGTGACATCCTGTACTCGTTGGTTCCTGGAGTATGAACTGAAAAATCACTTCGTATAACTTCTCCAAATTTCAAATCTGATTGCCATCTACGCAAGTCCATCATCCTAACATAGGATTCGTTTTGTTTAACCCGGATACATTAATTACGAAGTACGCAAAAGGCATTGACGTGTTGCACCAGGTAGGTTTTGTTGTATCTGCAGCCCAAGATCTGTGGCCAAACTCCTTGGTTGTGTGACCTGCATGGCTGCATGCCTGTGCAGCCATCTCCTTGGTCGAATAGACACGCCATGCCGTCCAGGGGAGGAAGGGCCGCGAGCTCCTCTACCGCAGGATTTTTGGGGGGGTTTGCCTCCGTGTAGTCCGAATGGCTAATCCAAATCGGGACTGAGGATTGCTATGGCTCGTGTTATGGGATAGTTACATGTAGAGGTAAGTCACTGACAACTGGCCCTCACCATCGGCGACGGATTGGTAAAGGTACAATCACCGGCGGAGGCCCACCCGGTATTGGTATCGCATGACACTGGGTCTAATTTTTTAGTAATGATCAACACCTTTAGTTTATGTGTGAATCTCTAAGCTTAAACTCGGTGCATTCGGTCCATTTCTTAAAACCCAATGAAGTGAGCATTAGCAACCTAAATTACCAGTAGCTAGCAATAGCCCACGAAAAGCCTCCACTGTCTGTCAGTTCATGAGACAATCGCAGCATGTCGGGCCAGCCATTGCGCTAGCCCAAGGGGAGGACGCAATAGGCCACGGCATTTATTTAATCGATCCCTAAGCGTGTCACCTCGCAGCAGTCCTCGATGCCCATTCATCTCGCTTGGTCATCCAGGAGACGTGCACCACTCTCGCCACACAATCACACCTAGGCAGCTACCGGTCACCGGAGAATAAGAGAAATCCGTGCCACTAGCTGCCCTCACCTGCCATCTTGCCACAGTGTCGCCTTGTCCCTGTTGCCTCGCACCCTCGTTGGCGAATGAAGTTTAGGCCCACCCAATCAATATGCATTTTGTTTTAAATTTCTCTTAATTCTTACAATTTGTTTAAGAACATAGACTAAATTTATGAGTTAAGGTTTCAATATGATAATTATTTATTGATTTTGTCAAAATATAGGGTTAAGACTTAGAGTTTTAATTTTGTTTTTTGGAATACCGACCTAGCTCATTACAAAACTAGGGTAAAATTGTAGTATTTGACTAGTGTCAAGTAAATAAGATATTGGATGTATCTTTCTATTATATTATTTTTGAACTATTGAACATACAAATATCTAATTAATTTTTCAATTAATTGGTGATGATTTCATGAATGATAGGCTTATTTGCTATGTAGAGAAACAAAAAATGAAGAAAATTACCAATGATATTTTAGTTCGTCGCTTTATGAACTTTAAAGAAACATAAATACTAAAACATAATATATTTACTTACATTTGATAATTCTACTTTTTTACTTAAAAATTCTAAGTAGTTTTGTTCTCTTTTATAAGCCATGAGGTCGGATGATGTATTTTACCAATACTAACTAACTTTTATCTATGATTTCACCTTTAGTTCCTTTAGTTTGCTGCAACTAACTAATATTATTATCATGTTTCTTCATTTTGGTAACTATTTTGATTATTACTTTTTATCATCATATACTGCCATCAGTTATGTTGAAGTATTTAAACTAAAAATTGCTGGACATATTACTATATAATTCAATATTGTTTGGAAATTATGTACTGTTATATGTATGATGAAATAGTGAATCCGGTTATTTTTATTTAGTTTTGCGCCTGAATACAATGAGCGACAAAAGCATAATACTACGAAAATCTAAGGTAGGGGGATTCTTCTTTAAGATCCTAACTAGTAAGGTGCCCGTGCGTTGCAACGGAAAATCAAATAAAAGTGATGCATACTATCAAATATGATCTTAAACTGAATACAAGGAACTTAAGTAAGCTAAAATTGCCTAACCAATTTTCCCTCCTAAAGTCAAAGAAAACAAAATTTTGAGAAAATGATTACTGATACAATTCACCTTGATTATTTTAGTCTGTTACCCCTAAACACTAAAACTCTGAATTATTTTAGTCTGTTACCCCCAACAGATACAATTCACCTTGATGTTTTCACAAAGGTAAAGAAAAAGAAGATCCTAGGCAACACAAGATTTGTAAACATTATTTCACAATGCAAAAGTGGACACATTTGACCTGCATCGGCCCTTGTACATTAGGTTCATTTAATACAAACAATATATTCATCCTTGGATACTACTATCCATTGCGGTGGAAAACACTACCTCAGAGACGCACATGCATGAGCAGAACTGCAGATGTGCTTGAGCAAACACACAAAAACAAAAGAAAAAACACATGAAAGTTCCAGGACATCAAGAGCTAACCTTGTTTTTGAGTTCTGCATGATGAGATTCCTCACCAAATCCTTCTGCACTCGGCTAACAGCTGCAACAATCAAGAAAGTACTATTGATGAAATGAGTAGAAAAAGATTGCAGACAGACTACAACTCAAATATGAAATTAACTACACAAAAATAAGCCTATCTGGTAGCTATGTAACTTGAAAGTACATCGTTACGATCAGATAGCAGGACAAATTTTCAGAAACCTATTTAGCAAGCTATGGAGTATTGCTAAAGGCAAGAAAATGGCATAGGATCCAATCAAACTGGAATCTTAACAGTTCAAGAAAGCTGAAGAAGAAAAGAAATGGAGACATATCACATATCTATTTGCTCTTTACATCCCATTTAAAAATGTGTTGTGAAACACCCTGTAGCCTCAGGCAGACATAATAGTGGAATGAATGGTTGCATATAGTAGTAAGAATGCCTCCAGGATCTTGATCAAGTCGTTTATTCAAAAACAGAAAAAAAACAATGCACGGAGGGGAAGAGGCGGAGGAGGACACAGTAAGGGTTTCAGGAGGCTGTACCAGATCCGCGATGGCCAAGCACGCGCGTCTCGGGCGAGAAGGCGCGAGACGAGGCGGCGGAGCGGAGGTTGGGGAGGAGGAGGAGGCGGCGGTGCGGGGTGGGGAGGAGGAGGAGGCGGCTGCGGGGTGGGGGGAGGCGGCGGCGGAGGCGAGGGGTGGGGAGGAGGAGGCGCGCGCGGGTAGGGAGGAAGGAGGCGGCGGCGGCGGGTGGGAGGGGAGAGCGAGGGGAGGCGGGAGCGAGGGGAGGCGCGGGGCGGGCGTGCGAGGCAGGGGAGAGGAGGGCGAGGAGCGAGGGGCGCGCGCGGCCGGGGCGGCCGTGCGAGGCGGGGGAGAGGAGGACGGGGAGGAGGGGAGGCCGCGGGGGAGGCGTGCGGAGGTAGGGGAGAGGAGGACGGGGGAGGGAGGCGCGGGGCGCGGGGTGGGGACGGTCCAGATTTTATTTCATAATCAGATCGAATGGCTAAAAAATGATAGGTGTGACATCAACCACCAACTTCTTCTTTTTAAATAGTAAAGATATATATTTGAACGAGAAGATGAACAACATCGCTAGTTGAGGACGCCTAGTTTTATTGTATGATGTGTGGTGATACAGGATAGGCCTTTGTGTCACTAGTTCTCTCGAACTTTTCACGTGGTTTTCTCTTACTGTCTATTGCAACTTACGTTGGATAGCAACCAGTGGCGAAGCCAGAAATAAAATCGAGGGTGGGCTAAACTAAATCATCACACATATAAAAAAATCAAAATCACAATACCAGTGCAAGGAGAATTAGACATATAAATTCTAGAGCTAGTAAAGAAGGTTACAGATTATGCTATTTTCCAAAATTTCTATTAAAGAAAGAACACATTGATGAAAAATACAGAGATCAAAGCTTACTAACATTTCAAAATATATTATCTCCTCCATGCTTTAGTGCGTCGCCAAGCAAAGCAGAAAGCAAAAATATATAATCATTCTTAATCCTGCAAACAAGGCAATTGAAATCACATCAAGACAGTAACAACTATATATAAATATAACATTCTGGACAAAGAGTACCTCTAAGCTTCTAAATAAGATCTTCTATATCTATATATACTGAACCAAAAAACTAAACTCTAAAGTATAAAACTCTAAACTCCGGTCAGAATCCCAATATTTCCCCACGATTTCTCCGCCGGGCCACGGCCGCTCGCTCCGCTCCCCTCTCTCCCGCCTAGCCGCTCTCCGCTCCGCCCCCTGCCTATCTCTCTGCTCTACCCGGTTGCTTCGCTCCCCGCCTCCCCCTCCGCTCCGCTTCTCTCCTCCACTCCCCGCCTCGGCGCCTCCGACCTCCCCTCCGATCCCCTCGCTTCCCCCTCTGCTCCCGCCTCGCCTCCCCCTTTGCTGCCCAACCAACTCCAGCTCCCCTATCCCCCTTGTCGCCGTGCACCGCGGTCAAGCTCCCCCCGCCGGCCCGCTCGACTCCGGCTCCCCTCGGCTGAGCTCCGCCCCGCCGCCCCCGCATCCTGGTCCGGCTCCCCCGGCCCCCAGATGGCCTGATCTACCTCCCCTCGGTGGCTCGGCCGACGGAACACCCTCGCTGCCCCGCGCCCTGGTCGCCCCTGTGAGGCTGCGATGTGCGCCGTCAGCTTTCTTTGGAAATCGGTGGCATCTTCCGATTGCTAATTTGGTTTGGTACTTGTGGTAGGGTTTGTGAGTTGGAGTTGGTGTTTTGATGGGCCGGTGAGATGGATTTGTTGGACTTCTTTATAGTAGTGGGCTGACTACTCTACGTTTTATATTTTTTTCTTTCCGTCTTTGCAACTTGGCGCCAGGCCACAGTCTTCTTCCCTGATGCAGTGATGCATGTGCTCAGGGGACTGCATGTGCTCATCGACCGGTGCCCTGCAGGGGGGAGGGTTCCTTGCCACCGGGGAGGGTAGGCTCGAGCCTTACCAAGCCTCCCCGGTGGCTTCGCCCCTGATAGCAACTATAGTATACGAACAAGCAATACAAGACAACTGAGTTTAACGGGGGTTCCCCTTTAGCCCTGTTGCAAATAATTTCTAATTTTTGGCTTTTAATTATTCATATTGCATCCTGGATTATTTAGAAATAGCAAAATGCAAAAAAATTTAAGGACCAATCTCCATCTTTAAACAATTGGTTTTTCCTTTTTCGTAATAAGGTAGTTCTTCACACACACACGCATATATATATATATATATATATATATATATATATATATATATATATATATAGTGAATACTCAAATTCAATGCCACTTGTCATTGTGGCTTGATTCTCTTTGATACCGGGTTTTAACACTTGTTGGGTCTGTATTTTTTCCCTCTTTTTCCTCTTTTTAGTTTCTACCTGGTAGGCTCATGGTCACACATTATCGATAATCCACGGCCAAAGTAGAAACCACAAACCGTCGTTGAGTGAACCTACCGTTGTGAAATATAACAAGTAACTTTCTAGTCCCACTTCCATACCACCCCGTTATACATGGGACTTTCTATCGTAATGAAAAAGCTAACTCTCCTATAGATATTCAATCGAATCGAGCAGCTACTAAACTAGGTCTGATAAGTCAAAACTTATGGCTAAATAATTTTTGTGTCTTTTACTCAGCATCAGGTTCTAAGCCTTTTCACAAGTGAGACACAAAGATAGTGTTTCTTCATGGATCAGCTGACAAGAGCGGGGTGGCTGTTGAGGCGACGAGTTCGCCACGTGCCGCGGGGGCAGGCGGGGACAAGGGTGGGGCGGAGGAGGAGAAGCACGGAGCCGCGATCGGTGCAAATGGCAGCGGCGACAGAGGAGAGAGGCAGTAGAGGTGAGAGAAAGAAAGGAGGGAGAGGAAGGAGAAGAAGAGGGCAGCCGGAGGAGCAGAAGGTGTAGCATCGGAATCGACCCGTAGTTCTTCTCTTACGTAATACCCAAACGCACGAATCAGTCTACATAAATCAATATATAACTTCGAGTTAACCGATGTCAATCGTTGTAACAACGTGGATACATACTAGCACCCAGCTTCAACAGGAGTAATTAACACTGATGAATTGACAGCGTTACGGCAGGTTTAATTAATTAATTTCCCAGCGATCTATCAATGCCCGTGAAGCAAGGTTTCAAATAACGGGCTAAGACATTTAGCGGATGGATTCCGTAGAGGTTATAAAGGTTATAGCGGGCTATAGTCTCAAATAGCCTCATTTAGCGGATTAGTAAAAGTATATGTAAAAAACTCAGAATTCAATGTTTTATGCATATACAAGCATATAATCAAGGATATTTTAGCATACAAAAACATTCATAGCAGCAAATAGTGAGGCATAGTGCATTTCTTCAGGACATTATCAAACAAACACATAAATTCAATAGATTACAGTCCATAATTCTCTAAATAAACTCACAAACTCATTCAACAGGGGTAAACATAACAGCAGGTTGCAATGGATGAACATATATAATAGCGATAATAAAACAATGTAGTGTAATAAGGAAGGGATTTATTTGATTCGAACCTGATGTGGCCCTCCTTCAATACTACAAGCTCATGGGCGGTCCAATCGACCGGTGAGCCAGTGACAAACTTATACTTTAGAGTGGACGGCACCCCGTGGAGTGAGGAGGAGGAGGAGGTGACATTGGCAAGCATGGGAGTGTTGGGAGGAGGGTGTGCAGGTGCAGGTCCAGCGCGGGGTGGTGATGGTGGTGGGAGTGATGATAGCGGCAGCGGTGGGAGTGGAATCGGGATTGGATTGGAAAGAGAGCATGTGGTGGTGGTACAAGGAGGTGGAGGTGGCGACCCCTTGGTGGAAACCCATGTCCTTGCTGGAATCGGCGGCCATCTCCCCATCTCCCCAGTGCGGGAGCACGCGGGGTCAAGCGGCGGCGCGGCCGGGAGGCGTGGCGGCGGCGGCGGCACGGCTCGGGGCGTGGCGGCGGCGCGGCGGCGGCACGGCTCGGGCGTGGCGGCGGCGGCGGCTGCAGGCTCGGGGCGTGGCGGCGGCGGCGGCGACGCAGGCTCGGGGCGTGGCGGCGCGGGCGGCGCAGGCTCGGGGCGTGGCGGCGGCGCGCGCAGGCTCGGAGGCGTGGCGGCGGCGGCGGCAGCGGGCGGCGCAGGATCGGATTCGAGTCGAGTCGGGCGTGGCGGCCGAGGCCGAGGCTGCGTGTGGTGTGGGGGCGAGGCGGATGACCGCATGAGGCTAGGGTTAGGCTGTTAGTTTGGGCTTTGGGGCTTTGGGCCAGGCCGTCAATCCGAGCCATTTCGGCCTATTTCAGGATTTTTCACTTTTTCCCCTTTTAGCCGGCTAAACAGCAGTCTATTTAGCCCGCTATAGCCGGATTTCACCCGCTAATAGCGGCAAATGGAGTTTAGCGCCAAAAGTATGTTTTCTTAGCCTTTAGCCTTTGGAAAGGCTAAATCCGGCTATAGCGGTGGCTATAGCCGGCTATTTTAAACCTTGCCGTGAAGACGTCACATAAAACACCTCGATCACTCCTCTCCCTCTCTACAAATACTACGTACTCCGGCCACACGAGCACGGCACAACAACACGTAACCTGCTACTACCTGCAACAATGGCAAGCTGCTCGTTCCTCGGGCACGCCGCGGCGGCAGCGGCAGCCACGTCGACGGACGTCGCTGCGGAGGCTCCGGGGAACGCGAGGGTCACCGGCTGCTGGAAGTCCGTCCGGGAGACGCCGCAGCCGTGCGCGCGCGATGTCATCGAGACGAGCACCGTGCACCTCAGCAAGGACTGCTGCGCGGTGCTCGGCCGGGTCGGCGAGAAGTGTGTCGTCGACGTCTTCTCCAGCCTCCCGTTCGGCCCCACCAACCTCCCCATAGTCCAGCGCATCAGCGGCTTGATCTCCGGCAACGTCTAGTTGCTAGACTTGCTTCTCTATAGTATCACAGAACTGCCACAAAAGATTTACATGCTTCATGAGAACCATTTTATTGATGAATGCTGTTTTTTTTCTTAAAGAATAAATAGATTCTTCGATATATGAATCTTATGTTAATTTGTTCTCATAAAAAGTCCAGTGCAAACCAAGGTCCCAAGTGACAGCCATCCGCCTCTTGAGCAGTTGGGTCTGGAATTGTTGGGCTCGGGGTGGGCTGGGTTTAGGAATGGATCGAGCTTGCCAGCGTGGGCTCTGTACAGCCCCATTGGTTAAAACACATTTTCCTCTCAAAAATAATGGGTTCAAACACGTTTTAATTTTGCCAACCAACTAAACAAAACTTGCAAGCAACACCCATTTATATCAGTTAAATATGCTCTAAGGGGGCGCTCAGGAGAGCTGCAGCAACGGGCGATGGGCGATTTTTTCATTGTAGCGCGCACAGTGCGCGCTACAGTGAAAAAAAATTTCGTTTTTTTTAAATTTTTAAAAATTTACTTATACTTTATTTTCGGTTTTTTTACATTTAATTATACCCAATAAACCAACTCAACTACAGTATTTTTTCAGCCAGCTACAGTGTTTTTTCAGCAAAAATCAAAAGCCATCGCTATTCCGATCACCCCCTAAATTGATTGCTGTAAAAGACACCCACACGGCCACACCCCAGAACACCACACACACACCTCGTTTTTTATGGATCTAGTGATCGGCCATGTGTCGCTACATCAAACAGACTTTTTTCCTCAGCTATGGACGTTCAATCTACTGTAGGCGATGGATGTACTGTAGCAATTTTGTTCTTATTCAATTTTTTTTTTGTGTTTTTTAGTATTTTTGTGTTTTGTTTTTTCCCCGTATTCCTTAGTATCGTCCGCTCTAGATTAGCGTGCCGCTTTTATTTTTACATTTTTTTAGATTTACTTATGCCCAATAAGCAAACTCATCTACAGTAAAAAAAATCAGCTAGCTACAGTAAAACTTCAGGAAAAACCAAAAGCCATCGCTATTCCGAATGCCCCCTAAAGGGTTGTTTGGATGTCACATCTTTCGAAATCCACAGATTTTTGAAACCACATTTTTTTCAAGTTGCAGACATGAAATACTAGGTTTGTGATTACCAGAGGTTCTTTGCAGTATTTACAAAACCTCTATGCGTTTGGCAATTGCAGTATTTAGTATAGTATTATGCTCTTTAAAAGTAGCTGTTAGGCTAAGCACCGTTTGTTCAGAAAACTTAAGCAACTTAGATGCACGCATGCATATATGAAGCACCATGGTGCATTGTTTCTGTAGCTAGTTTTTATACGGATCAGTGCACGCATAATAGCCCTAGCTTTTCATACGTACTACTACAAGGATCAATTATCAGTACATGCACGGAACACATATGCGTCAACGCTAAACACAGAAATTTCTGATGGATCATCAGATAGCATGGCGAGGAAGATACATATCCCTTTTGTTTTATTACATTGTTACTTGCTACGTAAGTTTATGTTACTCCGTACTCTCTCACGAATAATTTAAAACCATAAATCGTAGCTAAAAGTTGAAATAAAAAAACAGACCCATTACCTCTAGTTGTTGCAAATATAACTTGTCTTGAAATCCTGTTGGTTTAATTACTTAGGTTTAACTGTCAATATATAAAAAAATTTATGTAGATTGGTCATCTGGAATTGGCATGACTAGTGCATAATGAAACATGTTTTCATAAGATATTTTTTAATTATTTCTAATAACATATTATGATTGAGATCGGCGGTCAAAATGGTGGACCCTATTATCGCCTAAATAGATATATCTTTGCAATCAAAAGGAGCAATACTTAGATGCCACTCGCTGTCATCTTAGCAAGTGATAATGTGACGTCGACAGCAGATATTTAACCCTACGACGCTTGACACAGCTCACAAGTCACGCAAATAGCCACTACTATTTTGCTAATGTCTACACGGATTTATATTTACAATGGAAGGATGTAATTAATACCTAGATGGTACTCGCTGCAATCTTAAATCCTGTTTAAAAATACTGTGGTTTTTGTCTTTTAACTAATTATGAGAGAGATTAAGAAAGAAAGATATATTCATATGAAGAACCCACTTTATTTAAAACGAATTCTACGGTAAGTCTTATAAACAGTTTATAAAAATTATATTAAAAAGTCACTCTCTATTAAAAACTGAAAAGTCGAATGATTTTTGGAACGGGTCTTCAGTCAGCGCTGATGCAACGTGGACGGTAGATATTTAACCCTGCACTTGACGCAACACGAGTCACGCAAACAGCCACCACTATGCTGCCGCGTGTACCCCTACCGGCTAATGGTAAGTGGTTAGCGCACCACGACCTCTTTAATCTCGAATTAAACCAGAAAGCAACGCTAATAAATTAATAAATCCCCACGCATCGCCCAAGCGAAGCCTTTCCCCCTTCCCCCCAATCCCCTCTCCGAAACCCTAGCAATGGACCCAAAATCCACCGCCCCTCCGCCACCGCCCGTCATGGGCGCGCCCATCGTGTACCCGCAGTACCCTCCCCCCGGCACCGCCGCCTACACGCACGGGCCGCCGCTCTACACCCCGCCCCACGGCGCCGCCGCCGCCGCCTCGCAACAGGCCGCCGCGGCGCAGCAGCAGCTGCAGATGTTCTGGGCGGAGCAGTACCGCGAGATCGAGGCCACCACCGACTTCAAGAACCACAACCTGCCCCTCGCCCGCATTAAGAAGATCATGAAGGCCGACGAGGACGTCCGCATGATCGCCGCCGAGGCGCCCGTCGTCTTCGCGCGCGCGTGCGAGATGTTCATCCTCGAGCTCACCCACCGCGGGTGGGCGCACGCCGAGGAGAACAAGCGCCGCACGCTCCAGAAGTCCGACATCGCCGCCGCCATCGCGCGCACCGAGGTCTTCGACTTCCTCGTCGACATTGTGCCGCGCGACGAGGCCAAGGACGACGAGGCCGCCGCCGCCGGGATCCCCCACCCCACCGCTGGCATGCCCGCCACCGACCCCATGGCCTACTACTACGTCCAGCCGCAGTAACATTTTCGTATCCTATAGCTTCGAGTTTAAGCATTTTAATTAAGTTAAGAGTGTGATGTTGTTTCAGTTCTGCTATGTTTGTTTGTTGTTGCCACGTAATAACTAGTAATAAGATGTGGTGATCATTTGAGTGGCCTCCTCTCGAGTATAAGCGATTCAATTTGAGGATTGGGTGAGGTGGTTGTGGTTTGAGGTAGGCCGTATGATGGTGATGATGCATGTCTTAACTTATACCATAATTAATTATTATGTGGCTTTCTCTGAGAATTGTTGATCTCCATTTGCCGTGAAATGGTTTGATTTCTATCTCCGTTAGCTATAATTTGGTTGTGTCGTGCTGTATTCTAGACTTACTGGAAAATCCAATATAATGCTTGTGATCCTAACAGAGCTTTGTGTAATTTTGAGCTATTTGTGTGCATGCTCAATTGGTATAGTTTTTACCTTTGCTGTATTGTTCAATTATATGGTTGTTCTGTGGTGTATAATGATTAATGAGCATCCTGTTTCTCCTTGGAATAGTTTCATTTTTCAAGCAGGAGTTGTTTGCTAAGTATTCGAAATATGGATGTATTGCTGTTTCTGTGTACGATATAATTGCGATAGGCAGTTTCCTTAGTTCAATGCGTAATTCTGGATGCTGTTTGCGATATCTGTTATGCATCCTAGGTCATTTGCAATTAAAACTTCCTGACATTCCCTGTTGATCTAACCAAGTGTTGCTTCGCGTTCAGTGTTTATTTTCTTCAATTTGCTGGTTTTTCAGGTAAATTGGGTGAATGGGTTGATTGTTTCTGAGCTATTTCGTCTCCAAATCCGTTGACTACATTGTACTTTGTATGCTGTAGTGGCCAAACCTTTTTTTTAGACGTTGGTTTTTTAACTTCTGAACATCTTCGGTGAAGTATTGTGTGTGGAACCACATAGCTATTGTCGTTGTTCCTCTCAAGAGGAAAAACACTTGCATTTCAACTCAAGAAACCGGTGACCCTGCAAGTAGGAAATCAGAATTTCGCCATGAATGAAGAACAACATTTCAGACCGCCGAATATTTCGATCATCAAGAACAACATTATGCGTCTACAATTTTGCTCTTCTTTGGAATCTGTACTGAACTACTAGTCGCTGGATGGGAAATTAGTCATGAAATTTTTCTGTAGTCTTGATCCAAAGAAGCTAAAATCTGAAGAAAACCACATGAAATCGACTAGATGCACGCACAACGCACAACTCACCACATGAAATCTTTTTTGGGAGCTTGGAGTTGGTGTGAGATTGGAAGCGGGAGATGGGAAGCAGACATTGAAGGGGAAGAGCGGAAGCGTGCTGATCTGTGTGGTTGGATGCGTGCAGCGGCTTAAGGGTTTGTGTCCAACGGTCCAGTGCTCGAGTGCTTTACAGTTACGTTATGTCAGCTATCTGTCTGCTATCTTACCCTGGATTTTGGATGATACAAAGAAAAGAGAAAAAAAGAAGAGGAGAAAAGATTATTATTGTGTATATTATTACATAGACAACTCATTAATTATAATAAACCATTATAGATAACTCATTGTACGAGTTCATTGTACGAGTTTCTACTATTTAACGGATGATTTTCTATTGTGTATACTATTTGTATAGACAACTTATTAATTATGTGAGGCCATTATAGATAACTTATTATATGAGTTGTTTTTAGTTGTATCTATAGATGATATAAAGATGTATTACAGATAACCATAATCTATATCATTGTATATGCAATAGGAGGGACCATTTCGTATGTTGATCCATGATTATTGGCATGCGCCATGCTGGTATTAGAAATGTTGCTCTAAAACCCAGGATTAATTGACCTTTTCTTTTAACTTTTAAAAGTTATTTTTTGGTTTTTTTATAGTACCTAACTTTTAAATAGAATGTTTTTTTTAAAACGCGGTTTATAAGTTATTTGGAGTACATACTGAGTTTATATCAATTAAAATCGTATATGGGTTTACATTCTCGTACTCTCTCACAAACCACTAACCACTCAAAAGACATAAGTCCATACAAAAAAAACAAGCGGGAGACTTCAAAAACTCAATGGTCATTCGATCAAACCCGGATAACCCATAAAATAACCTACTTTTTTAACTGAGTGAACAAAAATAACCTACCAATATGATAAGTAGTTAGTGGGGTTAAACTCTAGCTTTTAGAAAATTGATGTCACATCACTCGAACTATCAAGCGGTCGGTCGGCATCTCACGCAGTCGTAACTTGACGCCAAGGACAAAAACTAATATTTTCTTTCGGATTGCATTTTTGTTTCCACTATTTCTCATCTAATAAGTTCCCACTACCTAAACCAAGTCAGTGGAAGGTGGTTTTCGGTACTCACGCCCACCAAAGTATCTTATGGCAGGAGGCTTATGGAGCCCATCTAGTTTATACTCTCTTTCTAAGGGGGTAATGTGGAAATCTTTTTTGTTTCGAGGAACGGCACAAGGACTGAAAAAGAGATCGACGCAGAATGAAAGGAGGACAAGGAAGGCTGGGAGATCCAGAGCTGCAAAGGATTAATCAACTAATCTATATCTATCTATCTATAAACTAGAACAAAAATAATCAAGTTCATCGTTTCACCATATATATATATATATATATATATATATATATATATATATATATATATATATATATATATATATATATATATATATATATATATATATATATGTTCTTGTTTTCTTTTGACTTTCGCTTTTAACCTTTAGTTTCTTGAAAGTAAAAACCTAAACATCAAAACGGGATGGTCTCTTGAAGTAGATTCTTCAAATAACTTTTTAATCACAAAATCGTGTGCGCCATCCGCATCAGCATCTCTATTGTCCGCTGCTGTATCGAAAAGCGCAGACAAAAGTCATCAACCGCAGCCTCTGATTTGCAACAAAGTACATGGGCATTCCAATTTTCACAAACCCAAATTGAAGCCCTAATTCCAAACATACAATTTAAAAAAACAAAAATCATAACATTCAAATCATAACTCATAAATTCAGTCCATTTATTTAAAGAAATCAAGAGAAATTTAGCGTCAATTCAGGACTTAATCCATACCAGTAAGTGCTCACGCAAGACATTGACGGGTAATGATAACCAGGAGACGCGGTGGCCAACGAGAGGCAACCTAGGCCTCTGGGCTCCAATAACTTGTGGTTGCGAGCTTGCGATTAAATAAGAGGGTGGATTTTGCTTTTGCATGAGGTGGAACAGGAAGGGGATGAAATGAGGTGAGTAACTGGGGCAATGCAACACGGTGACCGTGGGCATGGTGTGCCGCACCGACACTTCCCGGAGGAACCCGGAGCACGTCTCCTTCAAGCTCCTCGGCGCCAAGCCCAGCGGCGAGCCGATCTGCCACCTCATGCCGTACGGTCACATAATCGCTCGCCGGCGTAAGGGCTCTTAACCGTGTCTCGCAGGAATTGGGATCGATCTAGTATGTATCTATGTATGTGCTTGTTCATCATGCCACCTGCTCTACTGTTGTACAACCTCTACAGTGAATGATCACAACAGCAGCTTTCGTAATAAAGAACAGCTTTTTCAGTTGTGTAATCTTTTGTGTGATCGTAAACCCGATCACATGTCACCGTGACACTGTTCACTGCCATGTTCGCAGATGGCTTCTTCGATTGTTCCAGTGTACCAATATGATCATTGAAGAATTAAGCAAGAAACCATCACACTACACAGGGAAATAAATAGCAGTCCCAGTCATATTAATTTTTTGTCAAGGAAATAGATAGCCCTTCAACCGTATTAAAATTTTGTCAAGAACAGGTAGTGGCTATGTCACTTCACAGAATAGAATTTTCTCCGAAACAGGTGGCTACCATGCCATTTCAACAGACTAGAATTTTATCCAACAAGCACAAGAATAGACGTATCATTGCTCCTAAACCCTTAGAAAGCTGGGTTGCAATATCTATAGTAGTTGCAAGCTCACAACAATTGGAATTGAAGAAAGATACTACATCTACTAGGGGAGATTGCATCCCATTTACTTAAAAACATCTGGAGCTGATAAAAAACACCTCAAACAGTAGACTGCATCTCAGGGTGAGGTTCGCACGAACAGTCGGGCAATACAAATCCAAAATGCCAAGGAATACAGCAATCATTCATCAATCAATCTTTACAGACGAGAAGATGAAGTGCACGAAGGTGAATGATGTCAAAAGGCCAATGGTTCCAGTGGCTAGCATGATTGCGAATGCCATGAGGAATGAGTAGCCAAGGTAAAGCATCGCAGAGACAGGCCCGCTCAGGCTTCGGAGGTCAAAGATCAAGTAGTTGATGGAGTAGAGGAAGACGTAGAGAGCAGCAGTGCCCGAGGCAAAGAAAGCCTTCCACCACCACCTCCAGTCCTCTCCACAGAGATTAAGGTATGTCAGGACAACGGATACCTCAGCGCAGACAATCACAAGCAGCACAAGGACAATCAGCAGGAAGCCAAACACATAGTAGAATCTTCCAAGCCAGATGCTCGACAGAATGAAGAAGAGCTCAATAAACAGGGTCCCAAATGGCAGCGTCCCTGCAGCAAGGACGAGAAGCCATGATGGATATTTCTGTGCAGGGATCTCTCTAGGGATCTGGTTGGTTCTAACAGGGAATTCTATTTGCTCTGCTCTTGTACCAAGGAAACCCCCGACAAGTGTTAATGGCACAGAGATGCAGAACCACAGAGCCAAAAGGGTGAAGAATAGCGAGATAGGTAAAGCTCCAGTGCTCTTGCTTCCCCACAACACGAAGTTTAAGATAGTAAGGACCATAAACATGATACCAGGGAAAAAGCACGCAGTTGACCAGGACACTGATCTCCATCTTTCGGATGTGCCCTTAATAGTCCTCCATAGCCTAACACTGACATACCCAGCTGCAATACCAAGGAAAAGATAGAGAATGATCATCCCAGTAAGAAGCATTCCTCTTGAGGCTGGAGACATGAAACCAAGCGTGGAACAAACAATAGTTACGATTGCCATGCCCAAAATCTGAACCCCATCACCAACCATGACGCATAACAGCTTGGGGCAAGTTGGCTCTCTGAATACATCTCCGACAACAAGCTTCCATCCAGATAGCTCCTCGTTCATCTGTGCTTGTGCTTCCTTGTCGAGTTCTTCATACCTGGTCAGGTCCCTCCTGACAGTTCTCACGAATATAACAAAGACAATTGCAGCCAAGAACAAGATCACCATGAGGGAGTTCATAATAGAGAACCAGTGGACCTTGGCACCAGCCTCCATCTTCAGATAAGGATCCCACCTAGATGGCCACTTGATGTTGCTCTTCACAAACTCAACATCATAAGTGAAAGTGATCCTCTCCTGTTGCCTGATCACCTGAGACTTTTGAAGCTCCACCGGGCAGCTCACAGGCTCAATACTGTCATACATGTTAAGTTTAGAGAACTCCTCGATGTTACGCTTCACACTGCAAGGCACAACCTCAAAACCAACAATCTGATACCCAGACATCCCCTTCTTGTCTAACTCTGAGATGACACCTGATCCTTCTTCTCCAGTGCCAATGATTTCCACGTTCCTGCCCTCATACTCATGGACCAAGACCTTAAACTTCAAATGGTTGATGATATAATCCTCCGCGCTACCAGCTGGAGTGTAACCTACTGGAAAGCCAGTCCACTGTACTGTGACACCATTCTGCTCAGTGAACCGCATGACAGGCAAATTGTCCAGCATCATGTTAACCTGGTAAAGATCACGGGTGCGCTGCTTCAGGAGCTTTGCATCATTCTCATTAAGCCCTTTCGTGGTGCAGAGGTAGAGGGACTCATTGGCATTCACACGGAATCGGTAGGGTGAGTTGTCGATCTGGTCACCCATGAGAAGCTCACCCAGGTTCTCAGCGCTCTTTTTGATGCCGCCCTGGGGGTGGCAGTATGGCAGGCTGTAGTAGCTGAACGGCATCTCCGTCTCAATGGACGTGAGTGAATTCACCTTTGCCCATATTTGCTCACCTTGGGAATATGTGTGCATGTAGCTGCCAGGCAAGTAAAATGCATTGCATGGCGACACAATCAGCAACAACACGACACACAAGAATGGAGCCAGAGAACAAGAACTGCGCAGCGCCCCAGCCATCTGAAGCACAAATACTCCAAATACCTAGAACATGTGAGCCAACCTGTAGCCAAACCATTTTCTTGATCAAAACACTGCATATTCATTCGAAAACACAAAGTTTGTATCATTATTTTGAGAGGAACCGTTTCTTAGGGCAAAAACATCTGAAAGTTCTTGCAAAATCTCTCCATTCTACAATAATCTAGAACATAACGTTCTAAGTTGGCAGCTCTGTAGCACCGACACGTGTCAAAACCGCCGTATCCGTGTCCGACACCGTGTCCGACACGGATACGACACAGACACGGCGCGGACACGTGTCCCCGACGTATCGGCCGAATTTTCAATTAATTTTAATCGCGAAAATTTCGGACACGTGTCGGACACGGTAAATACACGTGTCCGACACGGCCCGACACTGGCAGCCCACGAGGCAGCGGCCCGGAGAACGATCGGCCCGGAGAAGCGGTCGCAACCCTAACCCACGCGCCACGCCGCCTCGATCCCGACCCATTCCCACCCGCCACTTGCGTCCTCCCATCGCGGGCGCCGCCTCCTCCCATCGCCGGCGCTCCTCCCATCGCCGCCCGCTCCTCCCATCTCCCTGCTGGGAGCGCTGCTGCTCCTCCCGCGTGGCGCTCCCCATCGTCGGCGCCTCATCGCGGCCGTGCCTCCAAGATCTTCACCGGCGCTCTCGCATCGCCGCCCGCTCCTCAAGATCTTCGCCGCCGCTCTCCGCGATCTCGCCGCGCCTCCTCTAGCCGCCGTCTCCGCGTCTCTCCGCTGCCGTGCCGTGCGTAGCGGTGCAAGCTCGCAAGATCTTCGCCGTGCCGTGACACGGAAGACGCCCTCCTCTCCGTGCTTCACCGGCCAGATCTCCACCGGCGCGCCGCTTGCATCGCCGTGCTTCACCGTGCTTCCTCTCTTTGTCTCTGAGAGGCGGCATCGAGGTATTTGCCGAGTGCCGATCGTGATTTACTTTGCATTAGTAGTGTAAGTCGGTAAGTGTGTAACATTAGATGATTGCAATTGCAAAAATGTAAATTGATGATTGGTTGATTCATTGATTGTTGTTGACTTGTTGTTATGTGATTGATTGTTTGTTTCATTGTTCTAGAAAAATGGAAGCCGCTAATTCTAGTGCTAGAGAGGATGAAAATACCAAAGATAGAGGTTGAAGCTTCCATTGTGGAATCATGTTGATGTTCTAGACGGGGTGGTCAGGGGAGGAAATATGAAATAGAGATGCAAGTATTGCAAATATGTTGGTACTAGTAGCTACTCTAGAGTCAAAGCGCACTTGTTGAAAATTACTAACGGTGGATGCAAGATATGTCCTAAGGTGACAGTTCCTATTCTTGCTCGACTTAAAAGTGAAGTTGCAAGGGTGATGATGAACAAGCAAAAACAAGGCCAAGAAATGTGCCCTTGCCACCATCAAGCTGTTGGTAGTGTTGCTAGTGCTAGTGTTTCTTCATCAAGCATGGATTCGGCTATGTTAGGAAGTAAGAAGCGAAGGGACCTACTTGACATTAGAAAGCTTGGGCCAAGGATTTACGCAATCAAATGGATGCACAAATTGCAAGGATGTTTTATTCTGGAGGTATGCAATGAACTTATAATCATTGTTTCAATTTTGATCCAACTTACCATTTGCATTCAACTAATTGTGGTTATGTGAAATTTACAGATTGTCTTTCAATCTAGCAAGAAATCCACATTTTCAACAATCTTATAGCTTTGCTGCAAACAATAGCCTTTCTCGGTTATGTTCCACTGGTACAACAAGTTGAGGACTACACTTCTTCAACAAGAAAGGACGCACATTGAGACCTTATTGGAGCATACACGAGCACGTGGCACGGAAAGGGTGTCACCATTTGTTGGATGGATGGTCGGATGCACAGAGGAGACCTCTCATTAACTTTATCGCTATTTCGAGGGTGCAGATGTTCTTGCGAGCTATCAATGCGTAGGCGAGGTAAAGACAAAGGAGTATATTTACGAGAAGTTGATTGCTATTATTGAAGAAGTGGGTGCAAGAAGTGTTGTCCAAGTCATCACGGACAATGCTACAAATTGCAAAGGTGCGAGTTTGATTGTTCAATGAATACACTCATATTTTTGGACTCCTTGTGTTGTTCATACGCTCAATCTTGCTCTCAAGAGTATTTGTCTTGCTAAAATGCCAAGAAGCGATGAGGAAGAAGTAGTCTTTGATGAGTGCCATTGGATAAGCGACATTGCTGCAGATGCTAATATGATCAAGAATTTTATAATGAACCATGGCATGAGGCTATCAATGTTCAATGAGTTTAGCAAATTGAAGTTGCTTGCTATTCTTTGAAACGAGGTTTGCCTCGGTTGTAGTTATGTTGAAGCGGTTTTGTATGATTAAGAGGGCACTCCAAAATATGGTGATTAGTGACAAATGGGAAACATATAGAGATGACAATAGAGGATGGCACAAAACATTAGAGACTTAGTACTCAATGAAGTGTGGTGGGACAAGGTCAACTATATTGTTGAATTCATCGAGCCAATCTATGAAATGATACGTGTGGCGGACATCGACACACCATGCCTTCATCTAATTTATGAGATGTGGGATACAATGATTGAAAATGTGAAGAAAGTGATATATAGGCATGAAGGTAAAGAAGAAAATGAGGAGTCCACCTTTTATTCGGTTGTTCAAAGCATATTGGTTGACCGTTGGGCAAAAGGCAACACTCCACTCCATTGTTTGGCACATTCACTTAATCCAAGGTAACTATAAATCTTCCTTTGCTTTTGCTAACATTTTAGTTTAACTATTTAGATTTCACACAGTTATAAACTTATAATCCAATAATCCATTTTTGTTTGTAGATATTATAGCGATAGGTGGATCAACCAACAAGGTGTTGTTGGTTGTGTACCCCCACACAAGGATCTTGAGATTTCACAAATGAGAATGAAGTGTTTCAAAAAGTTCTTCCCTGGTCTTGAAGATCTCAAGAAAGTGAAAGAAGAATATGCAAGATTTTCCACTTGTTCTGGAGAATTTAATGATTTTGATTCTATTTATGATAGATGGATCCTTGATCCAATGAATTGGTGGGTAAATCATGGACAATCCGTTCCTGTGCTACAAAGTTTAGCTCTCAAATTGGTTAACCAACCAGCCTCATCTTCTTGTTGTGAAAGAAACTGGAGCACAACTTCATCAACAGCATGAAAAGAAACAAATTAACTCCTGAGCGTGCTGAAGATTTGATATTTGTACATAACAATTTGAGACTTCTATCAAGAAGAACAGAAGCATATAAAACAGGGACAACTAGAATGTGGGATGTGGGAGGAGACAGCTTCGAATCTTTAACTGGTGTTGGTATTCTAGAGGTTGCTCAGCTCTCTCTTGAAGAACCAGAGTTGCAGGGTGTGTTATTTGAAGATGAGCCTACTGTGATGACCCAAGAAGAAAATGAGGACGAAGTTGAAGTCTACGAGCCTCATGCTGTCTTTTAATTAGCCATTTAACCTTGCTACTAGAATTCGAGTTTGTGATGTACCTTAAGTTGAACCACTCCTATGTTGTATGTTGGCTAGGTGCCATTTGCTTTTGGTTGAACTCTACATTTAAGTTTATATATTTGAACTTGGTTACTTATTATTATTTATTGCTTTTCATTATCAATTATCAATTGTTGTTGCTCTATTAGTTTATTGTTTTGTTTATTCAAGAATCAAATATACATGTTATCTTTGTATTCTTGCTTATCTGATCATGTTATTTTTTCCCAGGTTAATGAGAATGGAATATTGGAATTCTTATTTCTGCAAATGGTATTCAATTCATGACTGATGAGGTACATATTTTTCTAGTATACACTTTACAAATTACATGCTTACATAATTTCAGTTTGACAAGCATAAGGAAATATAGAAAATAATACATATATATGTAATTTATTTATTATTTTAATATATATAGCCGTGTCGCCGTGTCGGTACTTTTGGGAAAATGGCGAATTCCCGTGTCGGTGTCGTGTCGACGTATCCGTGTCCGTGCTGCAGAGGTTGGTAGTAAACAACAATTCTTTTCCAAGAAGCTAGATTGGATGCATAAAACATACTACTACCACAGTAATACCAAACTCGACAGCAACTTCTAAGTACAAGCTCGTCGCAAATTCTCCAATAATCAAATGGCATAGCCATTTATTGGGAGCAAAACATTGTAAAAGCTCCTACCAACAACTATAATATACCTGACCAGGCCACCAAGCAAACACCCTTCTTATTAGTTGTTCCGCAAACCATGAAACACTTCACACATCAATAACCAAGTAAGCCAGGCCCCATATTCGCATGCCTAGAACGAAGAAGCTCGTGGATCTACAGGGAGGCGGCTAAAGAACTCGAAGATCTAGGGCAGGCAGCCACAGGGGAACCAAATCCAGACGCCGAGTTGCAACCCTGCACTGCTACTGCTGCAACTAAGCCCAAAAGGAGCACGGAGATGGGTGGAAACGCCGAGAAGGTTCTAGAATTGGGGGCGCGAGGGGAGTGCAAGGTACCTGACGCGCGGGAGGAAGCGGCCTTGGCGGATGGATCGGGAGAGAAGGGAGAGGGACGTGGGAGAGGAAAGAGAGGCGCAGCAAAAGCAGATGAGAGCTCGCGATATTTGGGTGGCGCATCCAAATCTTCTCGACGTCGGGCCGGGCTGGGCCGCTTGGTGGATCGGATTCTGGTGACGGGTGCCAGCTGGATCGCGTTGAGATGCGTGCGGGGAGTGCCCTCAGCCCTTCCTCGAATCGCAAAGCCATTTTTAGGCCCTGTTGTTTCAATCCGTGGCTGATGGCTTTTTATCATGATTGATAGGTTTGATGAATCGCATCCATTGATAAAAGATAAAAATAAAAATTAACTGAAAAACCAAAATGAACGGAGCTGACTGGGGCTCAACAGGGAGCAATGCTTTACCTTCTCTTTCCTTTTCCTGTAACCTTTGCCTGAGTAATGAATTTGAGCTCTTATTTGGCAAAAAAATCAAGTAGGGTGTTAAAAAAAGTGATTTCGTTTGTCCTGCTGAACACCACTATATATTGTTCTAAAAAAGGTACTATATTTTGTATTCGACTTTCGTGTCCAATGAATGCATGCCCCACCGTCCAACGGGCCCAACCGACAAACATACGATCCACGCCGTCTGATCAAAGCTTGTCGTTGAGCGCGAACGTCAGCTACTTAGTGATCTCTGTGGCCAAGACGCGCACATGTTTAAAGTGGAGAGACGTTGGTGGCGGTGCTAGTGGGAGCAGAGTGATGCAGCACGCATGGGAGGTCGTCGAAATGAAACGTGATGTATGACGGGACACCCAGGGTTGGTCAAGCCATGGTGGAAACGCTGGGCCTTTTTGCCGCGGTGGATACGTAATGGTTGTTGCCTCAAAGGTTGTCATAATCACCGTTCTTTCCGTTTATAGCTTATGCTATAGTAATTAGTTTTTAAATAAAATATCTTTTTAAGATGAGTTTATAAATTGATTATAGTAGACATTGTACCAACTTTATTAAAATCGTATATGAGTGTTTCTCTAGGTGAATAACTAAATTCAAAATTTTAGTCTTGTTTGGAAATTCTGAATAAATCGTTTTCTCTTTCTTCTTTTGAAATTTGACTAGAAAGTCTGGCATTCGCTAAAGAAGTAGGCAGGCATCCGGGTCTTTACCAATCGGCCACCGGCCGGTTCCTACTATTATATTGTTTTCTAAAATAAAGAGTTCATAAAATTTATGCACTCCAAACATGCCTCAGCCACTGGCGGAAAACAAGGAAAAGAACAAGATCGTGCAGTTCCGCCGGAAAACTAGAACAAGGCTTCCAGCCCAAGTAACAAAACAAGAGGTCTACACGAAACATCCTTAGGCCCGATCCATATAAATTAAAGAGGCCTTTCTTGGGCCCAAAATTCACAATAGGGGATCTCCAAACTGTACTCGGCCTGATCAGACTGGGCGCGTCACAAGCAAAGCCGACAATTAATCGCCTGACACCTACTCCTCGCTAGGGGTATACCCAGCTGCTCAGCCTGGCTCGGCTCGGCTCCTAAAGCTCATTAGGGAAATAGCTTGACTCGTTAGACTAACAAGCTAAAAAAATAGTTTGGCTCGATAGGAAGCTCAAGCTCAACTTGTTAGACTTGGTAGGCTTGTTACTATTTTGTCCATTAGATTCATTGCTATGTTGGTTAATATCATCCATAATATCATTTGCTCATTTTAATTAAGCCTTATCATATGAAACTAAGGACACCATCATTTTAGTATGGGCTGTCAAGCCAAATCCTGAAAAACGCGATGCAAATGTATGTGCATATCATCCATCTATGTTTCTAGGCATCAATTTTCCCCATTCAACCATGCATCATTCATGACTCGGCTATAAGTTCAAGCTCCATTAAGTTATTTTGGTGATAATAACAAATACAATTGTGAGACTAACTTATTAGCTGTGATATTATCTAGTCTTATTTAGATATGATGAATGACAAAAACTATTATGAGACTAACGTGTTTGACTAATTATGATATTGTTTAAGTCTCATTTGGATGAAAGGTGAAATTATGGAGGTGTGCATTCGACACTCACACTCTTATCTTACTACATTTCGTAGATCTAAAATATATATTAAACTTCATAAATAGTCGGACTAGAATATATGAATATGTCTTTTAATATATATTCTTGTATGCACACATTTAAGGGGCTCACTCTATGTTTTGAGATTTCATTAGTATTGATCCATGTTCCTCTTTTTACAAATTAAGGATCATTATTTTGAAATATATCTCTTGAGTATATATAGTTTTTGTAGTTCATATATACTCATAATCGAGTTGTCATCTAATTCCTCCATTATTTGTTAATAGTTGGATGATTAATGACAATCGGATACATAAGTTTTGCAAACAATTAATCTTAAAGATAAATACTTTCATTCAAATGAGTTAATTGTTTAGAAAGCTTATTCTAAAGTATACAATTATTGTGTACATGTTGTATACTCAGTAAATCATTTATCTATATCATTATTTGTTGATATTGTCATGAATTACCAAAAAAGGAATATTGCATAATCTAGTCCCTCTATTACGAGTTAATAGTGAAGTTTTAGTAATTAATGATAATTAATTTATGGACTAATATTTTTCTTGAGTTGGATGAATAGATTTGGTTCCAAAAATGAGTACAACTTAGGATGACTTCATGTGTTAAAGATCACCAAGTCAAGATACGAGATGGAATATGACTTCATGAGTTGAAAGTCATCAAGAAAAAGATGCATCATGAGTTGATGCATGTTCAATATGAGATGATCATGTGTTGGTCATCAAGTCAAGAGAAGGATACATTATAGGTTAATGCATAACAAGACAAGGACACAGACTTGAAATAAAAATGTGCGTCATCAAGTTTCAAGAAGATGCTAAGGCGAAGGTATGACTAGCTAGGATTAAAGATGTCTTTTACCGGTCTTAGTGTTTGGTTGGAAGATCGTATTGCTAGTATAGGTTATCGGTCTATTAAGAGGGTCATGTCTAACAGTTTGAGTCTCAACATGTGTTGATTACTCAACCTCACTTGCTCTAGCTCTTCATAACATGATGCCTATATTTACGAATATGTTTTACAAATAATTGTGACTCATGTGTTGAATCCTTGTAACATGGGACTATACATTGCGAATATATTTTGCAAGTGTTTGAAGTCCATGTTTCCTACTCCTTATGATATGAGACTTATATTTGCAAATATATTTTACAAATGGTTGAATCTTATAAATAATCCTTGTAACATATGACTTAGGTTTACGAATGTGTTTTACAAACGTGTTAAGTTTATGTACTTATACCTTGTGTCATGATTCTAAAAGTATGCAAATAATTTTAAAAGTATGCAAATGTGTTTTGCAACTTATTGAGAATCATGGTTGATTCTTGTGTGCATGATACTATAATTTGCAAATATATTTTGTAAAATTTATTGAAGTATATGCACTTATCAGAAAAATCAAAACAACTGACTTGTGTGGTGCGGTACTACAGAAAGCGAAACTACCATCATGTGTTGCGTGGTACGATCGGAAGTTGGTAGTACCAGTATATGTTACGTGGTACTATTGATTGTTGGAACTACCAGCTCTATGTAAGCGGTTTGAACGGTTTACGATAGTATCAGCTTTGTGTGAGCGGTACGACCGACAAGCGAAAGTACCAGCTTGTGTAGCGGTATATTTTTTTTGAGAGACACATTTGTGAATGTCTTCTCCTCCCTAAGAAAATGGTAGTTCTACAGGTGTCAAGAGATAGTATGGAACTTTGTGTGGTGGAACTACCGATTTTACTAATAATGGTTAGTTTTCTGAGATGAGGCCACCGGCGTCGGTAACATGGTGGCATCGCCAAGGTAGAGAGACAGCGAGGGAGGCGGTGCCTTGAACCCGACACAAAGGAGCCGAAGGGAGGAGAAGAGAGCGAAAGCGAGGTCACATCCAAAGAGGCCAGTGAGGGCAACGGCACCATTGGGCGCCGGCGTTGAGTGAGGAGAGTGGAGAGAGAGGTAGGGACCGTGAGGTGTGTGGCTCTAGGGTTTTACTTCTTCAGGATTGGGAGGTTTGGGAAATTTCAGAGTTGCCTCACGCCTAGGGACACTGGAACAATAGCGAGGAGGAGGCCGAGGCGGATGGGGAAAGGGATTGAAATGGGAGGAGGAGGCAGACGAGGGGGGAGGCGGACGGCAAGGAAGAGGAGAGGTCGAGCTTGCAGTGAGGAGGAGGAGAGGAGGCGACGACAGAGGAGGGGAGGCCAAGCGTGTGGTAAGGAGGAGGTAAGGATGAACGGCTGCTTGTTGGGTGCGGTACTACGGTGACACCGGTGAGGAGGTTAGGGTTAAGGATAAGGTTAGCCAGTAGGCCAGGCAATATTGGGCTGGAACCGAGCCAGCGAGCCGACTTGGGCTCGTCTCGTTTATGCCACAAGCCGAGCTAAGCCTGCAACGAGCTGAGTCAACTCGCGAGCCTCGAGGTTTTTTGCCACCCCTACTCCTCGCCACTTGCAATGCAACTCTACAAGTTAGCAACACAGTGCATGCAAATAGGGCACCTCAAGTAATGAGACCCACAGAGGACCTCTAGCCAGGGATGTCTCGTGGAAACCTAGCTGCCAAACCTGCGGCCGTAACTCCATCGTGCCATCGGCCCCTCTCGCTTCTTCTCCGACATCTTGTGGGTATTGATTTCGTGGGTATTGATTTATATAAGCAATCTTAGGTTTCATGAATTTGTTATGTGTTCTTTCCTATATCAAGTTTTAGTTTTTTCCTCGCAAAACAATGTTGTTCTAGTTTTTTGGTGTGTTCTTGGCTGGATTTTCTTTACCTATAATGGGTTTTATTGGACCAACTCATCCAAACGACGACAACAATGCCTACGCTGAAGATCGACACTAGGCAGAGTTTGTTATAAATAAATCTCCTCTTGTTTATTTCTGACGAACAACATCGCTACTAAGACACAAGATATACACGGAGATACTTGGCAATCTATTTTCTATTTCCGTGATTGTTGGCAATCATGTTGCTATTGTAAGATCCGGAATTTACGGCATGAAAAATAAAGTAGTCCAAACACGTTCATAAACTCAAGAGTTTAGTGGTAACGAGTTGTTCAGCTATAATCTTCGATATGTAAAAATTAGATACATGTATATTTTAATCTTGTATTATTGTTAATACAAGCCGGAGGGATATTTTATGAAAAAAAGTAATGAGACCCGCATAGTTAAGCACAAATAGGGAACGAGTGAAAAAAACTAACAAAGTCGATCCGTTTGCAAACTGCAGCGCCACTACTGCAACTTATGTGAAAATGTCACGTGAACAGTCCCATCCGTGAGGCTACTGACTGCACACACGCATTGGTTGCCGCGCTGCCGCCTACCGCCGCCACCGCGGTGGCGTTGCATGCGGAGGCCGTAACGAAGGCATGCGGCGCGACGAATTTATAGCCGTCGCGCCGAGGCAGTTAGCAGTGGTAGCAGTATTTTCTCCTTTTTTTTACTTAATTGTTTATGGTTTTGATATACAGTTTTGACTACTGCTTTTTATAACTTTGTATTTAAAACATACTAATCCTAATTCGTGCGAGCTTGCCTGTTTCAGAGAATGAATAAGAGCAAGCGAACGAGAATTTACCCCTACAGTACATTGCTCAGGGAGTCATATTCCCTGGACCATCTTTCTGCATACCAAAGAGTAACTTCCTAGCTGCAAAGTCGCCAATGCATAAGATCTGTACAAATTGGAGGAATGGTCTGTACAGTCAGCACATTACTACACGGCACTGGTGATGCTAGCGTAAAGAATTGAAGCGGTGTGGGTAAGATAAGGACGAGACGACGCCGGTGCGTTAGCAATGGAACGGGGCGTGCAAACGGCCAAGAGCCTCTGCAGACTCTGTGGTCTGCCGCGATCGTAGCTCTGTTTACTTTTATTTAAAAAATTAAAAAATAAAATAAATATTCAGTTTCTTCCTTTATTTTGGTACTGTCTTATTCTAAAAATAAGATAGAGGATCAAATGTACATTATGTATCTTATTTCTCTTGCTTCCGTTCTATGTATGTATATCTCTCACTTTCCTCATTACTCATGCTCTCCTTACTATTTATTTTCAGTTAAAATTTATAAATCACCGGTAAAAGCTAATACCAACACCCTTAGCAGCAGCACGCGTCCTGTGGTCAACACCGCGCCGCGGCCTGCACTGCCCTGTCGCGCCCCGCCGGCGAGTACTGCACCACTGCACGCGCACGAAGACATGCCGCGCGACGAATTTATAGCCGTCACGTCGAGGCAGTTAGCAGTGGTAGCAGTATGTTCTCTTTTTACTTAATTTTTTTATGATTTTTGATATAAAGTTTTGATCACTGCTTTTTATAACTTTATATTTAAGACATACTAATCCTAATTCGTGCGAGCTTGCCTGTTTCAGAGAATGAATAAGAGCAAGCGAACGAGAATTATCCCTACAGTACATTGCTCAGGGAGTCAGATTCCCTGGACCATCCTTTTGCATATGGTTTATTTTTGCAAATCTTTTTCCAGAGATCTATATATAAAAAACTTTTAAATTTTGAGCTAAAAAGCAAAAATTTTACGTGTTCTTAGGTGTACTTGGCCAGTGCATCCACACGTAGTCTTGTGTGGCATTTATATATCTCGGCTTTGCATTTCGGTGTGTCTCAGATTTGCAAAGATCGGTATTGTTTCTCCGTCAGCCTCGCCTTCTCGCGCGAAACAACGAGGCGCTTGGTTTTCTAAGATAGTGCCTTTAGGTGTGCCTTGCCCAGATTTCTTCTCGGTAACTTTGAGTGTCACCGGTGTTGTAAGTATTTCGGTAGTTCATTCTTTGTACTTTGCTTCATATTTCCATTCTGTGAGTTATCACTGTCTTCTCTAGTGGGAAAGTGCAAAGTAATTGTGGGCTGTGGGATAGATGGCTCGATAAGGATATTTGTCAAATTATGAAATTAAAAGTGATAATCAATCAGACTTGAGCTATATTAATTACTTCTTACTGTCAGCTTGCATCAAGTTGTAGCCTCTGTTCTTGATGTTCCACGAATGATTATGAATAGAATTGGTGCTTTGTGCTCTCAGTCATCTTACTGCTAGCTGATCTGCTCTATTGCTGGTAGTTGTTTTTAGATCTCTGTTTGTGAGGGGGGTATTATATTGTATGACTGATTCACTGCACGAGTAATTTCCTAATCTGTAGACTAAAGTCTGAAACTTGCTGCCTGTGAAAGATTTCTTGACTTTATAGAGGAGTATTGTTTATAGCTCATAAGTCTGAAATTGTGATTATCACATTTAATTAGTGAGATATATTGATAAGTATTGAGAAGGCTCAGAACAAATCTTGAGCAACTCTACATCTGAAAGTAATTTTGAACTCTAAAATCTAAGATTATACTGATTTTAATAGGTTTTATGCTCTATGCCTTAATTATACTATCCTGTTTAAATAACATGGTAGATTTATATGTTTTAATATTAATACTATCATTTACTTGTTGCTGGGTATATACTTTATTTATAACAATTATTGTTAAAATTAAATTAGAATATTTACTTATATCGCATAATTTACTAAAGTAGCAACCTGGAGTAAAACTATGCAGGCAAAGATCTGCACGCTTACGAGCCGCCATCCAATAGAACCACGTGGGGCGTTTGGAATAATGATGACTTCTGGCTTAAATTTTACTATAGTTGGTTTTTTTTCTGTAGCTAAGTTGGCTTATTGGACATAATTAAATTTAAAAAATATAAAAATAGAAAAACATGTTAACCTATCATGGACAATGCAAAGGAATACGAGAAAAAAATATATAAAAGCCAAAAATTTCTAAAAAAATAGAAAAAGATGAATTACTAAATAGTAAAAAAAACTAAAATTAGAAACTGAAAATGAAAAAACTCTTTTGAGCGGGTTGTTTCCACCGTTGTTTTTTTTTTTGGCTGATTTCCCCAAAGCATCTTATTTTCCACTGAAACCGTCTTTGAAACAATCTGAAAAGCGAACCGCTTCTTCAATTTGGGAGACAGGGCTACCCCACTGACCTCAAGGCAGAAACATGCCCACGACCAGCATTTATGGCCAGAGGTCGGGGAGGAGGCTACTGTGCGGCTGTGCCCGTCTGCCGGCCGTTTCACGTGCCGCTTACTGTATGTTCCTTTTTTTCACTCTTGATTCTATTTTTTAATAATTAGTATTCATCAAATTAAGGTGATACTTAAAAACTTATGTTTGTTTTTTTTTACTATAACAACTGAAAGTGTACTATAGCTGCTGAAGCAGAGCCTAAAGATCAATGGCGAAACTAGAAATCAAAGAGACCTAAGGCGAACTAGGAACCAGGAATCACATCTAGTGCCGGTGGACGGGCGGAGGGTGGACGCCTCACGGCCGTGAGCCCGTGACCCAGTGACAGAGCAACCCCTGCGCGCCGCAGCGCGTCCGACCCCGGCGAGTCACCGACCGTCGCAGCCCGCAGCCCTCACGCGCCGTAGCACCCCGCCACGTGGCAAGTCATCGACCACCGTAACCGCAGCACCCGACCACCCAAGCTCACTCATGACTTGATCAGCTAGGGGTTATGGCAATCGGCGGCTTGGTCAATGACGCCAGCGGGCTGATCGGGAGGCGTTTTCCACCCAAGAAACTCAGGGACAGCCGCTTCGGCTTGTTCTGACGGTAGTTCCACCGCTGCTAAAGATTACCGGTTCATCACCCCACCCTGCCGTCCGTACACTCCGACTTCCACGTCGCAGGAGCGCGCACTGGTTCCGTAGTACGCTCCCTCCCTCTGGTCTTCGCTGCCATTGCACCTTACTGTACAACCCACAGGTGCAATGCACCGCAAAGCAAAGCAGCAGCCGGTGGTCCATTATTACACCGAGCCACATGCCTATATGCGCGGTAGGGGTAGCAGATAGGCCCATCGATTCAGCCATCATCGCGCGGCGGCGGCAAGCAAGCATCCAAACCGGCCCAACTACGAGACCATCATCACGAGCATCCTCTCACTGGCCGCTGGGCCCCGCGCCATGTTCCGTGCGCGCGCGGAGCCAGCCACTTACGAGGCAATCATGGCGCGTTGGTGCCGGTGCTGCCCCGGTCGGAGCGGCTGGCAGGGGAGCCGGCACGCGCGCGCGTCTTTTGGCGGTGTGTAGTGTAGGTTCCGGGCTTGATTGATTACGGTTTTATCTCGGATTACGGAGGCTGGCGGGGGCAACGCCCCTTTCTGCGTGAGGTGGTGCGAAGAAAGGGCATCACGAGGCGACGCCGCGCAGCGCCGGTGCTGCTGCGACGATCGACGCATCGAGAAGCGTGTGGCTGCCCAAGGGGAAGCCTGCTCACTGTTAAAGCCCTGAAGCCGTCCGTTTCTTCTTTAGCTTACTTGTGAGCTGCGGTATCTTTAGCGAAGATTACGGTAAGTCTTATAAGAAAGAATACCATCACGTCAGCTTAAATCATCACATAAAAACGTTTCCTCCACGATTATAGTGATTTTAAGCGGTAGCTTTACCTATGTAATTCAGTTTTCTACCTTTTTTTTACTCAATTGGTCTCCGCTCAACCACTCTCCACCGCACTCCTCTCCCTCTTCCCGCACCCATATTCCCTCTCTCCTCCTGTCGACGATCACCGCCGCTCTATTGGTCACCTTTGACATTGCTCCTCGGCCAGATCCGGTCGGATCTGCGTGTGGTCATTAGGGGTTGTATTTAAGAAAACGCGATGTGGTAAGCAAAATCCGTATTTGAAAATATTTATATTCATATTCAACAATATTCGTATCCGTATTTGAGAATGTTCGTAGTCGCATTAGTATTCGAGAACATTCGTATTCGTATTCGAGACTATTCGATTCGTATTCGACATATTTCCTATGTAGATGTGTAGTGCAGACGATATAGTCATATAATTATGTTACATAAATTTGTTCTTCCGAGATTTATTATAGAAATTATCGGAGGATATTCGTATTCGACTCGAATTTGTATTCGTATTCGAGAATATTCGAATTCATATTTGTATTTATTTTTAAAATATGGATTCGTATTCGTATTTAAGACTATTCGATCGTATCCGATCCGTTTTTATCCCTAGTGGTCATCATCGTCGCAATCGAGCGACCAAGCCATCACCTTTGTCCGACTGGATCCGACAGCCGACGACCTCGTCCCAGCCTGAATCTGGTCGGGCCCATCTAGATCCGTACGGAACTAGTTGCTGCCACTGTTCTCAAGCCTTGCGCCACCACCCTTTCGCCCAACATCTTCTTGCCCGACATCGCCCTCGCCATTGCTAGGCTCTGGCCGGATCCACTCAATGGCGTCTAGATCCAGTCGCAGCCACTACCCTCGTTGGACATAGCCGCTCGGATCCGGCCACCGACTCGAGATATACTCATCGTCGGTGTCGTCTTCTCGATCATTGACGGTAGGGCTGTGCATTTTTTAACCGAATCGAAAAAACGAATCGAACCGGTCAAATCGGTTTGACCGGTTTTTGGTATTCGGTTCGGTTATCAAATTTTGGGTTTTTGTGTTTGGTTTTTTCAGGAAAAACCGGCTAAAAACCGAAAAAACCGGATATACCGAACTAGTACTGTTTAGGCCTAGCTGAGTAGCTGCGTTGTGCCTGCGCCTGTGCTGCGCGTCTCGTAGGGCGGTAGGGCCATGCTATGGTGCTGCACTGCTGCCATCCACTTGCAATGTCGCACGTTCGCAGGGGGCTTGGCTGCTAGCCTGCTATTGCAGTACTGCTACTCTGCTAGCCTGCTGCTGCTGCATTAGCTGTAATAGCTAGCTAACTGCTAGCCTGCTCGAGTGCTTTTCAATGGCTGCTATGCTTGGTAGCCTGTTCGTAGTTCGTAGTTCAATTGCTTTTTAGTTTTACTTTGTTATTTTATGTCTTTGTTATCGCTTCACCTCATATAGTTTGCAATTCACGTCAACTGTGGTAAATATGGTAATTACCGACATCGCACCGAAAAAATTAGGATTTACCGATATCGAATCGTACTTCTAAAAAATCGTATATTACCGAACTACGAACACCGTATTTGCCGTACATACCGAACTGATTAAACCGAAAAAACCGAACACACAACCCTAATTGACGGTGTCGTTGTCCCATGCGTCTTCTCGATTGCACATGTGCGACGACCACACACGATTTGAACTAAGAGATGAGATACAGTGCCCTTTTCTCTCCCCCTCTCTCCCTGTGGACCACCTTCTCCCCCCCTCACCCCCCAAAACCACCGCCAAAAGGACAGAACTGTAGAGCGTAGGCTGAGAGTGTAGGTAAGGTGGCTGACGAACGTGACGCTGCAAGCTGCAGCGGCAGTGCAGCACGACCGCACGAGAAAGAGAGCTAGTGGCTATAGTAGTCTCGTGGAGCTCGGTCTATCCAGAGAATGAGATTTGAGCAGGGCATCGAGCGCCCTAATCAAAAGCACGCGGTACCAATGGCCAATGGCAATGGACCGACATCTTTCCTGCGCTGGAATTTATGTCGCGTGCAGAGCTCTCGCCTGCTCGCCATGCCTGGACATAGCCCGCTCGTGAGCCGTCAAGAGGGGGCAGGCCGGCAGAAAGTGAAAAGACAAGCGGGGAAAAAAAGTGCGTGGCGACGAAATGGTCCGTCCGTCCGTCCGTCGACCGCCGTCGCCGCTGTGAAGGTCGACGGCTCTCCCTCCCTACCGGAGAGGAACAGCCGTTCTGATCTCCTGTTCACTGCACAGCATTGTTGTTTTTGTACGTCTGTGGCGTGGAGCGTGCCCGGCTACCTCGATTGACAGCTGAGACGAAAGGACGCGATCGTTGTACGTTCTTGGCTGGGAATCACACATGTATATGTTCTTGAGCAAGTTTGACTGTTTCAGGCGTGTTTGGTTGACTTGCTAACTCTTTCACTGAAGTGGTCGTTAAGGGCAACTGTTGATAGAAACCCTAACGACAATAGTATTCTGTATAATTTCTAGTTTTTACGATGGTATTGTAAAGTTGACCTTGGCTACGAGCTTACAATGGTATCTATTATGTAATAAAAAACTAATTATGCACGGTTTAAAAGCTCTAAAAATACGGCTTTTAATTTGGTGAACCTTAATTACAATAAATCAAAATCAGGCTATTCCATGTTCTATAAAAAAAAGAGAAACATGGTATAAATTCCCACCACATAAAACGTCTTACCGTTAAATTGGTGAATTCTAATTATGATCAATTAGCAGCGACCATTAGATTTTTACCTACACCATATTTAAATTTAGAATATAAGAGAGTCTAAACTAATATATTTTTTCTGGAACTCTCATTAAGATATACTCAATCGCACATTGAGCACAACTGTGCCAGCTAAATAATATGGTTTTGCAACATTTCACTCTTTGCGATGACACGGACCTAATTTTCTCGATTTTTTTAACTATAAGGTGAGGCCATATTACTCAATTTAGTACCAGCACCATTATTATGGAAACTTCTTACAGGACAGCCATGGGCCACACGAAATCGACCCCGATCTCGATTTGGATCGAGACCCGGCCGGACCCCCACATCCATAATCACACGGTTAGATCTCGTTCTTGGTATCATTTTGTACGCCGGTGAATCGTTTCTTGTTTCTACTCGCGCATGGCTGCTTGCTTACATACATGGCTAGCTGGTCCCCTCGGTCTCAGTACTACAGTAGAGACAAAATTGGTCGAGGACAGGTAATTACACGCAAATCATCAGTATTGTGATTTATTACAGACGATTCATAAACCGTCTGTTATCACACGTGTCCGCCCGGTTAAACACCTGAACCAAGCAAAAATAGATGGTTCATTGGGTGAGTTGAAACCATCTATAATGACCTTTAATGTGGTAGTGCACAATAGCACAAAGCACCATTGGAAGGTCCTACGCGACAACATCTAGAGCATCATCAATTATCACATATGGTTGGTACATAAAATCGTTTGTGATTCTAGGATTTGTTTTTGATAATATGTATGGCTAATAGTTTTTGACTTATATTTGTGTGAGATTTTAGCCAATACAGTGAAATCAGAATAGTGTCTGTTATAATTGACTTATAGACTCCACAAAAGATACCTTATTTAAAAGCTAATTACTATTGCATAAGCCTAAAGCCCAAAGGACACCCTGCTCCAATTCTTAATTTCATTCTTTTTGTTTTGGGATTTTTTCCTTTGTCCCTTTGCATTATCTGCGGTGATATAAGTTTTTGTTTTATTTTTTATTTTTGTAAATTTAATTACGTAGAAAAACTAACAACAGTTGTAATACACTTTTAACTGTTGTAGTGCAAAAAAAGGTAGAAGCATGGGCTTATAAGGTCTTTGGAGCATTGCCTAAACCGATCTTAACATTTGTCATTTGATTCGATGGCTATGAAGTAAAATTCTGGTATTATGACACCATGAATTTGCGACTACGCTCTAAATAGTTTTAGTTTTTGATATTTTTTGGCGTTCTGTTTATTTAAGTCAGAAACCACTTAGAACGTGTCAGTTTTTAATTTTGATTTTTTTGTCTTATTCCTTTGCATTGATTATGATATAATATTTTTTTATTTTGTTTTAATTGAATGAATCAGAAAAAGCTCTACACAGTCAGGCGATGCGGAACCTTTACAGGTAGCTAGGGTGAAAGTGAGCTCGGAGAGATAGGGCGAAGTAGAATAGAAGACGCCCAAGAGGAAAAGGAATACTTATTCCGAGTTGAACCTTGCGGCGGATTAATTACTAGTAGATCCTAGCTAGTTCATCCCCTTGGATCGCTTTGTACCTAGATATGGTTTGACTGCACCGTCTACATTACCTTTTGCAACAGCCAACAGATGTGTTGATCCGTGGACCAAGTAATGTCATTTTTGGCATACACATGTTTTCTTGGGCACTATAGCAAAATGCCAACACGAGTATTGCTTATGTGTTATTCCAGAAACTAATCCACAAATCTCGAAACAGCATAAGTGGCAATGAGATCATTGTTATTGCAAATTAGATCCTTAATTTGATTTAAAATTTATGCCCTCAACTATGCAGAGCATTGAAGGATTATTGCAGTACTTCCACATAAAAAAAACCCCCTCTCCTTTGTCCTGCATTAAAAATAGAAAATCAAACAACGACGTACCAAATCTACTGATCAAACAGTACACACAAAAATGCCCATTCTGTACAGTTCGCACGACGTTAAGAACGGTCGTCTCCGAAAGTCTGCTCGGCGCTGTTCTTGGACCTATGGGTTTTTAACTTCTCTTCGAGTCAAAATAAATTAGAATAATTTTCTGAACTAAATTCTTCAAATAACTTTTAAGTCTAAAATTATATGTATTGTCTACATCATCATATTCACCGTCTACTACATCTTGAAAAGTATAGTAAATAAAACTATAAAGCATAGTTAAAAATCACTAGGCACAGTATTAAAAAAAAACAAGGCCATAAAATTCTGTTTTGTTCATAGGCCAATAAAAATGTTGAAAGTTTGTCGAAGGTGCCTTTCCATTCGGGGTACCCCTTGTCGTCTAATCATTGTAGCCGAATGGGCAGAACATGCAACGACGTCCCGGCCGCCGTGTGCTCGCTGCGGCATTAATGGCGCTCGATATTTAGCCCCACGATGATCGACGGGTAATCGCAGATGGGATCATCATTTCGCTGCCGCTATTTGCGAGTCGTGGCGTATTTTGATTTTCTTTTGCGAGGGCGTATCTTGATTGATAGTATTATACGTTATTCGATTGATTTGGAGTATCTTCGGAACACGAGGATTTTATTGTATTGTCGTATAAATTTCGTGAGGAGCATTGCACCGCGACGGAAATGATGTGGAATTTCTATATTCCAAACAGATACACCACTACAATTGGTTGAAACTAGAGGATCTGTTTTTTTTGCTGCGGTTTATGGGTTTTGACTTAAATTTTTGAATTTTAGTTGTTTATGACAAAGATTACGAAGAGAGAGATACTCACTTACGATTTTGGATGGTACAGATATTGGATTTTTAATGTGTACTATAATTAACTTCTTGTAGATTTCATCTTAAAAAAATACTTCGTTTAAAAGTTAGGTACTGTAACAAAAATTAAAAACTATTTTAAAAAATTAAAAAAAACAGGCCCAGAGACCATCACACCGAGCTGGTTTAGGTTACCCAAAGCAGTACGTTGGGAGTTGTTTTCATATTGTACGTGGCATTTCCGTTCATTTTTGTCCGTGCACCGCGGGGCTGGTAGCAAGGTAACATGCGAGGGACTCGTATAGTCAAGCTCGCGTCCTGTATGTCAGATCAGGATCCATGGTCCATCTTCAAATGCCTAATTCACGCTATTCTGGATCTGGACGGCTTAAGGTTCAGTTTTGTATATATTTATAATTTTTTATTATAATTATCTTATTTTTATTATAGTTGAGTTAACTTATTTAATTAATTAAATTTAAAAATATAAAAATAAAAAATATGTTAGCAATGCAAAGGAATACAAGAAAAAAAGAAAAAAAACACAAACAATCTAAAAAATCAGAAAAAATGAAACTATTGAATAGTGAAAAAAATAGAAGTTAGAAGTAGAAACTGATTTTAAATTGAAATGAGTTACTGTGCTCCTAAAATATCGTTGAAAATTTTCCCTGCGACCACGATGGTCAGTGAGGCCATACCATGTAGCCATGCTCAAAGTCACCTGGGTAGGTAGAACAAGATGAGTCAACAAAGGTCGAAGGATAGTAGGGAGGAGAAGAAAAGGGTTTTGCTGGCGATCTGAAAAGAAGGTCGGCTCAACTCGACCTTTTGCTCGCCCAATGCGGAGGCGGCAGATCGTGGAATGTTTCCAAAGCTATGCCTACCCTACATGGCTAGGGCAGCCTCTCGTCCTCCTGCACCGGTACACCGAGTCCATGGCTCCGCGGAACAACAAAACCATGGCAAGGAGTTAGCGCATATACGGCCAAACTCAACATGGCCCGTTAATTTGGATGGCGGCAGTTTTGCAGGACTTGTGCAGGCTATATTTTTCTTTAAGTTCTTTACAAAATAATCCACTTTATTTACTTTGTTCGCTATATTCTCGTAGGTTGGCTCAGGCTATATGAAGGGTGAGGAGTTAAACGGTGCTAAAGCAGTCCACAGGTTAGAGCAATGGCTGATTGAGAACCACAACTACAAACCGCACTACATCGTCTCTTAGCTCAACGAGGATCTCTGGAGGATGTTTGATGCCTCTCATTATGAGCACTGCTGCAGCGAATAAGGCACCATCGGTACTGTTAGTATCCAGGGGAGTGCCCAGCGGTAGGGGACGCCAGCCCCACATGACCCTATGGGTCCACCCATGTTTGCATTATCTGAATGATATTATTTTTTTAAATTTAATTACGTAAAAACTAGCTGTAGTTATAGTATATTTTAAATTATTATAGTATAAAAAAATCAGAAATCTAGACCTATAAAGTCTTTGGAATACTGCGTACGCTTTTTAACCCATGCTACTCTTTCAATCAAGTTCTTCCGAAAATTGGATGCATTTGGAAGCAAACGCTGTATTCGGGCACTCCATGGGCGTGGTCCATGGAAACAGAGGTGCAAGCACGGGCCCTAGAAGGGCGCGCCCTTGAGACCTGGAAAAAAACCAGGCAGACCTGCACGCACCAAACTCCGTGCCGTTGCGAGACCAGACCGCAACAAGACAAGTCCCCCGTCCCATCCATCCCTTCCAAAACCCACTCCAAATCTAATCGCCATATGGCATATTCTAATCTTTGAGTAATCCCCAGCACCAACGCCTAGTCTGGCTGGACCCGACCAAAAACAAACACTGCCAGTTGTACCATTTGGCCCTTAGGGGTGATTGGTCGCCCATGTTTAGCTCAGCCTAGCTCAATAGGACACGATGGTTTGTTCACACTTTAGATCAGTATCTCCTCCATCCATAGCTTACAGCAGCTTATAGTTTTCTGTATAAATAGAATATTTTTTTTGTTTTTCCAGATTAGATCACTGAGACAATTTTTTTTTAAAAAGACTTATCGATATTCGTTTGATTAGTATAAATATCATAGTAGAATAAAAAATTATCAGTTATAGCTGAAAAGAACACATCCTAAGTTGAAAATAGAGTCTTGCATTTATTATTCCACTTTAATAATTTCCTTTTCTATCTTAGTAATCTTAAATTAATTTTAAATTAGTTCTCCATACCCCATACGCCTCCATGGCTAACTATTAAATCATTCTAAAAAATAAATATGAGCCGTTTAATCTTTATGATTTAATAATTCAGATTGATTAGAATTTATTATAATACCACTCATGGTATCAGTACAATCATTAAAAAGTAAAATTATAAAAAGTCGTAATCTTTAAAAAGATATAATTATAAAAAAGTCATCAAAACAATTACAATCACTAGATGAAGACGGAACAGTGCCCATAAACCAACTGAACCGCGACGAGTCCTCGGTCTCGAACGCCATCTTGAACCGCATGCCGGGACACCACTGCACCTGCATGGCCGCCCTGGTCGCGCACGCAGAACTCCGGCGTACTGGCCCACGGGTATCACCCGTCGCAATGGCATGGATCAACAGTAATGGAAAACTCATCAGTTCAAGAAACAAAACTGACAGATACAACACAATTACTACTACTATGTTCATTGCTGCTCCTCTCACGACCCAACAGAACAGAACAAGTTAATTAGTCATGAGGAGAGAGGGAGATCAGAATATCTTGAGAAGCTGTAGGGGGAGAGGTGACCGGAGGCGTCTCTCGCGGCCCACCCGAGCGCCGGCTTGCCTTGATTCCTTGCTTTGCTTCTTCGATCGACTACTTGGCTCCGCCGTTCGTTGAGGAATCAGCGAGAGACTGACACGGCAGTGCCGACCCCCAGAGCTTAGAATAGATAGACATGTAAACAAGTCAAAATAATGGACAATTGGACATGACAACGTCAGATGCCGCTATTTCATAATATCACCAAGGAAATCGTCTATAATATTATCTCTTTACATATAGTTTTAACGTTGGCAGAAGCACAGATGGTCTTTAAGAGGGCGCTTAGGATGGCTTTTGCCACCACCAGCGTTGAGCGATCAACGTCTAAAATATTGTAGCGCGCACTGTAGCGCCATAGTAAAAAAAATTTCATTTTTTCTCATATTCCTTTGTATCGTTCGCTCTAGATTAACGTGCCGTTTTTATTTTTATATTTTTTAAATTTAATTATACTCAATAAACCAACTCAACTACAGTAAAAAATAAGCCAGCTACAGTGTTTTTTCAGCAAAAGCCATCGCTATTCCGAACACCCCCTAAATCTAAACCATATGTGATTGCATTTAATATTGATGATTTTGATTAACCATTTGTGATGAAACGTCTAATATAAATTTTTTTGTAGTAGCGAAAGATTGTGTGAATAGTATAGAAGGCCATTTCGTCTTTGTTGCATGGCACATCAAAATGGCGATAGGTGGTCTACTTAATCGTCAGCGCAATTCGCATGTGGGAAACGAAACCTTCTTGTGAGAAATTTTATTCCAATAGAGCCCAAAAGTCGGGCATTTGGATCAGCCTTCGCTCTTAAGGAAGTGTTTTGGATCCACTTTTGT
Organism: Melocanna baccifera; assembly: GCA_036346265.1. NCBI lineage: Eukaryota > Viridiplantae > Streptophyta > Magnoliopsida > Poales > Poaceae > Melocanna > Melocanna baccifera. The sequence continues at coordinate 3,810,063 of CM070697.1, read as the reverse complement.
CCTACTTTGTAATGGAGTTTTGCAGCGTGTTGCATTACATGAAAATTAGGCCTTCTGTGGAGGCAATATACTCCACTATGTAGAATCTTAATAAACAAATGGACATAAAGAAGAATCGTGTAATGCCTTAACAATTATAGGACTTAAAAGACTGTATGTTTGTTGTGAAGATATCATGGATCTGATGCTATTCATGTTGTGCACTAGATATTTCGATTGAAGTACATTTTGGATCCTCAGAAAAAGAAAACAAATACTTTTCGAAAATATCTGGCTCAAATCGTCTAGCTTACAAATCAGCATCTCGAAAGGTAAAAAAACCAAGAAACATCCCTTAAAGCATTTTAAACTAAACATTGCCCGTTAAATCACATCTTGGGAAAAAAAAATAAACTCACGTTCGCCCGTGCAAATGTAAGCTCTCTCTAAATAAATTTATAACGTAACAATCCTATCGACGTAAATGCGATGTTTATTAATCCTTCTGCGGCATCGAAGAAGGTGGTTAGGCCCCCGAGTTGAAAGGGGCATGGTTCTAGATTATGTTGCGATGAATTATTATAATTAAAAAGATCAAAAATTTAAATTGCGAATGTATCGGATTTTTGAAGTTGTTTGCGAGCCGGCCTCACAGTAACAAATTAGTGACGGTTAATTTAAATGCATTTGCTGTTATTTGATCGGCAATGCATGCACAATTAATTGATATGCATGTGTTGCCATGCCTGTTCAACATTAACCAGCATGATGAGGTCGCATTAATGAGGCCATGCACGTAGATTAGTCATTGCATTTTAGTTGCTGATGCACGTAGTTTAGTCATTAATTAGCATAGATGTTGGTTGTGCGAGTGGTTCGTCAGCGGTTGAGCTGGACTTGACTTCCGGTTTGACTAGTTCATGGCAGCAGTCCAACCGCGAGCTCATACGATCAGACTGGCTAGGCGTGTGACGCGTGTCCCTCTCGGTCAGGTTATATGATTTTGCGTTCTAAGTCACGAGAAGAGTAATACCTAGGTTAAGGTTTATATATTTGTATAAGATATGTTACCGCTAACACAGATCAAGTTATGGAAAACTTGTGGCTGAAAATAATTTTTTGTCTTTAGATATGTAGAATTACTTAGAGTAAATTATGGTCAACATCGAGTATCGGGGCTACGCTCATAGAGCAGCCGAGGCTTGGAACAATCAAAGATGCTGGATAAGATGATGAGCTCAAATATGGCATAAGAAAGACGAAAATATCGAATGAAAATTTGAACAGTGGTATCCACCATATGGCTTGGTCAGTCCAAGTGAGACATGGTCCGGTGGAACTAGAATGAGAGAGATTTGCTAATGCGTGGCAAGGCAATGGTGCACCTGTACAGGTCAAGAAGGATATTTTGATAGTTTGATCAGAATACCGAACACTACATTGGAGCAAAACCACAACGCTTGAGTGACGTTTGGAAGAGCGATTTAGGTCAAGAAGAAACTGAGAAGATCAAGATGGTTCAATGCTAAGGACTTAGCGGATTCAGACTTATGCGCTTTAAAAAGTGTGCATAAATGTAGTGTGCGAGTTAAAACCTATGTGTGTAGGGGGAGTTATTAATTTTTTTATTGTGCTAAGTTGATAGTATCTACGAAGAGTTAGATATGATTAACTAGCTCATCTATTTAACATGCTATGATGGAGATTGTAGTTAACCATCTAACCATCATCTCCAAGTGTTCACAAGTGTTAGGGTTAGGATTTAAGAGAAGAGTGCTATAGTGTGCTTTCTATTCTCCAAGGTGGAGTTACTATAAAACTTTTCTCCTCAAGTTGTCATACATCAATCTTTGTTCATCTACATAACTATCCTTGATACATCAATCTTTGTTTATCTTTATGACTCTCTTATGTTGGTTGATTTGCACCTGTCTTGGTTGTTTCCCTCCTTCTCTTTTCTATTTTTGATTATGTTGTGTCAAGGACGTATAAGAGATGGAGATAGTCTCTGAAAATCATTCTCCACCTATCTAGTTACTTCAATCGCAAGCTCATGAAGAAACCCGGTTTCACTTGATTTTGACCTCATCAAGTAATTCTTATGATATGAGAGTTTTGACTAATTTTTTGGTGTTGTTACTTGCTGTGATATGTAAAAATATATTTAGAGCTATCTTGGCCATCTCTTATCCACGAGCAAGTTGTACTAGCCGTTTTTGTATTTTGCCTGTTTTTTGTGCAGTATTACTTTAATCTCAAAAATGTTTGAATTTTGACATGAATTTCTGCGATCCATGGTTGAAATATATTTATGAGATTTTGAGTAAGGCGTATATAACTTTTGAATTATCGGATCAAAATATATGTGATTTTTGGATTCGCAATAGTGCCGATTTTTCTATTCTTAGGCTCAAAATACTGTAGTAGTGGCATGACTACTTGTTCATCGGTGTGACAAAAAATACTGTAGCAGTCAAACCGTTAGGCAAAGCAAAGGGTGTTTTGATCAATTTTTTGTTTGAATTTTTCATGTGGTAATTGATCTTTGATTTTTATAGCTTTTCATAACTATTTAGGTGAAGATCAGTGGATACTTAGAAAAAAATTAAAGATATTATTTACCCCCTTTATTATCATACTAGTCATACAAAGTTAAACTGATACAGAGTTAAACCGAGAAAGAGGTTATGGGATCAAAATAAATTGGCACAAAGGTTTTCAAGCCATTCAAAACCTTAATTAATTAGATCCTCTTAGGCACCGCTCAGAAGAGCTTCTGGGCGTTAGACGGGGGCGATTAAAACACTGTAGTAGGTACTGTAGCTACAGTATCTGCTACAGTAAAATTATTTTTTTGGTTTTTTTTGCTTTTTTTAAAAAAATTTACTTACACTTTTTTCCTTTTTTGTTTTCGTTTTTTTTAAAAAAATTTACATTTAATTATACTCAACAAACCAACTCAGCTGCATTGTTTTTTCAGCCAACTACAGTGTTTTTTCAGCAAAAACTAAAAGCCATCGCTATTTCGATCACCCCTTAATGCTCGAAGTACTAATATCTTTTGCATGAATCTTAAGAGCATTAATGGAACGGGATATCAAAAGGATATCATCAGAAGAAATCCAGGTCCAACTCATCCACCAGAAAGCGACGTGCCACATTTCTAGGCAATGAGACAGTTTAAGTGCGGAGAATTAATTATTTAATACTGTCAAAGATATTTCATTTTGAATTTCCTATTAATGTCTTGATTACATATGGTATCAAAATCTATATGTCGGTAAAACATAAAGTGATAAATTCTAAAGTATATATTTTTATAGTGGCAAATGATAAAAACATCCCTTTCACAGCCCCATCTCTGATCTCTCGCTCTATGTGCAACAGAAGTAATTGTGGTAGTAGCAACGGCTTGTACTTGTACGCGTATGTATGTATATACGGATCGGTGTACCGTATACATCCGCATTAACATGCACATAAATAGGAGCAATACTACCACCCCTCCTCCCGTTACCAACCAGGAGGAGCAAACAGAGAGGCGGCAGAGAACACAGAGAGGCAGTATTAGAGGAGGGGAAAGAGAGCTCCAATTTTGCTTCTGCTCTTGCCGCCAAGATTCTTGATGCCTGCACATAAATGTGAGTCTCCTGCTCTCATAAGAAATTTGGTGTTCTCTTTTTTTTTCCCTTTTGGTGTGTGTTTGTTTGGTTTCTTGGATCTGTATTAACAAAGGATTAAGCGAGAAGGTGATTTGGAGTTGGTTTTGCTGTTCTTGTGTTCATTTCTGGGGCAGGATTGGAGCTGTTCTGTCTGGTTCGATCTTTTTTGTTCTTTAGGAGTTCCTAGGATGAAATAAATGCGATGCTGCATGCTGTTTCTCTGGGCGGAATTTATTGCGACGCTTCCAATGCAGGTTCTTCTTCTGATCGTCGAACCTTTTTTTTTTTTTGCTCCGAGATTTGTTCCTCTGCTCCGTTTTATTTCTGCTAAGATCTGTGGCGCAGAGTTCACTCCCTGCGACAACAAATGCGTCTTGTTTTTTCTTCTCTGTTTCTTGCAACTAACTAATCCGCAGAGATTTTCTCCCGTAGAGGCGATTCAAGATTGACCATTCGAGCGCCAGCTCTGAGCTATCCAAGAACCCGAGTTTGGTGAAGAAGATGTCAGGTGAGGACAGATTCTTGGGCTCCAATTTTGCAGCTTCGTTTCTGCGATGTTTTCTTGTTGATGGAAATGAGCAAGGCGCCGCTCTGTGCAGTGAGCCATGCGGAGGACATCGAGATATCGCTGTGCGACGGCAACTCGGAGGACGAGCGGCGGCGGCGGAGGATCGGGTCGCTGCGGCGGAAGGCCATCCACGCTCTCAGGAAGCGCGGCCGTCGGCGCGTCGACTTCCGCTTCCCGGCCATCTCCATTGAAGACGTCCGCGACGCCGAGGAGGAGCGCGCCGTGGCCGCCCTCCGAGACCGGCTCGCCGCGCACGGCCTCCTCCCCGACAAGCACGACGACTACCACATGATGCTAAGGTCTCGTCAAGAAACTATTTCCCTTGTTTTTTTTTTTTTGCTTTTGTTTGGATAGCCTCGTGAAATGCCAGGATCTGAAACTTGCCATATGAATGTGTGATACAGGTTCTTGAAGGCCAGGAAGTTTGACGCCGAGAAGGCAATGCAGATGTGGGCGGAGATGCTGAGATGGAGGAAAGAGTTCGGAGCCGACACAATCCTGGAGGTGATCGCACTGACCTTTAAGAAATTCTTGAGAACTTGTAGTCTTTGTTTGATCTGTTTATGTTTGATGGTTGATATGCTACGGGTTCATGTGCTCAGGATTTTGAGTTCGATGAACGTGATGAGGTGCTGTGCTACTACCCTCAGGGCTACCACGGCGTCGATCGCGAGGGCCGGCCGGTGTACATCGAGAGGCTCGGGAAGGTCGACCCGAACAAGCTCATGCAGATCACCTCGGTGGACCGGTACATCAAGTACCATGTGCAGGAGTTTGAGAGGGCCTTCAGGGAGAGGTTCCCTGCCTGCACATTGGCTGCCAAGAGGCACGTTGACTCCACCACCACCGTCTTGGATGTCCAGGGTGTGGTATGTGAAATGATTCTTCTTGGACTATGCTTGCAGATCTTGTTTTTCTTGTATGTTTTGTTGATTGTTGTTTCTTCAATTTGTTCAGGGGTTCAAGAATTTCTCCAAGACTGCCAGGGAGCTTGTACACCGAATGCAGAACATAGATAGCGACTATTATCCTGAGGTAGTTTCTCTTTGTAAAGGATACTTAGTTGTTGCGTATTTTGGCATGGTGAAGCAATCATTTTAAATGTAAAAATGTAGACACTGCATCAAATGTTTGTCGTGAATGCGGGCAGTGGGTTCAAGTTGATCTGGAACAGTGTGAAGGGCTTCCTTGACCCAAAAACTTCGTCAAAGATTCATGTAAGCTCCATGAATTATTCATCAATATATTGCAATGCATCATGTGATTGCGAGTAACAATTTGTTTTCTTTTCTCCTTTTATGTAGGTTCTTGGTTCAAATTACCAGAGTAGACTTCTTGAAGTAATTGACTCAAGGTTGGTATGAACTCTTGGCGAGAAACATTTGTCTGAATTGTCACCCATTTCATCTATTTAGTTATATGCTTCTGTCTCAACTCTCCGCAACATTCTGACAAAACTTGTGTTTTCTCAGTGAGTTGCCTGAGTTCCTTGGTGGTTCATGCACATGTAGTGACAAGGGCGGTTGTCTTGGGTCGAACAGAGGGCCGTGGAATGATCCTTCTATTCTGAAGGTACCATTTTGCACTCTAATTATGTCCAAGTGATCCATTGAAGTGCTGTTCAGGTTTTTATATTATGATTGAAATGTATCCTGTAAGACTACTTATGCATACTCCATTTGTAGCTGATACACAATTTAGAGGCTGGTTGTGTGAGGGAAATCAAGCCAATTTCTGACGGGGAAGAAAGAAGCAGCTGTTCTCTTCGGTTAGAGCAGTTGAAGGCAATATTCTGAAATTACATTCTCCATTCAAGTGATACAACCCGTTGGTTGCTGCTTCTGATCTTCTTCTAAACTTAATAATTATGCTTTCCAGTGGCAGGGCATGATTAGTGACACATCAAATGCTGAATCAGGGTCAGATGTTGATGATTTTGGTTCATCATTTTTTCAGAAAGCTGCTGACTATGGTTGCCTCACTCCGGTTCATGAGGAAGTAAGAATGCTTACCTATTGATTCATCTTTTTGCTTATACTTTGGTATTAGTTTTGTTCTGTTCAGTTTAGATAGCATTACTAGCTATGTTTGTCTTACGTCTGCTGATCTCTTGAATTGTTTGCATGATACCTTCTATGAGTTGATTTTGGTATTTATTCTTGCAATAGGTAAAGGGCATAGATTCTTCAACTTACTTCAGCTGTGATGATCAGACTCTCCTGCATATGGCTCCAAAATCTTGTATGGGAGTGCAACAAACTACTGAAATGGTGCAGAAACAACTGGATGATAACTGGCAATCCTCCACCAATGGAAGCCCACATGACTTAGGTAACTCCTGTTTGCTTAGTGACCTTCTGTGTCATCAAATCTTTAATTACTTTCTAATATTGTTATCGCTTTAGGACTCTGAAAATTGTCTATTTGGTTGTTGCACTAGCCTTGGAACCATGAAAATAAAATTTGGACTAAAAAACAACTAGATGCATTTCTGGTTCTCGATGCACATGCATGTATCCATGGACTCAAAAAACGCTAAATGACATAGTAATGCTAGATGCCTAGATGGATGCAATTGGCACAAAACACTTTAATTCTAACCGCAAGGAATGAAGGAATGACATACGGTGCATGTGGTATATCTGATAGCTACAGAAGCACTGTGCCACTGTGTAATGTTGCCAGAGAGTATTGATTCATTTAATGTCATGCACAAAAGTAAAATTTTTTGCTTGATTTTAATATGCACAGTTGACTTTCCCCTGATTGATATAGTTGGGTGTGGTATTGTTTGATTCCACAAGTTTGAAATAATAACATAAACTTGCTTCATTGCAGAATGGGATAAGGGAAACATATTGTTTATGCTACAATGTCAATCTTGTTTGGTGTGCACTTCCATTTCTAGAACTATTCTCTATTCAATTTCTGTGCATGCGCATCTTTGCCTTATTTATTTGTTCAGTCTAGCACCACATTACGGTAGGAACATTAGATGCAAAAATGTGAACCTGGCTCCAGTTGATTGCTCCTTCAGTAGCGGTATGCTGCTGCTGATTATTCTCTTGATTGTTTATTTTTGTTTGTGTTATATTAATGGCAGGGAACACTGCTTTTAATTTGGATCGTTCAATTGCCCGACGGGGTTTGGAAAATCTTGTTAAGGTTGTGATCGCAGTCTTGATCAAGCTACTCTCCTTCCTTCGCCTTTTCATCTTCAGACCAGTGAGGAGGCTTGAGGATGTCTGTCCGTCCATGACACCAGTCCCAGCTGCAGATAAGCCAAAACCTCGGTCTATAAGTGATGCTGACATGAGTACTTGTTTACAGCGTCTTGACAATCTTGAGTCTTTGTGCAACCATCTTGCGAGCAAACCACCAGAAATTCCCAAGGAGAAGGAGCATATATTACTGAGCTCATTTGAACGCATCAAATCTGTTGAGGCTGACCTGGAGAGGACCAAAAGAGTAAGTTCTTACGCTGTACCATTTTAATTGATCATGCAAGCTTCTAAGTTGTGCATGCCTCTCAAATAACATCTCCTAGAAACAAATATGGTAACTGATCATTCATTTCAGCCTTTTCACCAACTTTATTTTGTGCAATTGTGCAACCCCTTTTCTCAATCTCTTGCCATGGCTGTATGGAGCATTGCAAATTTGCAAGAGACTGTGATGGAAAGCCCCATCCTTAGGACATGAATGACTTGTTGCTTTCTAACTTCTTTTATATCCGTGATATGACTCTTCATGGACGCATTGAGTTGTAGCAAAGCCATGTTCATTTCATTTCAGTTACTGCATGCGGCTGTGGTGAAGCAGAAGGCATTGGTGGAGACTCTTGAAGCTGTTCAGGAGTTGTCTAGAGTTAGGGTAAGCCATATACAACTAGACTCACTGAACTAAATGTGCTTTACGTACAATCGAAGTTTACTAAACTATTATCATACTATAAAAGATGTCTTCTGAACTGAACTAATGTGCACCCTTATGCTTGTGCAGAAGAGGTTTTGTTCATAGGATACAAACTACACCAAATCTGAACCATGTCGACATTAACCGTGACGCGTGAAGCTGCCAGTGCCATTTTTTACCTTGCTGACTTCAGCCAGTGCCATCGATGCTAGTCTGTTTTTGTAGCCTATATTTTTAGCCCAACCCCCCATTTTGTGCCTGGCCAATGTTGTGCCATGCTAAATGCTATGTTTTTTCAGCCAAGTTCATCTCACGGTCTTGCATTCAAGGCAGGAAAGTTGGTAAAATTGCTGTGGAACTCATCGAGTTCTACTGATCCCCATGGCTGTAAGGACAGTGGCAAGCTTACTGCTAATGTCAATGTAAATGCTACAACCTCTGATCTGATAATAGATTACGACGATGCAATGCTCCATTCCTCCATTGGTGTCTGTACAGATTTCTACCTTAAAAGATTTTAGTGGTCGTGGTTCATGCTTCAGACGCACGAGGCATGCAAGATTGCAAAGTGAATGTGACGAATCTGGCACGGTTTTTCGCTAGGCACGCCGCACTGCATCGATCTTGCTAGGAGGGGTAGTGCCACCGGCCGTGGCGTTGCCGACGGTGCAGTGGGGTAGTGCCGCCAACTCCTGGGGACAGCGCGTAGAAAGCGCTTCCCGAGGCTGGCTGTCCGGCGAGCGGTGGAACAAGGGAGCGTTTAGAATGACTTTGGTTTATGATTTTTTTTTACTATAGCTAATTTATTTTTTAATGTAGCTGAGTTGGTTTATTTGGTATAATTAAATTTTAAAAATTTTAAAAATAGAAAAAATAAGTCAGCCCAACACAAACAATGCAAAAGGAAAACGGAAGAAAAAAAAAGGAAAAAACCCAAAAAAATCTAAAAATCTAGAAAAAGATAAAATTACTAAATATTAAAAAAAATAAAAAACTAAAACTAACTTTAATCTAAAATAAGCACAACCCAGAACAGCTGGCCACGCGACGTCTGCGCGTGCCGTCCACCTGTGGGAGTTGGACGCGTTTCCCTGGGCCGTGGTGCCGCATGCCGAGGACCGCGGCGTGGAGAACCACAACAAACCGCAAAACGAACCGGAGCAATCCTTGGCTAGGCGGCTAGGCCTACGGTTAACAATTTATACCATCTACTTCTGTTAGTGAAATGTACGGACCTCAGAGGCATGTATGGAAGTTCTGTTACTCTAGATTCCAAAACATCTGAAATGAGTGATTTCTTTGATCAGTTCGTCTGTTACCCAGTCCAAAGAGTAGCGTTCATCCCATTTCGATCTTTTAACAGCTGATCTGTTTCAGGCTGTGCTCGTAGCTCCACATGCATATCAAATCAGTGTCCGCTTGCAAATGAAATAGGCTGGACTCAGTGATACGCATGGGACGTCTGAATTCTGATTTGTCTGAAGTTCTCTTCCTCCTCTATAACGTTTGAATTCTAAATTTGTCTGTGACCATGTGCTGACAGTCGCACGGGAGTGATGAATATTTAATATTACTTATGTTTTGTGTTTGTTAGTTGAGATTGATTTTTGTGAGTTTTTGTAGTCACTTGTGCTGTCAGGAAGCACCGATCAGACCAGTCTGGAATGGCGGTCCGACCGTTGACAGATTGTGGTCAGATTGGCATTTGCCTGCGGTCTAACAGGTGGGACTAGGGCAGTCTGACCGGCTTGGTAGCCGCAATCAGACCGGCCCCTGTTGAGCTAAGTTGAGTTGAGGTTGTTTTGTGATTTTTGTCGTGAGTTATGGTAATATCCATGCAATGTTAGTTATGGTATATCCATGCATGTGTTAGTCATGGGACTTTTATGCATGTGTTAGTCATGATGTAGGTCCATACATATTGTTTTGCAAATTGTGAGTCTAAGTGCATGTCATTTATGTTTGGATCGATTGCTTTATTTTTTGGTGTGCAGGTACTTTGATGATTGTTGTGGTCAGTAGTGAGACCGAAGCTACAGAAGGGTTCCTAAGGCCATAACGTGTCGCGTAAGTTCAGATGGAGCAACATCTCAAGTCGAGAAGTACGTAGAAAGACAAGAGTTGTGAAGAGACAATGTGTGCATGTGGTGTGTCAATTGAACTTATGTGTTTCAAGTGATGACGTTCCTTAAAGTAGACGTACGATCTTGGCGGTAAGGTATTGAGCATCACAGAGTGTAGAGTGATGTGGTGTGCCATAGAATGTAGGTGTTTTAAGTGGTGACAGGCTCGGTGCAAGCGTACAATCTTGGCAATAAGTCATTGGCATTGTTTCGTCGTGAAAACCAGTGAGTGGTAATTGAAGAAATTATCTAAAATCGGATGGAGTGGTGGTTTAAAAAGCCACAGCACTTTGTGGATGACATGTCTTATCGGGTTATTGGAGCCTTTGAGAAGTCTTGCTTTGAAAAACATGTAAGTGTATGTGAGAGTAAAATCTATTTATGTGTGGATTACTGAGTTTCTCCAATTATAAATGGTGTGATTTACTAAGAAGTGGCTAGTTGTTAGGGTTAAGTGAGAGGTGAGGAGCCTCCACTATATAAGCATTTTGTTAAGTTGATTCACTAAAGAGACCTAAAGATTAGGGTTAAGATTTTCTTGTGTTGGAGTCTTGTATGTGTGCTTTAGATTTAGAGCTCTGCTATTATGAGGAATTGACTGTAAATCATTTCTCTTCAAGTAAAATGAACATATAAAGTTTGCTTAAGAGAGATGTATCATAAATCTCCTTTTGTGCTTTTGATTTTTTAGCTTTCTTATTAGGATTTCTCTTCTCTTGATTTTTTGTGATGCCAAGGACATGTAAGAGGTGGAGATGTCTTCTAGAGACAAGATCTCATTCATCTATGTATAATCTAGAGAAAATTCTTTTAGTTTACTTAGTTTTTCTCAAGGGAGAGGTGATTTTTAGGTTTTATTCTTGTGGGTGATTTGGATTAAATTTATGCTATGATCTAATATGCTATGACGTATGAAAACTCATCTAAAGTCATCTAGATCATTTAGAATTCACGAGTAAGAGCACATATTGAGATTTCTTTTTTTGCCCGATTTTGGTGCAATATTTTTTCAAAAGAAAAAAGATTATAACTTTGGCAACGATTCCCTTGATCATTGATTGGAATGGATTTGTGACATTTTAGAGTATGTGCATGCTAAATTTTAAGTCATTTGAATTATCAGATCAAAAGTTACATGGATTCTTGGATATAAAATAGTGCGGAATTATTGTTCACATCCTAATTTTACTATTCACCTGGTCTGACCATTATTTAGCTAGAGGTCTGACCGCCCCCAGCTAGAGGTCTGACTACTAGCAAATTTTGGTTTGACTGTTCTTAGCTAGAGGTGTAACCGGTATGACATTGAATTTCCGGAATTTTGCCTTCTTTGGTTTATGGCTTGGATAAGGTTATAAATTTATGTTTCCGCTGTGTATTGTTGTCGATATTTAGGAGAAGATTGTGAAAGATTTATTCACCCTTCTCTGATTTGTCATAATTGATCCTACAGTTTGCCTGTCCAAATGCAACGTAGCATCATCTGATTTTACTCTAGATTCTAGAACGTCTGAAATGAATGATTTCTTTGATCAGTTCGTCTGTTACCCAGTCCAAAGAGCAGCGTTCGTCACATTTCGACCTTTAACAGCTGATCTGTTTCAGGCTGTGCTGGTAGTTCCACATGCATATCGAATCAGTGTCTGCCTGACAGTGAAATACGCTGGACTCAGTGATATGCATGGAAAGTCTGAATTCTGATTTGTCCGAAGTTCTCTTCCTCCTCTAGAACGTCTGAATTCTGAACTTGTCTGTGTGATCTATTTGCCTGTCCAAATTCAAAGTAGCATCATCTGATTCATGTCCCATTCATTAGCTCATCCACTTCAACATCACATCACATGATACACTTCCCCAGACAAGTCTCTGCTTAGCTGCCGAGAGTTCTTCATGTAGTCAGCACGCAAAAGTTTGTAATGTTGACAAACTTGTCTTCTTGGTTAAGTATACTCAGATGCTTACAATGCTGCAGCACTTGGCATCTCGCCTTTTGATTTCTTCTTGCTAGTACTGATGTGACTGGTTAACACGGTTCGAAGCAGAATTAAGTGGTTAGTTCGCATGGAGTATGTTCTCGGGTGATGGCATGGCTGTACCTCTCGAAACTGCCTTCTGGTCACTGAAATTTCCACGGGAAAAATTGACGCCATGTGCCAATGACCATCCTAGATGGATGCTGCATGTCTGCAATTTACCATTTCAGATATGTAGTCTACTCCCTCACAAAAGAACCATTCCAGTCTTTGTGATGTCAACGTCGGTAATTCTTTTAATTGCCACTCACTTCAGCATCCAGACAACTTCAGGCTCCTGAAAACGTCACATATTCACATGCTTTCTTCTCCCCAGATAAAATTGAGCTTGTTGTAGTGCAGGATACCAAGATTAGTAGAAAAACATGCCCAAATCTGCTAGGATTTAATTTAGATTTGAGATAAATGTAAATTAAAATCCCAACTGAAACCCCTTCATCCAAATACGCGGACCTTTAATTTTTCATCACGCCGTATTCCAACACGATTAGATTACCTACAAATCCTGTAATTGGACTTGGTTTAGAACTGAGCACAATTTAAGGAAATCAGCAATGGCTTGCGTATTGAAGGGCCCTTGTAAGTCACTCATCCAATGGTGACTGTGCAGCGCTTCCTTGACGAGGGTTCGCTTTTTGCGAGATTTCTTAACCGTAGTCCAAATTGCCGGAGCAAGCTCACGTATACCCTGCCCTTGGAGCCATCTTTCGATCCAGAAGAGGGTGGTAGTTCCATCACCCAGTTGAATTTCTCAACCGTAGTTCCATCATCCAGAAGAGGTCTGCGATGCCCAAACCTCCATGTTCGTAGGGGTGGCAAACTTGGTGCCAGTTCACAAGGCACTCTCCTCCTTTTGCCAGGCTATCTCCATTCCAAAGGAAAGGTCTTCGAGTCTTGTCAATTGCTTTAATTGCCCAATCAAGAAAAGCCAGTGCAATTAGAGGGTAGATTACCGTGGAGGTTAGCACAGCTTTGACGACAACCAATCTTCCTGCCCTTGAGAGCAAATGCGCTTTCCAAGTTGGTAGTCTTGCTTGGATTTTGTCAAGGTCTTGACAGCATCATGCACGAAATTATAGTTATCCTGAATCATCTGATCCCTAATGAAGGCGCTCTGGTTATGGTCGACCAAAAGGTCCATACGAGGTTACATCATGAGATCCAACAGCTTGGTGATAAGTTTCGAGAAGCTATGGATTAAGCTTATTGGTCTAAAATTCCGAAGGGTGGGAAGCTCCTTGTTTTTTCGGCAATAGGAAGATTAAAGCCGAGTTTAGTCAACGAAAACCATGACGGTCCGTGAAGAAGAAGGTATGTATTCCGATTATGATGTCCTCTCTGATGATAGATCACGCATTTTTGTAGAAAGTCCCTGTGAAACCATCAAGTCCCAAGGTCTTCTCAGCCACGAGCGCATTAGTTGCTTGAAGAACTTCATCTTCAGAGAAAGGTTGGTCAAGATTAAGTCCAGATTATATAGATCTTCCTCCTTCAAACCGACCTCATCCAAATTGATCGTGTAGATGCTTGATCACCGGTCCGAAGCAAGGATGCTTGACTACTGTTAAGGCTGCTTACTCATCAGATGACGGAATCTAAAAACGACATCTCAACGAAAAATCGCTGAAGAAACGATGGTTAGATCATTATTAGCAGAGAAAGAAAGCCGTAGAAGAAACGAAAAGAAAAAAAACAGCGCACGGCGAATTCCGGGGGCCGGGTTCCATTTGGCGCGAATCCTGGGGCCTGCCGCCCAAACGCAAATCCCGCGGCGCAGCTTGTCCGCTGCGATGGACGGATAAGCATCCCGCGCGAGAGGTCAAACGTTCCACCTTTGGAAACGTTGTACATCTCTTTATTTTTAAACAGGTTCTCACGCAACCTGTACTCAAATTTCTCTTGGTAATAAGCTTCAGATGGAAAACCAAAGTTATTTGGTAGATCCGTTATAAAAGACACTTCAAGTTTATTTTAAATATTTTTTAATATGTAACGAAAAAATAATTGTTAATAACGTATATTGAAGGTTGTACTATATCCAAAACGATGTGTAAAAAGGAATAGAAGAGCAAGAACTAATAAGGGAGATATTTTTCATGGAGAATAAATATTTTTAGGAGAGGCAAAGTGTGAAATGTACTCTCTTTTTTAGGTGGCTCCACGCCGCCAGACTCACGTCATCACCTGGTTATTAATAAGTGCCATCTGTGCTAACAAAAATGCACACGCCTCTTGCCCACAGAAACCTCAAAACCCTAGCTCAGCAGCGATCCAGAGCCCATTCCAACCTCAGGACGCTAAAAACAAACTAAGGTGAGTGTTCTTCCAAAAGAAATTTTGGGGGTTTCCCCGCCAAATTTGGTTAAGTTCGGCTCAAATTTGCCATTTTTCCGGTGTTCTTGCAGGCCATGTCGCAGTACGACGGCGATCTCGCCGGAGTGTATCCAGCTGAGGAGGAAGACCGCCACGCCGACCTCATGGGAGACTCCGACTACGAGGACGACGAATACGGCCAATCTGTAAGTGTGTCCGTTTGCTCAGTTCTTGAGCCATGGGATTTTATCTCCAACTTGCTCTTAGTTAAATGTTGCTGTTTTCGCGCGATTCTTAGCTCGATGCCTGCTTTTGTGATATTTCTTGATTCTGGACGCAGTTTCAGAATAGTTTTCTTTCGGTCTGATAGAAGGGGATTTTGTTGTTTGTAGATTAGTAAGGTGACGGAAGATACGTCGGCGATGGATGTGAAGAAAGGGAAGGACATACAGGGAATTCCCTGGGAAAGGATGAGCATCACAAGGGACAGGTATAGGCAGACAAGGATGGAGCAGTATGCGAACTTTGAGAACATACCTAATTCCGGAAGAACTTCGGAGAAGGCATGCCATTGTTACACATTCAGAAAAACTGGTAAAGTACTTTCGTTTAGGTTGGCAGGTTTTGATGTGGCGGTCTTGATGCAGGTATGTACACCTGCAGAGAAAGGTCAACTCTACTATGAGTTTCAGCATAACACAAGATCGGTGAAATCGACCATTCTTCATTTCCAGGTGAGAGAATGACACCTCCTGCTGTGATAATTTGAGTAGGTTCCTTGCTCGATTCATGCTAAGCACGGAAGGGTCCTCATGCATGCTAATTGAGATAGTATATCTGTTATTGTGTTCTTTCATTCAGGCTTGTCAACTTTGTGCTGAAGTACTGTAGAAATTAATTAATTGTAGGGCATTTTCTTGATGTTCAACATTTAAAATACATGTAAAGAGCAGCTTTAATTTTAAAAAAAAATCAACTGCATGCCCGAACAGAAAAAAAGCTATTTATCTCGATGAATACTAGTAAGTTCTACACATTTCTCTTTAATACGTACTTCACTAAAGTGCAGAAGTCAGTTATAAAATTGTAATTATGGTATGCTAACACAGTAACAAGCATTTTCACTTAATTCTTTATGGGAATGGATGCAATTCTCTTTTCCCTACTAGGGTATAATCTGTCTTTTTTCCATGGGAAAAGTACTTCAATGTAGGGGTCTTGTATCTCTCGTCTGTATGGTTGTACTGAACAATCAGATGTTCTCACAGTATTAATTGTTTGCTCAACTCCTACATAATTATTAAGCTCGCTCCATCACTATCTTGCAGTTGAGAAATTTAGTATGGGCAACGACAAAGCATGATGTGTATCTTATGTCATACTATTCTGTGCTTCATTGGTCACCACTGACTCGCGAGAAGCATGAAGTTGTTGATCTTCAAGGACATGTTACACCATGTGAGGTACGTATTTCTCTTCCAAATGTTTATTTGAACTTGCATTTTCTTACAGATCCTTGGTCTATTTGATATTTTTACTATAAGCAAATGCATACTTTTGTTCTGTGCTTTGACTTCAGAAGCACCAGGGGAATTTCTCTGAGGGATTTTATCAAACTCAAGTTAGTACATTGGCAGTGGAAAATAACTTGCTTGTTGCTGGCGGATTTCATGGAGAACTAATTTGCAAGGTAATTCTTTTTAATTTTGAACCTCACTTTGCATCCCTGCACATCTACAAGCAATTACAACATAATTGTTTGCCTGGGGAATGCAGTTTTTGGATCGTGAAGGAATAAGCTATTGTTGCAAGTCAACACATGATGACAATGGAATTACTAATTCTCTGGAGATATTTGAGAAACCGAGGTACTTTATTTTCTGCTGGCAAATTATTATTTTGTTTCTGAGAACTTGAGAATGCATTGATCACAACCTAAAAATGATTTTTGCAGTGGTTCTGTGCATTTCCTGGCTTCAAACAATGATTGTGGAGTTAGAGATTTTGACATGGAAAGATTTCAAATCTGCAATCATTTCCGCTTTCCTTGGGCTGTGAATGTAAGCCTTAAATTCATTCTTGGATTGTCTATATTTAGTATTTTATCTGCTGCGCCTTGTTTTGTATTTTTCCAATTAAATCTCGGTATTCTAGTCAAGGAGTCTTTATGTTCCATGGGGGAAGAAAGCCTATGGTTTTGCTGATCTTGTTTTGCCCCTTGTTTTATTTCATGCAGCACACATCACTGAGCCCTGACGGTAAACTTGTTTCTATTGTGGGGGACAATCCTGATGGACTCCTGGTTGATGCTAATTCAGGAAAAGTAAGCAGAATGCGATGTTCAGTCATTGAGTTTTAAACACTAACCTCATAATTCATATAAGCTTACTACTGTTTGTTTCTTGCAGACGGTTCATGATCTCCGTGGTCATTTGGATTATTCCTTCGCATCAGCGTGGAACCCAGATGGCCGAACATTCGCAACTGGTAACCAAGACAAGACATGCAGGATCTGGGATACCCGTAACCTCTCCAAGTCTGTTGCCATATTGGGTGGCAACATCGGAGCCATAAGGTCAATACGCTATACAGCTGATGGGAAGTTCATGGCAATGGCAGAACCTGCAGATTTTATCCACGTCTTTGATGTCGAAAGTGGGTACAGCAGGAAGCAGGAACTTGATTTCTTTGGTGAGATTGCCGGGATGTCATTCAGTCCTGACACCGAGGCTCTCTTTGTTGGTGTGCATGATCGCACCTACAGCAGCCTCCTCCAGTACAATCGGCGACGGTTCTACTCATACCTCAATTCAGCTCTGTGAATTTGCTACTGGTAGAGATCTGTGAGATCAAGATCACAAGTTGTAGAAACTAGACACTAGGAAGGGTGCACATATGTGTAGGTGTTACTCTGAAGAAACCGAAACACAACCACCATGTTGTGTTTACTTTTGCAGAACAAACTGTAGCCTTCAGCGAAGATTTGTGCTGTTGCTGCTGTAACCTTTGTTGTACATAAGTGGTCAGCTGATCCAGTGTGTCCCCCTCGTTTCAGTTTTTTTCAGTTTCAACTTCTAGCTTTAGCTTTTTTTTTCACTATTCAGTAATTCGTCTTTTTCTGAAATTTTTTAGATTTTTAGGTATTTTTGTATTTTTTTGTATTACTTTGCATTGTCCGTGATAGGTTAACATATTTTTTTTTCTATTTTTCTATTTTTTTAAAATTTAATTATACTCAAAAAGCTAAATCAGTTATTGTAAAAAAAGTTAGCTACAGTAAAATTTCAGTCAAAAGTCAGAAGCTATTGCTAAAACGAAAACCCCTGAACTGTTGCTTGCCGTCCCTTTTGGAAACATGCAGTACTTCGATCAATTCTTGCTGGTTTTGGCGTCAGATCTTGATTGCCATCTCTCGATCAGAATTCAGATGTCAAAACCAGCAACTAAGTTTCACAGTGTTGAGAACAGCACATTGGAACTGTATTTCAGTTAGGAGAAAACATTGACCATGAGAGTTGCTGAATGATAAGAACCAAGTAGCCGAGTAACAATGAAGGCACAGCCATAGACATCGACTTACTGTTGTGGTTGGTATAGGTTAGGTATGGTTCGAGGAAACTTATCCTTCATTGGTTGGCTATGCCATTGTTAAGGTTTTAAGGTTTAGTTAAAGAAGAGGAGAAATTAGGAACTTTATATATTTATTGCTTAATAATAATGATATAATTATGTTTCTTTTATAGAGATGTGTATATAGGCCCCGCTCAACGTTGAGTGGTAGTGGTAATGTTCGACTTATTTTCACTGTTCACGCTTTTTGTCGTTTTCTTTTTTCTTTTTTTGGTATTTTGTGTTTTGTTTTTTTTGTATTCTTTTTGTATTGTCCGTGATACGTTAACATGTCGCTTTTATTTTTAAATTTTTTTAAATTTAATTATACCTAATAAGTTAACTCAGATACAGTAAAAAATCAGCCAATTATAGTAAAATTTCAGCCAGAAATCAAAAATCATCGCTATTCTAAACGCCCCCTATGTATGCATACATTTTTAAAAAGAGTTGCATTTCTAATAACCCTAATAACTTATTATGCTCAATGATTTTTTCCATCAAAACTCATAATTCAATTATATTTCTTAGGTTATATTTTTCTTCAATGTTCTATTATCATTTTTAATTTTTAAGATATCTTAAGAATCTAATTAAGATACAAGATTTACAAATATATTCTCAACCATATAAGCTATATTATTGGACACTAAAGATTTTGAAAAGTCTGATACAGCGCATGGATCAGCGCCACCAGAATGCGTCCCTAATCCGTTCTCACCGTTCCCAACACTCCCTTCATCCAACGCATCCTCAACATCAGCATCATCAGAATCACCACTTCCCCGGACCAATCTCCCCACCACACGGCCCCCGTTCTTCTTGCAGTAACCTCCGGCCGTCGATCGCACCTCCTCGCCTGGCTGCCCTTCAGCGCTGTGGTCATAAAGAACCTTACGAATGCCATTGCCGGTAATGCCGACACTTGATCGTCGGACGTTGACAGCGTTAGAGCTGCGGAGGTCGGACTCCACGCTGGAGCGCGAGTTCTCGGCCTCGGCGGGAGCGACGGCAGAGTGAGCACGCGCCATGTCAGCTCGCGCGCGGGCGGCGCGGGGGTTCTTCACGTGCAGAGAGGCGCCCGGGGCGCCGGATCGCGTCCTGTCGCGGTCGCGTGTGAAGGGCGAGAAGTCGTGGCGCGGGGCGCTCGCGGCGGTGGAGGACTTGCTGCTCTGGTCCTCGCCGCCGGCGCCCACCGAGAAGCCGGCGGAGGCGATAAGCAGGCCAATATCCGGATCCAGCTTCGCCGGCGACGGCACCTGCGAAATGAGGCGGGACTCGACGGAGGCGGTGGAGCTCTCCTCAACATCCGCTTCGTGCTTCCCCTTCGGCGCGTCGGCGGCGAGGGGCAGCCGGCGCTTTTGGAGCTGCGCCGAGTCCTCATCGGCCCCGGCACCGCCGCCAGCAGTAGCGGCCACGGCGGCGGCGGAGCCTTCCCTGTGGTGCTCCCGCGGGATACGGCGCCATCGACGGAGCCTGCGGCCTTTGGTCGTGGGTGCAGGAGAGCTCCCCGGAGAATCCCCCACCTCCGCCGCCGGCGACTCGGCGGACGACACGACGGAGCCGTACCCAGCAGAGCGGTGCTGCCGTCCTGATGAACTGTTCTGGGAGTTCCTGATCTGGTTTATGTATACATGTCTTATACGGCACAGGCAACAGGTAAGCGCAGCTATCAAATGGGCCAATGGCAGTGGTCTCGCACAGTGTCGCGGGCCCAGTCCGCAGTGGGTACATGCGGCCCAGTTGGGGATACCGGCACGTGGCAACAATGGTGCCGGTATGAATGGAGCGCCGGCCCGCGCACGTGGCTCTTCGTGGGCTTTCTTCTTTTCCTCTCCAACATCTCTGAACATGCTTCATGCTTGGCGCCTCGGCTGAGCTAGCACTTGATTAGACTCCATTAGTTACTTACTGGCTTACTGGTAACGTATTGTTTGATTTGGCATGCCATGTGTTTGCTTGTTTGACACTCCAACACAGCTGCCCTGTAACGTATTTTGTGTTAGGTTGGTTTAGTTAGGGGGTGTAATCGGCTGGAGCGGATCGTATTTGGCTGTAATGTTTGGTTAAAATGGAATAGTAATAGTGAGAAAAAAAATAGATTTTGGAACAATTTGAAAAACAGCTTTTAGAAGAGGTGTACATAGAGGATGTGTCGGAGGCCGGTCGGTGAATTTTGAAATAGCTTGGAGAAACTGCTTTTAGAAATTAGAGTGTTTAAATTGATTTTTGGCTTCTCCAATGATGTGAATCATGGTACGACGAAAGCCTCTGAACACTCTGGGCTATTCATATTGGTTTTTGGTTTTGACTTATGAATAGTAATAACATATAGAAAAGTTTATAGATAGGGAAGTTTGGATTATATAAATGAAGTTATTGCAGTGTTTATTACGTTGATTATAGATTCAGTTTTTAAAAAATATTTTATTTAAAAACTAAATACTATAAAAAACTATTTACTATATAAAAATAATTTTTAGAGGCTAGAACCAAATAGTACGACGAAGCCTCTGATCTAGCGAATTGAATTGCTCTTGGTGCTACTAATTAGTTGGGCCGAGTACGAAAGGCTGTATTAGTGCATGGAAGTGAGTGGACGGCACAATACTTAGGTTTATGACACCTGTTTGGAACCATAACGATAGCAATTTTACAAGGAACAATTTCAATCCAACGAAATCTCAAAAAATTTCCGCGTCTAACACCTGCTGCAGACTAGGTTGCCTGCCATTGCGGTGCGGCACAGCGTAAGATGAAATTTCACTTTAGCTGATTGATTTTAATATAGTTGAGTTGGTTTATTAGGTATAATTAAATTTTAAAAAATATAAAAATAAAAACGACATGATAACCTATGTTGTGAACAATACGAAAAAACAAAACATAAAATAAAAAACAAAAGAAGAAAATTTTACTAAGAAGCAAGAAAAAATAGCTTTGAAAATGAAATTTATTTTGTTTTTAATTTACTTATACTTTTTCAAGATTTTTATATTTAATTAATGTGCGAGCAGTGTTTTTGGTAAAAATCAAAAGTTATAGTTATTCCGATTACCCTCTAAAGCTCATTTGAGCGGGCCTAGGGGCCAGCTGCCGGCCTGGGAATCTAACCTGGGACAGCAGCACGGGCGCGCGTAGTCCTCTCGTGAGCACTGCGCGTGAGGCGTGGTGGAGAGGACCTGGCCTCCACAGCGTGCCGAACTGGGCTGCAACGAGCGAGCGCCGGGGGGGCGATGGCCAGGCGCCGAGGCTGCGTCGGCCTGGTGCGCCAGGGCCTCGCGGAGCAGCTGCCTTCTGGGCTCGCTTTATGCCGTGCCTCTTGCCTGCCCGGCAGCTCTCGCGGTGGCCACGCCGCCGGCCTCGTTGGTTGGCGCTCGTGGTGTCCGCGCCTGCCCGGCTGCCGACCGACGAGACGACACATGAGCAGCACGGGCGCACAGCGTGGATGCCTCGGAATTGTGCGTGCTCAGACGCCTCCCTCATGGGGTGGTACGAACGCCTGGGGACATCGTTGTGGCTATCAGCGTTCGCGACGGCGCATTTTTCTCCCCTGACTTGCTATCTATCGGTCGAATGATATTTGAAAATTACTAAACAACACTCAGTATTTTTTTGTAGTTCGATTTTTTCCGTGTATGTAACATCTTCTACAAAAAAATGAGTGATTTAAACCATAAAAATCACTTAAATTTTTTATCCATATATACAACCTCCTCAAAAAATATGGATGGTGTCTAAAGAACACTTAAATGTTTTTTAGGTTGGGAGCACTCAGATTTTTTAGATGTTATATCTTCATCTAACAACCAGATTCAGAGTACTCATATGTTTTTTTAGAGGGGAAGGTGCATGGAGGGATCCGTCGGATGGAGATCTAACGCCAGATTCATTTTATTGGACGGAGAGGGTATGAGAAATCTGTTGGATAGAGATCCAACGGCCAAAGAATCTAAGTGCTCAACCTCAAAAAACACTCAAGTGCTCCTTAGCACTTCCTAAAAATACGAGTGCTCTAAACCACAAAAATCTCAAATACCCCTAGACATCTCTAAAAATTTCTGAGTGCTCCAAACTACAAAAATGCTCGAGTGCCCCTAGACATCACCTAGATTTTTATAGGGAGATCAACAAATTCCTTACCTTCTATATCTGCATCATGATCCGTGCGTCACCACCTATGTGCCCATCTACAGCGAAGCTGTTGCATGGTGTGGGCCTCAGGTTAATCGGTGGAGACTGTAGGCAAGGAGGAGGGCGATGGAGGTCGACGGCACGCAAGAACGAGATCCATGGGGCAATGGTGGAGGTAGTAGTAGATTTTACAAGTTATTGTTGAAGTATAAGTGAATTACACGTCTTTTTTTATTAGCTTGAGTTTTTATGTGAACTAACTAATGTATATAACTCAATATGGTATCAAAACTAAAAAATCTTAAGTTTAAAACTGATTGGCAAGCAAGAACGAGAACGATAAGGCAACAGTGGGGATAGTAGTGGATCTTACAAGTTACAACATGGCCGAAGACGAGGAAGGACGGGTGGCAATCGTAGAGGTGGTGGCAGGGCAAAGGAGGATGAGGAGGCAGAGCTAGTGTCCACGTCGAGACTCGGCTGGCGGCAGAGGCGGCTCGCTGGCTGGCCTCGTAGAGCTTTTGTATTCTAGAGCTTGGAGAAGAACCATAGGATTTAGATGCAAGCGTGGCAACATCGACGGGTATAACATTAGTTTCTCAGAAAAAGCTTATCAGAGAGCAATTTTTTCTTAAAAAAGATGGTACAGTGACACTGACACTGGCTGAACTATAGTTATTCCAATTCAGCACAGGTACTGAGGTACAACAGCCGTCTCTCTGTCTCAACAAAGTCAACAAAGACATCAAAGTCGGCGGCAGATGGTGACGCCATCGGCGATGGCGAGCTGGCAAACCTCGATGCGCGGGTCGGCGGCGAGCTTTGCGTTGAGGTCCCGGATGGCGACCGAGATCCGGCGGTCCAGGTCCGACATGGGCGCGTCGGGCGGCAGCACCACCGTGCCGCCCCACAGCGTGTTGTCGTACACGATGGTGCCGCCCACGCGCACCAGCCGCAGCAGCTGCTCGTGGTACCGCACGTAGTTGGGCTTGTCGGCGTCCACGAACGCGAAGTCGAACCGCGCCTCGTGCTCCGCCGCGGTCTCCTCAGCCAGGAGCTCCTCGAGCCTATCGAGCCCTGCGCCCTCGCGGAAGTCCACCTTGTGCGCCACGCCGGCCTTCTCGATGAACGGCCGCCCCACCTCGTAACTCTCACGGTCGTAATCGATCGCCAC
The DNA here is from genome assembly GCA_036346265.1 of Melocanna baccifera. Taxonomy (NCBI): domain Eukaryota; kingdom Viridiplantae; phylum Streptophyta; class Magnoliopsida; order Poales; family Poaceae; genus Melocanna; species Melocanna baccifera. The sequence goes on along the minus strand of CM070697.1, from coordinate 3,786,553 downwards.
CACCTTGCCGTCGTCGGGGAGCGCGAGCGCCGTGGCCAGGAGCGAGTAGCCCGTGAACACGCCCACCTCGATGGTGTTCTTGGCGCCGGCCATCTTGATCAGCATCCCCAGCAGCTGCGCCTCGTCCGGTGACGACGCCATGAACCCCCTGAAATTACCATGCCATGATTTCATCACGCCCAACCGAACAGGATCGAATTAACGACAAAAAAAAAAACACACGCGAGAGGCTAGCAAGTAAACCACGTACCACTTGTGCTTGTCCGTGAGGAGGCGCAGGTCGCGCATGCACTCCGGCTCGCGCGGCAGCACCGTCGTGTCCAGAACATACTGCACGGCGACGGCAACGACCATAACACCATCAGGAAAGAAAGAAGAGAAATTCTAGAAAACAGTATAGCATCGTATCCCATCCCGACGGTATATCATCTCTTTTTCTCTCATACGCAGAAATCTTGCCGACGTCTGCTCCTCCTGCTTCGGCTACGACGATGACTTGCCGCCGACGCATCTTCCTCCACCGTTGCCAACTGGTTCACCGTGCCCCCGGACATAAAGGGAGGCCTAGGAGGCGGTGGTCTAGTGGCGGGCGACAGCGGAGGACGATCGGCGATGGATGGCGGCGAAGGGCTGGACGGTAGCGTCCCCTAGTCCTTCTCAAGAAAGAACGAACGAACGTTCACGACTTGCTCTTCGTACGGTTCTATCTGCGTGTTGGCGTGTTACCTTGTACAGGGCGTCGCTCTTGAGCAGCGTGTTGCTGCTGCTGTCGATGTCGCCGTGGACGTTGGGCTCGCTGTCGCCGCCGTTCGCCATGGATCTCTCTCTCTCTCGTTCGCTGCCTCCCTGAGCTCTCTCCCACAGCTTAGGCGCGCTATATTAATTTATCAACTGATGGAAGAAGAGTTCGTGTCGCCTGATCGCTCGCTCTTTCGACCGAACGCGGCTTCCTTCCTGCTCCCTTTTTCTCTCTCTGTGGTTTCGTCGGCGTGGCATCCATTCCTGCTTTGATTGTTGACCGACCAATTTGATCGATCGATGCATGTGTAACGCAGGGCGTTTTCGTTAGTCTTTGCGTGCCCATCCTGCCGCGTTCCTACCACCACCATCTGCCGCAATCGACCCAGCTAATTTGTCGTGGATTGACTAGAAAAATGGTAAGGTGTCGTTACTCTTGTCCTTTTTTTGTTCCGGTTCTTTAGTGGAAAATGTAGGTAATATTTTAGTTTTAAATATCAATAGAAAGTATATATTGTAAAATATTAGTGATGCATAACTTATGAGTAAAAGCAGCACGCAAATTATATTATACTTTAAGTATACGTATTAGAGTTGAGCGGTTATACAAACAACTTATATTAGGATTGATAAAAAAAATAAAAAACAGTGCAGAGACGTGGGATCACAGGAGTAGCCGACATCGATGAAGAAGAAGAATCACGTGGGTTACGCAACCTAGAAACATTATTACCGCTCCGTGCAAGTACTCTCTGCGACAACGGCTTAAAGATAGCTGCTCTCCCTTCTTCCCGATACACGCCGAGAAAAAGGGTTGCGAGATTTGGCCACTTAACACTCCAACACTATTCACCAGAGGAAGAAAACCATGTAAGAAAAGGATAGAATAATTTGAGTTGTGCTAAATTTGGACATCTTTGGCCTCATTTTTAAACACGCGTCAATTATTCACCAATAACTGACGGTATTTAACTCAATGAAATCAAATTAATTCAGACGTTTGAATTTGCATTCAAACAGAATTAAAAGAAAGACGATGATATGATTCAGTGAAATAAAAGATAAATTTAATGTGCCAGGAACAGCACTATGGCACGGTGCGGTAATTTACAAAGTCATGTGATTTTTACGTGAAAATCAGTGAATACATGTATATACGTGCGCATGTGTTTAGGCAAAGTATTTCTCATGCCATTCTACGCTATGTGTCATATGTTTTATATAGTAAAAAGAACTTCACCTTTTATATTACTCTCCACCTACTTGTCTAAATAATATGAGACTAATCCAACTTAGGAATGAATAGACCGTTGTCTCGTGGACTCAGTTCTTAACAATTTCAAGAGCAAGAAGCTTCAACGACAACGCAGATTCGAATCTTCTAAGGTTCCGTTCACCCCGATTTGGCTATGATAATGCGATGGCTGATGGTTTATTTGTCAATCCGCCGCTTGGAGGAAAACCTATAATTTAAAGAAGCATGTTCTGCATGCTGCCTGGAGAGAAAATAACTAAATTTTACTGTAGCTGATTTTTTTTACTGTAGTTAAGTTAGCTTTTTAGGCATAATTAAATTTAAAAAAAATATAAAAATAGAAAAACATATTAGTCTATCACATACAACGTAAATGAATACGGAAAAAAAGAAAATACAAAAATTAAAATATCTAAAAAAATCAGAAAAAGATGAAATAATAAATAATAAAAAAACTAAAGCAAAAAGTTAAAATTGAAAAAAAGCTGAGACAAACGGAACAAAAGCATCCAAGCGAAGCAATACAACTCAGATGCCGTACGAAGGAAGAGTTGTCAAGAGGCAAGGTAGGTGCCTCCATTTGAACATTGTGCACACCGTGAATATGAATGTACCTAAAAATTGCGGCTAATTCCTTTCACTGACTTTTGTTTATTATTTTCTATTATAATAACTATCTTTTAAATAATATAATTTTTAAGATAAAATTTATAGATAGATTGTAGTAGATACTATATCAAATTTAGACACTACATCGAGTTTAACTATAACAATCAAAATTGTATATAACTATTTTTATTTACATACTATCTCTTACAAGCAGATAGAATCAAAAAATATAGATCAAAAATCAAAACCACAGTTAAAAAAAACCCATTCTGCATTTCCGAACAGGATAGGCACGAAGAAACTATCTGCGTTCGACCAAGTTGTGCCTCGGAACAAAACAAAACGGAGCATCGGTTTCAGTCGCTACCGCGACGAGAGGGCACGCAACGTCTCGACACGCAAACGGCCTCGTCAGGTACAATACAAGAGCCGAGTGAGCCGAACACTGCTACCGCCCAATCTACAGTGCTTACGTTGTTTATCATGGGTTACAAAATGAATCCACGGCCAGGAATATCTCACGGAAAGGTGTGTACCATCCGTGTTACGAAATCGATGCTATAACCGACAGTTCGTCTGATTGACCTTTTCATATAATGGAGGGTAGTTCGTCTGATTGACCAATTTCCTTGGGAATTTCAAGGATCTTTGATTTGTAGGATTTTCGAAGGATTCTGATTCTTATGTTTTTTTTTCTATATAGATTATTTGATTCATAGGATTGAAATGGTACAATTTCTATGAAATATTTCCCTACGTACTCGATTCCATAAGAAACCAAACATTGGTTCAATGCTCTTGGAAAAAAATTCTATGCTTTTCCTATGGTGTAATCAAACACACTTTGTTGTGAATTCATGTGGTTTTCAATTGTGTAGGATTCAAAAAGCCATGTCACTACAATTCTATGTTTTTCCAATTTCTGTGTTTTTAGAATCCTACAAATCAAAGACGCCATGACTCTACAACTCTATATTTTTTTCTATTCCTATATTTTTAGAATCCTATGAATCAAAGACCCTTAACGGAAGAAAAAAATTCTATTCTAACACTACTACAAAAGTGTCATCACAGAAGATTCAAAAACACCATCTCAGATGGTTTCTGAACCGTTTGAATTTATGTGTCAGAGATAACAAGTGGTTATCCCAAACGGTTTGAAGATACACCATAGACGGTCTTTCAAAACAATTGTATATGATATGCCGATATCACAGATGGTATTTGTATTAGCCGTCTGTGATAATTTATATATCACAGACGGTTGTATTTAAAAATTATTTATGATAGCGGGTATATCATAGACGGTTGCATTTAAAAACCGTCTGTAATAGCTATTTATTTTCTGTTTTTCGGCTAGCATCAGGAAACACTAGCCATGTCCTCCGAAAAAAACAAGCAGATCACACATATATAGCACAGAATAGTGACACACTATTCCAAATAGATCTTGTAGCAATAATACAATCCTCCCTTAATGTTGTCTCTAAGAACTCCAATTCATTTAGAAACAACAATTTGGAGATAAATTCATTCCCTAGCTTTTTTTTAATATTCTCACCACAACATGTATTTCTCAAAAATACATTTGTGCTTTAAAAGAATTAAAGCTAATTAGCTTCAAGCCTTTTGAAGCGCAAATGTTCAGTGTTGTAATGTTTCTCTTGTAGTGAGTATATGATAATTGGCTTTGTACTCAATCAATACAGGAAATAATGTGGTTTTAGCAAAATTTTATATTTGATTTCAGCATAATAAAAGATAATCAAAGTATATTTCTAGTAGCATATCAATGTCAAAATTAACATGATGTCATGTAAATGTTCCAAGACATTTAGATAGGACAATATACTCAAGCATAGAACAAATAAATAATTAAAATCAACAAAGAGCTCATATTTTAATTATTCTTATTGCTGTCAGAGGTAGAGTTGCTCAAGATTAATTCTTTGTCTTCTCAATATTTTGTTTATACTCTTCACAAATTAAGAAATGACAACTAAAGTTTAGAATTGAGCTCTTAAAATTATGCTTCAGTGAAAGTTCATAGAAATGTTCCAACACTCAAGGAATCAATTTACTGTGAATTAATAGGACAACACCAAAAGACTGATTCTCAAATTAACAGTACATTTACCAACCATGGAAACTTGATTAACATATAATAAACAAGATCACAGGAGGAATAGTTCTCAAAATCTTCTTTTTGGTTGGATTTCTAGTTTGTTAGTGTGCAATACCTATGGGGGATGAGGAGAGGAAGTTGTGATTCAATTTATAGGGGAAGAGGAGCAAGGAAATTGTTGGAATTGAATGCCGAAGTAATGATCGAAATTATGGTGGCGGTTTTTCATGTTTAAAGAGCACTAGTGTTGTTGCACAAACACAACAGATGGTACTCTACAAACACAATAGATGATATGGAGTACCTTTTCTCCATGGGAGCAGGCAATATCTAGAAGAGAGAGCCCCCCGAAAAAGAGGATCCCCCTAGCTGCATATATAAACTTGGAAAACTTAACTCCTAGGGGTACCCCTGCTTCTTGAACCTTCCTGCCCTCTCTAAAGTAACAACACAACACATGCACATATACACGTTTTATTGGGCCATTAAGCTAAGTGGGCCAAACGGGCTAAGGTAGGGGTCACACCCACAACAACTAGCATGGATGCAAACTTCAAAATTGATGGAAATTAATTTCTAGTAATGGTGGGAGAGGTTTCTATGCATGGCTCACTATGGTGCATTGAACACAGAGGAGATAATTTGAAAAGATGCAAGGAGAAAAAAATAATTTTGAAATCAAGAAAAGACAAAGGAAATATTGCATTTCTACTGCATGTCATTTAATTTGGAGGAAAACAATAATTTTTAGCATGCATACATGACTCACTATGGTGCTCTATTTGAACACACAGAGGAGATAGAGGAACAGACAATCTGCCTGGAGAAGATGCAAGGAGAAGGAAGGAAATAATTAGAAAGGAAGATATGAAATCAAGAAAAGACAAAGGAAATATTGCATTTCAACTGCATGTCATTTAATTTGGTGGAAAACAATAATTTTTAGCATGCATACATGACTCACTATGGTGCTCTATGTGAACACACAGAGGAGATAGAGGAATAGACAATCTGGCTGGAGAAGATGCAAGGAGAAGGAAGGAAATAATTAGAAAGGAAGATGTGAAATCAAGAAAAGACAAAGGAAAGATTGCATTTCTACTACATGTCATTTAATTTGGTGGAAAACAATAGTTTTTAGTATGCATGCATGGCTCACTATGGTGCTCTATGTGAACACACAGAGGAGATAGAGGAGCAGACAATCTGGCTGGAGAAGATGCAAGGAGAAGGAAGAAAATAATTAGAAAGGAAGAAGATGTGAAATCAAGAAAAGACAAAGGAAAGATAGCATCAGATTGGGAAAATTAAATGAGGGAAGACTTAAAGTAATTTCAGGAGGGGTGACCCTTTGGGAAGTTTTATTATTATTAGTAGTAGAAAACAGACAAGGGCCAAGAAAAAAATTAGCTCAACTCAAAAAAAATAGAACACATATTTTTATAGAGATTTTGAATTTTTAGAAGATTTGAATTTAATTGTTTTGAAGCGAACTTAAAATTTAGAATGGAATTGAGGCTTTGAAAATGAATTGGGTATTAGAATTTGGAATTTAAAATTTGAGATTACCAAATAATCTTTAAATATTTAAAAGGATGGTAGAAATGGATAGTTTGAAATTTTTTATGAATTTAGAAATTTGAATGGGTCAAATTAGGGTTACAATAAAAGAGAACAAGCTCCCAGAAATTTGAATTTTAAAGAAAAAGATAAATCTAAATTTACAGAAGTAATATAATCATTTCTATGATTGGCTCTAGGGTATAATCACTAACACATATTTCACTAGTTTTTGTTCATATAAGCATCTTTCGATGTCGCATTCCAATATCCTTTTGGAATTGTACTCCTAACCAGCAAAATAAGATTTCCAGTTTTCACCTTAAGCAATTACATAACGTATGATTCTGACATATTTCATTACCATATTTGTATTAAAATAAAGAAAACAGACCCACCCATCACAATTCACATCATATGTTAGACTCGAAAAATTGAATCATGATAGATCAAATCAACAAAGCAAGCAGCTACCAGATGGTATTACGTAGACCAACATGTACTACGATGAAATCAACAAAGCAAGCAGCTACCAGGTGACATTACATGGACCAACATGTACTTCAATGAAAAGACAACATCAATAATTCCACAATTGGCGAGGCAAACATGGATGTTGATGCAATCACACAATTGTTTATTCATATTTCATACACACTTCGGCCTCGCGCCGCGCGCGCCAGACAAGCACGGATCAAGCGACACGGCGGCACAGCGTGATGCCGTCGGCGACCGGGAGCTGCACGGCCTCAACGCGCGGGTCGGCGGCGATCATGGCGTTGAACTCCCTGATTGAGCCCCGGAGCACCCGATCGTGCTCCGTGAGCGGCGCGTCGTCCGGCAGCGCCACCGTGCCGCCCCAGAGTGTGTTGTCGTAGGCGAGCACGCCGCCGACGCGCACCAACCGCACAGCTGCTCGTGGTAGTTGCCGTAGTTCCGCTTGTCGGCGTCCACGAACGCGAAGTCAAACTTGCCCATGTTCCCTTCCTGCAAGCACCCACCAAGATCACATCGATAAGCAAGTAATATTTATGGCTACCGTTGAAGCCACGGGCCGTTGGCATTGGATCAAGAAAGACTTGGCGCCGGTTAATTCAGTACGTCGGCGAGCAGCTCGTCGAGGATGGGCCGCGCGGGGCCCTCGCGGAAGTCGACCTTGTGCGCGACACCGGCCTTCTCGATGACGGGCAGGCCGAGGTTGAAGTACTCCCGGTTGACGTCAATAGCGACGACCTTGCCGTCGTCGGGGATGGCGAGCGCGGTGGCGAGGACGGAGCATCCGGTGAAGACGCCGACCTCGATGGTGTTCCTGGCGCCCATCACCTTGACCAGCAGCGACAGCAGGAGCACCTCGTCCGGCGGCGACGACATGAACGCACTAATAAAAAAACAACCCCAGATTAATCCACCCTGATCCATGGACACATTTAAACTAATCACGCGAGATTAAAGAAACGAATTAATTAGCCATGCGTACTAGGTGTGCTCCTTGGTGATGAGCCGGAGCTCACGCAGGCACTCGTGCTCTTGCGGGTACACCATCGTGTTCAACATGTACTGCAACAGAGAAAAATTCGTGCACGCATTCACGTACGCACCGACGCGCGTCGGGCATTGCAGATCGAGCATTTGTTCAAAGGAAGAAGAAAAGGCGTTGCCGATCGATCCATGCGCCGAACTGCAATTCAGGGTTGGGTGATTCTGCGTACCTCGTGGAGGGCGTCGTTCTTGAGCAGGGTCTTGGTGCTGTCGCTGGTGTGGATGTCCTTGACCTCGCCGCCGGCGTCGCCGTTCGCAGCCATGGCCGTGCTAGGCCGGTGAGCGATTCCCGCAGGAGAACTGAAGCACTGTTCTATATAACAAGAGAGAGCATTAGCCAGGCCGCGTCGCCAAGTGTAACAAACTGAGAGCATAAACTGCGAATATAAAGGCAAGTGGCTGCCAGCCTAGCTCAGTGCTGTCCTATTCTTTATAGATGTAACTTATAGATTATAGTTGGAATTTTTAAATTTTGGCTATTTATGATTATGGATAGAAAGATATTTGTTTGTGATTTTGGTTGATACAGATATTAAACTTTTAATATATACTACAATTAATTTATAATTTATAGATTTTATCTTAAAAAATTATAGTAAAAATTAAAAGTCGATTTCAAATGCCGGAAAAAGGACTTTCGTTCCGTTTGCCACTACACGATGCCTTGTCGAGTTTGGGCCCCTTTTTTATGCGTGGAGATATGCTTGCCGCCTGTCGCTTCTCACAAAGGTGCGTTACTCACATTTATCACGACCTTTCTATTAAAAAAAAAAAAGTAAAAAAAATACCGTTCTATATCATACGTCTGGTCGGGATCAGACGTTGCTTTTGTTCCGATCCGAGTCCGACAAGTGCAGGTCCGAGGGCATACAGGAGGTACGGGGATTTCGGTGACACAGAGGATCTGGATGGACGGCGCCATCAACTCAGCACGCCGTCGTCGTGCGTTGCCGTGTCAGTTGCGTTTATGCTGCCGTCCCGTCCATGGGCCGTGGGCCGTAGCTAGCCCATGGAAGGCTCATGGGACTTTCTGTTCTGTTCGGAAAAGATACGTCCCGTCACAGTAATTAAGCCCAAATATCACACGAAATATCTTGCACACGGCGTGACTACGGGCGGTTGGCGTAGCTGCTCTCGCTGTACACCGAGCATGAAGCTCTATCGGGCACGCAGCTGAGTCAAGAATGTAGAGACGCGACGTGACCGAGCATGAAGGCAAAGCCAAGGACGTGGCCAGGTTGTTGACTTTACGTGCGTAATATGATATTTCTTTTATCTATAGCAAAACATATACATATATCTTTTATTTATTATCAAAGTAAAAGAAGCCACCACATTCACTCTCAAGTGCTAGAAATTCATATGTTAATCGGAGAAAAAGAAAAAAATCTACATCGTTAATCATGGTGGATCTAGATTATAACATCTAGATTAAATAAAGAGTCCATGTCAAACAGAATAAAAAAATAACTCAAATTTGAAATAAAAATAAAATAAAATTAGCAATTTAATTTTCATACAGTTTTATAAGCAAAATCCTTAAATAAATATAATTTAGAATAAAAATCAAACAAAAAATTAGCACTTGGATTTGTATATGAATTCCAACAAAAAATAACTAAAATTCATAATTAGAGAAAAATAAAAATAAGTAATTTGATTTCGATACGAATTCTATAATCAAATCCCTAAATAATTGTACTTCAGAATAAAAATAAAATAAAATTTGTAATTAAAATTTCATACTAAATCCAAAATATAATCCCTACATAACTAAAATTTAGAGTAAATTAAATAAAAATAGAAATTTGATTTATACATGAGATCCATAAAAAATAACTAAAATTTTGTGTTATACAAACGACTTATATTAGGATTGATAAAATAAAATAAAATAAAAAGCAGTGCAGAGACGTGGAATCGCAGAAGTAGCCGATGTCGATGAAGAAGAAGAATCATGTGGGTTACGCAACCTAGAAATATTATTATCGCTCCGTGCAAGTACTCTCTACGACAACTGCTCGAAGATAGCTGCTCTTCCTCCTTCCCGATGCACATCAAGAAGAAGGGTCGACGAGGTTTAGCCACTCAACACTCCAATACTATTCACCAGAGGAAGAAAACCATGTGAGAAAAGGATAGAAGAATTTGAGTTGTGCTAAATTTGGACATCTCCGGCCTCCTTTTAAACACGCGTCAATTATTCACCAATAACTGATAGTAACTAATGGTATTTAACTCAATTAAATCGAACTAATTCAGACGTTTGAGTTCACATTCAAATATAATTAAAAGAGAGATGATGGCATAATTTAGCGAAATAAAAGATAAATTTAATGTGCCAGGAACAGCTCTACAGCATGGTGCGGTAATTCATAAGTCACGTGAAATCACATGAAAATACACGAATACATACACATACGTGCGTGCATGTTTAGGCAAAGTATTTCTCATGCCTTTCTACGCTATGTGTCATATGTTTTATATAGTAGGAAGAACTTCACCTTTTATATTACTCTTCATCTACTTGTATAAGTAATATAAGACTAATCCAACTTAGGAATGAATAGACCGTTGTCCGGTGGACTCAGTTCTTAACAGTTTCGAGAGCAAGAAGCTTCAACGGCAGTGCAGATTCGAATCTTCTAAGGTTCCGTTCACCCCGATTTGGTTCTGATAATGCGATGGCTGATGGTTTATTTGTTAATCCACCGCTTGGAGGAGAACCTGTAATTTAAAGAAGCATGTTCTTCATGCTGCCTGGAGAGAAAATTAGTCAGGAAAAGCGTCCGAGCGAAGCAATACACCTCAGATGCCGTACGAAGGAAGAGTTGTCAAGAGGCAAGTAGGCGTCTCCATTTGAACATTGTGCACACTGGGGATATGGATGTGCCTAAAAATTGCGGCTGGATTCCTTTTGCTTTGACTTTTATTTATTATTTTTTATTATAGTAATTAGTTTTAAAATAGTATATCTTTTTAAGATAAAATTTATAGATAGATTGTAATAGACATTGTATCGAGTTTAGTTATAACGATTAAAATTATATATGACTGTTTTTCTCTGCATACTGTTTTTCACAAACAGATATAGATATAATTCGATCAAGTTGTGCCTGGGAACAAAACAAAACGGAGCATCGGTTTCAGTCGCTACCGCGACGAGAGGGCACGCAACGCCTCGACACGCGAAAGTTCACAGAAATCTACCAACACTCAAGGAATCAATTTACTGTGAATCAATAGGACAACACCAAAAGATTGATTCTCAAATTAACAGTACATTTACCAACCATGGAAACTTGATTAACATATAATAAACAAGATCATAGGAGGAATAGTTCTCAAAATATTCTTTTTGGCTGGATTTCTAGTTTGTTAGTGTGCAATACCTATGGGGGATGAGGAGAGGAGGTTGTGATTCAATTTATAGGGGAAGAGGAGCAAAGAAATGGTTGGAATTGAATGCCGAAGTAATGATCGAAATTATGGTGGCGGTTTTTCATGTTTAAAGAGCACTAGCATGGATGCAAACAGCCAAAATTGATGGAAATTAATTTCTAGTAATGGTGGGAGAGGTTTCTCCTACATGTCATTTAATTTGGTAGAAAACAATTTTTAGCATGCATGCATGGCTCACTATGGTGCTCTATGTGAATACATAGAGGAGACAGAGGAGCAGGCAATCTGGCAGGAGAAGATGCAAGGGAGAAAGAAGGAAATAAGTAGAAAGGAAGAAGATGTGAAATCAAGAAATGACAAAGGAAAGATAGCATCAGATTGGGAAAATTAAATGAGGGAAGACTTAGAGTAATTTCAGGAGGGGTGACCCTTTGGGAAGTTATTATTATTATTATTATTATTATTATTATTATTAGAAAACAACAAGGGCCAAGAAAAAATTAGCTTGACTCAGAAAAATAGAACACATATTTTTATAGAGATTTTGAATTTTTTTACAAGATTTGAATTTGATTTTTGGAAGCAAACTAAAAATTTAGAATGAAATCGAGGCTTTGAAAATGAATTAGGTATTAGAATTTGGAATTTAAAAATTGAGATTACCAAATAATCTTTAAATATTCAAAAGGATGGTAGAAATGGATAGTTTGAAATTTTTTATGAATTTAGAAATCTAAATAGATCAAATTAAGGTTAGAATAAAAGAGAACGGGCTCCCAGAAGTTTGAATTTTAAAGAAAAAGATAAATCTGAATTTATGGAATTATTTTTCCAAGGGTTTATGAGTTCAGAAGGGGATTTTTCCTATTTTGGCTGAATTATTTTTCTAAAGAAAAAGGGGATTATAACGTCATGGTGACGTCTACCCTGGCTTTCGAATTTCAGACATAAGGCTGACAAGTGGACTTGCTCTACCATGGACTAGGTCCATGGACCAAAGGGAGGGTGAGGTGGCAGGGAGGGTGATGTGGCACCTAAGTGGCGGCTGACAGCGCTGGCTTTGTTGACATGGCATGCCAGCTCGGGTGGTGACGTGGCATCCATGTGTCGTTTGTGAGTCGATGTGGCCTGACACATGTCTGCCACGTGGGGTTGCAATGCTGACTTGACTTTTGATTGGGCGTAATGCGCTGATGTGGCGTTGAGGTGTACCGCCATACAGCTGCCACGCAAGCGGTTTGGGTTGACATGGCCTTAGCCGAACGGGCAGCCCTCAACATGCGAGGGTCACTAGAGCTTTGGCGCTCGGCGGTGGCTGGCAATTGTTGCAAGAGCAAGAGCCGGTGACAAGCAGGTAGCGGCGACGGCACTCGGCTCCAATGGCGAGGGATTTTTGGCGGTGGGTTTGCTTGGGGGAGGGGCGAAGGGCGTGTGCACGATGACGAGGAAGGTGTTGGTGATGTCGGTGAGGTGTTAGGAAGACCAAAGCGACGACGATTTCTCACCAGTGTTCCACCGGTGAGCGAAAGGACGAGCGGACGGGTTCGATGTTTTGGGCGCTGGGGAGTGAGACTAAGGAAGGATTGGGGTGCAGAATGAGGAGGGGATAGAGGGGGAGGCTTTTATAGAAGCTCGGGGTGAGGGGATTGCCAGCAGTTACTTGACAGAGTAAAAGCGGCCATGAATGGTGCATAACGGCGAGATGGGGCTTTAATGCAGAGGGGAAACGATGGAAGTTGATGGCAAGTGATGGAGGGGCTCTCAATGGCCATTAATGTCAAGGAGTAACGTACGGAGGGCAGAGTAATGGAGCTCGGGCGTACAAGGCAATGGCGGTGGCGAAAGGCTGAAGAAGGGGAGAGAAAAAAGAGGTGACATGCGGGTCCCGCATGTCGGCGACAGAGGACAGAGGAGGGAAGGGGCGGGGGTGTGGATGACCGCTATGTGGCAAAGAAAAAGAGTCTCGGCCATCGGATGAAGAATGAAGGGGTAAGTGGGAGCAGACAACCAAGATTAAATCGGGAGGGGTGGACGTGATCTCGGCCTAACACGTGTTTGCTCAGGATGGGTTTGGGTTTAAATTTTGTTTTTAATTTTCAAAAATCTAGGAAACTTCAAAATTACTTAGAAAATAGCAAATAACTCCCAAAAATTTCAGAAAACATTTCAAAAATTTCTGGAGACATTTACGACTTAGGAAAATTATAGACAACTTAGTTTTGGTATTTATTTTTTTACCTAAAATACTTTTTGATTTTGAAATGGGTTTTTAGATTTTAGAAATTCACATAAAATCCAAATAAAGCCAAATGCTTCAAAATAATTCTTTGAACTAGATTTTATAAGAAATCCACATTAATATTTTTAGTTAGTTTTTCTTATTTTGAATTACTTTTTAGAAGGAAAAATCTTTTTTTCAAAAGCTGAAAAAAGCTAGGCAAATAAATTTGAAATTCAGGAGAACCAAATGACACTCATTTTTATTTTAAATTAAATTATTTTTTATTTATTACCATTATTTTGAAAATAAAAACCAAGGCTATGACAGAATCCCACTTGAAAACTACCATCTGGGTCCTTACATTCCCGCTCATTAAGTGTGTGACTCTGTAGATTCATATGTATTTAGCCATGAGACGAAAACTCATTTCTAGTTCATAAGTTGGTAGTGGTCCATAGCAGGAATATCAACTGCTAAACATACATAAAAAATCATATTGGATGAACCTATATAGTTCTTATGTACCAAACCCTTTGCCTCATGATATCAGATCTAACTCAAGACGAGAAGTGTGTTATCCTATGATAGCTCGATTGTTCACTCGAACCTATCGTAGATTATTCGGTTATGATTAACTCATCAACCATATTCGGTATAGCCATATATTTCCTTAATGCAACCATATTGAGGGGCCTAGAGATATCTCTCCTATTATATAGGAGGGTCAAATTCCATCTTGATCGCTCATATTCCTCCGCATGTTTCATAATAAATCTGAAAGTTATCTTTATGACTATCCAGTTACGGAGTAGTATTTGGTAACCCCTAAGTAAACTATTATACATGTAAAAAATAATAGCGATCTCAAGTCTAAGGATCCTACATACACTATGTATGAGATCAACTGATAACACTTAAGAATATAACAATTCCTGTAGTGTCTAATAGTATGTCAATCTAATATCATATACTCTAACATGTGTCTACATTATTGATTTGATATCACATACCTATGATCCGTGAAATATGATCATCAATCAATACATGTGCTAATCTGTAAATTATAATTGTCCTACGTAATGATATAAGATTAGAGATAATTTAAAATAACATCAAAACATAAATAAAGAGTTTTACGAACAAGTCATATACTTGTTGATCAATATGAAAATGATATAATCATCTCTATGATTAACTCTAAGGTATAATCACTAAAACATCTTTCACTAGTTTTTGTTCAGATAAGCTTCTTTCGATGTCGCATTCCAATATCCTTTTGGACTTGTACTCCTAACCAGCAAAATAAGCTTTTGTACTCCTAACCAGCAAAATAAGCTTTCTAGTTTTCACCTTAAGCAATTACATAATGTATGATTCTGACATATTTCATTACCATATTTGTATTAAAATAAAGAAAACAGACCCATCACTATTAACATCATATTTTAGACCAGAAAATTGAATCATGATAGATCAAATCAACAAAGCAAGCAGCTACCAGATGACATTATGTAGACCAACATGTACTTCGATGAAATCAACAAAGCAAGCAGCTACCAGGTGACATTACAGAGACCAACATGTACTTCGATGAATAGACAACATCAATAATTCCACGATTGGCGAGGCAAACGTGGATGTTGATGCAATCACGCAATTTATTCATATTTCATACACACTTCGGCCTCGCGCCGCGCGCGCTAGACTAGCACGGATCAGGCGACACGGCGGCACAGCGTGATGCCGTCGGCGACCGGGAGCTGCACGGCCTCGACACGCGGGTCGGCGGCGATCTTGGCGTTGAACTCCCTGATTGAGCCCCGGATCACCCGATCGTGCTCCGTGAGCGGCGCGTCGTCCGGCAGCGCCACTGTGCCGCCCCAGAGCGTGTTGTCGTAGGCGAGCACACCGCTGACGCGCACCAGCCGCAGCAGCTGCTCGTGGTAGTTGCCGTAGTTCCCCTTGTCGGCGTCCACGAACGCGAAGTCGAACTTCCCCACGTTCCCTTCCTGCAAGCACCCCACCAAGATCACATCGTTAAGCAAGTAATTATGGCAACCGTTGAAGCCACGGGCCGTTGGCATTGGATCAGGAAAGACTTGGCGCCGGTGAATTCAGTACGTCGGCAAGCAGCTCGTCGAGGATGGGCCGCGCGGGGCCCTCGTGGAAGTTGACCTTGTGCGCGACGCCGGCCTTCTCGATGACAGGCAGGCCGAGGTCGAAGTACTCCCGGCTAACGTCGATAGCGACGACCTTGCCGTCGTCGGGGATGGAGAGCGCGGTGGCGAGGACGGAGCATCCGGTGAAGACGCCGACCTCGATGGTGTTCCTGGCGCCCATCACCTTGACCAGCATCGACAACAGGAGCGCCTCGTCCGGCGGCGACGACATGCACCCACTAATAAAACAAAAACAACCCCAGATTAATCCACCGAGATCCATGGACACATTTAAACTAATCATGCGAGATTAAAAGAAAAGGAAACGAATTAATTAGCCACGCGTACTAGGTGTGCTCCTTGGTGATGAGCCGGAGCTCGCGCAGGCACTCGTGCTCTCGCGGGTACACCATCGTGTTCAACATGTACTGCAACAGAGAAAAATTCACGCGTCGGGCATTGCAGATCGAGCATTCGTTCAAAAGAAGAAGAAAAGGCGTTGCCGATCGATCCATGCGGCGAACTGCAATTCAGGGTTGGATGATTCTGTGTACCTCGTAGAGGGCGTCGTTCTTCAGCAGGGTCTTGGTGCTGTCGCTGGTGTGGATGTCCTTGACCTCGCCGTCGGTGTCGTCGTTCGCAGCCATGGCCGTGCTAGGCCGGTGAGCGATTCGCGCAGGAGAACTGAAGCGCTGTTCTATATTACAAGAGAGAGCATTAGCCAGACCGCGTCACCAAGTGTAACAAACAGACAGCATAAGACACGAATATATAGGCAAGTGGCTTCAGCCTAGCTCAGTGTCGCCCCTACACGATGCCTTGTCGGGTTTGGGCCCCTTTTTTATGCGTGGAGATGTGCTTGCCGCCTGTCGCTTCTCACAAAGGTGCGTTCCTCACAATTATCACGACCTTTCTATTAAAAAATAAAAAAAAGTAAAAAAAATATCGTTCTATATCATACGTCTGGTCGAATTTTGGACACATATAGTTTGTTTATTCCCCGAAATTCCAAAAATAGCCCCTAGATCATCAGAATTTCAAAACTAGCCCCCTTCCCGACCGCGAAACAACGAGGGAGTGACACGTGGGCCGGTGGTGCGCCCGAGGGCCGCACCACCCACTGTAGCGCGAACTGGTGGTGCGCCCCCCGGCCGCACCACCCACTGTTCACGCGCGATGGTGCGGCCCCCGGGCGCACCACCTACTATTCATCCGGTTTTTGCTATTCCCCTCTCCTGAAATTCATTCTCCACCCAAAATATATATTTACTTATACATATATAAAGTAATTATTTAAAAAAAATTTATGTGCATATATAAAATGAGTGGAAAAATATAAATTTGAAGTGGAGTCCACTGTAATAGTTGTGTTAATTTTTGTGCAATTTTGAAAATTTAAAATATTGTTTGGTAGAGTACGAACAAAATTTGTGTGAAGTAACGATTAGTGTATTTGTGATTTTCATATATTGCTGACCGTGAAAAATGTGTTGAAGTGACAATAACAAATTTCAATCATGGTATGTTGTTTTATTAGAAGCAATTTAATGAAAAAATTTTTGAGCACAAATGTGATATGAACAATTGGACGAAATGAATGAAAGTGATATTGAACACGTGGGAATGAGTGCAGGAACTGTAATGATTATAAGTTTTGTTAATTTTGTAGTTGTGAAACAGAAAAAAATCTGTTAAAATTGTAAAACAAGTTTATGTTGATTGGCTCATTGTAGATGCATAAAATATTATGGTAATTTTTTTAGGAACAATTGTGCGTAGAACGATCGATATATAAAGTGGTAAGTGACTTTTAGGGTTTGGTATGTTTTAAGGGTTTGCAATCTGCGTGATGTTTGTATGTTTTGTCAATTTTGTAGTTATAAACTGCGGGAAAATAAGATAAAGTTGTAATAGAAGTTTATGTTCAATGTAAGTTGTAGATGCATAAAAAAATTGGGTAAATTTTTTTAGGAACGATTCGATACATAAAGTGGTAAGTGATGTGACCATTGGCATGTGGCATGTGTGGAACTCTCCACCACTAGTCCTAATATGCATACCTTAGGGAAAATAACTTGCTGAGTCTATTACATTTCGTCTGCTGGGTGTAGCGTGGTTGTTTCCCCTTTTTGTCGCACCCTGAAGATGGCTCCGCTGCATCCTTCTTCCTGTCACTCTTGGTCTTGAGAGCTGCCTCACGAGCTTGAAGCTCTTCCTCCTGACGCTTGATGGCTGCCTCACGCAGACTTAACTGCTCCCACTTCCTTTGCAGCTCATCCTCCTTGCCCTTCAGACGGATTTGGTCCACCCTAACGCGGCGCTCTTGCTCAAGCCGCATCTGTCGTTCCACCTCGCGAGCCTGAGTCATCTTGACAAAGTATTGTCCTTTGTTTTCCACCTGCACTGCCCGGTTATCTGGCCATACCGGCGACACCCGATCCACCCATTCGATGAATGTGCAAGCCTATGTGTGGCGTGGTAGATGTCATGGATCAAGTTGAAAAACGATAACGAGAAACAAATGATTTAGTTGTCGTCGTTACCACGAAGTCGTCATCCAGGTTTGGACACTTGAAGAACCTACGGCCGTATTTGGCTCGTTGTACTCGATCTGTCTAGACTTGCAACATCGTCCTAAAGCCGCAATGGCACTTCGGGCGGTCATGCCACTCCGGCACTCCAAATGGGTCGGACCTCCAAGAAGACATTGTTGTGTAGTAGTATTTGTGATGGCTTGAGGAGGAGATGTGGTATGGAAGACATAGGAGGCTTTTATGTAGGCCGGTTATCTGGTGCAATGGGCATAGTCCATGGAGAGGACGATATGGGAAGCTTTTGAGGATAGTCAGGATAGCAGTGTAGCAATAAATGACCCTATGAAGGCTTGTCAGAGCCTGCAAATTTTACTCTTTTCTCATGTCACTGTGGAAAGCTGGACTCTTTTGTAATGTCTCTGCGGAAAGCTGGTCCGTTTTGTCGAGTCACTGGGCAAAGCTGCCTCGTACCTACACATGCCTCGTACCACGACATTATCTACACTACAATAAGCATGCATCATATGTGGATTTGTACCTACACATACGCACTGTATGACACATTGGCTTATAATACGTATGTTCACATAAAGATTATCTACAAATACATAACGTACCAAATATTGATTTGATGTGAATTTATGTTTTCGAATTTGGTACTACTACGTTGTATTGTAACTGAAACGTAGAAAGATATTTGAAACATATTGAACATATGGAGATTGATACTAAATCATTCATCTTAATGTCGTCATAAAAAAATAAAATGGGTACATGTGAGCAATTATAGAGTTTGATTACTTATTTGAAAAGATATTTGAAAATATTACTCCTGATAGTTTATTTGAAAGCTTGGACATTCCATGTAAGCAGCAGAATATTCCTGATAGTTACACGGGGAAAAATAATTTACCTCTTCTAGATATCCACGAGACGATTTACAACTTTCGCAACTACAAAAACTCCTAAGTGAAACGAAATAACTGTCAGTTTGCCTAATTACGTAATAATCACACGGAAAAAATTTTGGTTACATTTGGACAAAAAAATTACCTCTTCTTCAAACCCACGAGACGATTTACACCTTTCGCAACTGCAAAAACTCCTAATTGCAAACGAACAAACTGAGAGTTTGCCTAATTACTTAATAATCACACATAACAAATTTTAATTACAGTGGCATTAAAAATACCACCTCTTGAAGCCTACGAGACGATCTATAACTTTCTCAATTGCACAAACTCCTAATTGCACACGGAATTAACTGTGCGCCGCGATTAAACCTTGAGTTTCCTCACTCCTTCTCACTCTCTCAGACGCAGCGCACTCTCTCAGACGCAGCGAAGAAGGAGGAAATGAGCAACGGAGGAATGAGAGCGATGATTTTATCGCACGCAGCTCGTGTCCTCTCATGACATAAAGCGAGACGCGATGCGACGTAAAGAGTGCACAGTGACATAAAGCAGTGAAAGACGAGACGTAAAGATGCTGTAAATAGTTCACCACTGCTCCGCATGTTGCATGCATGCATGAAATCTTTTCCTTTGCGCGGGCGACAGACCAATTATCGGAGCAGCAGACGCGCGGGCGAGACACCAATTATCGGAGGAACAGTGGGTGGTGCGCCCGGGGGCCGCACCACCAGCGTGAGCGATGGGTGGTGCGGCGGGGCACACCACCGATTCGAGCTACGATGAAGTGGTGCGGCCCCCGGGCGCACCACCGCCCACGTGTCACTCCCTCGTTGTTCCGCGGTCGCGAAGGGGGCTAGTTTTGGAGTTCTGGTGATCTGAGGGCTATTTTTGAAATTTTGGGGAATAAACAAGTCATATATGTCCAAATTTCCGTCTGGTCGGGATCAGACGTTGCTTTTTGTTCCGGTCCGAGTCCGACGAGTGCATGTCCGTGGGCATACAGGAGGTACGGGGATTTCGGTGACGCAGAGGATCTGGATGGACGGCGCCATCAACTCAGCACGCCATCGTCGTGCGTTGCCGTGTCGGTTGCGTTTATGCTGTCGTCCCTTCCATGGGCCGTGGGCCGTGGCTAGCCCATGGAAGGCTCATGGGACTTTCTGTTCTGTTCGGAAAAGTTTGGTTCCGTCACAGTAATTAAGCCCAAATATCACACAAAATATCTTGCACACGGCGTGACTACGGGCGGTTGACGTAGCTGCTCTCGCTGTACATGGCTAATCTGTTACCGCTTTAAAAGAAGCAAGCGGTGGTCCCAGTCGCGGCGGTATATGGTCTCTCTCAGTTTCTCCTTCCACCTCGTAAAAGAATTTGTAATAAAAATAAAAAGTAATCTACCAACTAACAAATTTCACCTTCCAAAAAGTTCTATAACAAGAAAATTGGAAAAAAAAATAGTGAAGCTCTATCAGGCACGCGGCTGAGTCAAGGATGTAGAGACACGACGTGACTGAGCATGAAGGCAAAGCCAAGGACGTGGCCAGGTTGTTGACTTGACGTGCGTAATATGATATTTCTTTTATATGTAGCAAAGCATATGCATATATATTTTATTTATTATCAAAGTAAAAGAAACCACCACATTCACTCTCAAGTGCTAGAAATTCACATGTTAATTGGAGAAAAAGAAGAAGTTCTACATCGTTAATCGTGGTGGATCTAAATTATAACATCTAGATTAAATAAAGAGTCCATGTCAAACAGAATAAAAAATAACTCAAATTTGAAATAAAAATAAAATAAAATTAGCAATTTAATTTTCATACAGTTTTATAAGCAAAATCCTTAAATAAATATAATTTAGGATAAAAATCAAACAAAAAATTAGCACTTGGATTTGTATATGAATTCCAACAAAAAATAACTAAAATTCATAATTAGAGAAAAATAAAATAAGCAATTTGATTTCGATACGAATTCTAAAATCAAATCCCTAAATAATTGTACTTCAGAATAAAAATAAAATAAAATTTGTAATTTGATTTTCATACTAAATCCAAAGTATAATCCCTACATAACTAAAATTTGGAGTAAATTAAATAAAAATAACAATTTGATTTATATATGATCTCCATAAAAAATAACTAAAATTTTGTATTATTCAGAGGGGAAAAAAGATCTAAAATAAAATAAAAGCTATCACATTCGCTCTCAAGGAGTAGAAATGATCACCTAATCGGAGTAGAGAGAGAGAAATCTATGTAGTCGATTTTTTGTAGGGTCTAAGTTATAACTGTGTAGATTAATCATATATGTACCAACGAAATACGGATAACATATGGAATATTGTGGTTCTTTCATCTTGGCAATATTGGCATGCTCATATAAGAGAAAGGAAAGGTGCGGGAAAAATCGTACGGGAGATGAATTCCTGCCCATCTTTCACGCCTCGCCGAGAAATCCTTTGGCACACCTCGAGGAGAAATATCTTTGGTTGCCACGCTCGCACCAGAGTGCATACTTGGACGTCAGCCGACGATGACAAAACTGCTGATACTGATACTGATAGACACGGTTCGACGACGACGATGACAGAGCCGGAGCATGGTGGTTGGGGGTACCATAGGCTGGCCGACGGTGAGGACGCCAGCGCTGGCGGACCCCGTCGGGTGCAGGGCGGCTAACGAGTAACGACGGCCGACGCTACGCTCGCGTGTGGGAGACGGGCCGGTTGGGCTTCTCGCGCTGGGAGTTGTTGCCGTCGCGGCCTCTCCTAAAGCAGGCCCATGTGAATTCTACTGTAGCTGCAAGAGGTACGTTCTTTTCAACTTTTTTCAGCAGATTTTTTGCCTCGACTTCTTTTAGCAATTGTTAGTTAGTAGACTAATAAATTATAGTCAAAAAATATAAGCTGCAGTCCACGGTTGATTGATAAATCTGAAGAACTGTTTCAGTCGCGTTTCATTATCTTCTCGAGTCTTCACCGATTGAACGCTCAAGAGAACTGAAATTTGTTATCCGCAGCCGAGCTACAAAAACATGATTCTCCTACGTCACGTCACAGAGGAAAAGAAAATAAAATAAGATAAAAATAAAAGAACATGAACCATCGCTGAACATTTCTACTTACAGCTTACAAGGTTTACAAATCACATCACAAGTACTCTAAAACCAACCAAAATCATCAGCAAGTTCATCAGCTACGTCCTGCACGACCACCGGTTGATCGGTTAGCCTCTCCAACCTCTGTTTCTGCCTTCTCTCCCGCTTCCATGGCCTCCAAAATGTCCTTGAGGACGCGCTCCTCGTCCACGGACAGCTGCTCCATGGCCTGCTCGAACTGCGCGACCAGCTCCGGATCAAACACCGCATGCTGGTGCTGCTCGCCGGCCTGACGATCTCCTTCGTGGTCAGACGCCGCTGCCACGTTCCCAAACTTGGGCGTGACGTAGGAGCCCGGCGAGAAGATCTGCCCTCCCCGGAGCAGCCAGTCCCTCAGGCTGCCGGACTTGGAGAAGTCGAAAGCTGGCGGCGGCACCTTCAGCTCGCCGAGCTGCCTCGCCCTCGCTCGCCTCTTCGCGCCGGCGGCCTCTCCTTGTTCCGATGAGCTGCTCCCCGTGGCCATTGCGTCTTGGTCGGAGCCTACTACCGTTCTAGTCTCAGGTTTTGCTTGCTCCGATGAGCTGCTCTGTGACACCAGCGCATCGAGCTCCTCCACCGTGCGAAAGCTTTTCGCTCTTCCGGCCGCGCCATCTGATGCGCACTGCGATGACGATCTGCCGCCTTGATCTTTCTGACAGTCCCGCTGTTCTTCTTCTGCGGTGTTCTCTTCTTCCAGCCCGGCCAGCAAATCAGACACGTCGATCGTCTCGATCTTGGTCGGCTCTGCCGCCGGCGGGCTCTCCTCGGCGTCCTTGGTCCTCCTGGCCGCCGAATTCGACGTGCAGACGAGGGCCAGGAGCTGGTCCCCGTTGCCCTTGGAGTTGGACAGGATGATCTCCTCGATCAGGTTGCTCCTCTGGAAGCTGTGGTTCACCTTCTCCTGGAAGCTCCCTGATTTCGTCAGGATCTTCGAAGAAACACACCCCATCTCTCGCTCTAAGAATCTGAAACAGAGAGAAACAAGATTGTAAAAGCAAGCGTTACTCCATTCGTGTAGAACTGGAATCACTTTCCTAGGCGCCATGCAATTCTGACAACTTCTTGCTTTTACAAGTTCAGAAACAACTTAATAATCTAAAAAAAAGGAAAAATTTGAGGAGTTTACCTGATGAAATGGCTCGTCAGAATCCCGTTGCCTTCCTCGGTTCTTGAATTGTCACCGGGCAAAGTGCAATTTGTACCAGAAGCAGCAGCAGGGGCCTAGCTAGGGGTGGCGATTAGGAGCAGATTAACGCGAGAACAGCATGCAGAGCGCCGTTCCAAGATCCAATCATGACCGGTTAATGGTTAGAATATGGAGGGTGGTAATAGGATGGAGAATTCCAAATAGAAGAGGCTCATGTTTTTTTCTTTTTGAGTCAACAAATGGTTTTTAATGGATCAAGAATTGTGGCCTTCTTACTAGCTGCACACCAACCCCTGTTTGAACACTGGGCATTTGTTTAGCGGGTGCTGGGAGTACCCTTGGTTTTGACGGTTATTGCATCTTTGCCATAGAAGTACAGTGGTCAGAAAGGGAATAGTCAATGGTCAACCTTCTAGGTTGCGAGCTTCAGAAATGTGTCAGTTTTGGATCCATTCTGTTGACATAAATGAAATGACATGTAGAGTATTTTTTGAAGATTGGTACGTAGAATTGTACAGAAGATAATGACAAGCTTGACAATTGTAGCCCAACTGGTAAGAATTGGCAAGACTTGCCAGTCGCCATCTGTGAATTTTAGTGGATACAATTTGGGGAGAAGACTATAGTGGCTCGTAGTTTGCCGCTAGTTCCCGTCGATGCAAAAAATACCCTGTACGAGTTGCTAACTCGCCGTGGCATTGTTGGGGTTTATGCCTGAAACATGGATGATGTGCAACGCATTGAGTGCTTAATTGCCTATGCTGCTAAGCTTTTGTTCGTATTAATTTCTGTTTAAAAAAATAAAAATCATTATAAATACCTTGACTTCTCGAAACGGTTTCTCTATTTCTCTTACTCTGAAGATAACAGGTCACAGTTGCATCACTCACCCCACTTCTCTTATTTCTATTATACACACATATCTCTTACTTTTTTTTGCACAGTTCATCCTCTTTTTCTAAAAATTACATTTTTCAAATAATATTATTTATTTTTAATTAAAAATTATAAACCATATCTAAAAACCATCGCAAAAGTCAGCACCAACGCTCTTTTACTATCCAAAATTACAAGTGAATATCTCTTTCTCCGTAATCTTTATCACAAACAGCTAAAATTCAAAAATTTCAACCAAAAGATATAAATCATAGCTATATCAAACAGACCCTTCAATTTGCTGTACCGCGAGAGAACGGGAAGCCGGGGGAAAGAGTCGTCTGCATGGCAGGATCAGATGAAGTCGTTGGAGGTCACACTACGGCCCCCAACAACTATGGCAAGGCTTCCACATACATGGTACTGGTAAGTGGTAATCGTCATCTGAAAATTGAGACCTCAAATTTGTAGTCTTCTGGAGATCTCTTTCAATACATTTTTTTTCAAGTATCTTTTAATACAGTGCTGTTACCAAAATAAGTCCAATTTAGGATCTAGCATTTTAGAGCTAAAATATTTCTAAAGAACGGAGAAAGAAGGTTCCTACGAAGAAGAATCAAGAGGAAATGAAGCGAAGACGTTGCACATCGAACCTATCACACTAAGGGGGTGATCAGAATAGTGATGTTTTTGGTTTTTGACTGAAAAAATACTGTAGCTGGTTGAAAAAACACTGTAACTGAGTTAATGGATAGTGTAATGAATAGTAAAAAAAAAGCTGAAGTCGAAAAAAACCGAAACGATTAGGACCTAACTATACCAAGTTAGATTTGCTCGGGCAGAAGCTAAAAAAACCTCCCGGTTCACGCAATGCCGTGGCAAGCAGCCCAAATTTCTAAACGAGGGATTACAAGCACGCAAGATTTGAAGTGTGTAAAAAAATTTTCCATTGCCTAAACTAACGAGCCACCAGTTAGCTAGGCACGTATGTATGGACAACTAGAAGTAACACCCGAGACAACAGCCTCCTCAAATAGAGCGATCTCTTTTCCACGCATTCCGAGGAAGATGAGTTGTTCAATGCTTCCTAATCCAACTTATCAAGTTCCAAAATTTATAATGAAGTTACTTCCTTTATATAATACGTGGGACTGCTAGGTCGTATTATATCATTGGAATGCATTTTTAATGGTATATTAATTTCATAGAGTTTTAAGATATTTCTATTACATAGAAAGTTTCAGGTTTTGAGTTTAAAGTTTCAAACAAGTTTGAACGAGTTTTGTATAAAGTTTCAAAAGGTTTCAGGATTCCAGTTAGATGTTTCAAACAAGGCTCAACGTGTTTCATGAAAGTTTCAAAAAGATTTCATATCTTTTTCATGAAGATTGAGAAATGTTTCAAATAAGTTTCATTAAAAAAGTTCAAGTTTCAAAACAAAGCTTTCAAGTTTTATAGAGTTTCACGCAAGTTTCGTACCAGAACCTTCAAGTTTTATAGAGCTGTGGACAAGTTTCAAACCGAAGCTTCACATTTCAGTGAGTTTTAGAGAATTTCATCCTAGTTTTATACTCAAAGCTTCATGTTTTATGGAGTTTTAGGCGAGTTTGATGCCTCAAGCTTCAAATTTTGGAGGAGTTTCAGACAAGTTTCATACTAAATATTCAAGTTTTAAAAGAGCTTTTGGTGATTTTCACATGAAAATTTGAAGCTTCAAGCAGGTTTCAAACACAGAGTCACAAACTTCAAAGCTTTCAGGCTAGTTTCAAGAAAGTACCAAAAAGATATCTTCATTGTAGCTCATTGGAGGCAATGAAAGCAAGGAGGATGTTGTGTTTCAAGCATGCCTCATGCCACCACACCTGCGGTAGCTGCACTCTCCTCGCTACTTGCTCATGGCTCTCTTGGCTGCTCACCCTATTGATGTTGCCGATAGCACTGTTAGGCACATGAGCCCACAAGCTTCCATCGCAGCTAGGCTAGCAAACTCGCCTACCAAAGTGCGTAGCCATGGCCGATGGGTGCGCGTGCTCGCCTTGCCTGCTCATGCGCTGATGCGCATCGCTGTGCTACTGCCTATCGCATTGGCTGCTGGTCGTTGCATTCACCAAGCCATGGTGTTAGAAAACTACACGAGAGAGAGAGAGAGAGAGTTGGAAGATGTGATGGAGAGATAGCCATCTTTGGATAAGGACATGAAAAGGGGAGAAGGGAGGTCCATCAAATGGCTTGATCGAGATACATTGTATGGTAATTTTTTATCCCGTCGATTGAGCAAAGAACAATATACCGTTCTCTAGATTTTTCCTATAATATATCCCAAATGTTTATAAAAAATGTACTCTCTATCATGAACGTATGGCTGCGTAGTGCTATAGTACACTAGCACAATTAGAGTGAGTTCTTTTCAACTACAACTGATGGTTTATAGATCTAGTGTGAGCGTTTATGCGAACGAATCAAATGTGAACAAGCCGTTTCAAAAAAACTATCCCGATAACCCATTTCGAAAAGATAGCGAAAAAATTATTCTATTTATTTATTTAGAGAAAATTATAATTCATAAACTGAAAAGAAGATGGCCTTACTGATATGTCAAGCTTGTCACCTTGCCAATCAATGTGGCACCGGGTTGTACGATTAGACATAATTTTATTCTTACTAACTACAAATGATAACCAGCTGTGTTGTGCACCCTTTCTCAAAGAAGAAAAACCACATAAGCTACCACTATGCTTATAACTTCTCAAATGATTACCAGTAGAGCGCGCGCGCTCTCTGAAAAAAAGATAACCAGTAGTAGGGTCTCCTCAACGTGAAAAGGCCCATTACTTTATTTAATGAACTTTTAGACCATCTGAGATCCTTTATTAGTCTGATAGGCCCATATGTTAACGGCCTTATCCAGCACTCAGCCAATGATCAGCTCATGCGGCTATGACTGACGGTTTTTAATTCTAACATGAGTATTTATATAAATAAATTAAATATCGATAATTTGATAAGTTATTCAAAAGAAGCCATAAGTCATAAAACACGTGTTGGCAGATCTTTTTTATTTCTGTTCTACCGAATCATGTCTCATTTAGACCGATCAATCTACATGGTGTAACCCGTCGCTCGAACTTTCTTTCAATATTTCCTACCTTTCTTATGCTATCTTGAGCTCAGTCATCTCACCCAACATCTTTGATCGTTCTGGGTCTTAGCTACTCTATGAGCACAACCACAATCCTTGATGTTAATCATGGTTAACTTCAAACGACCCTACATCTAAAGATTAAGATATCATTTTTCGTCATAAGTTCTTTATAACTTGACTCACTTAGTTAAAATATACTTCATACAACATATATGTATTGACCTATGTTAACCCAAATTAATTCATAACTCAGTTTTCTAAAAGCATATATTTTGATCGAAGCAATATAAGCTGTCTAGAAAAATTTACAAATTATAAATTTTTACTCATTCAAAATAACAACAATTCATCGTAATAAAACTCTAAAACCTTCTAGGATGGTCCTTCAGGTTCCAAATCCCACCACGCAACTTGCCCGACGAAGACCAGAGTTTAAATTCCACCACCGTGTTTTGTGCTAACCGCAACGCTGTCATCATTCAAAAACGCTGCTCTACTCTAATTCTTGCTCCACACTATCCATTTTAAAAAGGATTTATTCATCATATACCCTCCCCTTAGATTGAAATTCAGGATTTACCCTCCGGCCCGCATGTCAGTGACTCATCCCAACCCCACATGTCATTGAGTGGGGAGGGTAAATCCTAAAACTCTCAAATGTGGGGAGGGTATATGACGAAGTTCCCCTTTTAAAAAACTGCGGTGAGTAGAGCCTTTCTCTGCATGCAACTCGAGTGGATTTGGCAGGCGGATAGATGGAAACGCAGCCCATCCACCTCCACCTCTGCATCTGCAATGTCTGAGCAGTGACCGATAAAAATCATGCGATATGGGTGCAAGGTGGCACCAAGAACAGTGTCACTGATCGATATGCACATTCAGAATTTCAGACACTCGAGATAAGATGATCCATCTGCCGTCCGGTAATTGGAACTCCGCACTTTGTTGGGCCCGGCTGTTTCTTTCGATCTGTTCATCTCCATCCTTCAGGTGGGTTTTTTTACTGTATTTTATAATTTTTTTGTTTTAACGTGAATATTTGTATAAATAAATCGAATATCGATAAGTTATTTAAAAAAGCTATCTTAATAAATCGCTTTGAAACAGCGACAAAAAAAATTATTATGTTTGTTTATTTAATAGAAACTATAAGTTCAAAAGAACTTGCCTCCCAATTGATTGGCAATATTGAAATCATAGAAAGTAACCTGTTCTTTTGCTGCATCACCTTGTAGCTCAGTTCTTGGCACCTGAAAGTCCACGGACAACTATTTCCTAATTTGGTTGAGATGTTGACGGTTGTGTTGGGATTTACTGACTTAATTGCAGATATGTGATCGGTGATCATAATGTGCATAAAGAAGAAGGTGATGGTTTAATAGGTAGTTGGAACCGATCGAAGTGATTCGACTTGTAGAAGTTGTTGTGTTCTTTACTTGGTACTCAATGCAAGGCGGCCCTCTTGGTAGTTCCTACTAGTTTTACTTCACTTGCTTTATTAGTGGCAGCAATTTTAAGGTTGTGCTTATTTGAGATTCTTCTTCTAGCTTTTGGCTTTTTAATTTTAGCTTTTTAGATTTTTTTTGGTTATTTTTTTAATATTTTTGTCTTTTCTTTTTCTCTCTTATTCCTTTATATTGTTCATGATAATATAATTTTTTTATGTTTTAAATTTAATTATACTAAAAAACTATCAATAGTTACAATATATTTTCAACTACTATAGTAAAAAAAAATTATAAACTTGAATTTTAAGTCTAAATAGGCACCACCTAAATATAGGTTCATAATGTTGGATTTGGAAGTGCATGTCAGGTGTCCCATGTGATGGCCTGATGATTGATTGGACATTTCATGGGATGCAAGAAGAGAACTGTTCTACAAATTGACGGGACACATGCAAATACACTACATATTTCAATTTGGGAAGAAAAGGAGTACTTGTTCGATTCAAGCATGCTTCACAAATAATCGTAATGGCTCCCGCTAATTAAACTTCGGCGTGCTTAGTCGATTTAAGGTCTGAATAAAGGCATTGGCCTTTTGGGATGACACGATCGAAAGTACATGATCTGGCTCCTGATGTAGTGATGTGCATACATGTCTGATGCCCAGTCATACACCAGCTAGCTAGTGCCTACTCTCTCTTGGATTGAACGAATAATTGATCCATATAATAGATCCCATATACTTTCTTCATATGATAGCGTGCCCACATACACATAAGGGTGATCGGAATAGCGATAGTTTTTGACTTTTGACTGAAAAAACACTGTAGTTGATTGAAAAAATACTGTAACTAAGTTAGTGGATAGTGTAGTGAATAGTGAAAAAAATCTGAAGTTAGAAGCTGAAATCGAAAAAAATCGAAATGATCAGGCCTAAGGCACATGGTCTGCTCCCATACTGTTCGATCACGTAGCAGCTATCTCAAGAACGATATATTGTGCGCCCTTAAAAAAAAGTACAAGCAGTGTAGCAGCGTAGTATCAGCCCATTATCTGACTGATTTGCTTCCAAATTAGTGCTCATTGGTATTGCTAATATATTATACATTTATACTTCACTGGAAAGAAAATTTGTATATGGAGTAGTATAGCTCCTGACCCGAGTTGGATCCCTATCGGAGGAGGTGAAAAACAAATCTGATTAAAGATGGGGATATGATAAGTTAGGCGGTGTAAACCTCTCATTAACCACCACGTATCCGTTTTTCCTTCTTTAAAATATACTAACTACACAAGCCTTTACGATAAGTTTGGACTCCTTTTCAGCTTCCGGCTTCTGATCTTTTCTATAGTACCTACCTTTTAAATAAAGTGTAGTACATAATTTTCAAATGTAGTGTGTTTTTAAGGTGAGATTTACAAGCTAATTATAGTAGACACTGTAACGATTTCATCTAGATCGGCTAAAATCGCACGCAAATGTCTCTCTCTGTACTCTCTCTCGTGGATAGCCAAAATTTAAAAATTTTAATAAAAAATCATAAGTCTCAGCCCCAAAAAAACATACATGTCTTCCATTGCTAGAGCTCAGAGTGTACTCGTTGAATCTCTACTACTTAAAAGAATCAGTTGATAGTTCATTCGTTGTATCTATTGTTAGTGATATGCCCTAGAGGCAATAATGGAGATAATTGTATCACTTCTATGTTTATGATCTTTAAAATAATATGTTATCTTATCTCTTGAATAAATATTTTTATATTGATCAACAAGTACATGACTTATTTGTGGAACTATTTATTTATATTTTAATGTTATTTTAAATTATTCCTGATCTTATATCATTATATGTGACAATTATTATTTATAGATTAGCACATATATTGATTGATGATCATATTTTATGGATCATGAATATGAAATATCAAATTAATAATGTGGACACATGTTAGAGAACATGATTTGGGTTGACCCACCATGAGACACTGCTGAGAATTGTTATATTTTTAAGTGTCATCAGTTGGTCTCATACTTAGTGCATGTAGGATCTTTAGACCTGAGATCATCATTGTTTTCTACATGTGCAATAGTTTACTTAAGGGTTACCAAACACTATTCCGTGACTGGGTAGTTAATATGTACTTGAACATGTCGACTTTCATGGTACATGCGCATACTATAAACTATAATATTGATAGTTGCTGGCTTTATTGGGCCAGAACCCTAATCCATGTATTTTTACCTATTAGCTTATTATAAGATTTATTTTTCTATCAGTGTTATCCTAAATTGGTTGTGCTTTCCTGTGAACTTATGTTTGAACTTGGATCAAATTTGTTGGCATGTGCTACTCTTCCTCAGATGAAACTAGCTTAGCTTCATGTTGGAGTAGACCCAAAGTCCCAAGTGTGTTGAGTGTTAGTCGGAGCTGTTAGTTAATAACATCGCATCCTTTGTTAGCTTAAGTTGTGAAAGAAAGGCACTTTGAGATGGGAGCATGGCGTTCGTGGTGACATCAACTAATTTCTAAAATTTTTAATTTTCTTAGCCATAAAAAGCTTGAAAATATATGCATTGCATGCGTAGTATTGCCATAGAACAAGCAAAAGACACAAAAGTTTAGTCTGTTAGATGTGAAATACTTGAACCATAAAAACAAGTGAAATATATAATAGCAAGGATAGCAAGAATCATCTCTTTTTTAATATGTTTTGCTACTCAGGTTCTTGGGATGAGTTTTAGAGAGGCTGCAGTGAGATGTGGTCTCCCAGGAGATTACGTTTTTTATGCACGCTCCTTGAAGATTAGGATTACGGTCTTTATACATGCACATCAGAGCTTAAAATTATATTGTAACGCAAAGACACTTACTAGTTATACGCCTTGCTCAGAACGGCTTCGACCGTCGTGGCGTTCAGCGGTGAGCGATTTTTTCATCATGGCGCGCAGCTTGCATGCGCTACTGATGAAATTTTTTCGTTTTTAAAATTTATTTATACTTTTTTGTTTTTTATTTTTGATTTTTTTAGATTTTTTTACATTTAATTATACCTAATAAACCAACTCAGCTACAGTGTTTTTTCAGCAAAAAACCAAAAGCTAAAAACCATCGTTATTCCGATCACCCCATAATAGTAATTGTAAAGTGCTTTAGAATTGATGGATCATTTATACTGCAAGCCGTACAGATTGTGCTCATTGATTAATGATTGTATCTGGTTGGCAGTTTCTTGGCTGTTCTTGTTGGCAGTACCATTTTGTACTGAGAAATGATTTATAAGATAAATTAATAACCCTTCCGTAAATTTTGAAAAAACATAAATACAGCAGAGATTTACTTTCCCTACAGATCTTTGGATGACTGTACTACTAGATGCACGGTGTCTGAACTGTGCAGCATTGACAAGTGTGCTTCCTTCCTCACACAATTCTTGGAAAAAATCAAAGCAAAACTTTGGTCTCGGATTGAACTTGAGTTTAGTCCATTAGACGGTCCGTTCGTTTCAACTTTTTTCAGCTTCACATTCTAACTTTAGTTTTTTTCACTATTCAGTAATTCATCTTTTTCTAATTTTTTTAGATTTTTTGGGTTTTTTTATATTTTTCTTTTTTTCCTGTGTTCTTTTGCATTATCCGTGATGGGTTAACATATTTTTTTTCTATTTTTATATTTTTAAAATTTAATTATACCCAAAAAGACCAATTCAGTTACAGAAAAAAAAATCAGCTATAGTAAAATTTCAGCTAAAAATCAGAAGCCATCGCTAAAACGAACGCTCCCGAAGAACCATCGTCCAATCCTTTTACCCGCTTGAACGAAAAGCCCTAAAAGGATGGTCCTGTTTTTTTATTTTTTTATAGCTTTTGGCTTTAGCTTCTCTATATGTTAAAATAAACAGAGCAATCTTTTCAAATAATCTCCTAAACTTAAAATTATATACGTTAACATTAATAACTCTATGTCTTAAAAAAATACATATATAAAAACCACCGGCAGCACAAAACAACAGTTCCGGTGCCCCTTTCATGGTCACCTTGGTCAACAAGTGAGTCATCTTCACCCAGAAACGGGCGGGAGAGAATCAAATCGTCAATGGCTCCAGTGCTCTACGCAGTGGTCAGACGTCTGCTATGCAACATGTGATAAGAGAGAGAGAGAGAGAGTATGTTGTGTTTGAACTGAGAGAGAGAGAGAGTATGTTGTGTTTGAACTGAGAGAGAGAGAGAGAGAGAGAGAGAGAGAGAGAGAGAGAAAAGGTTTTGTTTCTGTGCTTGGTGAGAACGTAGCATTTGATTTGAACGCAGGGGCAGGCAGACAGAGGGCAGCGTTGTGGTAGTGCAGTTGGACTGGTCTTCCCCTCCAGGGTCCAGCTTTCTAGGCCAAACAAGGTGAGGCCATGCCATGCCTCATGCCTGCCCCACTCGACAGAATTATCTCGTGTCCTCTTCTGGTCTACCCCCCTGCGAGATCTCCTCCCTCTACTGGAGTGTACATTGCTTTGCTTGCTGTCCCATTGGTACTTAGGGTTTTTACTTTACCAAAGGCATCGCATTGCATTAGTTTAGCACTGCTGTGGTTATAGCTAAACTTTGGGCGCTGTAAATTAGGGGGGTTGGGTGGGGCACCCCAGGGCACATAAAAGAAGGGTTTAGGCAGTCAGATGCCATTATTCAGCCCAACCTACCCTAATATATGCTCGACCTCCCTTTCGAAGCACTGCTCCGAATGAGAATTACACTTGTTTTGCTGCATGTAGGGCTATATATACATATATAGGGTGAGGGAGTGAATGTTACTTTTAAAATTTTTTTAAGTATTTATTAATTCTTCACTTCAATAGCTATAGAGTTATGAAGATTAGGATGAAAGATTATCACAAAAATAGCGATTTGATATATTGAAAATCTAAGAAAAATCAGCGAAATCGGAACTACCACAGTTAAACTTGCAATACTACCTCTTGCTACAGTAACTGCGGTATTACTGCTATAATAACCACGATGCTTCCACTGCTGCAGTAAAATCAGGATGAAGAATGTTTTCAGCACGATTTTAAAAACCAAAATCGAGAGAACTTTTGATCCGTAGTTCCAAATGATATAAAATTTTGCAGGGATCTACTCTATGATATCAGGAAACTATTTCAACAAACTATCATTAAAATTATGACCAAAGTTAAGACCTTTTTCAGTTTATTGGAAGGTTACATCTAAATCTAGCCAAAACACCAAACGGTAAATACAACTTGCTTGTGGGTAGATGATAACCAAAATGGCTCTAGATGTACTCCCATATGTCACAGCAAACTAGAACACCGAAAAACATGACCCAAAAAACCTTAAAACAAGAAATCACTCGATGATGCTAAAATCAAGTAAAATCGGGTTTCTTCATGAACTTACTATCAGAGTGTCTAGATGATAGAATATTGATCTTCAGAGATTATCTCCATCTCAATCATGTCCTTGCCACATAAGATCAAGAAGAGAAAAGAAAAGAGATCAAAATCAATCGAAACAAGAGCGAATCAATCAAAACAAGAAATAGACATAGAGATTATCAAAGATTGATATATTGCTTGCTTGAGAGGTATAGTTTTACAGTCACTCTATTTTAAAGGACAAAGAGCACTCAAGATACTCACTCTTAAACCCTAACTTTAAGCTTAGAGAAGAGAGCACACGAGATGGGTTGGATAGTTTTACTTACATGTCTATATTCCAATCCCCTTTTATAGGTGAGCAACTAGCCCTCTGCACCCCCTAATAGATCATATTCACTTATAATGGGAAAAATCCGTTAACCCCGTACACACGATTTTTGCTCTCACAAGTATACTTACATACATTTTTCAAGCGCATAAGTGTGCATCCGCTAAATTCTTATGCTTGATCCAACCAGCTCCACTTTGACCTAAACCGCTCTCCAACGCATTGCTCATGCGCTACGGTTTTAATCCAAGATAATTTCTGGTATTTTGATCAAACTACCAAAATACCATTCTTTGACTCGGTCATCATCAACCACTGCAAGCAATCGCCATGTTTGTTACGTGTAGGTGCACCGCTAGCTTGCCACACATCGTTAAGTATCTCCCGTCCTAGTTTCACCGAACCACGACTCACTTGACCCGTGCAAGCCACATGATGCCATCTCGTCGTTTGAACTCGTCTTCAATATTTTTCGCCTTTCTCATACCATGCTTAAACTCACCGTCTCACCCCAACATTCTCGATCATTCTGGGTCTTAACTCCTCCATGAGTTTAGCCCCGATCATCGCCGTTGACCACAATTGATTCTAAACGATTTTGCATATCTAAAGATAAAGAAATAATGTTCAGGCACAAATTCTTCTCAACTTGACCTATATTAGCCAAGATATGCATTATGAAACCTTAATCCAATTACTCAGGTCATTCCAACTTAATCCATGACTCAAATCACCAAAACCTTATTTTTCTAGGAAGATCGGTAGTACCACACTTATAATGCTAGTACTATCGCTCCCAAAACGGTACTTTTGCACCTTGCAAACTCAAATTAGACATCTCTGGAAAAAACTACGGCTACTCCGTCAGTACTTCTGCCTTGTGGTACTATTTCAAAAATACTTGCGGTACTACCGCACTTATACCTGCAGTACTTTCAATTTTCATAACACTTTCAGAGAACAGTTCAAAGCAAATGTACTTTTTACAAAACCAATTAACTAATCTATAAATATTATAATAATATATCATAGTATTAAATAGAATCTTCCCATGGTCCTTCAGTATACATTGGTAAAAATTCTCATCAGTATACATTTTTAAAAACTCTCATCAGTACTGAGCTTTTGCAGATGTTGTGATCTTGGAACTGGACGGACAGGATGATGCTTTGGGCATGAGGCCAGCTTTGGCATTGCTGCATTTACCCCATTGGAAATGCTGCTGGTCTTCTCGCAGTTGTGTTGTGTGGCACTAGCACGAGCTAGCCCTACTAGTAGTAGTAGCGCCACATTTACTTGCACCTTTTGATGTCACATTTGGCTTCCAATTTTTTTTAAGGTGGTGGTCATCTCAAGAGACCTTAATCTGAAACTGTACTTGCTTGACATGAATGGGCCTCCCCCATTCATTTCCTCCTAGGACAGGATCGGAGTCAGGCGGGAGGAGGTTATACCCATGCCATTCAATGGCTTGAGTGGGATTGGTAGGCCATTTTTAAAATCCAACTCCAGGTTCTCCTGCCATTTTTGGTTCTTGAAGCCTGAGTTCAGCAAGTGACCCTGAAGAAGAAAAAAATCATCACCAGTTTTTGCTGTGGCAGTGGATTCTTGAAGGATAACTTGTCAGTAAGGTTTTTCCTTGACCTGTTTCTTGAAATAAAACTCTCATTTTTTCTTTAGACATTTGTGGATGGAATCAAGTGCAGAATCTGTAGATTGTTGCAGGTTATTGCAGCATTTTTTGTGTTATTTTTTCTGAAAGAGATGTGATGATATGCTTCCTTTTCTTGATTCTAATAAAAATCTGCTCTTTTTATTCCCCTTTTGTTCAATCTTTGATAGGGAAAAAAAATGAGGAGCACCAGATCATGCAGCGCTTTCCAGCAAACTCGCCAAGCTTTGTGATTTGCTAGCCATGGAGGAAGAACAGAAGGCTCCGAGCTTTCTTGATGTGCCCAAGGATATCCCCATTGCCACCAAGTCCCTCACCATCAGGACCAATGCCGGATGCAGCAGCAGCTCCGACCGGTCCAACCCCATCTCGCCGGCCATCTCCATCACGCCGCACCTCTACTCGCCGTCGCCGCCATCCTCCGCGTTCGTGTCAGCGCTGCAGTCCCCGTACATCTCCCCTCGAGTCGTCGAGCCTCCAGCGCCGGCGCAACCGCAGCCGCAGCCGCATCAAGAGAGCAAGGTCGCCAGTATCACCACCACTGCGGCGCCGCCGCCGGCATCCTGCTCCAATGGGTCCCACTCGGAGGACACCGACGCGCCGAGCGCGTCCCGCACGCCGCCGTCGGAGCGCTACGACTCCAGCGGCATTGACCCCGCCAAGATTTCCGACGGCGGCGGCGTCGGCGTGCTGCCACGCGTGTCGTTCTCGTTCCCTGTGCCGAGGGTGTCCTTCACCCGGGGCTCCGTGGCGTCGCCGTCGTCCAACGCTAAGCTCCGGAGCTGCGACGTGTACATTGGCTACCACGGCAACGGCAGCCTCGGCAGGTTTTGCAAGTGGCTCAAGTCAGAGCTTGAGCTGCAGGGCATTGCTTCCTTCGTCGCCGACCGGGCAAAGTACTCCGACACGCAGAGCCACGAGATTGCCGACCGGATTATTTGCTCCGTGGCATTCGGTGTGGTGGTCGTCACCATGTCAAGCTTCCTCAATCCTTTGAGCCTCGAGGAGATCAGATTCTTTGCTCAGAAGAAGAACCTGGTGCCTATACTGTTCGACACTGAGCCATCGGAGATTGCCGGGCTGTTTGATGGTAAATTTGAGGACAAGGAGGGAAAGGAAGCTTTTGAAGGGCTAATGCGGTGCCACGAGTTCAAGCTCGAGGCGAATGAGAGCAACTGGAGAAGCTGCGTGTCGAAGACGGTCGCTTTGCTGCGGTCCAAGCTTGGGCGGAGGAACATTGCCGAGAAGGAGAGTGAGGGGTCTGAAGGCCTGCCTTTTCCTCGCAACCGGCATTTTGTGGGGAGGGAGAAGGAGCTGAGCGAAATCGAGGGAACGTTCTTCGGATCCACGGTGGATATCCAAGACGTGGATTGCCCAAGGGGTTCCAGTACAAATGACAGATCTAGTGGTGTGTCTGATGGGTTTGCCGATGAGGAGAGCGACACGGTGAGGACATCTGATGCCAGGTACATCAGTTTGGAGGTGCGCAGGTGCAAGGAGCC
Organism: Melocanna baccifera; assembly: GCA_036346265.1. Taxonomy (NCBI): domain Eukaryota; kingdom Viridiplantae; phylum Streptophyta; class Magnoliopsida; order Poales; family Poaceae; genus Melocanna; species Melocanna baccifera. The sequence goes on along the minus strand of CM070697.1, from coordinate 3,748,857 downwards.
GACATTGGAGGCCTGGATCGATCCAGTGATTGAGCTGTCGTCGGGTAAAGGGAGAAGCCTTCAGAAGCAGAGATCAAAGCACAGGAGACCAAGGTTTCGCTGCAACAGCAAGGGCTACGGTAGTGCCGGTCTGGTCTGCATCAATGGCTCTTCGGGTATTGGCAAGACTGAACTGGCATTGGAATTTGCTCACCGGTATTCGCAGCGGTATAAGATGGTGCTGTGGATTGGAGGCGAGGCTCGGTATTTGAGGCAGAACATACTCAATTTATCCATGAATTTGGGATTGGATATCAGCGCCGAGGCCGAGAAGGAGAGGGGTAGGATCAGGAGCTTCGAGGAGCAGGAGTTTGATGCGTTCCAGAGGGTGAAGCGGGAGCTGTTCCGTGATGTGCCCTACTTGCTTGTCATCGATAACCTTGAAAGCGAGAGGGATTGGTGGGAAGGCAAGGACCTCCATGACTTCATCCCTAGGAACACTGGAGCAACAAATGTCATCGTGACCACGCGTTTGCCACGTGTGATGAACCTTGAGCCGATGCAGCTGCCGCAGCTCTCGTACATCGATGCGATGGCCTTGATAAAGGGGAAGAGAAAGAATGACTATCCGCCTGAGGAAACAGAAGTCCTCAGGAAGTTCGACGAGCGGTTTGGCAGGCTGAGCTTTGGCCTGTGGGTCGTAGGTTCATTGCTGTCTGAGCTCATGGTTGCTCCTTCCACTCTGTTTGAGGCTGTTGAGAGAATATCGTTGAACGAGAATCTGTCCCCCCTTGGTGCCAATGATGATGGCTTCTGCCGTAACAATTCATTCCTAATAAAGGTCCTGGTATTTTGTTTCGCATTGATGGACCGAGCAAAAGGAGGAAGCCTTGCCTCGAAGATGATCATCGCCGGTTCTTGGTTAGCTCCTGCTCCTGTGTGTTCTACGCTGTTGGCTGCGACAGCGAGCAAGCTACCAATGAAAGGCAGCATTCACCTGTTGGGTGAATCCCTCAAGACTGCATTTCTATGTGGTACACATTGCTTTCTAGCTCCGCATGGGCGAAAAGCTGAGGTGGAGTCGGCACTCTTACTTGTCAAGCTCGGGTTGGCAAGAAGGGCAGCTCGGCATCCTGGTTGCTGGATCCAATTCCACCCGATCACGCAGCTCTTTGGCAAGATCAGGGGAGGCTTGGCACCGACCACTGCAGCAGTGAATGGAGTAATGAGGGCTGGGAACCCCTCAGTGTACTCGGACCACCTGTGGGCTAGTGCATTCCTTGTGTTTGGTTTCAAATCTGAGCCACCTGCTGTTCAGCTTAAGGCCGCCGACATGGTGCTCTTCATAAGGAAGACAGCGCTTCCCCTGGCGATTGAGTCCTTCATGACGTTCTCGCGGTGTGGCTCGGCTTTAGAGCTGCTCAAGGTGTGCACCAACGTCCTTGAGGAGGTGGAGAAGTCTTATGCTTCACGGATGCAGGACTGGAGCCGTGGATCGTTATGCTGGAGGAAGAAGCTGCAACCGAACCACCGTGTCGACGAGTTTGTCTGGCAGGAGGTGACGCTCCTCAAGGCGACATTGCTTGAGACAAGGGTGAAGCTGCTGCTCCGAGGCGGGCTGTTCGACACTGCTGAAGAGTTGTGCAGGACCTGCATTAGCATCCGGACGGTCATGCTTGGCCATGGCCATGCCCAGACACTGGCTGCTCAGGAGACATTGGCAAAGCTGGTCAGATACAGGAGTAAGATATGAGATGATACCCAAAACCCTTTTGAGTTGTAAATGCGCATTCCTTAGTTACTGTCTTATAAAAAGGGTTTCCAGAAGTATTTCTGAATCTGTGATGCCAGCCACAGTTTTGTTAGTGATCAGTATGATAGCCAATCCGGATGATGCCATATGCAACTCAGAGTTGTTATGTACAGTACAGTTCAGCTGCTATTTCATAGAACTTTTATTTAGTTCAGTTTCCATTTCATAAAACTTTTATCATCTTACTGTTGAGTTTCCTAGATGAAACTTCCACGAATGAAAATGGCCGTCCTCTTACCATGAAGAGAATGGCTTTGGTGAACCGAGACAATCTTCAGTAATGTAGTTGGTTTGTCATACGAAGCTTGATAACTTGAACCTGCACCGATGGGCTAATCTGTTTTCCAGTTTATATGCTTTGTGTTTGTGTAAATCTTCTCTGTAAGAGTACAGTTAGTTTGTACGAACTATGAGCAGCCTTGTTGCCTGGTGCAACTGTGGTCTGTGGTGTTGCCACCCAGCTTTTGAGGCAAGATTGTAAGGAAAAATGGTAACGCCTGACGAGCAATTCCGAGGTCTTTTTCAGTGACAATTCACCAAACGATTCTTTTCCTAGAGGTGCTTCAATGCTTTTCTCAACAGTGATTTGCACACTTTTTAAAGCACGGTGAATAGTAGATAGATACAACTTACCTCTTCATTTGTTTTGAGATTAGTGCAACTCTTGTTGAAAAGAAAAGCATGGAAGATGGAAAGCATTGTTTTGACCCAAAGAAAGCGGTAACAACTGCTGCTGTTTTCTTTGTTTAAAGGGTTCTTTATGCTTGCTCTGCAAGTGCAAACTCTGATCTTGTTGAGCTTTAAATCCAACGAAAAGAGAAGGAAATAATCTTTCTATGGTTCCTACTCTGTGAGCGTGACTAAACGGGCAGGACATCATGTTGGGTTGCTTCTTTGCTTGTCGTCTCGTCGCTGAAAGACTACGCATTTTCATCGCGACAATGACCTATAGTTATGTGGATTTGCCACCGCATTTTTCAGTGTGCTATCTAGCCTACTTTTTCTCTACCAATTTCACTAAGTCAATGGACCTTTAATTTATGGCTTTATTCTTTTAGGCTATGACTGATAGTTTTTATAATTGATGATTTTTTATTATGTTTTTTGAGACGATGATGGACGACGCATCCACCGACATAGATGAAGCATATAATTTTGAGCTTAGAAAGTTGTTTGGTGAAGCTACCTTGTTTGTTCTGGCTTTCGGAGAAATCAAAACAAAAAACCATAAAAAAGCCAAAAGTAATAGGATCATAGCAACCTTCCCAACTCAAGTCAATGAGCCGTCCTAGCCCAGTTCACCTTGTACTTACACTTGTGGAAATGTGAAATGAATATAACTTATGGTTTATAGTTTCTCCGAACAATAATTAGGATAACTTCTTCGTTATTTTTTAAAACGGTTTATTAGAATAATTTTTTAAAGCAATTTATTAGCTTATTATTATTCGATTTATTCGTATGATCGCTCGTGTTAGGATTAAAAGCTATACTAGCCATAAGTCATTAGCTAAAACAAATAAACCCTATTCTGCAAATTAAAATACTCGAGGGCGCAATCTGGGAAAAAAACGCGCGTGCTTCCCTTTCCTAGTTTCCTCCCTCTCTCCTAACGCCTTCTCACCTCACCCCTCCCCGCCTCGCCATCGCCAGCTGCCGACGAGATCGGCGCCCAGAAATTCCCCAGATCCACCGCGAGCTCCCGATCCCGAAGCCCTCGTTTTGATGCGATCACGTTGAGATCGCGCTTCCTGCTTGGCGCGCGCGCGCCATGGCGGGTAGCGACCTCGAGCCGCTGCGCTCCGGCGCGGCCGCGCTCCCGTCCTCCTCCGACCCGGAATCGCCGTCGACTCCGCGAAGGAACCGCGTGCGCGAGCTTCTGCGGAACCTGGACCGCCGGCTGTCCAGCCGGGGGCGCCACCACCTCGCGGAGGGCGGCGCGGCGGCTGCGGGGGGAGGGGAGGCGGGTACGGCCAGGCGGGAGGAGGACAGAGACGCGCTCGGGGACGGCGCGCCGCCTGAGTGGGCTCTGCTGCTTGTCGGGTGCCTCCTCGGCCTCGCCACGGGCATCTGCGTCGCCGCGTTTAACCGCGGGGTAAGTAAGAGATCTGCGTGGGGGAAGTTGCGCTTTTTTCAGTGACGCGGGTGGGAAAATATGGTCTTTTCAGTGAGATCTGTAGTACAGGGGTCTGTATGTAACTTACTGTGATCTTTCGTGAAATCTGTTGCGATGAGATAGGTAGGTGGGGGATTTCCATTGAACACTTGGGGTATGTGAAGATAAAATTTCATGTGGGTATGTGAAGATAAAATTTCATGTATTGTAGGACACTCCCGTATGAAGTGACACAGATTTGGAGGAACCTGATAGTCTGATTTGTGGGAGAACTGGTTGTTCATGCGAAATTTATGTGGCGTTCAGGCTGTTACGTCAGAGATGTTAGTGTATTGTTTGGTTTTCTTCATGTGAAATTTGATGCTATGGGGATAGCTGGTACGAGCATGGCCTCTGCTAGCTAGTGTGTTCCTGTTGGTGCATGACTTCTCATGGTATGAAGTGAGCAAGGAGTCTTGTGCGGTATTTTAGTCTTTGATTAATAATGTTGCCAGTTTTGCAAGATTTTTTTGCTATTTAGTGTCTTCTTGCTGGTGATTTTGGTGAATTGTTTGTATTTTCTGTGTACCCTTTTATGATATGGATTGCTCAGATATAGCCTGAGTTATACTGTATTGATCAGGTAGAGACCTGGTTGAGTTTTACCAAACCATGCGGAAAGGTGGCTCCTTTTGATGTTTTTTTAATGAATTTGGATGTTTTACCAGTGGATCATTGTTAAGAGTGGTTGTAGTTAATCTATTCCTCATTGAGTGACTGTAGCTAATCTAACCCTTGTTAGAGTGACTGTAGTTAGTCTAATCCCCATTGTTAGAGTGTTTAGTGGATTCTTTGTTGTACTTTCTAACTTCTGTAATTTGCTTTGGAGAGATTTGGAGTTATGGGTGTGGTAGTGTCATGTGGGGTTATGGTGTCTTCACCAAGGAGGAAAGTTGCTGCTGTCCAGCGGTAGTCTTTTCCGTGCTAGTCTTTTCCGCGCGGCCGACCGACGCTGTGCCATAGGCGATGCGAAGCGCAATGGCTAAGGGGCCAGCGCCGCCGTCGCGTCCTCCACGCCATCATCACGCTACGTGGCAGTAAGGGCATCACTGCTGTCCCATGTTGGTTGCCCATGCCGTCGGTGTCTTCCTCGACGGCACGTCATGCTAAGGCAATTCTTTCTTAGCCTCTATATATCGAAGTATCGCTGATTTGCTCTCAAGCGATCCGACGCCGGTACCAGTCAATGCGAAGGTCTCCATTTGTGGCCTCCGCCTGACAGCTCAAGGACGAGTTGTCTCGTCGTAAGGGATGAAATGTTATGGCGTGACAAACCATAGCATTGGCAGCATATCACGGATTAGGAATATAATAATTAATTTTATTATTATTTTTGTTTATTTCCTTTTAGATTTATTCCATGTATTAGTGATAAGTTTCCTATTATTATGATTAGTTTTCTTTATATAGGAATATGTTTATTAGGGATCAATTCTAGCTATCCTTATAAAAGGGGTAATATTGTATCTTTATCATTAAGTACTAAATGAACAAAGTTCTAGTCTCTCCCCCCCTCTTCAATTAAGCCTCGGAGCCTTGGCGGTGGCATGGCCGATCGTTCAAGGGCGAGCGCTCTACCATCAGTCCTTGGACACGTACCTAACCACCTATCACAATATTTGGTATCAGAGCTACTCATCATGGCTTTTGCTACCGATAAGATTAAGATCGATGAAATCAATGCCATGAATGCCGACATTGATAAGTTATCCTCTTGTGAGCTCTGTGCCAACATTAAGGCCTTATTGTTGGACTTGAAGACAGGCTAGGACAAGAAGATGGAGCAGAAGGCACATCATGTCGCTGCGATTCTTGTGTCATCACTGCTGGTCAAGTCACCATCCCCGCCAGCCTATGTTGTCATGGCGACAAGGCGAGGTGAGGCGCTCCGAAGGTGCCAGGACACCTAGGCGCGTAGGCGATGATTAGACGATGGTAGAGAAAATAAGAAAACGGAACTCTGGAAGTCTAAATTAAAGTCTAAATCAGGATATTTCTAAAAAGAAGGACTTAATTGCAATTTTATAGAATTTTGAGGACTAAAATTTAAAAATTCCAAATCCTTTTTATCCACACCCCGTGCTCGATCTCTCTCGGTCTATCCCCAGTCCCCTCCCGATCGCCTCCTCTCCTCTCCTCCCCTCCGGATCCACCGCCTCCTCTTCTCCGAGCCCGCCGCCTCTCCTCCGCCACCTCCCCTCCGAGCACCGCCGCCTCTCCTCCGACGCCTCCCCTCCGAATCGGCCGCCGCCTCCTCTCCTCCGACGCCTCCCCTCTGGATCGGCCATCGCCTCGTCCACCTTGGTCCCTCCACCCTGGCTCGGCCGCCCGCCAGATCCGCCTCCGCGCGGACGGGCTCGCCATCGGATCCGGTCTTGCGCCGCCTCCACTCGACGACGCCGCCGCCGCTTCCACCGGACGACGCCGGATCCGCCTCCTGCGCCGGACGGGCTCGCCATCGATACGATCTCGCGCCTCGCTCCACCTGGACGCCACCACCGCCGCCTCCACCCGGACGACGCTGGATCCGGCCTTCCCGCGCCGGATCGGGGCTCCTCGCCACCAGATCCGGTCCAGCGCCGCCTCCCTCCACCTGGACGCCACCGCCTAATTTTGAAAAACTAGGCGCCAGGCCCTGGCGTCCACCTTGAAGCGCCAGGACGACTAGGCGACGCCTTGATAACATAGCCGCCAGCTGCAACATTGCCCAAAGTGGCGGAGTAGCAAGAGGCAATGCTATACCATGTCGGTTGCCCATGCCGCTGATGTCTTCCTCGACCCTACGTCATGTTAAGGCGATTCTTTCTTGGTCTCCACATGTCGGAGTGTCGTTGATCTACTTTCAACTGACGTGGCCCCGATACTGGTCACTCTTGTCAACATGGGGATGCGAAGGTCTCCGTCTGTGGCCGCCACCTGACAGTTCGAGGACGATGGTCTCGTCGCGAGGGATAAAATGTTATGGCATGAGTGACAAGCCATAGCATTGGTAGCATATATGCGGATTAGGAATATAATAATTAGTTTTCTTATTATTTGGGTTTATTTCTTTTTAGATTTATTCTTTGTATTAAGGATAAATTTTCTATTATTATGATTAGTTTCCTTAATATAGGGATATGTTTTTTAGGGATTAAGTCTAATTATTCCTTAAAAAGGACAACATTATATCGTTATCATTAAGCAATGAATAAACAAAGTTTCTAGTCTATCCCTCTCTTCTTCAACTAAGTCTCGGAACCTTGGCGGCGGCACGGCCAGTCGTTCAAGGGCAAGCGCCCTACTCTCGGTCCTCGGACCCGTACCCAACCACTGACCACAACAAGGAAAGTCCCTTGTTTTGGAAGAACATAGTGTCATTAGGTAGGATTTATTCAAGCAGGTTTAGCTGTACATTTTTTAAACCAAACTGTTCTTGTTTGAACTTTTCCCAATCTTCTGGTTCAAAAGTGTCCCTCTGCCTTTTTCAGGTGCATGTCATACATGAATGGGCATGGGCAGGCACACCCACTGAGGGTGCTGCCTGGCTTCGTCTGCAGAGGCTTGCTGATACTTGGCATAGAATACTTTTAATTCCAGTGACTGGTGGAGTTGTTGTTGGTATGATGCATGGGCTACTGGAGATATTTGAGCAGATAAAGCAATCGTTATCATCTCAAAGAGAAGGTGTTGATTTCATGGCTGCAATTTTTCCTACAATCAAGGCCATCCAAGCTGCTATTACTTTAGGGACAGGATGTTCATTGGGGCCAGAAGGGCCAAGTGTTGATATTGGTACATCGTGTGCAAATGGGTGTGCTGAAATGATGGAGAACAACAGGGAACGAAGGATTGCTCTTGTGGCAGCCGGATCAGCTGCTGGAATTGCTTCAGGTATTTTTAAGCAATTATCTTCTGTTCAAATTCGTGACATGCATACGACAGAATTGAAATAGAAGGAAAGTGTTTCCAATTTTTTTCAGCTTGCTAAGATGTTGGGTAGAAGTAAACAAGAAAAAGTACGATACAATAATTCTGCAAGCAAGAGGAACCACAAACCATTTTTAGGAATATTTTAGATCTTTTCTTTAAAGCAGAATAGAACCATATGTTTGCTGTTTCATCTCTTTAGTGACCATAATCTTCACGCCACTGAGATTTTCGTCCTATATTCTCCCCTGATGCTTGTGTTACCATGTCTTTAGGTTTCAATGCTGCAGTCGCTGGATGCTTTTTTGCTATTGAAACAGTATTGAGGCCACTTCGAGCAGAGAACTCACCACCATTTACCACTGCTATGATTATATTGGCATCGGTTATATCATCAACTGTGTCCAATGTTTTGCTAGGGGAGAAAGCAGCTTTTATTGTCCCATCATATGAACTAAAATCTGCTGCTGGTATTTTATCTTATTCTGACCAAATTTGGTATTACAGAAGGTAGCCTGCATAGTTAAAGAATTGGAAGTAGAGATATATATATGCTGATACTACTATAGCAGGACAGTCACATTGTTCTTATTTCGTCTGGCTTCGGGTTTCTAGTTTCTATCTTGTCTTGTGAGATAAAATCAGTCTATGGCTATATGATCTATGCACCTTGCAGTCTATGACTATTTGATCAGTGCACCTTGCGTTTGTACGTTCTAGTTTGAGTAACTTGAGTGAATATCTACAATCCACTCTAGGTTCCAAAATTTAAGTCATTATTGCCCCTCTTATATATATTTCATCTGATGCTTTCTAGGCAAATTTATCATATACTCCCTACTCCAGCATTTAATTCCTGCTATCTACTCCCTTTATACTCTCTAGCACTTATTTCCTCCTAGTACCCCATCTAGTATTCATCTTCCCTCTTTTGAAACAGAGGAACTTAAATAAAGCTACAGTGAACTAGTGACGCTTTCATCTAATGCTTTAATTCCTTTGCCAAAGGCCCAGAACTCAGCATGACTTATGTTTTGAAATAGAATTAGCCCTTTGTATGTTTTACTTGTTTGTGCAGGAGCAAAAACAATAGTTGTAGTGCCCTTTTGTAGTCTCTTCGATCTTTCAATTTTGTAGTAACAATCAAATGTGACGTTCATGGTTTTGTAGCTGATCTCCCTACCATCAGCATGTACAGCACATCCAATTCCTTTTAAAATTACTTGCATTTGGAGCAGCCTTTTGTTGTGATTTTGTTTTCTTGCCATTTGGGCATTTGGCATTGAATGACTTGCAATTCTGATATTTTCTCTAGTGTGTACCTGTTGCCTAGTGTTTAAATGTTTGGTTGTCTAAATATGCAACTGACTTAAGTTATATTCTGCAGAGTTACCACTCTACCTTATTCTAGGCATGCTTTGTGGGGTAGTGAGTGTGGCATTCAAGCAGTTGGTCGTTTGGTTCACAAAGACTTTTGACTTGATAAGGAAAAAATTTGGCCTCCCTGCTGTAGTATGTCCAGCTTTAGGTGGTCTTGGAGCAGGTTTAATAGCTTTAAGGTACCCTGGAATACTATACTGGGGTTTCACCAATGTTGATGAAATTCTACATACCGGAAAAAGTGCTTCAGCCCCTGGAATCTGGCTGTTAGCTCAGTTGGCTGCTGCAAAAGTTGTAGCAACTGCACTTTGCAAGGGTTCTGGTCTTGTTGGTGGTCTTTATGCCCCAAGCTTGATGATCGGTGCTGCTGTTGGTGCTGTTTTTGGAGGCTCGGCAGCAGAATTAATAAACTCTGCCATTCCGGGTAACACTGCTGTTGCACACCCTCAAGCTTATGCACTAGTAAGTTTCCGTTTTGCGTTAGGCAGGCAGGTTAAAGTTTCATAAATCCAAAAGCATACTGACTTTGTACCCAATTCAGGTGGGAATGGCTGCTACGCTAGCCTCAGTTTGTTCAGTTCCATTGACATCTGTACTACTACTCTTTGAACTGACAAAAGATTACAGAATTCTACTTCCTCTGATGGTATTGTTGCATTTAATGTATTTGCTATTTTGATGTATAAACATGTAATTTAACACATTCAATGTAACGAGTTTAAGTTCACATATGTTTTTGATTAACAGGGAGCTGTTGGTCTAGCAATATGGGTCCCATCTGTTGTAAAGCAATCGGGCAACAAAGATATGTCTGAGGCTACATCTCCTCGGCATGGCTATTCTTCACTATTACCTCCTGCAGATAGGAATGAGACAGATTGGAGACGACCAGATGGAGATGATGTCGAACTCACAATTCTAGAAGATGATCCTTACCGCTATGGTAGTAACAATGAGGAGATGCTTCTCGATGACTTGAAGGTTTAATAGTTCAATTTTTGTATTTTTAATTTCATTTTCGTCAAGTTGAATCATTAGTAAATTTGCAATACTTTGCTGGTCATTCTATAGCTTTCTAACAACCAGTCTTCCAGGTATCACAAGCAATGTCAAAGCATTTTGTTAAGGTTACACCTACAGTTACAATCAAGGAGGCAACAAGACTTATGCATGATAAGCAGCAAAGTTGTGTTCTTGTTGTAGATAATGAAGATTTTCTTGAAGGAATTGTTACAGTAGGTGACATTCGTCGTAAAGGATTTGAACCAAGTGGTGATACTCACAGTAATGGGGGAAATTCATCTGCCTTGGATGTATGTAAAACCTCACACATTTATAATCTACAATTAAACTTACCATCTGATAGTCATTTTAAGTTAGCAATGCATATATTTACTTGGAATAATTTTTCAGGTAAATTCGTCTCTTGTTTCATCATGCCTTACTCGAGGGTTTCAGTACCACGGCAATGAAAGAGGACTTGTGACCTGCTTTCCGGATACAGATCTGAGCACTGCTAAGGTGCTCATGGAAGTCAAAGGTATCAAGCAACTTCCAGTGGTCAAACGGGGGGCTGGTCGTAGGAATGATGGGAGGCGTAAGGTCCTCGGCCTTCTTCATTATGACTCAATAGGATGGTGTTTAAGGTAATCATTTCTAACACTTGCATTTCTGTAACAAACTTTTTTTACACTTCTAGACAAATGGAACTAAATGCCCCCGGTCGCGAAACCAGATAGCTCAATTGACCCCAGCACAGACTTGAATTTACAACCTCTTGCACAACAATGAGCATCTTATCCACTGAGCTCTGACATGGGGCCTTATATATATTATATAGGATTATGGTTCTTTTGGACACATAAAGATTTCTTTAGTTAACTGCTTTGGGATAAGTTTTCCTTGAGGGGAATTTGATTTCTCCATGTCTAGTTAATATCAAGAAAGCTTGGACAAGTAAACAATGAACATCTTATCCACTGAGCTCTGACATGTATCCTCAGATCAAAACCATCTAAAAGTATAGTTGACCTCATTTTCCCACCAAAGATGCCCAAGCGGATTTAGTTGATCTTTTGGTTTCTTTGGCTTCCATCCTCAAGGTTAGTGCAGCTGTTGCATTTCTTCCGTATGTTTGGGATGCAGATAGTGCATTGCAGAAAAGTTCTTTCACAAACCAGTTTTGGGTATGTGACCATTTGTTAATTGCTTTGCTAGAAACGTAGAAATTAACTTGCTAACAATTGTATCTTACAAGATTTTGCGATTATATTTTGTAATTGACACCACAACATGGGGTAGCACAGGAACCACATATCAAGCCTTCGAGAACCTGATTGTATAAGCATTTGACTGTAACTGACTCCTTGCAAGGGAGAGGGGCTGTTCTATGAGAAGTGCTCCTTCCATATGTATAACTTTTGGATTGTTGTCCTTTTGCAGGGAAGAGCTTGAGCGGTGGAAGGCGTTTTATCAAAGAGAAAATTTCCAGCAGCCAACAGTTAATGGCCACTGAGGATGGAACATGCAGTGCTGAAGTTTTGCTTGTACCTTTTAGTGAAGAGAAATACCAAATACATAGTGACATTTCAACATAATTAGGGTTAACTTGAAACACCTCACTTAAAAGTGTCTCGTAAAATGTAAAGTCTGCTGGAGTTGCCAGGGTACACACTACGATTACAGATAGAAATTGTGATGGTGTGATTCACTGTTTTCAGCGTTGATGATTCTTAGTTCTGACATGATAATATACTGGGAACACTTGGTCAGTCTTGTGCAAGACATTGCAAATGTAAGTCAGGTTATGGCCTTCTGTTGTTCGATAATGTACTGGAAATATTGCGTACTGTTACTCCCGTAAAATCTAAAACCAGATCGGCATTCACGTTGAAAGTTTAGCACTTTTGAGATGCCAATGTGCCCAGAGCTCATTTATCAAACTCAGTATTTAGAAAAGCAGACTTAATCACGTAATGCTTGCTACTCGCTAGCAGCTTACTGTCCAAGATTGCGGGATGAGTTAAAACTGCCACAATATTAACAACAAATCTACAGTTTTCCAGGATCATAGATTGAATAGGTTGATCAACACAACATTAAGTCATTTTGCACTTTTGCCTCTCCAGAACCTCCCTTTTTCCTGCTTACAATTATCTTAATTATCTGTGTTCCCGAAAGTTCTAAAAAAGGAGCTACAATGGAAGAACATGAAAACAACACCAAAATTGTATCATATACACAAGCAGCAAATCACTTATATGTCTTATTGTTAGACTATATGGATAGGTTGAGAATATAGTGATGATGAATAATTGACATTTAAGTTGCATTGAAATTTGTGTTTATGAAAGTTTCAGTTGATGCATTATTATAAAACTGAAAATTGCTGGAAAATTCAGGTTAAATGATCTGAGCGTCATGTATTAGGCGGTCTGATTGGCGATACCCGATGACCGCTTCGATCGCTCAGCTTCGACCGTGATCGATAGTTGTAGGCTTCGACCATGATCGGTAGTCGTATGCTTCAAATGCTGTAGTTACTCGTAACCTTCGAGTACTCATATTTCCTCTGTTAACCAGTCAGCCGTCTGATCGCCCTGTGCATGGCGGTCAGACCGGTTTTCTCTGGGTGGTCTCGGGTTGATTTTTGAAAAGTATGGAAATTGAGATTTCAGATGATTCGGTTCATGTTTATTGATGGTTAAGGGTGTGTATTGATGTTGGTCAAGTTGAAGAGAACTTGTGTTGAAAAAAATGTTCTTTAGTCTTTGTATGTGTAGGTTGAGCGTGGAGGTGAACATGATCGATGACAAGGTGGACCAGAACTAGGATAGAGAGATTCAAGATTTAGATGGTCCAAGATGTTACGAGATGATAGGGCTCACGCTAGAGCACATAAAGATAAAAGGTATATGATATGCGAAGGAGTTATAGAAGGTGTCCACAATTGAAAGGTTTAGAGATTTTGGAAAACTTATGTTTGTAAGGGTTTCAGATCTCTTGATTTTCAGAATCAGATAGGATTTTGTGTGCTTATCGATAAGGACATGTTTTAGGCACTAGCACAATAAAAAGAGGGAGAGGTTAAGTGTTAACCACGACTTTGGGAGAGAATTTTTTTTGGAATTTCATTCTAGGGTTTAAGGGATGCTGTGAGGGCACTTTGTAGACATAAAACATCATCATTGAGCAATGCAAATTAACTCTTGATTCAATGTATGGAGGAATCTTGCTTTTGTTCTTAGGTTTTGCCTCGTTTTTAAGGAACCGAGTGATTTTGTGATTTGTGTGATTTCGATTCAATTCTTTTTGAGGAATAGGTTGCAAATAAGCTGAGGAACCTATCCGCAAAGTTTCATTAGAATTCTTTAAGTCGTTTGAAAGCATTGCAATTTTAGGGTTTGACATAGTTTTTGATTTTCTCATGTTACGATCTGTATTTCTTCATATTTAGTTGATATTCTTGCAATTTTGTGTTAGAGTATCTTTAGCATCACGTGTGTCAAATTTGAGGTCAATCGGAGTTGATTTGTAGAAGTTAGATTGATTTTCGTTCGCGGTAGTTTTTTGTTTTCAATTGGTGAACAGTATTATGCGGTCTAATCGTCATCTAACCACTTGTCAAACCAGCCCAGACCAGTTAGACCGCCACCTCTATTGCGGTCTGATCGGCCCAAGGATTTGATTTATGCTTTTTTGTCGTTTTTTGTTAGGGTTTGTTTGCTTTGGTTTCAGTAGATATAATCGATTGTCAAGATTATTTTTCTTCTGGTATTACATTGTGTTTCAGGTTTCAAAATGCAGATGCAGTCATTGACCCCTCTGATTGCGGTGTTCGATCCTACACTCATCTTCGTGTTATTTACATCTGAGGACCCTGAGACAGCCTTGCCCATCAGCTGCTGGTAAGCTGCCGCGGCAGTCCCATTTGCTGGTGGCCAGCCGGACCGTGTCTCTGGATTCACGTTCACCTCCCCCATTGGCAGCACAAGCCTTTGGCAGCCTTGCATCGCAGGTGGATGACCGGCCATCTGTGCCGGCATGACGGTACCCAAAGACGGTACCGGAACTGCCATGCCGTGTGGGAGCATTCCGAAGGAGAAGCCGCCTGCTGCACCGAACTGGTCTCTTGGTGGGGGGAGACCAATTGAGCCATAAGCAGCAGCATCGCCAAACCAAGCAAGGCTGCCTTGTGCAGCCTGTGGTGATATTTTAAAGCAAATTAAAGTGAGTTCACAGCTCAATTGTGTAAATTACGAACTAAACTGCATACTTCAGAAAACGCCATCTAATTCAATTCAAGTGACAACAACACACAAAGCCTCAATTTTGATGACAAAGGAGCCACCTTTACCATAAAACTAGACCAAACATACGAGATAATGAACACTTAAACACAATTAAGAAATCCAAATGGGCACCTGAAGTTGGCGAACGCAACGATAAGCCTCCACCAGAAAGCAAAGATGGATGGATGGATGGATAAATAGGGTCAGAGACGACAAGCTAGTCAAATCACGCCCCTGTCCCAGCAAATAATGGCTTCTAGGGACAAAAATTTCGCCTCCTAATGGCTTCCTCGACTACTTCTCTTCGCAGTTCTTCCACCAACCAAGAACCTACGAACCAAGGCAACAAAAATCCTGCGGCAACAATGGAAATGGGGATTCCTGTTCAGTAAAACAAACAAAGAATGTGTTCTGAAGAAGACTCACTGCTGCTTTGTGCTGGGTATTTCTCTTTCTATGGTTTCTTGATTTTTTTTTGTAGATATATTTTTGTTAAGGATAGAATAGGATTGTATTATTTGTTTTCTTATATGCCTCGGTTTCTTTATCTGTATAAGGCATATTTTTTTGTATACTTCCCTTACACTATATATTGCCCTCTAGGTCTTATGAATACACACAATATTCATAATATGATATCAGAGTTAGAGCTCTTACCCTAGTTTTTCCACATCATGGGGATCCGTCGCCGCCACTAGATCACAGCCAAGTCGCTGCCCTCTCGGCCGCCTCCGTCCACTGGTCGCCGCCTGGCGTCGCTCTGCCCCAGACGACACGCCCGCTGCCCGATCCCGACACTAGGTTGCCCGTCGACCGTCGCTTGGCCGCCTGCCGCCCAACGCCAGTCGCTCAGCCGCTTGATTTCCGACAACTGACACTCAATGGATCCAGCCACTGAAGGCCGCCCACTCGATTCGGCGCTGACCGCCCGTCGCTCAGTCGCCTGACTTCCGGCGATCGACGCTCGACGGATCCAGTCGCTGGACGCCGCCCACTTGATCCGGCGCCGACCACCTGATCCGATGCCGTCGGTTGCTCGATTCGGTCACTCTTCGCCAGCGCTTGCCCGTCTGGCCGCCCGATCCGACGTTGCCCGCTCAATCCAGCGCCACTGGTTGCTCAATCCGGCCGTCGCACGCCGAGGCCTGCTCGTCCGGCCACCCGATTCAGTCATTGCTCGTCAGCGCCCGCCCAACCGGCCGTTGCCCGACTTCTTGGTGCGCTCGGTTAGGCTTGGGTTGACTGGAAGGTTTTTTGTAGTAGTTTGTTTTGTATTAATTCAAAAAAGAAAAATGTTGATCTAATCGCCATGTCGTCTAGCATTGCATGTTAGATTTTGTTGCCTTGGTCGTTGCGTCGTCCAGCACTGCTTATCGATGACCTTCGTTTTATCAGCTGCGATCCCATTCTCAGGAACAAAACTATATGGGACGAACTACTGGTTGTGGTCTTCTCTCATAGAGATCACGCTTGATGGTCTTCACCTCTAGAGACACGTCACCGGTACACGACCTTCTCTGTCGTCATTGGTCCAGTCTCCTAGGCCGTCTACTTTTGCACCTACTACAGAAGATGAGGCCGCCAAGAAGGAGGCAGAGGCTGCTGCTACTAACGTTGTTGATGAGGTTTTCCAGTATGCCATTGACGCTTTCGAGCGCTAGCGTGCTGATGAGGCCTGTGTTCGCGTCATACTGGTGGTCAGCGTCGACAACTCCATCCAATTAGACATCGTTAGTCTGCGGTCTATTCGACAGGAGGTGCAATCCTGGAGGATTCGACATGGGAGTTAGTAATGCGTGATGGAGATACAGGTAACGTGTCCTAGAGGCTTCGTCACATGGTGAGATTAGAGACGTTATGGAAGAAGTCAGTAACGGGAAGGTTTAGAGATATTGTAACACCCATGTTAGGAAGTGCTTCAGGTTTCTTGATTTTTGGAAGAGATAAGGTGTTGTGTTCGTGTTTGAATCAGACATGATTGAGACGTTAGTCTATAAAAGCTGGAGAGGCTAAGAGCTAACGGGTTGAGTTGTTGTGTGATTTTTGGAGGGCTTTTGTCAAGAGAGATTTTAGGGTTGCCGTGAGGGCACTTTGTAACCACATCTATGCTACAGAAATAATAGATCAGATCTATTCTAATAAAAGTTTTGTTGGCATCAACGACGTATTTTTGAGTATCATTTTTCTACTGTCTCCGACAGTACTCGCTTGAGTGATCGAAGCATTCGAGCGGTTGAAGTCTTCGAGCAGAGGGTGATTATGACTATGTGTATCGGCGGTCGTATTTGAGATTTGTTTTCAGATGTCAATAAACGATGATAATTATTCACCCCTCTGACTGCTGTATAGATCATACCAAGAATATTTTCATAATTCTCGCAGAGATTAAACTGCTTTCTAGGAAGTTCCTGCGCTCCAAATAGATTCGGACTAAAGCAATTAAATTAATGGCATCGAGAAAAGAAAAGAATGCCATATTGAGTTCTTATCTCGGCCCCCACATGTCATACAGAAGTTCTCCCGTGGGCCCCAAATGTCTGGTGGTATATCCGGGGACGTTCTGCTCACGTCTGCGCTGCTCCGGTCTAAGCTCAAGGCCCGACAGCAACCGGGAAGAAGCAATGGAGAAGAAACCCCGACTCGTCGCCGGCGACGGCGACGGGGGCGGTGGCGAGGCCTCCGGCAGCGTCGGAGGCGGCCTGGTCGACAGGCTCCCCGAGGCGCTCCTGGTGGAGGTGGTCGGCCGGCTGGAGCTGGAGGCCGCCTGCTCCGCCGCCGGATCCTGCCGCGCCCTCCGCGGCGCCGCCGCCGCAGCCTTCTCCTTCGTCACCTCCCTCGACCTCTCCGTGAGTCCTCTCCTCTCCTTCCCTACCTTCCAGCTAAATGGTTTCCCCTAAACGCTGGGATTTGGTCGATGCTACAGGGTTTTCCGCCGACGAATGCTATCGTGCGTAGGATTCTTGCCGGTAATGGTGCACTCCACAGCCTCACCGTCAATTGTAGCCTTCTTGATGACTCCGCGATCGCGGCTTTCGCGAAGGGATGCCTGCGCGAGCTCTCGCTGCTGAAGTGTTCCTCCTTCTCTCCGTACCTCTTTGTGGCAATTGGTGAGAGATGCACCAATCTAAGGTATGGTTCTTCAGCTTTGGGATTGTTTGTGTATGCTTCTTGAGGAAATTGAATGAGGAGCTATGAACTGTTGCATGGTATTGCATTATTCAGTTTATCCTCGTTCAGTTGTGATTTTTTCTGGAAGAAAGGTTCATGTGTGATGGAAATGGGTGTGTATAGGTATCACCCGGATGTTTTCTTTCAAGCAATTATCCAAATTTGTTACCGTTGGATTAGAGATTCATCAGCCCCTTTTTTAAAGGGGGATTTTTTTGGAGGGGGGAATTTGCGGCCGTTGGATCTGTAATCTAACGATCACAAATCTGGATATAGTTTGGATGAAAACATCCGGGTGATGTTTATCAATAACCGATGGAAATTGCGGAAATTTGATTTACATCATTTGTACATGTCATAATGATTGGTTCTCATCTTTTTTTTAATGATTGGTTCTCATCTTGATCCAAATCATGAGAAGTCTGAGCATGAACCTGTAATTATATTCAGATCATTTATGCTGGAGATGGCAACTTCGGATGGTAGTGAACACTTTGTGATTTGCCGGAAGTCCATAGCACACATCTTCAAAGGATGTGGTTACTTGGAGGTGAGAGGTCTTTGTCACGTATGAATATGGCACTGTTCTTCACTTAGAAATGTGCCCATTTCATAGCGATTATTGTATATGTTTCAGGTTGAATATCTTTGAATACTGAATATAGATTTCATAATATTAATCATAGTATTTGAATAATAATATGGAGCTCTTAGAAGAAGTTAATTTGGTTCCTGAGTCATCTTTCTTTCTAAATCTCTTGACAGAATCTTTCGCTGAAGTTCCCTCTTCTAGCTCCAGGCTCTGTTGATTTCGAGTCTCTGGTGCCCGTTATTCCTAGTACCATTAAGGTACTGTTGCTACAGCCTGTGGCTAATTGGCAGGCAAAGATGCTTTTCCCTATAAGCGCATCTCTGAAGACACCCTTCGGTGACAGTCTAGAATCACTCTCTTTAGTTCTTGACATAATAACGGATGAACTTGTTGCCTTCATCACCAGATGTCTTCATAACTTAGTTGAGCTGTGCCTAGAAGACAACCCGATGAGTGAACCACATTTGCACAATGATCTGACCAATGTTGGGCTCCAAGCACTTGGTTTATGCCAGAACTTGGCACATTTATCTCTGACTCGTGGTAAGCAGAATTATTCCTCCACTTTCAGAAGGGTAAACGACTTTGGAATACTGATGCTTGCTGAAGGATGCAAACAACTGAAAACCATTAGACTTGCCGGGTTTTCTAAAGTGAGAGATGCTGGGTATGCAGCCCTTCTTCACTCTTGCAAGGGCCTGAAAAAATTTGAGGTCAGTACTGGCTCATGCTTGTCAGACTTGACGTGCCTTGATCTTGATGAGGCAGCTCCAAAGATAACGGAAGTGAGGTTGCTGTGTTGCGGTCTCCTAACCAGTGAAACAGCCATATCTCTCTCATCCTGCACCAACTTGGAAGTTATCGATCTTTCAGGTTGCAGGAGCATCGCAGACACCGGCTTGGTCTCTATCTCACAGCTTTCCAAGTTAACTCTATTGGATCTTGCTGGAGCTGACATTACTGACGCAGGTTTATCAGCACTCGGCAATGGGAGGTGCCCATTATCTTCTTTGTGCTTGAGAGGGTGCAGAAGGATCAGCAACAACGGCATAGCTTCATTGCTGTGCGGGAGTGGCACCATCAACAAAACTTTAGCCGCATTTGACATTGGGAATGTACCAAGGATATCAGGCAGAGCTGTCACGGCGATTGCCAAGAACTGCGAGCAGATACGCAGCCTGTGTCTCCGGAACTGCCCCCTCATAACTGATTCTTCTCTAGAGATTCTAGGTTCGACGCGGAACAACTCTGGTAAAAGTTCCCTAAGAATGCTTGATCTCTCTTACTGTTCTAGGCTGTCCCGGAACTTTTTGAGGCTGTTTGAGCCGCCAATGTTTCGAGGCCTACGATGGCTTGGTGTCGGGAAGAATGTGCTGGAACGCCGTGGCAGCAGCCCGATTGTTGCAGAGCTCCTGGAGCGAAAGCCAGGATTAACAATCTGTGGTAATGCCTGCGAGATGGGCTGCAGGAACCAATGCCATCGTGACATTCGCATTCACTAATATTCATTTTTATTGCCATTCGAGTTGATGTTGTAACTCCCTGATCCATTCTGTGCACTAAACTAGCATCTCGTGGCCTGCGCTTGTAACAACTAATAACTCCTAGGCCCGTTTGGTTGTTTCTCATGTCGTGTTATATTAAACTGATTGATTTGTATTGGGAATTTAGGATAATGCAGTTCATATCTTTTGCCTGTTTTATAACGATAGTTTGGGAAGCACTTCGTAAGTAGTAACTGGCCGATTACCGTCAACTGCTAGGATTCAGATGCAACTTCTACAGGCCGGATCAGCTTGCTGCCATCTGCCATACGATGGCTTGTTATTTACATGTTTCGAGATCACTTAGTACAAGACGTGCTTCTATGCATTACTATTTTCAAAGTAGTATAAAGATTAAAGCATGAATGAAAGGTAGATAATGATTACTTACCCCTTACTTTTAAGATTTGCGCAACTTGTACTAAGGGTTGATGCGTAGAAGCACTTCTTTTACTAGCGAAATTGTCACCCTCATCACTCATCAAATCACACCAAAACTGCGTTGACAATAATAATAACGGCACATAGTGAGAATTTCAAGATTTTGCTAAGCATAACGAACTCTAGAAACCAGCATCAATAACCATTTTGGTAGCCAACTGAGTAACTACTATGAGGACGAACTTTACATGCCAACTTCGGCACAAGAGGGATAATCAATCACCTAGGCACAGAATCAACAATATCAACATGTTTGCCGTGTCATTGACCACCAAGAGAACGTAGGAGTTTGAAGCAATTCGAGGGCTGCTGGATATAGTTCTAACAGATTGTACGCAAAAACTGCCTGGGCATACAGGAAACTATTTCCAAAATCTCAGCAGATAACCACCAGCAGCAGCACCGTGGGAAAAAAAGCTACATGAAAGCACCTCGGCCTCCTCTCCTGGCAGTGGATCTCTCATAAGTCGTGTTGAACTTCTCGACCAACTCATTCATTGTGCTGCAAGTCACAAGAGTATCATCACAATCGACATCAACATGGGTGCAATCTCAGACGAGCATTATGATTTGAGGGTACTGAAGAATAAGGTATCCACAAAGGAACTACATTTGGCAGAGAACTTCGGATGTGAGTTAAATTATTTTTCTTTTTGTGTTTTTTTGTGACATTCTTTCACATCAAAGAGTTCTGTAAAAGAAATTAAGGCATACCTTGAACAATTAGTGAACATTGCAAGGTAAGTCATGAGGAGAGTGTCATTGTATTCCTGAAAATAAACATAATATCATAATTACAAAAAAAAATGCAAGGTTGAATGCACAACAAAAAGGTGAATACAGATTACCAAAGTAACCAAGCTTTACTGACAAGATCAACATAACTGGCCTTGCTACTTTATATGGTCACTATAGCCTAACATAAAAGCCCTTTTAATATCAAAAGGACCATCTAGCTATCAAAAGAGTAAGTATTTTGTCAAATACGAGTGATGACTTAGCATACCATTAAGAAGTCATCTTGGAATTTCTCCGACTCCATAGCTGGTAGTCTTCTTACAAGGCTTGAGACTTGCCTAAGCAGTGAATTATCCAGTGGAATATCACCTGCAATGAGGGAAAAGGCTTTGTAGTTAAGTATTTGTGCCGTTCAACAAGGACACTGACATGTTTGGGCAAATAAATTTTGAGGGTCTGGGTTTAAAGCACATGGATGAACAGCAGCCATATTTTGGAGAACGACTAAAACATCGCATCAATGACAAAAAAGACAAAGCTCTTTGCATGGCAACAAGATAGGAAGGTGCTTTTATGTTTTTCTTAACAGTGATTTGCATAATTTTTAAAGCACGATGAATAGTGGATAGATGTTACTTACCTCTTTATGTGCTTTGAGATTAGTGTTACTCTTGTTAGAGAGGAAAGCACAGAATAACTTCTCAAAAGACAAACCTCTTTGCATGGCAACAAGATATTGATGGATAACACGGACCCTGCTATTCAGCATCTTGATGGCACTGTGTATTCCTGTAAGATGAGCAGCCACTGCTCAAATATATCTGTTAGTATTATTTGTCTGAAAAGATACCCTCAAGTTAAACCACTGATCCCCTAGGCGGCGCCTAGGCGCTAGGCAGGAGGGTGGCGTCTTGCCCACCTAGCCGATTGTTCCCACCCAGGCGGTCGCCTTCGGGCACCCGACTAGTGTCTAGAGTCTAGAGTCTAGGTGAACACTGAGTTAAACTCATGTTAAACAAAGAATCCTTACATTGAGTTGCTGCAGAGCCTCCATCAGATGGTTTGAGATGGGCAACATGGTCTACAGATATCCTCTCTGCCTCTACAGTCTTTAATCAAAGGTACTTGTGTTAAGTGTTAATAACAATGATTCATAGCTAGATCAATACATAGAGAAGGAAAACACACACCTCAATTGTGTAATTTGATCTGACAAAGATGAGTTGAGGACTCCCATCGATAACATGCAACTCTTGAAATTACAGAAAGATGATAAATAAGTAATTAGCAGCACAAAGAGATGGAGAAAGGGAATGAGAAAAAAACAGTAACATAACGAACAAGCTCCAAACTGGTTTCAGTAAGGTATCTAATCAGAAGAGAGAAATCAAGGTTACTCATGCTATACCAGTGATAGCTAATTTATTTTAAAAAAGCGTGTATAATAATCACATGCATAACTGACATGCATCTAAAATCAAAGCTCAATACAGTGCATATAAAAACCTTCAAGTTACATAAATCAATCCATGGTAGAACCAAGAAACAAGACAAGTCAATTGCAATACATTCAATGATAATCCAAAATGAATCGGCTTCACCCACCACTCTCATAAATAGTCACAGGGAGATCCTTCTGGGAGAGGTTGATTGCAGGATTTAAGAGAAGATAAACAGGGCTTTCGTTAACATCCATCAGCTGGATAATAAAACGAGTAAGTCACGCAAAGAGGCAAATCAATAATATATAGAGCAGGTCTCAAAAGAATATCCATGTCGATAAGCAATTCTTCAACTATCGTAAAGTTGATGAAATTTCTGGTCAAGTTCTACATTTCATTTGGTCACAAAACTTGAGCAAAGCTCAAAACAGAGCTTGTGGACAGCTGAACATAATCTCATCATAAGTAATATCTGTTAATGCTGGCCATGACATAAGCCATATACCATTTTGACATACAACATGATTAGAGAAAATATTTTATATCTGATGTCAACATGATTCAGTTTCAAAGGTATTATTTGTTCATGTATTTAGCATTGCAGCTTTCAACAGTTGTAGCCTCGATGTATATGCCTGATCCAGAACAGGTGCAGTACATAATTTGAGCAAAAGAACCAAACAAACTCACCAATGAAAAAAAATCCCAAACCCAAATTGAACCTTATCAGAGCATAATGGGGATTGCATTCTTTGATTCTCATTTATGGCAATCAGTGCCTACCATCTGCTCCACCACCCATTATAACACTACAA
Organism: Melocanna baccifera; assembly: GCA_036346265.1. NCBI lineage: Eukaryota > Viridiplantae > Streptophyta > Magnoliopsida > Poales > Poaceae > Melocanna > Melocanna baccifera. The sequence continues at coordinate 3,725,590 of CM070697.1, read as the reverse complement.
CAAGAGAATCCCCAGCCTTCCATAAGCACTAAGCAACTTTCTTCCCTCATTTTGCAAGGGAACAAATGAAGTACAATGGAACACAGTGAAACTACTGATGAACACTTCCAATCAGATAAACAACATAATTGTTTTATGCACAACGCTAAGAAAATCATGTCATCTACTACCAAACCTTTCGGCACGTGGCAATCAAGAAACCCCCATGTACAACCTACTATTAGCAGCCCTAACCATACCAACAGTACATTGCACCAAGCACCCAGATTTTTTCTCATAACAAGAGCAAGCAGCAAGCACATTGTCAGAGTTTCAGAGATTAGGCACTTGAACGAAAGGTCCTAAGAACTCACAGCCTTGTGGATTAGCATGTCGGTGTCCTGCACATCGCTCCCGGTGGAGTACCACCCCAGCACGAAGAAGTCGGGGAACACCTTCTTATCTGCAAAGCCGCACAACCGCAACAAGCACCAATCAGACCACCCACAAACCCTAGCATTCTAGGCGTCACCAAACCCTAAAAAACACGAGATTTGTCATTAGCTTACAGAGCTCCTGCTTCTTCTCGAGGAAGGCGCGGTCGAGGGTGCCGGAGACGGGGTCGAGGACGAGCTCGAAGCTGTTGAAGATCTCCACTGTCCGCCCGCGCTGCACCCCGATCACGCACCCGAACACCCTCGGCGGCGCGCCGTCGGAGGAGCAGGCGGCCTGGGCCTTGACGCGGGTGAGGTGGTCGGAGACGTTCACGATGACGAGCGGGTGGAGCTTGAAGGTAAGGCCGCTGCTGGAGGAGGAGGTCGCCGCCGCCGGCGGGTGGGCAGCCGCGGCGGGGTCGGAGGGCGCCGACATCGTCGGAGGTGGTGGTGGTGGAGGAGGAGGAGTAACCTAGCTAGAGCCGAGGGGCGGCGGCGGCGACGGGGAACAGGTGGGCCGTGGGGGGTTTTGCGCCGTGCCTTTCGGTGTGCTTGTTTCGGGCTTGTGTGCGTGCGTGAGAGGCCTAGAAGGTTTGCGTTTCGTGTTGGGCCCGGATGGCGTGGCTTGGGGCCTTGGCCTTGATGGGCTGCGAGGAAGGTGCTCCGCCGCCTCCGCCGTCTCCGTCGACGCGCCGGTTTTCACCGTCGCCACCTCCCCTACCTCGCCGCCGCCGCGCGTCTCCACCTCCCTCCCTGACCTAGCGGCGCCGAAGTACTGGCGTGCGGTGGCGTTCAACCCTGACGGTGCCGAGGCTGCGGCCTGGGGGTGGGTGGCGATGAATACACTTGTGCGGTGAAGGTGTTCGTTAGTTTGTTCGTGTGGGGTTCTGATGTGATTTCTTGTTTCTAGGCCCGATGCAGGGGATCTTGGAGCTCGCCGCGTGCAATGGAGGCTGCCTGCGGGTCCCCGGGCATAGTCGGCTGGGCGACGGCACGACCGGCCAGTGAGGAGGGCGCGATCGGCAAGTGAGCTAGAGCGGCAGCGAGTCGGCGAGGCAGCCCGCGAAGGCCAGGGGCAGGGGACGTCTCTGGCGCTGCCGTACTGGAGTCTGCCCAGGTTCCATCTCTCGTGATAATCTGTGCTCAAAGTTGGTATATCTTTGCATTAGTTTCATTAGAAACTTGTTTGATTCCTCGTTGACTCCTCCATTGATTTTTGTCCGAAACCTTTTGAAACTGAACTGATCTCTGTTTAGAACATGAAACCTGAACATGGAACCTGCTATCCCGTTGGGCGTAGGTTTCGACAGGATACCGTTGTGCAGCTGCACTCTTTCACCATTAAAAGGGAACAGGAATGCATCTAATGTATTTTTAGAACTGTTTCTAGCAAATTATGACCTCGTTACACGATACTACACTACAGGGGTGAAGTGAACATGGTACTGGCCAGGGATTTTTTTTTCGCCGAAAATCGGTCCGATTTTCGGGATACGAGGCGGCAAATTAGGCAGCTGCTGGCTGCCGCGTGAAACTAGGGACGTGGTAGAAGACCATTTCTTTAGTTGGAGGAAGCGCAGATAAATTCTGCGTTCCGTGTTCAACCGCTCATACAGTCATACTTCGTACTGTAATTAGGTTGGTACTTAGTAGTGCTTCCACATGATACTCGCGTATTCACATGCGGCATGCATGCTATATCATACGATGTTCTGATTAACTCATGTTCTAAATAACTCGTATTCTTGGATGGGGATGCAGTTGGGAGAGAAAGCAATCCTGCTTGCGGGTTACATAGATTGATTAATTTGCTTGGGTTAAGTATTCTAGACTATCGTATTTGCTTGGTTTAAGTGAGACTAGGAGGCCGGAATTTGTGTACATTTTGAAATAAACAAAATTAAATGCCTGAACAGCTAAACTCAATAATATAGGGTGAGCTCTTTTGGGCTTATGACTTACTTTTTACAGTAACTAGTTAGAGACCCGTACGTTGCAACGGAGTCATAAAAATAATAAGACAGAACTTACTGTTTGACCAATTTCACACATCAAAATATTAGAGAGCAAGCGACAGAGAAAGAAAGGTGGCCAAAATACGCGAGGAGATGGGAAAAGTGGAGATGGGCGGTTGTATCTTGAGAGAGAGGAGGAGAGAGACGAATGGTCTAAATCAAATCGGATGGTTGAGAAGAGAGGAGGGAGACCGTACCAACCACCAACCATTCTTTTATAATAGTAAAGATTAGTTTTCAAACGTAGTGTCTTTTTAAGATAGAGTTTACAAATCAATTATAGTAGACACTATCCCAACTTAATTTATATCGGACAAAATTGTATACGAGAATCTCTCTCCATACTCTCTCTCACGAACAGTTAAAATTTAAAAATTTAAGCAAAAAACTATAAATCACAACCCAAAAGAACCCACACATATACAATTACTTTGGTTGGATATACTTTTTTTTTACTTCTTCCAATTCAAAATGGAAACTGAAATGTTCTCAAACAAGTAATGAAGGTAGAAATTTAAACTTAAAAGTACTTTCTAGAGGACCAAATATGATGTCGCTTTGATTCGAGAGGCAATACACACAATCCAACGTACGGTATCTCACCGGACCTATCATTTCAGTGTGGAGTCAGGGAGCTGTTACGGTGCTACCATTTGCCCCGGCTCCAAATCACCGGCCTGAGCACGACTGCTGCTGCGAAGCCCACACCAAACCCTGATCCAATGAAGAGAAACAACACGATGACGTCAAATCACTGTTGGATTTTTACGCCGAGGGAGTCAACAGCGCTTTGGGAGCCTTTGATGGTGGATTTGTCAGGTCGCATTGCACAGGAAGTGGGCAACCGTACAGTTCCCTGTTCCCTTGGAACGAGCTGCTGGGGAACGCTGAGAATTGTGGACCCAAAGGTATGCTTCCTCTTAGGTTGTATGATAGGTAGGGTCGGAAAAAAAAGCTTATTAATACTCCAAACAAAATTACTTTGATTATAGTAGTTAATAGATTTAAAATTAAAATAAATCTATTTCAAGTGAAAAAAGTTAATAAGACTTAGTTCAATAATAGCTCGTTATCTCAAATTTAAAATAACCGATTAAATGATAAATAAAATGATTTTGTATCAACTATATCAATTTATAAAGAAGCTCGATGATAGCTCGATAAGCTCAATAGCCAGTCCTAATGATAGGTCTAACCACTCCAGGTACGTCAAAAGAAAAGACGCTGCCAACTCTGGTGGGATCTGCCCCAGAGAGCCGGTTCCAGGAGAGGTCGAGCGACTCGGGCGCTCGTTTTAGCGATGGCTTCTGGCTTTTGGTTGAAATTTCACTGTAACTGGCTTTTTTTACTGTAGCTGATTTGGCTTTTTGGGCATAATTAATTTTAAAAAAATGTAAAAATAGAAAAAATATGTTAACCCATTAGGGACAATACAAAGGAACATGAGAAAAAAAAGAAAATACAAAAAAGTCTAAAATATCTAAAAAAATTTAGAAAAAGATGAAATACTGAATAGTGAAAAAAAAAGTAGAAGTTAAAAGCAGAAATCGAAAAAAAAAGTCGAAACAAACTGGCTGCATGTGATGGCCGAGCTCGTGGGGTATCTCTCCGGTGAGGTGATGGTGTTGTGCCATATAGTGAGCACATGCTATGAAATCAGCTTTTACTTATGGTCCTGGGAATAGGGCCGTGGAATTGATTGTTGGACAGGTCAATTAACACGAAGTCAGTCATGTTTTTTGCCACCTCAATATACAGCTCTTTCATTGCAACGCCAACGCTCATAACCATGTAGTGGCAGGTGTTGGACTCGTAGAAAACATCTGTTGTTGTCGTCGGGTCCATAACTTCTAATGTATCACCACCTCTTCCAGCAGTGTCAGACATGGGCTTTCGAGCTCAAACAAATTCTTAGGCAAAGTACTATCTAATCTGTTCTGTGCAAGATCGATGATCTGTAGCTACCGGAAGTAGCCAGTGGTAGAGTTCTCTCCAGGGCTAGGTACATACAGTTGGTTTGATCTCAGGAGGAGCACGCCAAGGTTGGGTAGCTTCCCTAGTCAAGATGGAAGAGACTCAAGAGAGTCTGCAATAGAAGTATGGAGTTGTGGTACAAGGTTGGGCACCTGTATGGAGTCAGGCATTTGTATGCGGGATTCAAATCAATAAACCAAATGCAGGACATCTATATGCAGGCAGGCATTTGTGTATGGGTGCACGGAAATTTTACTCCTGCACTTAAACTCTTTAGAAATAATAAATTTTAGGCTGCATAAGAAATGGAATAATTCATTGTTGCTAGTACATTGTACCACAGGAAGGAAACAGGGTTATGATAAAGCAGAAACCAATATAGCAAGTGAAGGCCAAGGAGCAAAGTGACATTGAGTCCGCAGATGCCGGGCACTTGTGTACGGGTGCAAAAAATTTTTTAATCCATGCACTTAAGAGGGCGTTCGAAATAGCGATGGCTTATGACTTTTGGTTAAAATTTTACTGTACCTGACTGTTTTTTTACTGTAGCTGGGTTAGCTTATTGGACATAGTTAAATTTAAAAAAATTTAAAAATAGAAGCGACATGTTAGTCCATCATAGATAATGCAAAGGAATACAGAAAAATACAAAATACCAAAATACCAAAAACAAAAAAAACAAAAATGCTACAGTATTTCAAAAGCTAACCGAATGCTGGAAGACGTCGCCGGCAGCCATCGTGAGCGGGGCATAAACTCTTTAGAGAGAATAAATTTTAGCCTGCATAAGAAAGGGAATAATTCATTGCTGCTAGTATCATTGCCGTTAGTACATTAGACTGTAATGGTAGGCTCATATATGGGTTTCGCAAGATGCAAAAGGTTTTTCCTTCCCTACAGAACCAAGATCGGTCTGGGAAATTACGGAACAAAAACAATTAGTGAAATTTGAGCAGACAAACGACTCAAATCAGTAAACCAAATGCATGGAGAGGATTAAAATCAGTAAAGTAAATGCATGACAATATAACTCATCTACTCAGGGGTGATCGGAATAGCGATGGATTTTGGCTGAAAAAACACTGTAGCTGACTGAAAAAACACTGTAGCTGAGTTAGTGGATAGTGTAGTGAATAGTGAAAAAAAGCTGAAGCTAGAAGCTGAAGTCGAAAAAAACCGAAACGATCAGTGCCTCAATCTTTAGAGTTCAAAAATCTTAATCTGCGTAACAAAGGAAATCACTCGTTGTTGTTAGTACACTGAAGCGTACTTTGCAATAAACAGGGAAACGGGAAACCTAACAGTCTGCAGTAAATATGGAAATGTAACACTTTCAGCAGTATGATAGATCAGGCTATGTTTTTTCTTCCAAATTTATCGATCTCTAATCTGCTATTTTATGCAATATACCTTTTAGTTTTCAACAAAACACCATTGGTCGGGCTAACATCAGAATGCTTATGAGCTCAACAGCTCCAACCGAATGATAACAGTAGTGGCACCAACAGCGCATGCACTCCCAATCATTTGCATGTAGGTGAGCAATGTACCTTTCAGAGAAGGCCTCTTCCAGACATGAGCTCATATAACCTGCACATGATCGTTTCTTCTTGTACGTGCGTACAATGGTATCAACAAACTACTATGTAAAAAATACTACCCCAAGGTGCATTATCAACACAAAAGATTACACTATGTGAGGCTCACCTGAACTTTATGCAACCCATACGACATTGTTCGGTATGTTTCGCTATGTTTTCATTAGGGCATGATTTTGATTGGCCAAATGGCTGCAGATCTCTCTTATGGTATATAACGAAGCCGGGAAACAGACTTGGCCAAGAGCTCTTGAGCACTCTGCCATAGTGCTGGATATCGTCACCCCATCGAGACACAGCTCACTTAGGCTGCTGAGGTTCGCAACAGGGGTGGACTATCCCCATGTGGTGAGGTATGGTGGCCGCTCGAGCTACCCCACCAGCCGGGCCCCCCCTCTTCTGGCCATTTGCTCGACCCTATCATCAACCAGCAGCGAGGTAGACGAAGAGCAGGATGGCGCTGTGTTTCTTCGGTGGTTTGGGCGTGTGGCCTAGCGGTGTGGACGAAGAACAGTTTAGTTTTGGCTTTGTTGGAGATACCAATTTATATTATTCGGTCGGTCTAGATTTTTACTGCTGAATTTACAGACGTTACTCTTGAATTTATGGTCTTTTGAGTTCCATTGAGCTAAGATTGGTTGAGTAGGTTGGCCGTCTACAGTTAAAATGTTATGCTGGAGCATGGTAATGCCTTTTAGGTACCTATTGTTTGGTGATGAGGAGTTGCACTTTGTTAGATGTCTAATCTAGTTTTAGGTAGCTATTTGTTTAGTAATGAGGACTTGCAATCTGTAAATATCTAATATGGTTTTTTATACTTCCAGTTTTGGGTTAATGGGTTTTAAGCTCATAGTTTTGTTCTGAAATCATTTTTTAGTTAGTTGAATTTGATTACTTGCTTTTTAGTTTATAGTGCTAAGCTTGCTGCATAACTTAAAATTTTGTGTTGCCTTGCCTTTGTAGTATTTCTATGATGGAGGGATCATTGCAACATCTTACAATGAAGGTGACAAGTTCTATATCCACCCTATGAAGCTGCTACCTCTCTTATGCTTCCTGCCTCAGCCAAATTATGAATGTGATCTAATTATTGATTTGTCATTTCCCGCGCATTGTTTGCTCATTAGTTCTAGAAATGGAATCTATATATTTTCATTCTTTCTACAAACTTTGTTCTAGATTTTGGTAGTAGTGAATTGATAAGGTGAAACTTTCTTCAAACAAGTGCTGTCAAAACACATTAAACTTCCGTAAAATTTCTAAAAAGTGAAAAAATTCTATTGGTGTATGAAGGTCTTTGTTCATTAGTCGTCACCGAGCTATTAATCTAACAAAATTTTATGATTTATTGTGAATACTAAATGGGAAACTCAATATTTTGGATGAGTTGACCGCTAACAGTTAGAGTATGCATACTCCTTTTGTATTTACTTATTTTGTGTAGGGCTGTCTTTGCATACAGTCCCTTGTACTCTCTCTCTCTCTCTCTATATATATATATATATATATATATTGCACATTGGATCTCGTGAATATACATACAATATTTATAACATGATATCAGAGTTATGACACTAACCTAACTCCTTCCGTTGCCATCCCATAACCACCCCCTTTCCTATACATTAAATATTCTTTTTAAAGAATTTTGGTGCTCAAGTGTTTTGCAACTACTAAATTTGAGTAGGATTTGGGACTAAGTGTTAACAAAACTGCATATTTATGACTGAACTGTTTATATGAGTTGTTAATAGGTCAATTATTCTGAATTCCAGACGGTTGACTTGGTTACTGTGACATACAATTAATTGCATCAAGACGGCCTATAATGAAAATTCCATATACTAACGGTTTTAAGATGGTCTTTGAGCTTACTTTTAATATGATAATATCATGGGTCCTATCAAGATTGTTTTTTATTTTTATTCTATGCAAGTAAATGTTCATTTCAAAAGAACTTCCCTCTTCAGTTGTATTGTTCAATGAAAATGAAAAAAAAAGAAAAAGAAAGCAACAAGAGGTAAAAAAATGTTTGGTTTGGTTTTATTGCTTTGGGAGGGCAGTGCCAGTCCAGCTCTAGCTATCTGGCTGAGGGAAGGAGCCAACCAGTGCTTCCTGTGATCATTTTACTTATTCATTCATGTGTCTTCTCTTATGCATTTTGATCTCTCTGAGTTATTAAGAATTGTTACTTCTAGGTTCATAAGATGTTCAGGCCTTCAGGAATGTTTTTCTTTGCTTGATTTGAAGTAGAAAGGCATCAACTTTAGGAGAAATGCTCAGGTGCAATTTTATCTTTTGCCAACTAAAATTTTTGATGTATGCACAGAAGATCTTAGCTTTGTTATGAATAGTGCTTATATTTATCATGAGGTCAATGGATCAATATATATACACGTACAAGTATGTTATATATGCAGAAAACCTTTTATACAACAGGGTAATTACACAGCTATATAAGATATATCTAACACCAATCAAACTTATGGTAGATCAACAACATGAAGTTTGGAAAGGTGAAAACTATGCTGAACTCTGGTCTGTACCTTTGTGAAGAAGTCTGCTAACTGAAACTCGGAAGGCACATACTGAAGAGCAACAACTTGATATTTTGTAATGGAACTAGAATTCATTATGAAACTCGGAAACTCGGACTGTTCATGATGAAATTTTGTAATTCATTTTGGTTGCCTTTTGTCCAGATGTATACCTTAGGCATAAAAAACGAATTAACCCAACATGATATTTTTTTTCAATTGCTTCTTTCATCTATTACTATAGCTTTAACAGTTGTGATTTGAGATCTAGAGGGCACTTGCATTCATCACGATTAGTGGAGAATCATTTTCCTATCTTAGCATAATTCTTTGAGTGTTTGAGATCGACGCAACTATTAGATATTAACACATGATCTGCTATGTTTTTGCATAATTTAAATGGTCCTCTTCATAGTAGTTGGTGGACATTTGATGGAAACAGTAGCTCACACGTGCAACTCGATTCCAGTAAGCTTGGTTTGGTAAAGAGGTTTTTATTCCTTCTCATGTTGCAAACATTACTTTCCCTTAAAAATCTGCATAGCAGGGGAAAAAATGAGTGCTAAATAAAAAAAAAAGTGAAATGCAGACGCCCCTGTAATTTGTGTTTGATTACTGCAGCGGTGTTTTTTGGAGGAAGATATATGCTATAAGATTGTTATTTTCCATACTAAAATGATTAGTTTTCCAGTTAGCTTACCTTAATGTTGGAAATCCGAACTTATTTATATGTACTTGCTTGATGTGTATTTTTACGCATCATTGGTCCTTGAAAAAACCCATGCTCCTCACCCTTTACGTGATGTTGTTACACATTGTATATAGAGAGCTATAGAAAGGATAGTAGTTACATGACAATGCATAGTTTATCCCTAAACTAAACTGAACATTCTATAGGCTGCATTTTGATTAGTATATTTGAACTTGCTTACCTATTTCATACATGTTGTGAAGGGATGTAATGGAACTAGAATTGATTAAACCGATATACATTTACCTATGTCTGCTTATATATATTTGACTAATGTCCAACTTTCTTAATCAGATCTGGTTTTCAAATACTGGTTTTCAAATACTGGTTTTAGACTTTTTGTCAAAATAAATATTTATCACTATAGGGAGGGTGGGGTCAAGTACCGACTTAATTATGCAAAAAAATTGAGTTTCTCTCTAATGGGGAGAAAAGAGACTACTTGCTAGATCTTTTACAAAGGCAATCTATCAGTGTGGCTAACAAAGGTATACAATTTGTATATTAGATTTTACATTTGGATTCATTTTCTATTTCTTGTTTGAAGACTTTTTCTTATGTTAGCGTATATGTTTGTCTAGCTCTAATAATCTCTAACATTGTTTTTGTGGAGATAAAATGGGAAGTTGACTCATTAAGGTACTTGCTTCTACATTTTGGATTTTCATTGCAACATACGGATATCGGACTAGCATCTAGTATATGGGTGGCTAAAGTAATATTATGCTTCTTTCCCTTAGCCTCTGTTTAAAATGCGAATTTTTTCCTTATTTCTATAGGAATTGAATTATTTTATATGAACGTTTTGTAAATTCATGCGTTTCAGAGGAGCCTTTAGCTTCACAAAATTAAGATGCGCTATCACAAAATTATAAAAAAATTAGAGAACAACAATGAACGACCAAAATTAGAGAAGACTAACGACCCAAAAAACTGTTGCGCTTGGTCTTTAGACCGTAACAAGTTATTTAGTAGCACGAATGGAATCCAATGTCTTACCAATTCCTTAGAAATTCCATCGAACTTCAAAAAAAAAAAAACACGGGAACTCCAGCGCCTTCACACATGAAAGCAAAAACGTGTTCACAACCACAACCCATGCGTACATAGCACAATCTCTCACGTGTCCTGGTCTTATCGGGTCTTACTGCTCCCCACACCCGCGAAGCCATCCACCCCCACCCCCCCAATCTCGGGCCGACCGCCTCTCGTCGCCGGCGACCAGAGCACCGACAGTGCCACCAGCCGGTGTCGGCAAGCGCCTCCGGAGGGAGCGGCGGAGATGGCGATGCGACACCTCATCACGGGCCAGAACAACTGCGCCCCGGACGGGGCGTCCTCGTCCAACCCCTTCGGCGCCCTCGCCAACGCCGTCTTCGGCCAGTCCTCCAAAGCACAGGTATACCCTAACTCTAGTGGTTTCGTGTCGAGCTTAGAGGTTTATTTTTAGCTGCCGTGGTGGTTGGACTTAGATCAATTGACGGTGATGATTTGGTGCGGACAACGCAATTTTGCTAATTGTTCGGAAAACAGTAGAAAATCGGTTGATGTGTGTGTCTCTTGGTTTGCTCTGGCTGTAGTTAGATCGTCCTGTGATGTTTAGGTTAGTGCTCGTATGCTACTTCGTCTGATAATTGTGCGAAGCTAGTGAATTGGTGAGGAACAGGTGGCTCTATCCCAAGCGCCAAATATTGTTGATCTGTATGTTTTGCTTTTGCCTGTCTTTGATTGCGTGGTGTATCAGTTTAGACTGGAACTGAAATTGCCAGAACAACTCCTGGTTCAATGTTATGCGTATCTGTTGCTGTTTAACTTGCTTTGAAATCATGTTCCTAAAATATTAGGATTGTTACTTGAGTGCTTACCAAGTTTCCAATTAGTCCGTTGTATATAGTATCAGATAGGCTCCTCCTATACCATTATTTTGTTAAAAAAAGAAGGAAAAGAGGGATAAAAGAATTCATTATGCTCCAACCTTGCGTTGCATGTTCAATTTTGCCAGTTTAAGTGCTCTCTGAGAATTTCTGATTGACTTATGGATTATGGTTAAACTACTGATCATGAGATATCTATGAAGATGTTGCTTTCGTCTCTTACCAGTCACCAGGTTCCTTTATTAAGAATACGTGAGGATTGAAGTGGAAATGTGGGATGGTTAACATACAAATTCATTAATAAATTATAGTTAACATCAAGACAACTTTGTATATAACCTTTTCTTTGTGCAGTCAATAAAGGAGCTTCCTGGAGCTGCAGTTAGTGTTCCAACTACGTCTGATTTGAGCACACCTGCTCCCTTGTCAACCATCCCAGGTTCAGAGAATGAGTTCAAGCAAGATCAACGACCACTTGCATGGGTAATGGCCATTCTCGACGCTTCTTTTTTTGCCTTTTGGGCATTCCTAACTGTAATTGAACACCTGCAGGGTACCGATTTTGTTCGTGGGGGCCCTGCTAATGATTGGGTTGAATCTTTTCAGCCTCAGGGGCTTCCTCAATTTGGAGGGCCAGAAGCACACTTTGAAAAATTTGAGGAAATTTACGACAATGCTGGGTCAACCATTGGACCGGCCTTGGATGGTAGATTTCTAGATCGTAGCTGTTTGTCTATTCACCGCATGATACCTGAACACAGCACATTACAATGACCCCCCAACTTATGTTTCAGGTCCACCACAAAGGGTCTTATCTGGTGTCCTGCATTCTTTTCTTGCAAGTGGCCGAGCTGGTGTGCCATTTCAACCTGTTCCAGTACCAGCTCTTGGTTTGTCAGAAGGTGACAAACAATGTATACGTGATCGTAGCTGCATAATGGCACGCCATATTTTGGCCGATCAACCTGAAGAATATATACAAGCACAGGTTAACTTATAATATCTCACCTCTGTGAATTTGGAAATTACCTAGGACCATTTGAGGTTGCACAAAACACTTGTTTCTTTCATTTTCATTAGATTAGTACAGTAGCTTCCTGTTTACTTGCTGTGACCTTTTAAGCTGGTGTGCTTCTTATCTTTCTTTGATGAATGTAGCACTCTTTTATCTGTATCAGGTAAATACGTTGCTGCATTCTCTTGATATTGACAATAATTATAGAATGAAAGGCCCTATGCAAGGACCATACCCAGAGCTGGAGGAGTATTGGAATCAGTCTCAAAGTGCTTTGAGATCTGCCCCAATGCATAATGCTGCAGATAAATGGATTACTGAGTTCAGCAAGCAAAATAATAACCCTGAAGATTGGGCACACTCTTTTGACCAGCAATATGGTCCCAATGGTTGGGCCTCTGAGTTTGAACAGGTAAGAACCTTCTGCATGCCTGTTTGGCATTTTCGCAAGCTCAATTCTGAAGCATGCGTTCATGTTTACATTAGCCATTTGGTTCTGTCGTTCCCACTACTTCTCCTTCAATCAGTAGACAGGGCCTCCTAGAAACAAGTTCAGTCATGCTTAAAATATTGTAGAGTTTAGGTCCCTTACATCTAGGATGATAGTAGGCACAGTTTTATTTGAATTATTTGATTATTGAATCAGATAGGATCTGGATTTGGATACTGATTTTCATTTTGGATATTATTTTCTCTCAATCCAATTCCATATCCTAATTGAAGGCTTCATATTCAGTTCAATCCAATCCAATCCAATAAATGATGTATCTGCATATCCAAAGGCGAATCGGAATTTTATTTGTGTCTATACAGCTTGCCTATATCTGCAGTATGCTTTGAGTATGTTTGATTTCTAATCAAAATCCTTGCATGAACAATAGAGAATCCTTTGCAAATTGATTTGGTTCTGTTACCAAAATTTTGAAATTTCAAATATTTCATTTTTGTAAGTAAATAACAGATATCCAACAGATGCTGAAATCCAACCCATGATAAGTGAAATTGAAATCCAATCCAGATTTCATATTCAGTAACTGTCAGTGAATTACCCCCAATTGATCCAAGTTCATATTAAAAAGGATATGAATGTGGGTTTGGTATGACCATTACCCAATTCTAATCTGATTTTTTCTTGACCCTACACATGAAGTAAGATATTATCATATGATCACATCTATGAGTATTTTGTATTCTTTAAAACAATTTTTAAGAGAGTGTTGTATGAATATAGATGTTTCTTCCTGTGGGTATTCTAGAACAACAGATGTGACAAAAAAATCATTTTCTTTCAGCACATCTTTTCTGAATATTAACTAGTATTAGTGGACTTATGAAGGGACCAAAACAAAACCATGTATTTTTATGGTAATCTGCATCAGTCATTGTGTTTCAATATCCTTATGCCCTAACATGTTCAGTTCTAGTTTCTGTGGTTTATATTCTCATATCTATTTTTATCTTGTTGCAGCATCAGTCTCAGATGGCCATGGGTCAGATGGGGGGAACGAACATGGCGAATTTGGCTGCTATGGAGCAATCCCGTATGCTTGCACAAACATTAGCAAGTAATAATGATCCAAAATTTCAGGTATATATGTTGACATGATTTGTTTATTTAACTATTTTATTTGTACACTGTTTTACCCGGTAATTAGTATATACTTGTTTTTGTAAATGGAGTGAAATTTGCTTGAACCATAACTCATCGTAATTTGTTTGAATATTTCCTGCTTACATTCATGTCTGCAATTGATGATTTTGCGTGTAATTGCATCTTGGTTCAGTATGACTGATGTATAATTTACAGCAATGCTGCATATTTCTAGGCTAAACCTAAATGTGTATAGAATGGGCACAACATCTATTTGGATCTGTTTCAAATGTATTGATCTTGTTTCCTACATTATCATAAATGGATGTAGAAGCTGGATTATTTACACTATGCACTTTGCTATTAGTTCTGATCAATTTGTCTGCACACACTGGTGACTGGATGCGATGTGTTGATAACAAATATCCATGGCGATGTGCCCATGTGGACATCTTGATCTATCATTTTGCTACATGTAAATGCGGACCATTTTTCACTGTTTATGCACATCTTGCTTGGAGTGGCTTTCTTTGTGCTGCCCAGTGAAACTGTAGGGGCTTCTGGCATTTTACTAGTTACAAAGAACTTGTCAGCTTGAATGGGATGACGCATGATTCATTAGTTTAGAAATTTTGTTTTGCATGTTGTACTGTATGCCATTTTATGGAAGAGGTGCTTTGCATATTTTTTCTTTCTCTCAACTGATATTATTTCTCGATAAATTCCATAACACAGTAAAACTTCAGCAATACTTTGGGTTTGTCTCGGTTAACATGCCTTAACTACCTACATGAATCCTCTAAAAATCAGACCAGACCTCCTAAGTAGGACCTTGCTTTCTGGAAGTGCCAGTGGGGACCTCCATTGGATATGCAGAGATGAGAGGGCATATTACACAATGCTGCTGTATTGTTTGCTCATATTGGCTTAGCACACCACTATTGATATATCATGTGAATGTGATGTATGCACAATTGTTGTTCAATACTGACTGCAATTGTTTTTAGACTTCAAGTCAACCGACTGTATTGCTAGCAACCTTATTGCACTATATGGGCATTTCGATCATCCTGTCTTAAGCACCTGATGATACTTGTTTTCTCTTTTTGGGAAGAATTCTAAGTTCTTCCAGTTTGTTTCAAAGATGAGCCGTGGTGAACTTATTATAGAAGATAATCAAGTAAAACAAGGTTCAACATCCCAATCCAGTGGCTGGGCTGATGAATTTCAAACACAGTACAATGCTAATGCAAACTCTTGGGCGGATCAGTTTATGCATGAAGAGGTAATACCAGAGAGCCGAATGTGTGTAAATACATGTAGCGCTTAATGGGGTCTAGTTTTCTCTGGTCAACATAAAAAATAAAAAAACACTGGTGTGGTACATGATGATGTTGTCATGTACTGCAAACCTTTCAGTGTTATAGCATACCTTATGGTAGCAACATTACACTGATGCTGCTTCTTTCACACTTATAAGTTATATCTGCTGTGCACTGATGATTTTGCTTCACTAATTTTTATTCTCCAGCTTTCACAAGGGGCGGATAAGTGGGTTAGTGAGTTTTCTACTGAACATAATCAGGATGGGTTCAATGAGAAGTGGATTGATGAGTTCTCCAAATTGCGTGTTGATGATGAATGGGCAGAGGAGTTTAGTGGAGGAGCTTTGGGTGCAAGCTCTGGTGATCCATGGGTAGATGAGTAAGTACAATTCTCTTGTTCCTCTATTTATTTGCTTTGTCATGGCAAATTGGAATTGCGTTAAGATTGAGTCAATCTCTATTGCTTCTTTCTTGATATGTTGTCAAGAGTCAGACCAATCTTTATGTCAGAACATTATTAAGAACCCTGGGTCTGCTTTGATCCAACATCCCATCTAGTTCGATTAATTATGGGTAATTATAGGGGTTTGTTTTTTTAACATTGGTCTATTATGTTCTGTTTTACAGAAGCCCTCTGGTATAGTAGTTACATCTTACCACTAAGGAAGTAACTATTATTATGCTATGTTTGTAGATTCCAAGACCAACTGTCAGCTTCCAAGCAAAATTCTGGTGCTTCTCGAGGGGTCTATGTTTTTTCGGAGATGAACCCGTATGTTGGTCACCATAATCCAATGCAGGAAGGACAGGAGCTCTTCCGCAAGGGCCTCTTAAGTGAAGCTGTTCTTGCTTTAGAGGCTGAAGTTTTGAAGAATCCTGATAATGCTGAAGGTTGGAGGTTGCTTGGAATAACACATGCTGAAAATGATGATGACCAACAGGTGATTGTGTCTCCCCATTTATGTTGGATGTTCAGATGCCAAGCAGGGACATATCAAAATACCTGCTAGGCATTACCATGTACCGACCATTTTCACTATGGGTGTTCAGCATGGATGCACTGCATGTTCTACGCATCACTTGTGTTCATGATGAGTTTTAATCATATCTATTTTCAAGATTCAAGAGCTTAATTTACCAAGTCTGAGAGACCAAACCCTGAGTTTTAATCCAGGGTGGCTGAATTTGACTGTTGCTACATTGCTGCTCCGCATGCAGTATGCTAATTCTCATGAGGAATCATGTGAACCATTCTCTGTTACAGTTCTGCATACCTTGCAATAATTACATCCACTAATATATATGAAAAATGGAAATGAAGTTTTATTGTAGATTTTCAGCACCTTATGATCTCTGGGCTCCAATTGTTCCATGCTTCTGCTTTTGCTTAAGGAGATTGTTATTGCTAATTTATTGCTTTGCTTTCAGTCCATAGCAGCAATGATGCGTGCACAGGAAGCTGATCCAACAAACCTCGAAGTTCTTCTTGCTCTTGGTGTCAGTCACACAAACGGTGAGTGCCTGCCTGCTTGGTATCATGAGAGTAATTCAGTGTCCTGCTCAATCAGCTCAGGTGCTCTTGCAAGAAATGAAGGGATATAAATTATGATTGCAAGTAACAAGGTTTCTGCATTTATGCAAGCTATTTTTGCAGGAATTATAAACAACTAAACAAAACTAATCATGAATCAGGAAAAAAGTTTATTTCCTTATGCTTTTCTGGTTTAACAAAAAGCTTTCCATGGGAAAGCTGTCCTAATAGCATGTTATAATTTAATACTCTAAATGTTTAGTTGAAACAGAAAATTTATCAAAATAGTAAGTTTTAATGCCTTTGTATTTTTTATATTATCCTAAGAGGGTTTAATTCTTCTATACAATTGCTGCAGAATTGGAGCAGGGAGAAGCTTTAAGATATCTTTATAGATGGCTTCAGAATCATCCAAAATATGGGGGTGTCGCCCCTCCACAGCCAACTGATTTACCTTATGGTCCAGATGTAAGTGCATACAATGTATTTCATAAGGCGGATGTTTCAACTAACTCTGTTGACTTATTAAATCCTAGCATTTCCAGCTTCCAAAATGGGCATTCTATATAGATGTTCTAATTTTATGATCTAGCATTCTGTTGATCCGAGGTAGTTTTCCTCTAGTTTTTTAGCTGTGATCATGTATTGTTGCTCATGTGTAATATGTTATCTGATGTTACTAAAAATAGATGTCATTTTGACATACTAAACAGCTTACCTCTCATCAGGTTGTTAGATTGTTTAATGAAGCTGCTCAGATGTCACCTGAGGATGCTGATGTCCATATAGTTCTGGGCGTCTTGTACAACCTATCAAGAGAATATGACAAAGCTATAGCTTCATTTAAGACAGCACTGCAGCTTAAACCACGTGACTATTCTCTTTGGAACAAGCTTGGTGCAACCCAAGCAAACAGCATCCGGAGTGCTGATGCAATATTGGCATATCAGCAGGTAATTAGTTTTTGCAACTTGTTGTATCTTGCAACTTTGGTGAAAATTTTGTCCTATTAACTACTGAAGTGTATTTATATGTTTAATTAAAGAAGGATAGCATTGTCTCTATTATGGTTGATGTTTAGAATAGCCACTTGATCTACTCCTTTGTTGGGCTCTTGCTATTCCTTTTGGAGGAATATTTCTGGCAGTTGTATTCACTTGTGTGCAAATTGCAAAACCTAACAGTATGATTCTCGTCTGACAGAAATCCTTTGATAATATAATGTTTGTGGATGTGTTGGACTTGTTATTTGAAAAACTGAAATGACCAGTCTATAGACTGATTAACACATGGAAGCTAAGGTTGCATGTTGCAGCCTTTGCGGCCTCGAGCCGCCCCACTATAGATAAAGTTTGTGTAATTGGCAGTAAGATTGCATTTGGTTCAAGTTCTACTAGCATCACAGTAAATCCAATTACTTCTAATTAAATTAGTTGTAATACAATGTAATGACATTGATTTGTTGTCCAATCCTACAAACATATTTGATGTCAAACATTGCAACTTTAACGTCTGATTGAAATCATCTTAGTTTGCAGTACAAAGAAAATTGTAGACTAAAAAGTTGCAAGTCTTTAACTAATTACTATTATTGTTGATTATTCTCCAATGTAGAAAAGATTGTGGCATTACAGATATCCTAGCTTATGGAGTGCAAGCCTGGAACTTACAATTTGTTGATTCTGGTTTCAGGCTCTAGACTTGAAGCCCAACTATGTCCGTGCATGGGCTAATATGGGAATCAGCTATGCCAACCAGGTAATTCTCCTCTACCACAGTGCTATTACTTGATAATGTTATTGGCTGTGTAATTGCATTTTTCACAATTACCTTCAGGTGCGACTTTAGAAACCATTCTTTGATGTTATTTATCAGGGTTTCTGAACATTAATCCACTAGCATGTTGACCATCATTAATATAACTGAGTTTGCATGCTTTCAGTTTTTTTCTTTGGGTAATGAAATGGCTGTTTTTTTGTTATTCTTCTTTCCACTCAATCATGAAAACTCTGGTTCAAATTTTTGTACAATGAATGTCACTAGTGACTACTATTTATTCAACGCCTTGATGATAATAATGTGGACTACCGCTTTTTGCTAACTTGGGAATGGATGAACAACACTATATTTTCAATGATGTCATGAAAAAATCTCATTGGTTGTTATCCTTTGTGGTACTTTTACATAGCAACAGATAATCAGTGCCCACATGTAACCCCTATTGATATGGCATCTTTCTACGTTGCTTATGAAGGGTTTACATGAAGATTCTATTCGATACTATGTAAGGGCAGTTGCCATGAATCCAAAAGCTGACAATGTCTGGCAGTACTTGAGGATATCTCTTAGGTATGTCTTACTCGCCTGCTTTATCGACTTGTGAACCTTATAACAAGCAGTGTTGATTTTAATTGACTAACATTTTTTCCTTTTAAATCAGTAATGCTTCACGAGCTGACATGATTGCTGCCTGTGATTCCCGCAACCTTGACGTTCTTCAGAAAGAGTTTCCCTTATGAGTACAACATTCTAGACATTAGCACTCCCTCATCAGGAAATGAGAAAACTAGCAGAATGTGGACGGCTTTCTTGGCTGCATATTTTGGAATGGGAAATATGCATATTGGCAATCATCGCGTTCTTGGGATTTTTGTTCTCTGTATGTTTATTGTTCCTCTCTGTTCAACAAGGTGCGGAGTGTATAGAAAGTCAATATCAACACCCGATTTGTAGGTGTGAAATTCCATGGCAGAAGGGAATAGTGGAAACCGGGGGACAACATCCGCAATCCTGTATACAAGAGGCACAAAAGAATGGTTGAATAAAATCTTTCATGATGAAGTGGTTGCAGGTTTCTGCATGTCTGCGTGGTCGTGGTTTTTCTTGGGGTGGCAGTAGTGAAGAGGGAAAAGGAGACGAGATTTAGTTTTTCTCGGACGAGATTTGCGCGGATTACGCAGCAAAAGTTTGCATGCTGGAAGTACTAAGAGCACCAGCCCACCTGCAGTGCAGGCAAACATTATCGGCCCAGATACCAACGCCCTGGTCGCATCTACACATCAACAGGCCCACTGCTAATCCCATCCACATCAACAGGCCTAACTAAGAGGCCCATCACATCAAAAGGCCTAAGTAGTCGACCCATCTAGATATCAACAGGCCCATCTATCACACCAATCCCCTATCCTTTTCCTTCTCAATTCTGAGATCTTGCACGCAATTATCTCTACAGGGAAAAAACTGCTAGAAGAAGCAAATCATTCAATCATTCATTAAACGTGACAATAAGTATATCATTCCCCCAAATTGTACTACTTAACATACACATTTCTGGATTCAAAAGATCTGGGCGACACATCGTACATAACAATAAAAACATGATACAAACGAAAAAGCCTGATCTTTTGTGCTGCCGAATGACTTTTAGTTGAGCTTTTCGAAACAGTGGAGGCCAGCGGGCATGGAAAACCGTTTGGAGAAGCTCCACCTTAATTGTTTCGGTGTTTGGAGAAGCCGAAACCAAAAGCCACCCTAAAAGTCCAAAAGAACAGGGGCTGCACCAAAGAGCCAACAGTGCTCAAGACAGATGAGGCCTTAGCTGCTGCTTCAGGGATTCACCGCCTGAACGCATTGCTCTCGTGCGCATCACGGCCACCCTGAGAATAATAGGCGCGGCGCCGGATGCTCTCTTCGATCGTGGCACTGCCACCCTTGTTGGTTCCAAATATGCTCTTCTTTTCGTCTTCTAAGAAGTTCTTCCCTCTGAATTGGTTTGCATTCACGGTTGCCACCTCCTTGGCGTCATCGTCTGCAGCTTTCTTGAGCCTCTTCCATCTTTGCTCTTCATGGACCTCAGCATCAGCCTGCATCTGTCGCAGTCGAGCTTCCCTCTCCTCTTCAGACATATGGTGCACACCACGACGACGGTTGAATGTAGGCCCACTGTTCCTGCCCTGTTGGTTTTCTTGTCTTTGTTGGTCTTCTGAACCTAGTTCAGAATTGCCACTCTTCCTTCCATCTTCCCTTCTTTTTGGCCTTGAGTCCGAACTGTCATGCTTTGGATAAGCATGGTGGCTGTCTGCTTGCAAGTGATGTCTCCTTTTCCTATCATCAGCATCCGAGCGATCCCGTTGTGAACGTTCATCATGCTTTGACATCTCCTGCCGTTTTCTCCTTGGTTCATCATATTCTGATATCTCATGTTGTCTTCTCCTTGGTTCATCATCTGGTAACTGCTGCTGTCTTCTCCTTGGCACATTATCTTCTGAATCTGATGAATCCTGTCTGCGGTCTTTCTTATCATGCTGTCTTCTCCTTGGTTCATCATCTGATAACTCCTGCCGCCTTCTCCTTGGTACGTCATCTTCTGAATCTGATGAATCTTGTCTGCGGTCTTTCTTACCATGCCTTGACCTTCTATCTTCCCTCTTACGCTCTGGGGAAGAATGAACCCTCTTTCTTCTCTCATCCTTTCCATCACTTATTTCCTCTGAATCTGAATTTTCATTTGAATAATGCCTCTTACTCTTTGACTTCTGATTGCGATGCTTCTTATGCTTTCTCCTCTCTTTCTTTTCTTCCTTTTGCTTTTTCTCAGCTTCCACCTACGCAAGAGCAAGACTGAGTCAGAGGGTGTGTTCAGATGAAAATGCTTAGAAACTATCCAATAGGTTGCTATTTGTAAGCTGCAAAGAAGCCATAATTCCACATTAACAGAATGGAAAATAGAACTTACTGATTTCTTTATCTCAGCCATCTTGATTGGATTGTTTTTAATCCTTGCAATGGCATCCTGCTCCCGCTGCCTTATTAGCAGTAGAGGATCAGAGTGGAGTTTTCTCCATGTGTCATTTGCAGATTGGGGCTTATCCTCAAATAAAGCTCCCAGAGCAGCTGCCTGAAACATCCAAAGAAAACAAAATAATTACTGTGGCTGCAAAGCAATCATATTGTAACAGTGATGCGATAACTGTTGTTAGCATGTAAGCATTGTCATTGTGTACATAATTCAGTTTTGAACTCAATGGTCCACTACCAGGCAAACACTTCCTAATTGAATCTCACACTTCACTCTGCATATATGCAAGTATCCAGATATTTTGTTAAATTTCCTTATAAAGATGATGATTAAACGATAAAACGATACAAATTGCAAAATATTCTGCATCCGGCATGGCATAATTCATGAGTTCATGACAGTAGCTAACAATCTCCTACCTTCAACCTCAGCCCAGTAACCCATCATTTAATATGCAAGCATCTCAACACCTAACTGTGTAAATGTAACCTCTCTTCCTTTTTCTTGCAAGGATTGCAACTGAAGTTTAATATCTTTACATTGGCTTAATACTCTTCCTATCTGAGAAACATGCCCCATCTCTGCATAGGCAATAACCAGAACTTTTCTATCGGATTCATATACAGATTACACGTAATCCAAGAACATTGATCAGAACAACTATTGCGATTACAGAAACAGAGAGAGAAAACAGAGGCGGTACTACCTTGGAAGAGCTAGCAGCACTCGCTTGGGCAGAAGAGGAGGCAGCTCCAGTTGGGGCCGATGGCTGCAGTGCTTGGAATCCTTCCGAGCTCCCCTTGCCAACAGCCAACCCCGACTCGTAGAGGAAGTCCAATCTCTCCTGCGCCCTACAGAAACAGAATTAGTTGATCAGAAGAAGCGTCGAATCCAAGTGATCAGGTCCAAAATTCCAAACCCTAACGCTTAGCTTATAGTTGGATGAAGCCGCCAGAGAAGTAATTTTACACCAAATTCGAACAGAAAAAAAAATCGAAGTCTACAACTTTTCGCCCAAATCCACAAGAACCCGATCTAGAGCACATACACTCGCGCCCCAACCAAATCGAAGCAACCCCAAATCTACGAAACCGAATCGAACCGAAACCCTAAACCAGCGCGCAGAACGCACCAGAAAATCCCGCCCCCAAGCCCAATTCCCAATACCCAGATCGCCACGGAACCCTAGCCGGACGATCCAATCGAGAACGAGACGGAGCTTACGGCTTGAGCCCCGCCTTCTCCTGGAGGGCGCGATACTCGGCCTTGTCCTTCTCCTCCTTGATCTGCTTCCTGTACTCCTCGATCTTGCGCTGCTCCTCCTTCTCCTTCTGCTCCGCCACCCACACGCGCTCGACGTTGCGGAGGCTCCCCGTGTGCCACCCCTTCTTGTTCAGAAATTTCATCGCCATGGTGGCAGAACGCTTTCTCTCCCCTCCCTCGAAACCCTAAACCTAGAGGTGACCTGCCTCTTCCCCTCTCGGCCTCTCCCCACTTCTTTGCGTCTGCTTCGAAACGAGGGAGAGGAAGAAGAGATCGAGAGGTAGGGAAGCCGCCGCCTCGAGTGGACCTGGCCCAAGACAGGGACTAAACGGTAAACAAATACTAGCCGCCTGCAGTGTGCTTTCGGCAAAGGAAAGCGTATTCCTACGGAATTGTACTGGTCTCCAACAAATCCTACGTTCAGAGGCGTATTCCATACGGAATTGTACCGGTCTCCGACAAATCCTGCGTTCGGAGGGTCATTATATTTTTAGCTTTAGTTTATGAATAATAATAATGTATAAAGAAATTTATTATATATATATATATATATATATATATATACACGATTTTAACCGATATAAAAAAATCACTGTAATGTATACTACAATCAACTAATAGATTCTACTTTAGAAAGACACTATGTTTAAAAGTTAAATACTATAGAACAAATCATTTGCTATAGAAAAGCAGCTTTCAAAAACTAATATAAATAAGGCCAAGAACATAAAGATTTTGATATAGTCTGGATGAATTATTACTGCATTTCACTCAAAGTGTGTTGCTTTCCTAATTCAAGGACGATGCAAAGGGCACAAAGATTTACAGGAAAAGTATCAGCTTGAGAAAGGATCGGTGAGGTCCACATGCAAGGTGTTGAGGAACTCTCGCTGGCGACCAGTCCGAGCGATTCCTCTGCTTAGAATAAGAACGAATCAATCACAGAAACACAGAATAATAGATTGAACACAGAGAGGTAGAGAGAACTCCTGGTCTTTCTTTATTGCTTCATATGCATTCGGTACAAAATCAGCCATATGGCTCTCTATTTATAGGGGGTGGGATGAGGTGCCCATTATAGATAAAGACTCGTTTAAACGGAGAGGATCCGTTTAAACGGGGATCCTTATCTTTAGTTTCCCAATACTCCCCCTTGGGCACTCATCCGACATACTCATGCCTCATTAAAACTCCATAAAAACCCAGTGGGAAAAATTTGGAGAAAGAGTACATGATGCATGTTATGCTGCGATTGCCTGAATTGTCTCATTAAAAACCTTGATCGAGAAATTTGGAAAACTCGTCAAGGAAAAAGTACAATTCACCCAACTTCATTTAGTCTTGAGGACTTTTATTCTTTGGGTACTTGATCTTGGGATCAAGATTTACTAACGGTCTTGAGAGAATTCTCCCCGATTCTGCACTTCTCTAAGTCTCATCATACAGATCCTCGCACGCACCTTTCAAAGCTAGATGCGGGGAGGGACTTTGTGAATAAATCTGCTAGATTTTCACAAGACTTAGTATGCGATACTTTAATCTCGTCCATCTTTTGCAATTCATGAGCATAGAAGAACTTGGGGTTGATATGCTTTGTGAGATGACTCTTCACATAGCCCGTTTGTACTTGTGCAGCATAAGCGGCATTATCTTCATAGATAATTGTGGGGTTTTGCACAATGTTCATTCCACATGATTGCTGGATGTGGTGAAAACCATTCGGCGTAGCCAGCGCATTCACGTGCGGCTTCATACAGCGCTATTATTTACGAGTGGTTCGTCGAGGTAGCTACAAGGCTTTGCTTAGGCGATTTCCGAGAAGTGCGGTTCCACCACACGTAAATACATAGCCTGTTTGTGACTTTGCGGTATGCGGGTCGAGACAGTACCCGCATCTGCATAGCCAATCAAGTTCAGATCTTGATTCTTTACGTAGAACAATCCAAGGTCCTTGCTTCCTTGGAGATATCGGAAGATGTCCTTTATGCCCCGCCAATGCCTTTTGGTGGGCTCTGCACTATACCTTGCTAATAGGTTCACGGCAAAGGCAATATCCGGTCTAGTGCGGTTTGCTAAGTACATGAGTGCTCCAGCTGCACTCAAGTATGGGAATTCGGTCCCGGACTTCCTCCCCTCTTCCCTAGGTCGGAAAGGATCTTTTCTTGCTGCAAAGATCTCCGATCATCGGTACTTTGATGGGAATGCTTTCTCAAAGCCGAATCTTTCTAGCACCTTCAGGTGTAGGTCGGTGATGTACTAAGACTCCTCCGGGGACATGCTCAAGCTGCGAGCCTAAGCGAACTTGGTCTTGCCCAAGTCCTTCATTTCAAACTCGACTCCAAGTAGGAGCTTGCTTCTTTTATATCATCCTTTGTCCGATGATATTCGGATCATCTACATACACCGAGATTATCTGAGAATCCATTCAGGATCGCCGTATAAATACACAAGGACAGTCTTCATTGTTTGTGTAGCCTTTCTTGCAGAGAAAGTCGCTTAGCGATTATTCCACATACGCAGATTGCTTGATCCATACAGGACTTTCTAAGCTTCACCTGCATGATTTCTATTTGCTCTGTCTTGGTTGGAGAGGAATTCCTTGAGGACTTTCATATAAATCTCGAATCAAGTTACCATAAAGATATGCTGATCACAACATCCATCAGTTTCATTTCTAAATTCAAGTTCACCGCCATTGAGATCAAGTATCTAAAGTTAATTCCACTCATGGCCGGGAGTAGGTTTCTTCATAATCAACTCCGGGCGTTGAGTGAAACCTTGTGCTACCGACCTTGCTTTGTATCTCACTACTTCGTTTCTTTCATTTCTCTTTCGAACAAATACCCACTTGTGCCCTACGTGGTGCACATGGGGAGGAGTGCGATATACGGGCCCAAACACTTCTCTTTTGTTCAGAGATAGCAATTCGGTTGCTATTGCCTTCTTCCAATCTTCCCAATCTGATCTTTTCTTACATTCGTGAGCGATGCGGGCTCGGGATCAAGATCAATGATTGTGGCAATTTTCTTTGCGAAGTAGATGTCGACATTGGTGTTGTCTGTTCGGGGACTCTCCAGTGTGCACATAATTTATAGCTATTTCTTCATGAGTTGCTTCTTACGGAGCTTCATCTTGCGCATCGCTTCTTTCCATTGCGGTGGTAAGTCCCTTTAGTTTTCGGCTCCGATGTGTGCGCACACATCCATGCCGATGGGGATATTCAGATCCGGTATGTCCTTTACAACAGTGTCATACTTGTGCCAGTCTTAGCGGCTCCCCTTCTCATGCGGGGACTTGGTGATCGGTTGTGATAAGTCCTTCTTATCCTTTTCGCGAGCGTCCCGGTTACTTTGGATTCGAGGCCGGAGTTCTCGTCCTTTTATTACGAGGCCTGCGGGCGGGATTAGGATACCTTCAATTTTCTTTGGTATTTCGACCCTCTCCGGTGCATTGCGTGCGAGCACATGCGACTTAGTCACGCTCTTCAAATCACTAAAGTGATCGGGCGATTAATTTGCTAATGCTTGCAAATCGATGATCTTCGGACCTCTTTTGAGTTTCACGGTCGCGGGTCATGTGCAGGAATTCCGTGGCTTCCCACGTAATTTCCGACATTTTCATCAACGGGTTGATTTCCTCCCTAATGTCGGAAAATTATCCTCATCAAAAATGCGATCGTGAAGCGGCGGTATGCAAATCTCGACACGGGTTCCAAATACACGATTATGGATGCGATCTCATAACCAACGTATATCCCGATCTTACGGAGAGGGCCCATTGCGATTCATTGCGGAGGGTATAGGTACATAAACCTTGCATCCAAACCTCACGAGATGAGAAATTTTGGTGGTGACCCTTACGCTAGTTGTATAGGTGAATGGATGTTGTAGGCGAAGGTCTAAAATTGATGAGATTCATTGCATGTTGGGTGCGTGTCCCCAACATGTAGGCGGCAAATTACAATTCGCAAGAGGAGTCGGACAATAAATTTAATTCTCTTAATCAATGCCTCTGCCAAACCACTCAGGTATGGACATGTGGTGCAGAATGCTCAATCGCAATTCCCATCGCCATGCAATAATCATCAAATGCTTTTGAAGTAAATTCTCGGCATTGTCCATTCGATGGACTTGATCGATGATCGGGAACACATTTACGATGCGAATGATCTGCGAGATCAATTTGGCGAAAGCATGGTTTCTTGTGGATAATAAACCCACATATGACCACTTTGAGGAAGCATCAATGAGCACCATGAAATACCTAAATGGACTGAGATGGGCTGGATAGGACCACAAATGTCTCCTGGATGCGTTCGGGAATGTAGGGACTTCATCCTTCACTTTGAGTGGATGGTCTAGTGATTAATTTCCGGTGGCACATGCAGGGCACACAAAATCTTGAGATTGGAAATTCTTCACATTAATATTATGCCCGTGAGAATTGTTAATTATATTTCTCATCATCCTAAGACACAGGTGGCCTAATCTGCCGTGCGAGAGAGAATAGTTGAGCTTTCGAATCATCTTGGGGCGATTATGCTGCTATGCAGCGCCTTAATGTTGGTATAATATAGCCACACGTGTTCATGCCATTATAAACTGAATAAATGAATGAATTATTTCAAAATCATCCAACCATTACGAGAAGACAAAAATAAAGTACCATCCATGCAAGATCTAACTTGTCCATTTAATGCAAAATAAATGACAATTAACGTCTCATGCATTCGTGCATCGACGGAATCAACTAGAAAGTCATTGACTTCTTGGCTATCTTTTCAGAGTGATGTTCTCTTGAGAGAAATCATGGAGGTGGCTGCCTCTAAGTCGTAAGGGGTCTTTGCTACGGATGGACTCAACCTCCATCATTTCGAGCGTGCTCATGATGCTCCCCTCAGCGGTGCAAAGTTAGCTTCAGTGCCCTTTGCCATTGTTCTTACGGGCTTGGTGGGCATCAATGACATATTGCGATGCTTTACTGGATCCGCGACCAATGCCCCACTTGCCACACTTGTAGCAACCTTGGTTCTGCTGGCCATAGGTTTTGCCACTCTCCTTAGCCCTTTTGTCATTTGGAGCATCTGACTTGCCTTTCTGGGCAACGGTCTTACCCTTCTTCCCCCTTCTTTTCATCAAGGGCTTTCGCACCTTATAGCTCCCAAAGATTGGCTTCACGGGCGGAGCTCCCAATGGGCGAGTGGCGTAATTCTTGCGGAGAAGTTCGTCACGAGCCTCGCTACTGCATCATATCAATCAATTCGGCGTACTCCTTGTAGCCGTCTTGGCGATAGTTGCGGGCGGATTATCTGACATTGGGGTGAAAGGTGGACAGGGTCTTCTCAATCTTCTGCTCATCTGTGATCTGCTTGCCACAGAGTTGAAGATTGGTACAAATTCTGTGCAATGCAGAATTATACTCCCCGACCGTCTTGAAATCGGCAAATCTTAGTCCGATCCACTCCTGCTCTGCTTGAGGAAGAATGGTGTACTTTAGCCTCTCAAACCGCTTCTTGAGTGCGGTCGAGTGCTAGCGCTTTTCTCGCCATATACTCATTCTTGAGAGTAATGCAGAGGTGGTGCATGAGGAAATGAAGTGCCTGATCATTTTCCTCAGGTGTAGGTTTGGCGTCATGCCTTCCGCCAATCCCAATAGCTGCGCGGAGCTTCCTGGCTCCAAGTACTATCTCGACATCGGATGCCCACGTCAGATAGTTCTTGCCATCTTTGGGCAAGCTCCTCGAACTCCCGTTCGTGATGCGATCATCTACATGTGATGAATGGAACATATAAGTTTACTTCGGTAAACATGCATGGAATTATTTCTGCAGGTAAATAAATGGTACAATAAATTCTCGTAATGTTCCATAATTTTCTATGTATTTTTCATAATTTCTTGCTAATTTTAGGTGATTAAAAGCAATTAAATAATTACAATTAATCAAAGCAGTAAATAAATGCAGAAAATACATAAAACAATAATGACATAAATAAATAAGCTTCAAATGCTAAAAATAATGCAAAATTCGGGTTTAGAGGTCGTTTTATGCTAGAAAACAAATTTTCAAGTGAAATCTTCCATACAGGGTCTATCGCAAAATTTTCAATTCGGAGAAAATTTACGTAATTTTTAGATTTTTTTCAGGTGTGTTTTCGAAAATTTCCATCGCTTTGGCGTATTTGAGAAAACTCAAGGGTCTACTTGCAAAATTGCCGGCCTTATCTTTATCTCCTCCTTTCCCCATTGACTCGAGCCACTCACGATTCCTCCGTCGTTTTCCTCGCTTGAGGCACAAAAGGCTGCCACGGCGGGCGTTACACGCGAAGATGGCTGCCATGGCAGCGCCGCTGCTTTGGCGCCGGTGCGCAGCTGCCCGCTGCGGCTACGGCGGCTACCGTGGCAGCGAATCGGCTGCCGTTGGCTGCCGTGGCGGTGCAGTGCCGGGCACCATGGAGGCCGGTGGACCGTGCTTGCTGCCGTGGCGGGCCGTGGCGTGGCCAATTTGTTGTCGGCGGCTGCCGTGGCGGCGGATATGTAGCGGCTCTGGCGCGGTCACGGATCGCGGCGACTACCACGGCGCGGGTTTGGTTGCTAGCGGCTGCCACGGCGGGAGTTCGGCGCTTCGGGCGCCAAAGCGTAGCGGCGAGCCATGAGCTGCCGTGGCGGCTACCGGCGGCTGCCGTGGCAGCGAATCGGCTGCCGTCGGCTACCTGCGGCGGGATTTGTTGCCGTTTGCTTCCATGGGCTGCCATGTCTGCCGTTCGCGCCATGGGCCACCATGTCTTTGCCGTGGGGTGGAGGCGAGGTCGGCGGCCATGCGAGGAACGCGCGCTGGGAGCCATGGCGCGATCGCGGCGGCGGTGCCTCATGCGGAGGCGCGCGCGCATGCGGCGCTTGATGGTGGCGGCGGTGCCTCATGCGAGGCGCGCGCATGCGGCGCGGTGGCGGCCGACCGTGTGACACCGAACATCCTTTTTTTCAATCGTGATGTCATACATTCGAACAAGAAGAACGGATGCAAATTTAATGTGCGTGATCTACCGATCGGCGGATTCGCCGGCGACCGGGTCGCTCGTGGTAGATCAATCTACGGTGCAATCGACATCCACCCTTGCAAGTAATTTACCGATCGACATTGTGCGGCGACTTCAAGTGCGCTCGCGGTAAATTATGGCGAATTTGCACCGTAGACAAAATAAATCTAGAACGCGAAGGAAAAATAGATTCAAAAGCGATCTAGAAAATTCAATCTGTGCCGATGATTACCTCGTTCACGGGCGTAGTCGTCGCGATAACGTGTTGAGGAACTCTCGTGGCGACCGGTCAAGCGATTCCTGCGCTTAGAATAAGAACGAATCAATCACGAAAACAGAATAATAGATTGAACACAGAGAGGTAGAGAGAACTCCTGGTCTTTCTTTATTGCTTCATATGCATTTGGTACAAAATCAGCCATATGGCTCTCTATTTATAGGGGGTGGGATGAGGTGCCCATTATAGATAAAGACTCGTTTAAACGGAGAGGATCCGTTTAAACGGGGATCCTTATCTTTAGTTTCCCAATACAAGGTACAAATTAAAGCAGCTTACACTTTAGGTCAAAAATCATGACAGTACATATAGGATTGAATTCTTGTTCGAATACAGCAACGGCAGGCGAACATAGATCCACCATTATAGGGGAGGTCTGATATGATTTACAAAAAAGCTTCTCACAGAACAAAAACTTTCTTATCACAGAACGAAAACTTTCTTGTACACAAACAAGTAAAGAAGCCGAAGCATGGAACACCTCCTGACAAGGGCACAAGGAACAACAATCAATCTGGAATGCACACGCCTGCCGGCCCACAACAATCAGGGGAAGGAACCTACAAATCCGCTGCAACAAACCCCAGAGACCGAAGAATTTGACACGCGCTTGGCTGAAAATGCCGGTGTTTTGGTTGAAATGTGCTTTCTGCAAGTACCCAACCTGACTTCACCGGAGCAGATGGTTTTTGTTTAATGTTCACTGCCGCTTCCTCCAGCTGGTCGATCTCTTATCGCCTGACAGTATTCTGGGGAGGTTCAAGAGGGAATTTACCCGTGTCACGCCTTCGAGGGCAGACCATTCTTCCTCCTCATTGGTGGATATGCAATCGGCCAGGCTGCGGGCAGATCCGCGCCTTTCGTGTTCCTTTGAGACAGGAAGTTCATCTGCCGGTACAATCTCATCAACATCTCTTAGTGTGTTAGTGTGTTCCAATGTGGGCTCGGTGATTTGCTCTACACTGGAGACATGTACGTTTACAGCTGCAATGTCTTCAACCTTGGCACTGGCACCTGGGGTCCCAACCTCGATGGTTTCTGCCGTTTCCTTGTTGGGTTCACTCTCTTGAAGCGTGTCAGTAGACTTTTCATGGTCCAAGAATAAGCACACGGCAGCACAATCATCGCTCTTGGATGTTGGGAACTTCAATCTCCAAGATCTGACAGCACAATCAACGAGAGCCCTGGCAGCTGTTGCTCGTGATGGGGCTGAAGCTACAATATCAGCAGCTTCCTTGTTTGAGAGAACGTCCCAAACCTACAGTCATTGAGTTTTTCGAACATAACAGAGTTGAAGCAACCGAAGGATGAAACACCTTTATATGCAAACATACGAATATAAACTACTCCCTGGGGATTAAGTAGCAAATTCACAGTGACCACCTTTTTTGCCTAATTTTCTAAGGAAACTTCCTTTTCCTGTAATTTCTTAAGGCGGCGAACCAAATAACCTATCAAATATGTTTTTACATATTGCTCCATCTAAGCACGAATTTTGTAGGCATTGCCCCTGGTCCATAGACTGATACTGTCAAGGTTTAGATTTCAGGAGACATGGTGGTTTAACCAAAAAGCAAACCAGGAAACCTAGCAGCAAAGTGGTAACCCTTGGATGCAAAAGCTAGAAGTGTATGCTGAATTCTGAGCATTTCTGCAAGTCCTAAGTGTTAAGGAGATAGAGTTGTAGTAGGATATAGAGTTTGTATTCTACTACAACTCTATCTCCTTAACACTAAGAACCCTTATACGTACATGCAATGCATTTATGTATCCCTTATAAAATAGCTGATTGGAGAGCTCAGATGTATTCAATTAAAAAGTGAAATTTCTAATTTGGAGTACCATTTTAATTAAGGTGTAAGAAGCATACCCCATCAGTGGCTAATATGATAAACTCGTCCTTTTCAGTAAGACGGCGATAGGATATCTCTGGAACAGATATTAAACCATAATCTTTAAGGCAGAAGTCTCCAAAAGCTCTTGCCATCACCAATCCAGGAGAGTCGTTATTTGGCAACCATACTCTGGCAACTTCTGGTTCATCCTGAAGAGCAAAAACTCTTCCTCTACATTGCTGGATCCTTGCAGCTTCCCCTGAAGAATAAGAAATGATGATTAAATATTACAACAACCGAAAGAAAGTGATCAATCTGGAGAAGTAATTATAACTAAATTATATTAAATTGATATTTTGATCAGAGACATATCGAGGAAAGAAATTTGGGGATCACAAACGCACAACTACCAACAAAAATATTCATTCTGAAAACCCAAGTTACCCACTGAAATGATCAAAGAGTGATGAACATACTAGGAAGATTAGGCTTCAAATCAACAGTGAGTTGTACAGCAGTTAGATTGTTGGAGGCATCCCGTGTCCCCATTATTGCTCTCGAGTCCCCAAGATTTCCAACTACAAGATCCCATCCCTGGAGAATAATCCATGTCCAGTTCATTTATCAATTTAAATTATATTTATACCACTGTTTTTAAAAAAACTTCAATCAGAAAGTAATCTACAAACACTAGGATATGTTATAAGTATACATCACCTGTTTTACCAATGTGACTGCCGTAGTACCACTGCAAAAGCAATCAATTGTAGGATGCAGCTTGAGTTCCTTGTCCATCAATTTGAAAGCCTTGAAATAAGACTGCTTAAGTGGAAGGAACATCTCAGGAAGCTTTTCACTCCCATCAGCATCAACAGATTCACCCCATTCATCATTACCAACGGATGCTGTTTCTTCAGAGTTCATACTTCCGGAAATGCTTCCGTTTTGATGAGGACTAGTGCCCTCATTAGCACTGGTTTTCCATTGTGTGCGCAACTTGACAGGAAGAGAATCTCTAACTTTCTTGGCAACAAAATGACCATATGGCCCATGACCATCAAACACACCACAGAAGACAATGTCACTTGAATTGAAACTCTGCAGTAAAAGCAAGGTGACATCACATAGCAGTCGAGTAAATAAGCAATAGCATTTACTGGAATATAAGTGCCTCATTTTTCCCTTCTAGTATCCAGTGATCTGATCATCTAGTAGTGTCTATCGTTAATTTGTTTTAAAGTAAATGCAGCCAAGGTTCGAAATACCGGCCGGTTACGCCGGTACCGGTTTTACCGGTGCCGACCGGGAGGGGAAAAACCGGCCGAGATTCAAATTTCAAAAAATTGAATTTGTAGATGTTTGGATGGGTTCCAGGGGGCAGCGGCGGCAGCAGCGAAGCAGCAGCAGCAGCAGCACAGCCAGCAGCAGCGGCGGCAGTAGCAGTAGAGCAGCATCCAACAGCGAGCAGTAGTTCAGCTCTTGAGTGGTTACTTTTTTCCCTCCAGGAACCTCTCACACCGCACAACACTAACTCCTGATTGATAATATTGCATGTCATTTGATCCTTATATTCAAACAGCTGATGAGGCAGATAAGTTGAGAAACGAACTCCGTGAGTGGCAGCGGGTGGGCAAGGGCCTAACCGATGAACTGAAATTCTACTACAGCCTCAGCGCATGCCTCTTAATAGTCTGCGTGAAACTCTTAGCATTCTGCATGCATGCGCATGCCTCTTAATAGCCTGCATGAATCTCTTAGTATCCCGTGTGCATGCGCATGCCTCTTAATAGTTTGCATGAATCTCTTAGCATTCTGCATGCATGTGCATGCCTCTTAATAGTCTGTGTGAAACTCTTAGCATTCTGCATGCATGTAGGATATTAAAAGCATGCGCATGCAGCCATTAAGAAGCATGCGTATGCATGCATGCAGGATATTAAAAACATGCGCATGCAGCCATTAAGAAACATGCGTATGCATGCATGCAGGATATTAAAAGCATGCGCATGCAGCTATTAAGAAGCATGCGTATGCATGCAGGATATTAAAAGATCTGTGAGAATACTAAAGTTAATGCTAGCACACGGGATTAATGCTAGCACACGAGATTAATGCTAACACTCAATTTCACGGTTTTCCGTGTGCAAGCCGATTCTGATGCCGCGGCGGCGGAGGATTTGAACCTTGAATGCAGCCATGCACTTCACTATGCAGCAAAATGTATTGAAGAGTGTTAAAGATAGAACTTTGCATAGTTAGTTCTTATCTGTAACTAGAGATAGAGTTTGTTTGTAATCTCTCCCGTTCTCTCTCTCTCTGTGTTGTTGCATAACAACTGTAGCCGGTTAAGCGTTTTGTCAATACGACATGGCTGCTGTATAAATACCGAGAATACAGAGCAGCCCAACCGCGCGGGTTCTTCTCCCAAATCAATCTATCTCTATAAACTTCTTTCATGGTATCAGAGCTTTGATCCATTGCATCAATCATGACAACATCCAGCGGCACCTTGTCCTCCGCATTCGCCACGGCCGGTGTTGCGACCTCGACGTTTGCTGGCATTCTCCCAACTCCTTCATTTGATCATCTAAACAACAACATGTTGAGTCGAGATAACTATCTCTTGTGGAAGGCTCAATTCCTTCCCTACCTACGCAGCCAACAACTCCTGGCCTACGTGGATGGATCGATCGTTGCTCCAGCCAAGATGATCTTGCAGGCTACTGAAAACAGTGCAACTGTTGTGCCGAATCCAGAGTATGTTCAGTGGCTGCCAAAGGATTAGATAGCGGTCCTCAGCACCATTCTTTCATCTCTCTTGGAGGATGCGCTAGCACAGGTGATGCTACTCTCCATAGCTCGCAAGGCGTTGGAGACTCTAGATCGCACGGTCTGATCTAGCGGCTCTAGAGCCAGAATCATGCAGATTCGGCATCAACTAGCCTCTTTGCAAAAGAGATACATGGTGCTGCTAAATACTTCGATAAGGTCAAGAACTTGGCGGATATGCTTGCTACACTTGGTCAACCCCTCAATGATGACAAGATTGCAACCTATCTCTTCATCGGGATGGACAATGACAACAACCCGCTGGTGACATCCTTGACCACGAGGATCGAACCACTTACGCTCAACGAGGTGTATGCTCACCTCAAGAGTTATGAAATGTGTCATGAGCAGAACAACTCCATGTTCCAAGGCCAGGGCGCAATGTTGAACCAATCCTCTGTCAACTTAGCATCCCGTGGCAACCACGGTGGCCACGGCAGGAGCCGCAATGGCGCCGGTGGCCGCACTTCCTCACCGAACACAGGAGGCTACTGTGGATAGTTCTAGAATTCCAAAAGCCGTGGACAGTTCTAGAACTCCAAAGGAGGCAATCGTCCAACTTGTCAAATCTATAGCAAGGTTGGACATGTAGCAATGAAGTGCTATCATCGGTTCAACCACTCCTATCAAACCAGAAGATGCTCACGTCGCAGTAGCTGCATCTGCTCAGCCCTACACCATGACACAAACTGTATACGGACACTGGAGCCACAAATCATATCACTAATGATTGATCTTGATCGGCTCACCATGAACGAAAGGTCATGGTTCTAAAAATTTGTAACCGGTACTTGACCGGTCACCCAACCTAGTAGTGATTATACGGCATAATCGGCCTATTATGTGGTATAACTAGCTTGATTATACATATAACCGGCTAATAGGTAGGGGCACCCGTTACTTGTATACGGCCTAGTAGACCCGTTTTTCAAACATTGGGAAGGGTATACCAGCAAGGATCAAGTACAGGTTGCTAATGGTGCAGGTATGCTCATTTCTCACATCGGTCACTCAAATTATCATACCCCACAACGAACTCTAAATCTAAACAATATTCTTTATGTTCCTAGAGCATCTAGACACCTTCTTTCTGTCCACAAATTTTCTAAAGACAATAATGTTTTCTTCGAGTTTCATCCCAACTATTTTCTTGTTAAGGATCGAGCAACAAAGATAACACTTCTTTGAGGGCGATGTGAGGGTGGGCTATATCCCCTGTTGTCGAGCCTGCCGAGTCCTATCTCTATCTCCAAGTCAGTTTTTTCAAGCGTCAAACCAACTCAAGACCGATGGCATTGTCGTTTGAGGCATCTATCTTCTTCGATTATCCAACATATTCTTCAACAAAATAGTTTGCCATGTTCTAGTGATCCCAAAAAACAGTAGTCTGTGATGCTTGTCAACATGGCAAAAGTCATCAATTGCCCTATTATCCTTCCAAGTGTCTCTTCTCCTTTGGAACTCATGCACTCTAATGTTTGGGGCCCAACTCTAGTCTCAGTTGGAGGCTTCAAATATTATGTTAGTTTTATTGATGATTTTAGTAAATTTACATGGATCTATTTGTTGAAAAATAGAGCCGAAGTTTTTTCAATTTTCATGCAATTCCAGTCTCATGTTGGACGCTTATTAAACAAGAAATAATAAGTGTGCAAACCAATTGGGGAGGTGAATATAGGAAACTTCATACCTTCTTTAATCATGTTGGCATATCCCATCATGTTTTCTGTCCCCATGCACACCAACAAAACGACTCTACCGAACACAAGCATCGGCATATCATTGAAGATGGACTTTCTTTGTTAGCTCATGCAGTTATGCCTCTTAAATTTTGGGATGAAAATTTTATTACTTCATGTTTCCTCATTAACCAATCTCCCAGCAACATCATCCATTTCGCTACACCTCTCCAACGATTGCTCGGCCTCAAACCAGATTACTCTTTCTTAAGAATCTTTGGATGCACATGTTGGCCGAATCTTAGGCCATACAACAAGCACAAACTCGTGTTTCAATCTAAATGTTGTGTTTTCCTTGGTTTTAGCCAGATCCACAAAGGATACAAGTGCCTAGATGTTTCCAACAGGTTGTGTATACCTTTCTCGTGATGTTGTTTTCGATGAAAACAATTTCCCGGTTTCTTAATCTTCATCCACGGCAGCTGGATCATGTGCTCCTTCTTCTGTCTTGCTTCCAGTTTCAGCACCATTTGTCTCTCAACCGGAAACTTCATCTCCATGTCCGTAGCATCCGGTTATAGGGGGTGAGATTGTGACTTATGAGTATGAGCATGATCTGTCATTTGTGCATCCTAACCTAACATGATACGGCACCTACGGCACCAACACCTGCTACTGCTCAACCTGACCGAGTGCATTTGATGACAAGCAGACTCTGGGATAACAGTTGATAGCCTAAGCAACGTACAGATGGGACCGTACCCTATCCCCATTATCGGCATGCACATTTGGCTACTACAGAACCTGCATCCTACGAAGAGGCAATGGGAGATGACAGATGGGAAGCAGGCTATGAATGGTGAGTACAATGCACTTCTCAAGAATGAAACATGGCAGCTAGTTCCTTTCTCTAGATAGCAAAACATTATTGACTGTTGATGGGTCTTCAAACTCAAGAGGCTGGCGGATGGGTCCATTGATCCGCTATAAAGCCCAACTAGTGGCCAAGGGTTTCAAACAACATCATGGCATTGACTATGAAGACACGTTCAACCCTGTGGTGAAGCCGGCTAAGATTCGCCTCATACTCTCACTAGCAGTATCTCATGGGTGGAATCTTCGTCAACTTGACATGCAAAATGCTTTCTTGCATGGTGTTCTTGAAGAAGAGGTGTACATGAGACAACCTCCGGGATATCTGCATACAAGGTATCCTAATCACTTATGCAAATTAAAGAAAGCCCTTTATGGATTAAAATAGGCACCGCAAGCTTGGTTTCCAAGACTTAGCTCTAGACTTCAGCAGCTAGGTTTTGTTCCTTCTAGGGCGGATGCATCACTATTTGTTTATAATCAACATGGAGAGATGGTTTATATTTTAGTCTATGTTGATGACATAATAATGGCCAGTTCCTCATTGCAAGTTACAAGAAGAATGGTTGAGCAATTGCAAGAAGAATTTGCAATCAAGGATCTAGGAGATGTGCACTATTTTCTGGGTGTTGAAGTTCAGAAGAACCTTGATGGTTTGATTCTGATTCCAAAAAAAAAAAAAATACATAAGTGATCTAGTTGATCGAGCTAACATGAGGGGCTGGCAGCCGGTAAACACTCCCATGTCTTCAACAGAGAAGTTATCTAAAACTGAGAGCAAGTCTTTGACAGCTCAAGAAGCTACAACATACCGTAGTATTGTGGGAGCACTTTAGTACTTAACACTAACACGGCCTGACATTGCTTATTCAGTAAACAAGATATGTCAGTTTCTTAGTGCACCTACAAACAAGCATTGGTCAGTAGTCAAGCGTATTCTGAGATTTCTGAAGTACTCTCCCTCGGTTGGACTGAAAATTAGTAAATCATCCTCTACATTGGTGAGTGCATTCTCAGATGCGGACTGGGCAGGCTATCCAGATGATCGTCGTTAAACTGGTGGTTTTGCTGTTTATTTTGGATCAAACTTATCTCCTGGAGTTCTCGCAAGCAAGCCACAGTTTTGAGATCGAGTACTTAGTCCGAGTATAAAGCTTTAGCTAATGCCATGTTGAATTACTCCATGCATCTCACTATTACCACCATTATCTCATTTCAGTTTCTTTTTCAGTTACTTCTCAATTAGTTCTTTCAGTTTCTTCTTAGTTAGTGCCCAGTTAGTGCACTCCATTATTTTTCAGTTTCTAATATTCAAGAGTCATGCATCAGTTTCAGACTTTGTATTCCTATATATATAAGAGACTAATACACAAAGAAAAGCAGCCAGTTGAGGCAGCACCAAAAACATTGAGTTCTTACCTGTTCTTGAGTGCGCCATTACGATGAATCCCGGTGGAAGGCGGTGGTGGCTATCTTTGGCGCGAAGCAAATGAGGAGAACGTCGCGCTTTGACTGGGGTATATTATATTCCCCGGCTGACGGCGAACATCGTCAGTTTTGGTCAATTTGAAGAGGCGGGCTGCCGCATCGAGCTCTACTCCGGGGCACTGCGGATCTACGACCAGCAGGGCAAGCTCCTAGCTCGGGTCCGACGCTCTGCCTCGCGTCTCTATATTCTGGAACTCTGCATCAAGCTTCGGAGGAGGCTCGGGCTGCACGCGAGATACGGCCAGCTTCAAGTCCTGCGCGCACTCGCCCAACGGGAAATGGTACGTGGGTTGCCGACGCTTGATCAGGTGGATCAAGTATGCGACAGTTGCCTCGCCGGCAAACAGAGACGTGCACCGTTCCCTCACAAGGCAAAGCGGCGAGCGGAGTACATCCTCGACCTCGTTCACGGCGACTTGTGTGGACCCATTGCACCCACGACTCCAAGCGGTAACAAGTATTTCTTGCTACTTATTGATGATGCAAGTCGATACATGTGGCTCAAATTACTGTCAAGTAAAGATCAAGCGTCGGAAGCAATCAAGAACTTTCAGGCGGAAGTAGAGGTTGAGTCAGGGAGGCACCTCAAGGCTCTCCGCACCGATCGTGGGGGAGAGTTCACCTCCGTGGAGTTCAACGAGTACTGCGCCAAGCGTGGCGTCCAGCGACAGCTCATCGCCCCCTATTCACCACAGCAGAACGGGGTGGTGGAGCGTCGCAACCAGAGCATCGTCGGCATGGTGCGGTCTATGCTCAAGGCAAAGCGGCTACCCGGCTACTTCTGGGGTGAGGCCGTGAACACCGCCGTACATATTCTCAACCGCGCCCCGACATGTGCGCTCAACGGCAAAACACCCTTCGAGGCTTGGCACGCGAGCGCCCGCATCCGCTCGCCAGACCTTGGTACGCATCGCTCACGTCAAGTCGACTCGGCTGGACTCAAGAAGTTGGATGATCGCAAAGACGCAAACCATCTTAAATCGGCTATGGCGTGGCTCCAAGGCCTCTGCATTTGCTCGACCCCTCCGCCAAGCGCATCGTGGTGTCGCGATATCATCTTTGATGAGGTGCTCGATCGGAGGCGGGGCAATGATAGCGGCGATGATTCGAGCAACAACGACCCTTCATCGTGGAGTACACCACCGAGCACGTCATCGGTATGCCTCGGCCGATCTTTGCATCACCACTCATTTGTCTCCATCGACTTCGCCAAGACTGTCGCACCAATGACACCGCGGTACAACTTGCGTCCGCGTCACTACAAGTCCGACGATCGAGTTAAATAACGCCACCGCCGATCTCGATGAGAATCTAGACGCGGACCATGCTGATACTCCACTTCGGTTCCGCGCCATCGATGCCATCATCGGGCCTTCCTCGCCACCTGGGCTTGTGCCCTGGGTGCTTGACGAGGAATTGTTGTTCACCACGGCGGACGAACCTGTCTCTTTCAGCGAGGCAGAACGTGAGGCGAGCTGGCGCCAAGCGATGCTCGAAGAAATGAAGTCGATCGAGGACAACAACACCTGGGAGCTCGTTACTCTTCCTGCTGGGCACCGTGCAATTGGGCTCAAGTGGGTCTTCAAGGTGAAGCGCGATGAGCATGGCAATGTGATCCGGCACAAGGCACATCTCGTCACCAAAGGCTACGTGCAGCGCGCGGGCATCGACTTCGATGAGGTTTTTGCCCCGGTCGCGCGAATGGAGTCCGTGCGAACATTGCTAGCTCTAGCGGCGCATGAGCGCTAGGAGGTCCATCATATGGACGTGAAGAGTGCTTTCCTCAACGGCGATCTGAAGGAGGAGGTGTACGTGAGCCGGTGCCGGTTTCGTCGCAGCACAAGGTATTGCGGCGCGTGAGCACAAGGTATTGCGCCTGGCCATTTGGTTTAAGGCGTTGTATGGCCTGATCGTCGACTTGATCGAGGGCTCGGAATGCCAAACTTGATGCTTCCATGGCATCATTTGGTTTCCAGAGGAGCGACTCGAGCACCCATGGAGCGTGTACATGTGGAGATGCCACCGTCTGGTAGCGTCATTGGCGGGCATCACGGCGG
The DNA here is from genome assembly GCA_036346265.1 of Melocanna baccifera. Classification (NCBI taxonomy): domain Eukaryota; kingdom Viridiplantae; phylum Streptophyta; class Magnoliopsida; order Poales; family Poaceae; genus Melocanna; species Melocanna baccifera. Next base: position 3,684,833 of record CM070697.1, on the reverse strand, counting down.
ATCGCCTATTCGAATATATGTTGATGACTTGATCATCACCGCACGACACAGCATCGCGCAAAAGCACCGGTGAGATCGTGGCATTCAAACTCGAGATGAAGCGCGTCTTCACGATGAGTGACCTCGGGCTTCTATCTTACTACCTCGGATCGAGGTGAACGCGAGTCCTTGAGTACTGCGGGATGATGGTATCACGCTCATGCATCTCACTATTCATTATCCGCTTATGCGATTTCTTCCAAGCTTTAGCGGCTAATGCCACTGCCAGTTGAGGCAGCACCAAAAACATTGGTAATATGGATTCAATTCCTATTGGGTGAACTCAGTGTGCTCTAGAGATAAGATTCATCTTTTCACAGGACCAAGTTGTCGATGTGTTTACAAATCCACTTCTTATGCATCACCTGGGGTCAGTCACAATCTCAACCTTACCAGTTGTAATTAAGGGAGAGATAGAGCTTTGCATAATTAGTTCTTATCTGTAACTAGACATAGAGTATGTTTGTAATCTCTCCCGTTCTCTCTCTCTCTCTCTCTCTCTCTCTCTCTCTCTCTCTCTCTCTGTTGTTTTGAGTAACAACTGTAGCCGGTCAGGCATTTTGTCAATACGGCACGTCTGCTGTATAAATACCAAATACCAAGAATACAGAGCAGCCAGGCTGCGCGGGTTCTTCTCCCAAATCAATCTATCTCTGTAAAATTTCTTTCAAAGAGATGGCCTGGGTAACAACAAACTGTATTGATGGAATCTTATTTGTCTATTATGCCCATGTTTTCACCATGGAGTATTCAGAATATGGTAGAGTGACCTCACAAGCATATGGGATTTTGAAGGGATAAATGTAGGAAATGCACCTACGATGGACTAGGATAATCAGACTTCAAATAGCACAAAATTAACTACAGATAAACTTAGTAGCTAGGCAAGGAAGAGATATCAAATGAACACACGATAATCCATGGCATGGAACTAGTAAACTCACAGGGCATTATGCCATGCCACAATATAAATTCAGAGGCAAGTTTTGCGACCATTGTGACTGACAATCTTTAATTTATGAGAATATTCCTACATTAAGAAAATCCCTATTAGCAAGGCATCAAATAATCCCTACAAGATTATTATGTATTCACAGTGAAATGTGAAAAGATGAATAGAAATGTGACTTCTGGTATAACTGGCATTTAAAAAAAGAGAGAAGTACCTCAAGAACAAAAAATATTAATAACCCCAACATAGAACTAAAAACTCAATTTCAACAGAGAAGTACCTCCCGCTCTAATAAAGGAAGTACCTTTTTTGCTTTGAATATTAGCAATCAATAGCACTATTCCGAGAATCTACAGGCGTAAATTTTCTTTATTGTCCTCTGAAGAACATGATCCGCCATGCAATTGCCTTTACTTGTTTGACTTGTTAAAATAGTGCACACAAGATATTCTTAGATACCTACATAGTTTAGCTAGTCATAGGTCTCAAGAAATGAGAAATTATCCATAATTGCACTTCACCCCTCCCTTCAGCTAATCTCGACTTATTATCAGATAAGGATCATAACAACCTATTGCGTAATGGAACCAATATAGCACTTGTTTACTTATTCATGAAACTAATGCGGAATTGATTAATTGAATAGGGCGGACCCTAAATGAAACAATCCAGCTATTACTAGCCCCAACAAATCACTTGACCACTCAAGAACATCCAATTCAAGTAAACAGCAAACGTATACCTTTCTTTAAATAAAAGGGAACAAAACAAAGAAAGGTGCAAAAATTTGCCAAGGATCACAAGAAAGGATCTCGCTTGCACTATACACAAAGTTTTGAATCAAGAAATGACGAGCAAAATGCTCCAACAACGCAACTATTTCATGTCCCATCTATCAGAAAACTTATATCTAGAAATTATCTGAAATCTGTATATACTACCACTACTACTACGAAAAAAGTTCAATATAGTTCAACAGTTTTAACTTTAAGACAAACAGTTTTAATTTTAAGAACTTCTCACTAGATTACGGTGATGCTTCAACTGGCTTACTGCTTAAGCTTCTGGCTGTGGTTTTTGGACTATAGCAGTTGTTAGCTTTTTCATAAGAAAAAATCTGTTATATCGTCGCACAGACAATAAGAAGGAAAAAGAAAAAAAATCCAAAAAGCTCAAATAATCTAAAGCTGGATACTTCACATTTCAAATCAAGTCATCCAATAAGCAAAAAGATGCGTCCTTTCGGATCAAATAAAAAAAGCTAGAACTCCAACTCCACCGCAAAACCGAACCTATCTAACCATTGCTAAGAACAACTCAGAGAAGAGAAACTGGAAGAAATCCAAATCCCTCATTTCGAACCAAACATTCCATTCAAATGCTTCCCCACTTTAACTAAATAAAACATGAGATCCAAATCCACCATTAATCCAAGCCCAACCAAGCCATTACCACGATGAGCTTAAAGAAGACTTAGAAGAGTAAACGAAAGCACTTGACGTTCTAAACCGTTCGACACGGCGAAAAAGACGGCTCTTTTGGAACCAAGAATCGCTCATGGTCCGAACGCTACCACTGATCAGGACTCAGAATCCACCGGAACAAATCACCAAGCAAGAAAAGTTTGCGGCTACTAGCTCACCTCCCACACGACCATGGCGTCCTGGTTGGTGCCCTTCCGCCCCTGCTGCGTGTGCAGGCACGCCACCGCGCTCGCGCCGTTCGCGCACATCCTCCCTGCGACCCGCGCGAGCTCCACCTCCGTCATCTCTCCGCCGGCGGCGCCGCCGGGGAGTTTCTTGCCGCCGCCCGCGCCGCAGGAGAAGGCGGCGGCGGCAACCGCGCCGTCCCGCACCCCACGGTGCCTCTTCCGCCACCGCTGCCGCCACGCCGGCGCGGCGCCGGAGCCGGTGGGATCCGGCTGGGAGGAGAGGCAGGAGCCCATAGCGGCCAATGGGAGGGAGGCAACACAGTGGAGCACAGAGCGGGGGTGGTAATTGTTGCGCTATGTGGTTGTACGGTTTTGATGTTTGACATGCTTCCTCACCTTGTAGACTTGAGCTCTTTTCTATCATCTGTTTTGTATGGTCTTCCTACATGGAGATTTGGGCTTAAAAAAAAGTGTTAGTTTTAGTTTGTTAAGTGGGGTATGATCTTCCTACATGGAGATCATGGTGCTTCTCCTTTTCGGTGATGAGGAGAATAATTTTACTCCAAGATAACATCATTTTGGAGTTTAAATGTTTTGTCCGGTGTGATGTTTTTGTGTTAATGAAGATAGACTATTTTATTGGTTATTTTCATGTACTTCTATTTATGTTAAATTATTCCATAGAATGTGGTGTTCCTTCGAGACAGGTGTTTGTATTCTGGAAATCTGGTGTTTTTTGAGACCAGTGTTTGTAAATGAATGCGTTTCTGTTTTTGATTACAAAAAAATTATACTATGAAATTTAGATAAAATGGTTAATTTATGTTTCTAACAGTTGTAATAATTAATAATTAGTTTTGGTTTTGGTAGTTTATGAACTTGACTTGAATTTGAATAGTAACATCATTATAGGGTGCCTCCTCCTCCTCCCCTCCCGCGCCGCCGCCTCATCCCCTCCTCCCACCCCGCACCTCCGCCTCGTCCCCTCCCTCCCACCCGCGCCGTACCCCTCCTCCTCCTCCCCTCCCCGCTCCGCCCGCCGCCTCCTCCTGAGCTTCCCGCATATCGAGACCTCCTCCTCAACCATAAACACGCAGACTCTTGATGTCTTCACCTGTGTCGGCGTCGTGTCGGTGCGCGTCTGTCTGAGGGCGTCACCACGCGGAGTCGCTCAAGCCCTCGTCAACTACAACAACCCTACCGATGGTGAGAGAACCCGTCTCCGATCCTCCGCGGTCGATTAGTTCCATTGTTGCGCTGCTAGGGTTTCGATCGAGCTCATTTTTAGGCGTTTATGGTTTTGGAGCCGCGGATTTGGGCGGTTAGGGTTTGATGCGGTTTCGTCGATGGGTGGCCACGGTAGTGTGTTGATGGCGGCGGGGTGGTTAGTATTTTGATGCGGTTAGGGTGCGATATGCTGTTTTTTAGTGTTTTGATGCGGTGATGGGCGTGAAACGATTTGGATGGAATTTATTTTACAACAAAAATGTTGTTCTTTTAGGATTGTTGCTTACTTGATCTTATTCTTACTACTTTCTGTTTTTATATTTTCCCTTGGGTATGTGGATGTCCACAAATCAGAGTGTATTAATGGCATATTTTAGAGTTTAGACTACCATTTCTTGTGAAGGTGAGCTTTTGTTCAATGTTCATTTTGTTTATATTATCGATTATTTACTCTATTTTTTTACTATTAGATATTTTTTGCTACATGTGTATCGATAAGTTATAGGTTTGTAATTGCTTATCCTTTGTAATTGCTACTACATTGGTCTGAATTGGCATCAAGGATCTGATGCGTCCATTGCACTTTATTGCAAATACTTTATTTAACTATTAAGCTATTATGTTGGCTTATATATGTTAACAATTGCTCTTCTGTGTACTTACAATTGTTTTAGAGCATTATTTGATTATAATCATGGGGATATTTTGCGTTCTACACTTATGACAATATGCCCTTATGTTATATGTAGGCCTTGTGCTATTGAAAACCTTAGAGCTTTCGACACCAAAGTTGGAAGCAAAGACTCCGTTATCTATCCGGTTTTCTTGCCTTTTGACTTTAATTTTTTAGTTATCGTTTTTATTTGGATAAATGTTGTATCGATATGTAATGAAATCTGAGTAATTTCGTGCATTAATAGCTTTATGGAAAGTGTCTTTGTGGTGACAATATGATTTATGCTAATGAATTATGCGATGTTGCTATATGAAAAGTGTATCGACAAGTGGCAAAATATGATTTATGTGAACATTAAAGTTTTATGTGCATCTTGTAATTGTTTTATCATGCATTTTCTTAATCGGTTTACTATATCATATCAAAGTAGCACATCAATAGTTCTTGAATAATAGAACCATGGACATAGAACTAAGTAAGAACATAGCACCCATGGACAACTATATGTTGTCCAACAGCTCTGAATCTATGATGTATTATGCTTGGTTTAAGCATGGAAAGTGTACCATGTGAGATCCATGCCATGTATTTGATAATGCTTTGTGCAATTTCATCGACCTTCATCTGTTTATTCGAGAAGAATATACTCTAGCTTATGCGTTCCTTGATGCGTGCCTAATCTACTGGCTATCTTGGTGTGTGGCTCCATGCAGCGGGCATTCGTTTCTTTGTGTTCGTATGAGTCGACTCATCCGACACGAACTCACGACTTATCTTTCTCTCGAGATGTTTGTAAAGCGTTGGGCGTGTATATGATAAACAACGATTGACTTGGATCATGTATGTGCATACTTGAGGGCTTGTGCACATTAGTTTTTATTGTATTCGAATTGGTTTATTTAGCATAATTAAATTTTAAAAAAAATAAAAATAGAAAAATATGTTAACTCATCACGAACAATACAAAGGAATAGGAAAAAAAGAAAAGGTAAAAAACCCCAAAAATCTAAAAAACCCAAAAAAGATGAAATTACTAAAAAGTGAAAAAAAGCAGAAATCAGAAGAAAAAACTAATTTTAAACTGAAATAAGCGGGGTCATATAAGTTTATAACAGTGGAAAAATAAGGAAAATCAAATCCCAGTACTACTAGTATTGACATAGTACGGATATAACAGGCCACATTGATGGGTACAACAGTACAGAGAAAAAGCAGTCCTCACATTAGAAAGTAGAAACTATACATTTGCATTACCCAGTAATTATTGCTATTTCTTGATTAATTTTCAAGTTTTATATTAAGCAACTACTAAAGGTAGAACCACTCCAATCTAGTCCTCTTTTCAAACTTCATTTCAGCAAGGAGAGACCTTCTGGATATCTTTTCTTGGATTCTAGATCGAGATTTTTCCACTACAAACACACAGCGTTCTCTTTTGTCATAGCCTTTTTGTCTGCACAGGAAACGGTGATTATCTTATAGGCTGCTCTTTGTCCTCATTAGCACAGGTACAGACAAATAGTGTTCCTTCAATAAGATTGTTTATTACGATGCTAAGCATCACACCACTGTTCACTAATCTTGATTACGTGGACAGTGATGCAAGATGGCAACATCTCTTGGTAGTAACACAGTTGTATATATCCATGAGTATCTCCTTTCTCTTTCTCTTTTCTTTTTTGCTCCTGAAACCGAAGCCAAATCAATGCCGTAGTAAAGTGTGTTATTTTACTCAAAAAAGCGAAGTGTTGAATCTGTGGACGTGTCCAACATTCAGCTAAGTTTTATAAGATTGTTTATTAAGATGCTAAGCATCACACCACTGTTCACTAATATTTGAGTTGCATCATGCATGGGCCACTAGGGGTACGATTAGTTGCAGATGGCCAGCCGATTAGGTCACTCACCTCAAGCAGTAATGTCATTTCAGCACGCATGGGCAGGTCATTGCAGCCCTAAGGGCATCTTCAATAGTCTTACATCAGCTATTAGTTAACTTATCACATCATCCAAAAACTGATTTGAAAGAGAGAGAACAAGAAGAGATAAGAGAAGCTGCCACGTCCTGAGACAACGATCGTTTCACACAAACCAATGCACGAAGAGACGATGGCGTGCACCGTCCATCGCCCACGCGGTTTGTGGGGCCTATGTGGTGGTGCGACCTAGGTGCAATGAAGACACGACGACATGACAGACTGATGGCGATCGGCTCGGCGATGAACACGATGGCAAAAAGCATGAGGAGACTGGAGAATTGCTCGATCTGGCTAGATCTAGCCCACTGACGTCTAGATCTGGCTAGGTCCGATCAAATCTAGTCGCCAGCGGGCCAGATCTGGCTAGGTCAACGGTGGTGATCTCGGAATCGACGATGGTGACAAAGGAGAGGATGGAGCTCGACAGAGGTGGAGGAGGGGCAAGAGAAGGGCAACGAAGGTGTGGGAGGCGTGGGATGTCGATTGATTTGGCCATGGTGACGGCGAGGGGGCGGAAGCCGATATGATGGAGAGGGAGTGTGAGGCCCGATGAGGAGAAAGGCAGGGATGCGAAGGCCAACGATAGAAGGGGAGGGGGCTGAGACCTGTAGCTGGTGGCGGTGAGGTAGAGGATGGCGGCGGTGAGTGAGGTTGGCGGCAATGGTCGACGACGCTAGGGGGAGTGATGGTTGGCAACGCTAGGGTTAGGAGAGGGTGGAGGCCACCTGGCGAAGTGAGGGGAGAGGGCTGCAGCCAACAACGCTCAGAGGGGAAAGGGTGGATGCAAGTAGGGACTGGAATAGGCGATGGGACAGGGAAGAGAGAAGGGTAAGCCGGTGGTTAATAAAAAAATGGCATGTGCAGTGCACATTAAAGAAAAATTGTAAAAACATTGTTATTGTGAAATGTGCGAAAGATGATGTATTGAAGATATTGTCTCTAAGAATAATGTGGCAGGATATAGAGACAATGGTTGTCTCTAACTATTGTACATGATCTAAGATGTGCTCTCAGTCTCGCTCCTGTGTTTGTGGTCTCCCATGATGCCGATTATAACTGGTCGGTTACTAATTAGCTAGTTTAATTAATAGACGGCGGCGCTGCTACTAAAATCATAAATGTGCACTGAATTAGAGCTGATTCCAAACGATTTCAAACCGTTGTGTCGTTCTTTGTTGTAACTACCGCGTTTCGCGGTATTTGTTTCAGAATACAAAGAATTGGCAAGAAAACATTTCAAGTTAGCCATGACGACAGCCGAGTGTTCAGCTTACAATACACCCAACTTGCTGTTGTTTGCGTCTAATCATAATTGCTTTGAATTAAAATCTCACTTTCATCCTGAAAAGTCTGCTCCTGATCCGGAGGTTTAGCACATGTGTACTTGTATCAGACACGGATCGACCACCCTACTAGGCTACTACTTCCCTGCACACTAGATGTTCTGAGCCAAGAACAAGCTGCCTGACCACCAGGGGGCATGCTGCATTTCTAAGCCAAACACAGTGAAGAAGCTTTCGTCGGAGATCGGAAGCGACCAAACGCACCGAACTCATCTATCCGTAGTTAATGAGGCGACGAACTCGCCGGCCAGACTGGCCGGTCACCAACGCCGAGATCACTTGCGTCGCCCACTAAATTTAGCAGATGGTGACGGGAATTACTCAACCACCCTCCCCTCTCGTACCGAGAGATCTTGAGGAGCAAACCAATGGAAATGCTCTTGCGTGCTCGTTTATGTGGTGATGTTTGCGGCATGAGCCGTTCTTCGGTCAAGGATTTAGGGTTTCGATTACACAAGATGGAAATGCATGTAATGTGTTTGGGAAGCGTTAGCCCACAGACGTACGATGGGAAACTTTCTATCATATGATTTTTCCTACCATCGGATCTGACGTAAAAGAGTCGATCTTAGCTATCTAAGAAAGTATCTAAGAATGGAAAGAGCAAGCATGAGATTAGAAAATCTCAGCAAGTACCCAACAACGGTTGTAAGCAACGTGTGTAAAAGATAAGTAATGCAAGCAAGTAATTTGACACAAGTCAAATGCAACGAAATTAGGTTACCGAAAACACTGATAAGGATCAGAGATTGAGGCAACAGGATCGGTGGTATCAAAGATAATTGTTATTAAGTAAGTTATGACAATGGTAATTATTTCCCACATACCCGGTTTACAAGAGTAGTCAAGCACGTCATTATCCTCGACTGTATAATTAAAGACGGAGTGTAATATCATGAGTAACGAAGTATACAACCCCCATACGTTACTAGGCACACCATGCTGCCTGCTTTGGCTCGGCAGGCCGCTTGCACACCTCATGCCGCCGCCGCGTCCGGCCTGCACGCCATCCGTCGCTACTGCGGTTAGCCTCCGGCCACGTCGCCCTAGCTACGCCATGCCCGACCACGCCGTCTCCTGACACCACCACTACCGCCAGCCCACCACAATGGCGCCACCACTGCTGCTGCCCATATACTAGCACTGCCTGCCGCCAGCGCCAGCTACACTTCCCACCACCGCCGGCCCTAGGCCCCGTGCCGGCTACACAAAGAGAGAGAAAGATAACATATGGAAAACAAATAGAGAGAGAGAGATAAAAGAGAGAGGAACCTGATTGGGGAAAAAGAGGTCTGTGCACGGAAGAAAACTAGCCCCCTAGGGTTTTTTTAAATCTCAGGGCGCTACACTTGCGTAGGCTCACCGCCGTCATTGCTGTTCAGACCTGTTACTGTTCCTTAGCCTAACTCAATGTGAATAGTGATGACCCATTACTGTTCACTAGAAACATGTTTAACACGTGTGTGTGTGTGTGTATCCATTTCGACCGTTTTAAATCCGTTTAATCCATTCCTAGCTACATTTCGCCAAACCAGACTCCAATAAATTTAAACCCACCTTTATTCAGTTTTTCTTGAATTTTATTCCTTTTTCATTTCATTTTATTTTTTCTTTCAAGTATGGACTTATTTGGTTTACTTGTTTGCGTTAGCTCCTAGATTCACCAAGCCAGTTGTCTCAGCACCAAGTCAAGACTCCAAAAATTTCGATCCAGTTAAATACTTTGAGTAGTAAGACAAGTCACATGTTTTTTTATCATGTTGAACCAACATGACGTTTGCACCAACAAATGCTAACATTTTCAACATCGTGTCTCTCTCCTATATGTAAATCATTGAGTGGTGCTGCCATAACTGATAAGGAATAATGTAAAGATATGATCATATTGGCTTATGCTTCAGACTTCTGTTTAGAGAAATCAGAAATCAATATAAACACTCGGCTTCTTGAAGTGGTTTCCTTGCTACTCTTGCACCCGTTTCATTCCAGAGATAAGTTAAGTAGTTACGAATGCATCACGCATCCCACTTCTATCACTTCATCTTACGTAAATATCTCTTCTTCACTTTAAACACTACTGTTTATTTTTAACCAAAAAATATCAACTACAATAGAAAAATATCAGCTATAGCCAATATAAACAGCGTTTGACAGATTAACAGACGTATGCTACTTGGATCACGATATATTTCCCTCCATCTCAACTACGGCTAGCTATGGTGGGCACTACGTGTGCATCCTGATTTGCATTTCTGCATTGCCTTTCCTTTACGCAGTTGCCACTGTCACCATGCTTTGATGAGGTTTCTTGATGTGACCATGGATGGCAAGATAGGGAGAGCAAACAAATTAAAATGTGTTTTTTCTTGAGAAATGACAAGGGTGATAGAAACTCTACTTTTCCACTTGTTTGACTTGCTTTTCTAAGGATCTGTTGTGACAAGGAGTTTGTTTACAGGTGGATCGTGTGGTAGAAAAATCAGCAGCCTAGATATATTAGATATATTAAGCAGTGGTTGAATGTGACAATTGCCAATTTCTCACCTCAAGTCCTACCCAAACGCCATTTTTTATATCTAGGAAGTAGGAACTGTACCTAGTTGCATATGTCTCATGTGGCCATCGAACAATTGTATGATAGCCATGTCATTTTATATTGCACAAAAGGATTTCTTGTAATTCTCAGGGTTTTTAGCAGTATATGCATAGTTGCATATCTTCATATTCTTTCTGGTTATCTTTTAGAAAGAAAATAATTTATTGGTTTTTAGACTATAATTTGGTTTTCTCTAGCTTGACAAATCTTACAAAAGAGACAACATGAAAGACTTGAAGTACAGACTGAGTGCCTTCAAAAAGAATTTTCTCCCCAGTGGACCTGTAGGTGTCCATTCACACTTCCAAATTCAGCTCCTTTCCTTGTCAATAGCCTCTATATTCAGCTGTATGCAAGCATCCCTTCACCTTTCAACAATCGCCCAAAGAAGCGAAGAAAAAGAAAGAGTAGTTAGATTTTTTTCATAAAAAAAGTGAGAGAGAACATCAAATAAGAACTGGATGCACTAGGTGGCTAAGAATGGGGTGTTTTTTACTGTGATCGAGACACTGATGCAGATGACGCATGCGGTTTTGGACTCAGAAGCCATTTAGAGAATAGGCTATACATTCAGTGCGTAAGTCATAGCATACGTACCCTTCTTTACTGAGAGAGAAAGACTCTACCTAGATCTATGGATCTCCCCAGCAAGTCGACATTTGGCCTTTTGACTTCTACATAAACTAAAATTCAAATAAGGTATTCACCATCACTACAATGAAAGTGAATTTTTACCTTTCAAGGGGATATCCATCTACATCCGTTATCCAATTTGTCCCCTTTTATCTTAAGATCTACGTATTCTTTTACCTCGAATTCCATATATGTATATTTTAGAATTAGAGAATACAGTAAAAGACCAATAGGACGGATGGTGAACAAGATAGGTGATATCCCTTGGGGGTAAAAAGCTTTTCCCCTACTACAGTACCATGTACCTATGTCTGGTACCTTTCATCGGATCAAAACATCAATGGTCTACATTGATCATGCCGTCATGCAGAGGATCCGGTTCCAAAAGACGGTAGCGGAAATAGAAACGAGAAGCAGCGGCTGAGGCGCTAACTCGTCAGCAAAGCAGAAATAGCTCTCCTTTTTTTTTCTCGTGCGCGTGTGTTTTCCGGCGCTTCGGATGGTCAGACTTGAGACAAAAATGGGAAGCAACAGCGCGGCGGAAACAGTTCTGCGGCACGGCCCCGTCACCGCCACCACCACCACTCCGCACCAAATTCCTCCTCGCCTTTCCCCTCCTCTTCCTCGAGACCTCGACGCCGCGCCCCGATCCCCACCTCATGGTGAGCTCCCCAGTCCCCGCCTCGATTCCGTGCCGTGGAACGGCCGATCGGGGTAGGGTTGGGTGGGTTTGGGCCCGTGTTTCGCTCGATTTTGAGGGAATTGGCGCTTGGATTGGGCGACGGTGAGACGGGTGGCTTGTTCGCTTCAGTGATCGCTAATGGCTCGTGTAATGTGGTGATAGCTGTGAACCCGTCAGGTTCATGTGTGTCCCGGAATTGCGTGGTTGTGCTTGGCTCCAGTGCATGTCGCGCTGCTTCCGCCTGTATGCCAGTCCGTGGAATGTGCGATCCGATTCTAGGAAGATGCAATTTTTTTTAGCGGGATTGGTCTACCTACATGTGTGATTTGCGTGGTGTCTTACAAGAAATTGGCGATTTCTAGGTGACTGTAGAGGTTAGCCGAGCAGAATGATAGAACAGTTGTGCTGTGTTTCACTGTCAATTCCATGCTTCGAGAAGGGCTAGGAGAATTGATATCTTAGACACGATGTTCATGGACCGTGTGATTAGTTCGATAACTACTTAACTAGAGACAATGTTGCTTATGGCATAGTGCTGCCATACAATTAATGTAGTTTGTTATTTCCAGTGGTTTTGGTTCTGGAATGCATTATTTCTTGATTTGCCAATCCATGAAGTGTGCTCTCCAAGTTGAAATATTGGTGAATCTTGGGTGCTGATATGCCCTTGTTTACTCTTTTTTTTCTTCGCAGGGATCTTTCATTGGATAGCGTGGTATTGTGCTGGAATCACTGTTGAGTCCTCTTCTATGATTATCTATGATTCCGATTGGAGTAACAGCTGTGGAGATGAGGACCTTACACGAGAGGAGAGAATGCTGCTTCAGAGCTTTCCTAGTCATTTAATCTGATGACTGTGAACATGTGGAGGTCGACTGCGAGTTTGTAATGTCTGGAGGTCAGATGTGAAATGTCCCTTATGGGCTTTATGATCTGCCTGAATTGAAGGACATACTTTCTTTGGAGACGTGGAACTTATGTCTGGCAGAGGACGATGGATTCCGTCTAGCAGACTACCTCCCGGACATGGACCAACATGACTTCTTTACAACAATGAAGGAGCCGTTTAGTGACAGTGCTTCTTTGGAAGTCCATTTAGAAGCTTTTTCCACAGATTGAACGGTGGGTTTTATTCTCCAGAAGTTTCACAGGCAAGAGAATTACTGATGATCTTTCAAAGACGAAGATATTATCATTTTCTGAAGTCGTATCTTGATGGCATGATTGGGAAGTTTACATCCATGGGCAAGCTGTGGAGAAATTGTGATATGAGCACTGGTCTTGAGGATAAGGTTCACATTTGGCACAAAAAGGCGATATGAGATGCCTCTCACATTTGTTGATCTCAGTAGTTCTCCTTTCAATGGAAGTCTATCCATTATCGGTGAGGGCGAAGCTGCCACCTTTTCACCATTGAAGCGAGCTAAACTTATGGATGGGACAGTAACCACTCGTATTTCAGCCAAACACAAGGAAATAGTCTGTAGTGCGAAATCAATGGAAATGATTTCATCAAAAAGTCATGTTTGTCACCTTCCCAATGAGCCCAGTGAAAAATGTATTAAACTACCAAAATGTGTGCTGAAAATAAGGACTGATTGTACTTCCCGTACTGATGACAAAGCACATACACCAGGACTGATCCCACTCGATCAGCTGGGAATGTAGGTCTCCACCTTTTCTCCTTATGCTTCTGCACAGGACGTACATGATTGTGCTATGACTTCATCTTATTCTTAGGACATAAACACAAACAGAAGTACTTCGGGCGATTCACGCTCAAGTCCCTGGAAGTTGGAGGGTGCACTGGAAACTTACCCTCTCTTGGTCAAAAGTCCATTTGGAGTCCAAAATATGGTTCTACAGGAGCTCAAAGGAGGTAACTGTTCTGCAATGCTGGGAGGCTTCTATCAGTCAGCAGCTAAACATAGTGTAGCATATTCCAATGAAGCGTATGACACTAGAGAATTCCCCCACGAGAAGAACCTTTTGAAGAACTTAGGTCGACAAAATGCTGTAATTCCTTAAAAGTTCTGATCCATATGCAAGAACCACTGATCATCAAACGAACAGATACATGAAAATGCACAATCTGAAAAATGCTGAATGTATTTCTGAGATGCTGGCGCTTGGTACAAGCACAAACCCAACTTATAACGTTAGCTCGTGAGGCTTCTCCTTCCATGTAATCGCAACTAGTATCTAGCAATCAAAATATCAGACTTTACAACGCCTAATCTAGTGTACGAGACAAGTCCCACAAAGGTTCTCCTGCTGCTATCCTTTAGACAAGGCCTACTTAGATAGGGGAATTTGGATCCCAAATCCTGAAATTTAGTTCAAATTAAAAAAATTACTAAAGAAATGAGGGCTAAACCTCCATCAAAACCCAAAGCTTAACGCAAATAAGAAACTAGTTAGCGGCAGTAGGGCACACCAGCGGAAAGAACCTAGGCTATGTTCTTTCGAAACTACGACCGATAATTTTAACTGTACCAGTTGGTTGCGTTTTTTAGAACAACCCGCTCATTTAAACTTAAACTTTTTATTTTTTTCTCATATTCATTTACATTATACATACTAGACTAATATATTTTTTATTTTTTTAAATTAATTACTCTAAATAAATCACTATTAATTACAATATAATTTTAACCAACAATAGTTAATTTTTACTATAAACTACTAAATTTCAACCAAACTAAGCGGCCTCAATGACGGGGCGGTAGAAAAGCTAACGCTAACAGCTCACATGCTGTGGTAAAGCCACACAAAAACCAAAAAAAAGGACCCATAATTTAATTGGACGGTACTAATATAATATCGGATCACCAACAATCAACGTACGCAGTTCGAGAATGCATAAACCATGCGTTGCAGGCTAGATAAGAGTAAACCAGACAAGATAAACCGATACGACCACAGTAAACCAGATAAGCTAGCTCTACGGTGCGACTGGATAAAAATGCACGCTTAGTCGACCTCTTCCATCTTGCTCTCGCCGGCGTCGTCCTCCAGCGGCGGCATGTCAGTGTCGGCCTCGGCCGACTCGTCCTCGTCGATGCTCAGGCCCAGCTTGAGCATGCGGTGGATCCTGGTGCCGAAGGTGTTGGGGTCGTCGAGGCTGAAGCCGGACGTGAGCAGGGCCGTCTCGAAGAGCAGCATCACGAGGTCCTTGACGGACTTGTCGTTCTTGTCAGCGTCGGCGCGCTTGCGCAGCTCCTCCATGATGGAGTTCTCCGGGTTGATCTCCATTGTCTTCTTGCTCGACATGTAGCCAGACATGCTCGAGTCCCTCAGGGCCTGGGCTTTCATGATCCTCTCCATGTTGGCGGTCCAGCCGTACTCGCCGGTCACAAGACAGCACGGCGAGTCGACAACACGGTCGGAGACAACAACCTTCTCGATCTTGTCGCCAAGCACCTCCTTGATGACCTTGCAGAGCCCCTCAAACTTCTCCTTGAGCTCCTCCTTCCTCTTCTTCTCGTCCTCGCTCTCATCAAGCTTCAGGCCCTCCTTGGTGGCAGAGACGAGCTTCTTGCCCTCAAACTCCTTGAGTTGACCAATGGCATACTCGTCAATGGCATCAACCATGAAGAGGACCTCGTAGCCCTTCTTCTTCAGCTTCTCAAGGAACGGGGAGTTCTCCACAGCCTTCTTGCTCTCGCCAGTGATGTAGTAGATGTCACTCTGGCCCTCCTTCATCCTGGTCACGTAGTCCTTGAGGCTGGTCAGCTCGTCACCACTCTTGGTGGAGTGGTACCTCAGGAGCTCAGCAATCTTGTTCCTGTTCGACGAGTCCTCATGGATGCCAAGCTTCAGGTTCTTGGAGAAGGCCTCGTAGAACTTGTTGTAGTCCTCCTTGTTCTCAGCAATCTCGAAGAAGAGCTCAATGCACTTCTTGACAAGGTTCTTGCGGATGACCTTGAGGATCTTGTTCTGCTGGAGCGTCTCACGGGAGATGTTGAGGGGAAGGTCCTCAGAGTCAACAATGCCCTTGACAAAGCTCAGCCACTCAGGGATAAGCTCCTCACAGTTGTCCATGATGAAGACACGGCGAACATAGAGCTTGATGTTGTTGAGCTTCTTCCTGGTGTCGAAGAGGTCAAAGGGGGCCCTCTTGGGAACGAAGAGGACAGCCTTGAACTCAAGCTGACCCTCCACAGAGAAGTGCTTGACGGCTAGATGCTCCTCCCAGTCGTTTGTCAAGCTCTTGTAGAAGGCAGAGTACTCCTCCTTGGTGATCTCCTCAGGCTTCCTCATCCAAATAGGCTTCTGCTTGTTGACCAAGGACCACTCGTGAGAAACCTCCTTGATCTTCTTCTTTTTCTTCTCCTTCTCTTCCTTCTCCTCATCAACATCCTCAACCTTGCCCTCCTCGGTATCCTTCTTCTCTTCCTCATCTTCATCGTCAGAGATTTCCTTCTCAGTAGTCTTCTCTGTCCAGAGAGAGATGGGGTAGCTTATAAACTCAGAGTGCTTCTTGATCAGATCCTTGAGGCGACGCTCCTCAAGGTACTCCAGCTGCAGACAAGAGCAAATTGTTAGGGACAAGTCACACAGACCACTACATAGCAACAAAGATAGGATGCTTCACTAGTCTACACATACATCCACAAGCTTTTGAATGTCTGAAACGAGAAGCAAAAAAATAGCAACAATAACAAAATTGTACTCATTTCAGTCCAACTACGAGTAATACGAAGTCCTTGGGTTACAATTGCAGTAATAACAAATCATTAGAATGATCCTCGGAAGCAGGGAAGATATAGTTGACATTGGATGTAGAAAAATGTGCATGCCAGCAGATTTAGTTGCAAAATCAGGAGCACATCTAAAGATAACACTATAAAATGAAACATGGACAAATGAAGAGAAGAAAAATCATTCAACAATCTAGGAGAAACATAATAAGCCATCTAATACAAATCTTTTGCTATTAGCACTATGATTTAAGTATATGAACATGAAGTTCTTATTAGTCATAAGTCAATAACAAATGTGCATTCAAATGCCTTGTTTGGATGATGATGCCAACCACAATGACTCAATTTCACATCAATAACCAATAGTTAATTCCTGACTAGACACTAGCAAGTATCATTAGGACATTCAAAAAGTTATTATTAGTCATAAGTCAATAACAAATGCACATCCAAATGCCTTGTTTGGATGATGATGCCAACCATACAGACTCAATTTTGTATCAATAACCAATAATGAAGTCCTGATTAGACACTAGCAAGTACCAATAGGTAATTCATACTATTCAATTTCAACTAAACCTCACAGCAACCATCTTCTCAGTATCAAACAAAAGAGCTAAGCAACACTAGCAAGTACCGATAAGGTATATTACTATTCAATTTCAATAAACCCTCCCAGCCATCTTCCCAGTTTCAACAAATGAACTAAGCATCATTAACGAAATTAGATAACCAGTTTTAAAACCAGATTATCAAAAAAAGCACTAACAGCATTAATCAATTTACAAGCAAACCATTATAAAATCTTTATAAGTTCTAATCACCCACACGAATATGTAATATACAAAGTCCATCCACAGCATCCTATAAACTGCAAGCAGCAAGTGACCCAGGTAACGTGTTAAGTAAACAGGAATTTGAAGAGTTTAGGATCTGCTGTACCTGATCATCCTTGAGGTAGAGGGTCATCTTAGTACCCCTCCCAAGGAGCTCTCCAGACGTATCACGTGTGACAGTGAAGGACCCACCAGCCTGAGACTCCCACACATACTGCTCATCATCGTTGTGCTTGGTCGTCACAACGACTCTCTCAGCAACAAGGTAGGCAGAGTAAAACCCAACACCAAACTGACCAATCATGGAGACATCGGCACCAGCAGCCAGTGCCTCCATGAACTCCTTTGTCCCAGACCTTGCAATGGTACCAAGGTTGTTCACAAGATCAGACTTGGTCATACCAATACCACTGTCGGTAATCGTGAGTGTGTTCGTCGCCTTGTCAGGGACAATATGAATGAACAACTCTGGCTGAGCATCCAGCTTGCTCTTGTCTGTCAAGCTCTCAAACCTGATCTTATCCAAAGCCTGCATAACCACATCACAACAACGAATTCAGTGAAAAGTTTCGACTGCACAATCGAATCAACCAGGCAAAACTACTAGGAATCAGTTTGTAGTGCCAATCCTTCTCATAAATACTAAAATCATGCACTAGTTCTACAAAATCAAGGCGCAGCCAATGTAGTCATGTACGTTTTAGCTTGTAAGGTCAAAGCCTTCTACCGATCTAGAGCAAGACACTTAAATATGTAAGACTAATCACGCTTTTCTACATCAGATCATTCAAATTAAAGCCTTCTACCGATCTAGAACAAAAAGACACTTGAATATGTAAGACTAATCATGTTGTTCAGATGTGGCGGTCTTCAGATGTAACAAAAATCATGGCTACGTTTGACTCATGGATTACTACACAGACCGCAGATTTATGTACAGAAGAGCGAAACACCCTGCCATCAACTAGCGCAAAACCTCAAAACAGTTCCCATGACGCCTAAATCAGATTCACATGAACACACATAACAAACCGATCTATGATGTAACAAGAGGCCTTAGGGCACAGATCTGAAGCCGTAAACACACACCGATCTATATGTAACAAGCGGCCTTAGGGCACAGATCTGAAGACGTAAACAAGAGGTCACGGGCGTGTAAACGAGAACTTACATCGGAGGAGTTGGAGATGAGCTCGCGGAGGAAGATCTCCTTGTTGGAATAGAAGGTGTTGATGATGAGGGAGAGAAGCTGGTTGATCTCGGCCTGGAAAGCGAAGGTCTCGGTCTCTGAGGCCATGGCGCTGGAAGAAGCTTCCGGAAGACCGGGGCGCGAGGAGAAAGACGGCTAGGGTTAGGGTTTTGGGGGGAACTCGCGTGCGGGAGGGGGAAAGGAGGTTGAGCGGGGGCGCGAATTTATAGGGGGATGGGGTTCTCGAATGTTCTACCAGGGGCTCGAAGGCGTGGGAGACGCGGAGGGTTTGGTTCGTGTTGACGAGTCGTTGGGGCCTGGTCCTTTGTTGCGCCGTGCTGGGAGTGGAGTTGCTGTGGCCCACGAGTTGGTTGGCTTTTCAATTTTGGAAGTTTCTGGAGATCGGAGTGGTTCTACATAGAGGCGGGCATTGGATCTGATCCACGGTGCTTTGAGCCATATTATGTCATATTGGTTTGATCTAATCACTCTGTTATACTGGTTTATCTCGTCTCCAACCAAGTATAGATACGGCCCAAAACTCGTAATGCTGGTATTCATATTGTGTCAGTCCAAACTCAGTCTAAAGTAACTATACACAACGAAGGAAACGGTGACATGGTGACGACGGCCACCATCTTCATATCTCTCATGCCCGCCTCGTTAAAAATTAGTTGAAATTGAATTAGTTACGTAAAAATATGAGCACATAAATATTTTGAAGGAAAAAGTAACATCATATGTACAATATACTAGTCTTGTAGCATATATGTGTGCTTGCCAAATATATGTATATACGGAATGAGATCGTATTATATATTGTATATTTGTATAGATACTAAGAGTCTATCGAAGAGAGTGTGGAAATGACAAATGCACATTTTCTTGATGTTTGGAAGGGCCTGAAGTTTGGAACTACTATTATATATGTTAAACCTCAAACCAACAGAGTGGAAGAATAATGCAATTAGCTATAGCTGCATGAAGAACAAAGATAATATCATTCGGTCAAGCACCTTGTGTTTGCATATGTGTAATGAACTAATGACTCGAAAAGCCCAAGTAGCTCAAGACTCATCTCGTACTCTAGTCCTTGAGAGTCTGAAATGATGCTACCAATCTACCATGGCTAGCCCTACAGTCAAAAAAGTACGCATTTGCGCATTTGCAGTGTATACATAATGGAAGACTGCAGACTATGTTCCTTTTGCTTGTGTAAGGGATGATGTTCTGGACTGATAATGTAGCATATTAGCTTTCACCCTTCATATTGGAGACAAGATGAATATGACAAAGATGACATACACCATGCATGCATGTATTCTGAGATAGCTAGCAAAAGAGATGCATGAATTAGCTATTTGAATGACATCTGAATGTGACAAGATGACACAACTAGCACTACAAACAAATTCATCTAGAAAGAAAAAGGAGAAAGGAAGTCACATGTACATATTTACTTGGGCCGGCCCATGATTTACTCTGGCCTAAGAAGCATTGCTACCTCGCTACAAAAACCTGCAATGGAATGTTTAGAGTTAAATAACCACGAAGAACAATTTCTATTAGACGCACGCATAATTTTCTTTTCTCCCTTTTCTTTTCTTCCTTTCTTTTCTTCTCCTCTTCTCTTTCTTTTTTTTCTTCCTCCCGTTTCTTCTTTTCTTCGGCCAAGCACTGGCCTTTTGGCCTTATCCCCTCTCGACCTTCCCCATTCTTATTTCTTCATATCGGTCTGTCCTTCCTCTAACCCTCCCCCAAATCTAGACGACTAGATCCATGGCACACAGGAGGTTGAGGCACCGAGGCAGCAAGACGAGGTAGGCGCGCGGGAGGCCTAGGTGTCGCGTCACGTAGGAGCCGAGGTGGGCACATGGGAGGCCGAGGCGGCGAGGCGAAGTGAGGCTGGCGCGTGGGAGGCTGAGGCAGCGAGGTGGCAAGGCGAGGGCCGCGAGGCGACCACGTGGGAGGCGATGAGGCCGAGGCGGGCGGGCGCATGGGAGCCGAGGCAGACGGACATGTGGGAGGCGGCGAGGGCGAGGCAGGTGACCACGTCAAAGGTGAGGCAGTGAAGGCGAGGCAGACGCCGTCATGCTAGCCGTGCCCACTATGCCGGCCATGCCCACTATGCCAGGCCGGCCCAAGCACGGCACGCTACAACGTACCGTGTCACCCGATGGGCTAGATTACTAGGCCCGACACACCTGCAGTTCATGCCATGCTAGCACAGCCTGCCACGTGACGTACCTGTGTTGGGCCAGCCTGGCCTCGAGCTAGCACGGATAAGCACCGCCTGAGTCCCACCTCTAGTTTTGTATAAGGATTATAGTTTTATCCATTTGAACTCTTGTAAAAATCTAAATTTCAATCTTAAAGTATAAAATCGGATGTTTTACAACTCTTATATCACAAATACGTGATATATTACCCCTAAGGCCGATTGAAGTCGGTTTTAGGTAACGTGGTGCCAACGTGAAGCGAAAATGGGTCACCTGGGAGGTGAGGAGGCAACTATGGGGCTCAGACAACACCGAGACGAGCGGGGCAGCTGTGTGTGGTGGCCAGAGGCAAGGTTGAACACGACGGCAGCGGTCGAGATGAAGAGGGAGAAAACTTGAGGGAGCACAAGCACGAATGAGGGTAGAGGGGACTTTTTGGGATGGCAAGAGAGGGGCCGAGGCATGTCGACAGCGTGAGTTCGGGGTGGTGCGGGGAGACTCATGGTGGAGTCTCACTAGAGGAGTGGAGGGGAGGAGTTGGCGCTTGGGTTAGCTCGAGGAGGTCGCCAAGTTGCCTCAGGAGTGAGAATTTGAAGGAAGAGGCTCCAAAGAGAAGACGACAGTGTTGGAGATGGCAACGGCCAAAGGCATGGAAGAAGGCCAGTGCAGCAAGCTATGGCAATGAATTTTCGATTAAGTTGGAGGGAAGGATGAAGATGCTTGGGAACACATTTCGACTTGATAGTTTGCAAGGGACTCGTCAGAGAGGTGGGAATAGTGGCCAGTGCGGGTGCAGCATGCGCAAATGCAAGCAGGGCTTCAGGGAGGAAGAAGAGGGGGGTTGTTGTGCGATGCTGTGCTCGCATAAGTGGTGGCATGCATGGTTGGGGTGGTTGGGTGGAGGTCGTGCATGCAACGCGGTGTGCAACACGGGCAGTGCTTGTGCACACACAACACGACACAAGCATCGAGGTCTAGTCAGCCAGCTATGCACCAAACAGAGGAAAAGGAAGGATGAGAAGGAAGGGGGGTAGGGCGTAGTGGCGGTGAGGAAAGGAAGAAGAAGAAAGAAAAGCGAAAAGAGTGGGTGGTAACTTGAAATTCGATTTTTGACTTGGAAAATTCCATTTCTGATATTTAAATTTGTATTTGAATTCAAATTCAAATTCTTGGCTCAGATTTTTGGATACGAAATTGTAACATTGCTTTGCATTTGGTTTTGTTTAATTGATTCCAATTTTTTATTTGAATTTTAATTTTCAACATTTGCTCAAATTAGTTTCCAAACATTTTGGCTCTTGAACTCAAATTGCATCTTTATTATTTGAATTGTTTGGCAAACTCAAATCAAAGTTCTCAAATAAACGCTAAAGATTTTCAAATAACATCGAAATGCAGTAAAAGATTTTAAAACTTTCACAATTTCAACCATTCCCAAATTTGAGATGATACACTCACTGTTAACATGCAGCCTTGCCACATCGTCAACCTTGCCATTGCCGGCTCATCATTGGCCATCCCTGTCCTAGACAATGCCACCTATGGTCTTCTCATGTCTAGGCGCTACTCGTGTGTGCGTTACCCCAACATCATCGTCTCTGGAGCTCTTCGTCACCTGTGTGAGGTGGTCGCGTATGGGGTGGCATTCGTGGCTGGTACACAGTAGTTGATCTCTGAGCTCTGTTTGCGCTCGAGGAGGGTGGGAATGGAGAGGGGAGAGCCATGGTGCGGAGGGGAGGGAAGAAGCATGGCAGGGAGGGGAGCATCACCTAGTATATGTAACCATGGCTGTGAGGAGGGAGAAAGAAGAGGAGGATGACATGGACACACATGTGGATGCCACATGGCAAAAACGTTTCCATGATGCCACGTCACCTAAAATCATCTTCAATCGGCCTTACGGGGTAATGTATCCACTATTATGACATAAGGGTTGTAAAACATCCGGTTTTATACTTTAAGATTAAAACTTAGATTTTCACAAGAGTTTAGAGGGTAAAGTAGACTTATTCCCTTGTATAATTATAAGGAGTCCATAATTAACACTTATCTACACCTGGAATTTATGAGTGGCACACGTTTTCTCACTTAACATGTATAATTTATAAAATTGGTGAATACCAGCGTTAAGTCTATGACTTAAACTCTAGTAGGCTAGATGCACATATGCACATCTAGGCCACAGGCCAACTTCCTATTTTACACTAATAATAACAAAGTTTGGAAAAGCACATACTAATTCCATAAAAAAGATCCATAGAAATATGCTGTTTGATGTAAACATTCGTGTTCTAACGGAGCTGTTATCATTGGACGCCGTAGTCCCCAGTTCAATGTGAATTTTCCAGTTATTACTTGAATGTCCGTGTTTTGCTACGAATAAAAAATATATTGTTTCAATATGTCAAGTTGATATTATTGTGATAGGTCTATTCGGTCCACACCGTCGGCTCCACCTCTGCACTCAGCTGCGTCGTGTCTCCTCCCCCTCAGTTCTATTTTTTAGAGAATTTGTATGGTAATGAAATTTGTTTTTTTAGTAGATTTTTTTTGTTTTGTTGGAGATTTTTTAGGCAAATGCAAGGGAAAGTTGGGAGGAAATGAATCATCATAATCAACTCTCTTTTCTAAGTAATAGAGATCATGTTTTTTTTTCACATGAACAGTCATCCCACATTGCAATTTGCAAAGAAGCTTCTAAGCAGGGGGTGTGGTTCGGGGGTATGAGCTTTGGTCAGCAAACCAACGCCCCGACCCTGATGTGAAACGATTCGGACCATGCGAAAACGGCGAGGTACAGTAGTTAACGTACCCCTTTTTTTCGACGATACCATAGTAATCTCTAATGTCCAGATCTGTAAGCTGCCACTATGCTGTTCATAACTGTATATTCAGATCGGTACAAGCCAATGGTCCAAGCATTCACCAGCCAACGGAACACAACGAAGGCAGCGAAGAATAAGTTGAGCAACTACAGAATATAGTATAATTACCGTGTATTATACGTCTATTATTTACACGTGGAGCTATCCTTGTCTATGGCATATAAAATGCTACGTTTTCCTCTGTATTTTGTTAGTCGGAGTATTTGATGCTGCCTAAATGTCATCAGTTATCCCAAGCTAGGACCTAATAACACGGAAATTGCTGTGCAATTCCTTGGAAATGAAGCTGTTCAATTCATCCGTCCAGTCAGTGATCAATGGCTCTCCAAGTCTCGCAACTCTTTAGATCGCGGTGCTTCATCTGCTTTGCATTCAGAGGCACAGTCAATCCAGAAGCACTAGTTAAGTTATAGACAAACTGAGGTACGAAGAATTAAAATGAACTTACTAGGATTCCGATCCTCATCGTCACTATCGCCATTTTGAGATGTAAAAAACGGAGTAAGGTAGTTTCTGTCCAATGCGGTGAAGGAAGGAGTGCTGCAAGTAACAGTAAAGAAACTAGTGATTCCAATGCATAGTGAACATATCTGTTGAATGCTTTGCATTCAGAGGCAGTCAATCCATTAAAAATAGTGCGTCAGCAAGTTTTGATACTTGCGGCCAGGAAGAACATGTATTATACTTTCGTAACAAAACTACTAGCATACCTTCTCTGGATCTCTCTGAGCTTCAGTTTGAATCTGCTTGTAGTAGAAGTGCCCTCCTCATTGTGTTGTTCTATGTCACCCACATTGTTCCCGTCAAAATTCTCCTGATCCTGCAAGTCAATAATTACAGCAGTCACAATTTACAAATCACCAACGATGCTCTAAGACTCGAGAGCTAAACTACAAGCCTTTATAAGTAGAAGGAAGAATGCATGTCACAATGTGGTGATCCCTCATTTCATGAGATTGTTATGATCCTTAGATCATAATGGGGTAAATACCATACAGAAGATGGCTGGGACGACACGGTTGAAGGAGAGAGACTTTAGGAGAAATGGGAGATTATGGACTAGGCAGAAGAACTTGGATAAGAGACTGAAATAACTTTGTCTTCTTGCTTAATGAGAATAGATGACAATGCCGTCCTTATATAAAGCCGACCCTAACAAACACAATCTAAAGTTCTAAACCTTCCAACTGTTAAGGGTATTAGAGGTATTTTCTATTTTACTAGGATTTAGTCTTGTGTCCCCTTTGTACCCTATATATATTATCCATTGAAGCTCTTGAATACATACACAATATTCATAACATGATATTACAACATAGGTTAGGGTTAGAGTCTATGTAGCTGCCACCGCTGCCTCCTAGCCTCCGTTAGTTTTCTGCTGCCCACTGCCCCCGGGAGGAGCAATCTTCGCTCCTAGGGGCGGCTGCCATCGCCCGCGCCTCCTTGGTGCCACCCCGGATCTAGCCGTCGCCGCCTTGGATCCGGCCCTCTTCAGGCCAAATCCGGCTGTCTCCACCGCCGATCTCGATGTGCCAAGCCACCTCCCACCCGAATCCGGCCGCCGTGCCTCCCCTATCCTCTGGTCTCCTACGCCATGCCAAATCCGGCCCCCCCATATCGCCTTCGCCGCTCTGGCCTCTGAACGTGACTCCAACTTCCCACCATCTTCTCCCAGCTCGAGCTTATGTGCTTCGCAATGGATGCCCCCAACCTCCTCGCGTACCTTGCTAAGCACAATGAAGAGATCCGAGACCCCACCCGCGCCCTCGCAGCCGCCGGAGGAGGGTGAGACTTATGGCGACGCCAAGGTGTCCTGCCGCTTGCTCATCGACCTGCTAGACCGGCTTCACGTGCTCGGCGTGAAGCCCTCGCCGGAGGAGGGTGAGACTTATGGCGACGCCAAGGTGTCCTTCCGCCTGCTCATCGACCTGCTAGACCGGCTTCAGGTGCTCGGCGTGAAGCGCCACAGACTGGAAGCGGGGCAAGCGGATCGGGACGCAAGCAGTGTTTAAGAAGGAGATGATCACCTTCCTACATCTCATGGAGGTGCACATGGTGATGGGGTCTTGGGTAAGAGCGATGGTGCTAAAAGTTGGTGAAGTGGTAGAGAGAGAGAAGAAATGGTAGTGGAAGTTGTTGAACTTGGCTACTGCTAGCCCTTTAGTTCCCTTTGTTTTCTTTTGAGTCTTCCGTTGTGTCCATCCTAGTCTGTAGCCTTTATCTTTTAGTTTGTTCAACTCATGCGAGTTCACAAATTTATTATTAGTCATAGAAATATAGGAATTTTCTTTTTGCATGACAACAACTATCTCTCTTCTTTCTGAGCCGCGTGCAGATCGTAGAAGTCATTATGATGCCGCCGCCGCGATCTTCTAAGGCCGTAGCGCTTCTTTTTCACTTCTTGTGCACCGCGCCGCCGCCGTTTTAGGTTTCGATCTACGCTGCTATACTTTTATCTATTTCTCTTCGACTCGACATATTTTTCAAGAGCTGCACGCTACGATGACATTATCAAGACTTGGACTTCGGATTTTTTCTATTTTAGTTTCAACCCTTTTCAAATGCAATGCTATTACATACATCTTGCATTTGAGAGAGGGTGGTAAACATATTAGAGGTATCTTCTATTATATTAGGGTTTAGTCACTACTAGAGATAACATTTCAACTAATAGAGATACTATTATATTTTCTAAAGATATCAACTTGCTAATCAAGTTGATACAATTCCTAATATAATCAGTTAGCCTTAGGAAGGTGCAGCTATTGTTTCCATGCGTAGGTCGTGGCTGCAGCTCCCCTGGGGCGTGGCTCCCCCAGGCCCACATCCCTAACAGAGATTGTGTAACTTTTTGGCACAGAAATAATTTATCAAGTGAGGACAGTGAATTCATCCAAGCACTCATGAATACCCATCATATGTATGCATATGTACACCACAACAAGGCTGGATTATCCAGTGACGGGAGCAATGACAAGTGACAACCACAACCATAACTACAGTATACAAATGACATTTTTAGGAAAATTATAGGGAAACCTAAATATGCTATCACCATAGAATTTATTGGAGCAAAGATGATGCTGTCTTGGTGAAAGCTATATTGAACAACTACACGATCATGCCCTCTGAAAGGCAGAAATACCATTTCATACAGCAGTATATATACACTCGTTGTTACAGAGTGTAGATTACTTACCTCAAATGAACGACGATGATCATTATTACAATCGCCCACCACGTGAAGAGCTTCAAGCATTGTGCTTGTTGACCCTCCAATCAGAAGTACCTGGATTATTACCATGAGAAAAGTTATTTGGGATGGTACACTAGCAGCAGCAATGCCAGGATATCTTCCTACACTTATTTTTGTCATCCAGCAAACCTCAGATGCTCTTTCACTAATGACATCTCTAGTGCAGTTTGAATGTTTGATGTCTTACTGTTAGAACAACGATAGATATGGTAGCGCTCAAAATTGTCTGGCCATGGCCCTCAGGAAGATCATGAACTGACTGAAGAGCAAGAGCAAAAGCCATAGCTCCTCGAAGACCTGCAAGCGCAAATGCACCAACACTTAGTGAAAGAACAACTTTTATATAAAAAAATATTAAACTTATTGAGGAAGCATGCTTGTTACCCTACATACCACTATACCAAAGTGCCTGTTGATATTGCCTGGATATTTGCCGGTGGGGTGGCCGTGCCAAATTTAGCAAGTAAGCACATGATAAAACATTTGCAGCCCTTCAAAATAAGAGGACATGACAAAACCAACGGATTAACTTGAGCAACTCATAAGACAAGTAATGAACAGTCTCCCAATTCGGCGAGGAAATTTAGAGCCTACCTAGAAGTGCTTAAGCTTGAGCATAAAGCTATTGCATACTACTAGTTCTACTGAACAGGGTGCTTTTTTATATAAAGCTTGCGGGTTTCTGTTGGATCTTTTTTATATATAATAAAAAGAGGTGCTGTTGGAGGGGATTGTTAGATATCCTTAAGCTTGTATTGTATTGAGAGGTTCATGTTGCCTGTCCTAGCTTGTTGGCCAAAAACCCCTCCAAATGAACCTTGGAAATGCAACAAATAGAATTTGAACAAGGATCAATGAAATCATACCTTGCAACTAATATGAAGATCTTCATGAATCAACCGAAAGAAATGATAAGGAAAAAATTTGTAGCATATATCATAAGGAAGGATTTCTGCACAGTTCGAAGTAGCACCAAAACAAAGTGAAGGATACAATTGAGAAAAATATGAACCCAATGTGTGACCAGCTTTGACGCTCCATTGCAATATCAAATCCCATGTATATGAACCTATAGGGAGCTTAGTCAAGTATGTATCAAAATGCACCAAAACAAAATGCCTTTTAAGTGTTAACTTACACAAAAGTTTCTGCTAATGATGAAAGCAGATGGAAAAAGGCAGCAGTGAAACGCTGGGAATTTTCTGACAAGTTTGAGAATGTGTATCTCTTCATCACCTGAAAAGAAAGGTTCCATTTTCTTGTAAATAACTTCAGATAAATGGGAAAAAATAATCCAAGAAGGCTTCATTTAGGTTGAACCCACAATTCCAGTAAAGAGTATTGAGACTATGCCAGACAGACCAAAACCTTCAGCTAGCATGTACCTGCAAACAAATAGGCAATTGAACCTAGAAGTCTCAAAGCCTTACAAGCAATAGTTCAAGTAAGATATGCTTACGAGAAGTATGGGAAAAGTACAAACAAGCAGCTCTCGAGATTATGAAGGCTGAAAACATAAAAATCAGGAATTCAGTTGCTAATGATCTCCTGATAAACTGTTGTTTTTGGAAAAATTAAATAATTAGGATGGTGCTTACTTCTCAATACCCAGTGCAGCATACTTGAAGAGGTTTAAAAGAATTAAGGAGTAACAAATGGTTGTCAGTATGACACAAACAACACATGAATATGGCTCAGCAACATGCCAACTATGTGCAAAAGACCAGTTTTGTTCAATCCAGATATGAACTGAGCACATCTGGATAGAATTTCCCACTTAACACATGTAAACAATCTCCTCAAATTCAAGTAGGGGAAAAAATAATCATGCAAAGTTGTCTTTGGGTTTATCATAAATATCTGGTCATAGAAAAACAATATCATGTGAGCAATGCTTCAAAAGACACTGTGATGAACCTTAGTCTATTAGGGTAAACATCATGGTTCTAAAACTAGGTCTACTCGCCCGAGTACTGGGACTAGGTCCCCTTACCGAGTACAACTAGACAAAAACGAGTAAATAACCGGTTTAACCGGAATAACAGGGCGAGTACTTTGAGTAATCGGCTAATAGACCGTGTACTCGCCGAGTGGTCAATCCAGGGAACTAAAGCCCACGCTCAATTAAGCAGCCCACAGCACAGTAACGCAACGCAATTACCCTTACCCCTCCTGCTTCGATCAGATCAGATCTCCCCACACGCCTGAGCAGTTTTTGACTTCTCTATCTATTCTTGGAACATTGGTTTATTATTGGCTAGCTTTGGTTTGTATAGAGTCTATTTTGAATGCAGGAGGCAGAAGGTTGACTAGGGTCATGCTATCAGATCACTGCAAAAGCTATTGAACTCAGAGGAACTAGCCCAAGTTTTGTTTGTAAAATACAGTGCTGCCATATCCCATCAAAAATAGATTCAAGATTATCATTTGCCTAGTATGTGGCAAATGGCAACTATATAAACCTCAATACTGGCTGGCTGGCTGCATCTGAGTAGGTCCAACAATAGCATCAAATGTGGCTTTGATTCTATGTTATCACGGCGACAAGGCGAGGCGAGGCGCTCCGGAGGTACCAGGACGCCTAGGCGAGCGTCTAGGCGATGATTAAATGATGGTAGAGAAAATAAGAAAACAGAACTCTGGAAGTTTAAATCAAGAGATTTCTAAAAAAAAGGATCTAATTGTAATTTTATAGAACTCTGAGGACTAAAATTTAAAACTCCCAAACTCTTTTATCCAGTCCGGATCGGCCTCTCCTCCCCTCCGGATCGGCCTCTTCTCCTCCGCCTCCTCCCCTCTCCTCCGGATCCACCGCCTCCTCTCCGAACGCCGCCGCCTCTCCTCCCCTCCGGATCCACCGCCTCCTCTCCTCTCCTCCCCTCCCCTCCCCTCCGGATCCACCGCCTCCTCTCCGAGCGCCGCCGCTGCCGCCTCCACCCAGACGACGCCGGATCCGGCCTCCGCGCGGATCCGGTCTGCGCGCCTCCTCCACTGGACGCGCCGCCGCCGCCTCCCCCGACGACGCCGGATCCGGCCTCCCTGGCTGATCCGGTCTGCGCCGCCTCCTCCACTGACGACGCCGCCGCCGCCGCCTCCACTCGGACGACGCCGGATCCGGCCCCGCTGCGGATCGGGCTCGCCACTGATCCGGTCTGCGCGCCTCCCCGCCTGCCTCCCGACGCTCGAAGCTCGACGACCGCCTAACTCTGACAAACTAGGCGACAACCCCTGGCGTCCACCTTGAAGCGCCAGGACGCCTAGGCGACGCCTGATAACATAGCTTTGATTTTATATGAATATACATATATAATTCCGTTATTAAAATAGAAAAACCTGTTACAAGACCGAGTACAAGGCCGATCACCGTATAATCACTACAAGGTGAGGTGACCGAGCGAGTACCGGTTACCGAGTTTTAGAACCTTGGTAAACATTGCCAGGAGTAAGGCCGGATGGTGTCGGTTTGGTGGGATGAGAGATTTGCCTATAGACTAGGATGATATAACATGAGGAAGAGACTATATTAATTCATCTTCATTGCTTGATTAATAATAGATACATACTAACTCTTTTATAAGGATAGCTCGACTTAATCTCTAAGAAATAATCTCTATCTCTAAAAAAACTTATCTATAATAAATAGAATATATCTATAAGATAGTAAACTCATCTAATAAAAAAGTAAACTCATTTAATAAGAAAACCAACTCATTTAATAGAATATATCGATGTTGGACTGCCGACCGTTTGGCCCGTCGTGGTCTTGATCACCTTGAGTGTTGCCCACTGTGTGATCAAGATGATGAGAATATTCAGCACTTACTTCTTGCGTATTCACAAGAAGTGTTTGGTTCTCAGTGCTATTAGTGGTGGGTTTGCAACAGCTAACTCCAAGGCCAGATGATTTGGTTTTTACCCTATGGTGGCGTCAAGCTTTGCAAAAAGTCCCTAAACAGCGGCGCAAGAGTTTTAATTCATTGGTCGTGTTGGTGGCTTAGTGGATATGGAAGCATAGGAATGGCTGTGTTTTTGACGGCGCCTCACCCAATATCAGCTTGGTTCTGCAGGACATTAGAGATGAGGCCAAATTGTGGTGTATAGTAGGAGCCAAAAGCCTTAGTACCATATGGTCGTAAGTGTTGTACTTTGCTTTTGGTTGAGGGGTGTAGCCTAGTTTTTGTTGGCGAAGCATTTTGTAATTTAACTTGCCTAATTGGCGAGGGGCTGTTTGAGTCTTCGGAGACTCCCTTCTCTTTTTTAATATATTGATGCGCAGTTCTCCTGCGCGTTCGAGAAAAAAAGGAAACCAACTATTTTTATCTCTATCCTTATTCCTTACTAATTTGATCTGGCCATGTGCGCTACTACAGCACGTGGGCACTGCTTACGTGTGTGAATAGTAATTCACGCGCGTGACAGACACAAACAAGAATAAAAAACTATGGAATTACAAAATATGAAAATAGCATTGTTGAATAATTATATGACAAAAACAACTTGGTCCATGCAGAATTATTTATTTAAAAGAATGCAGGAGAACTACGATACTACATCCTATTTGATTAAAATAGAAAGGAGCCGTATCCTATTTGGTTCATGCAAAATCATCACGTAACACATAAATGACAGCTTTCAGTAGGAGACAGACATTATAGCTCTACCAACAGTGCAGCAGGTAGAGTAAAGGATATGAGAGCAGAAATAAATCCAACACCAACACCTACAGAAATGAAAGTAGTTAAAAGTTCGGTTGTCAAATGTCATTTAAATGATTGTACCTAAATACACAAAGCATAAAGGAAAACCAGGAGAAGTCAACCGCAGTGACACATCAAAACTGCAGGCAGGAAATCTTTTCAGCAAATGAGCATATGCATACAAGTTTTGTCACGATACCTGTTGACATTGATCCAAAAAATGTCTCAAGAAATCTTAAGATAACTACAAAAAAGTTCTGGCCAGAAGCATTGGTCCTCAAAGATGCCATAGTCCTGAAGATGAAGGAGTCAAGACAGATATTGAGAAAGCAAAGCAAAGCAAAGAATGAAGAAAAGGTTATCATAATTATGAAAATCAAAGAATGAAGCAAAGGTTATAAAAAATTCGGTCCTGACCTGTACAAGGAGATTGCCATCTTCATTGCCGCACAGCAGGTGGGTATCAAGCAAGGTGTAAGTATCAGTAAAAGCAATCAAAATAATGAATTTTAGGGAAACAGAATCCTACAGCATCATTTAGCACAGATTCACCGAAAACCAATGCATAGAGGTTCACATCTGTGCCAAGTTCCTGGAATTCAATAGAAAGTAAGTAACTGTCGCTTCCATGATACAAGTAAACATAACATGCTAGTGCCTAAAGTGACGACACACGACAGTAACCTGAAATATGGACAACACAGTAACAGGATCAGTTGCTGATACAAGGGCACCAAACATCATACACTCAACCAGAGGCAGCCTATATACAAGATATATCAACCCGGCAAGGTAGCTGCAGAGACAAGTGCATCATTAGCTGTTCACAAGTTGAAGGGTTTGCATACAGCCATACAGTATGCTTGGAGAGAAAAAAGAGTCTTGGTTCAGTGGTTCTTACACTAGAAGACCGGTGACAATGGAGGCAATGAAGGTTCCCACGATTGCAAAAGTAATTATAGCACCAAAATTTGAAAAGAATGGTTTCTGCATGTACAGAGATAAAAAATTTAGCTGCAGCTAGACAGAATCTCAGAAACATAGGGGCCATGGAAATTCAAAGCTTACTGGTGCTAAGCTGAAGCCAGACTGGGTAGGGTGTAGTCAAGCAAAACATTGAGCACAAGCTTTACAAAAGAACTGGTGAGAAGTAAAATGAAGGATAGGCTAAGGATATAATATAATCGGAGGCAGCAAGAATAGAAAGAAGAGTTCCTCCCGAAAATTGAACCATCTCCTGAAATTACAAAGAAAAGGATACTATATCAGCATGTTTGAAAAGAAACAGTTTCCGATGCTTACGTTTTCTGGGAGAACAGATTGCAGTAAAGACCTAGTACTTTTCTGAGTTCTTGATATGTTAGCAAGCCCTCCAACGATCAAACCTGCCATAAGTGGATGGTAGATGATCACAATAGAAGTGGTCTATTAAATTATCCAATTCCTGAACCAAGTAGAACTAAAACTGCAACTTGTTCTGAGGTCCTTGCCTTTTCCAGCTCGGAAAGAGCAAAATCAAAGCAGAAATCAGCAATCAAAATTGTCAAACCATGTGTATTTCAGTGATAAATGCCTAAAGGCCTATTTGCTATTTTTATCCCATGTGAAAACAAGATATAACTAATTGACACTGCAGACATGTTATGAAACTCCATTGCCATCATTGTTTACAACTTCAGAATTCAGGTTGCAGCAGACTAAAGCAACAATTTCCAAATTCCAATGGTGGCCATTTTATAGTGTTGGGTTAATCTCTCCACATGATGGTGGCAGCAGATACCAAAATAAACTGCAAAACCAATCCTTGTGAATAATTGCCCTTGAGATGAAGCGTGGAGATTAATGAGTTGCATGTACCAATTAATTCACCCAAAAGTTTAAACTAATGAGGAAAGACGAACAATTCATTTATATTTTAACACTCCCCCTCACGTGTAGGCTCTCTCAAGCCTAAGACGTGGAATAGAAGTGGGCTGCAATTATTTTTTTTAATTGTGCCAATCGGGTCTCGAACTCAAGATCTCTTGGCTCTGATACCATATTGAGTTGCATACACCAGCCACCCAAAAGTTTAAGTTGATGAGGAAAGATGGGCAATTCCCTTGTACTTTAATAGAGATGACGCATCTGTGTGATGAGAGGTGAAGAAAACCTAGCTCCTATCTTTCTACAGTAGTAAAGGGAGTGAGAGCATCAGCACAGACACACAACAGAGAAACAAGTGAGGAAACGGAGAAGCACTTGTTCCAGTTCAGGTGCTCCTTCATGCACAATCAAAAGGTTAAACGTGGTCAGATTTACCTCTAATTTGGCCATTATGTTCTTGACTCATGAATCTTTTACGTTCATGGTTGGATTGAGGATTGGTTTGGAGGAGCATCAATTTTGCAAGGGATTTTGTCAGTTGTGTAGCTACAAATTCAGCAGTGGAAAGATTTGGTAGAAGGTCAGTTTGAGGAATCAAATGTTGTTCCATTTTGCTGAGATATTGATACATTGCTAGAGACTTGTGGATCCATATTCTTGCCAAGTTTTGTGACATTTGGATCGGTAGATATAGGCTGAAATCAGAAGGGGACAAAAGTTATGTTCCCCTATGTCGCTGAAATAGTTACAACATAACCAAGGTGCAACCTTGGCTAAACAACAGTTGCAACAACTCTATAAGAAGCAAAAACTTGTCCTCTTTGGATTTTATATCATATCTAGCGAATCACAGATTTATATGGAATGAAACTTGGCAGGATTGTAGATCCACAAGTCCCTAACAAAATGTCAAAATCTCAGACAAAATGGGCAGTGCTCGACCCCCTCAAACAAGCCTTCTACCAAACTACGCAACACTCAATCTGCTACTACCTAATGTGACAAAATCCATCTCAAACCCAATGCACCAAACTAGTCCTGAATCCAACCATAAAAATTGAAGAGCTACGAGTCAAGAATACACTAACGAAATCACAGGTAAATCCAACCAAATTTTACCCATTGCTGATGAACTTGATGAAGATAGCACAGGAGCACCCGAACTGGTAAGTGCTTCACCTTCTTTTGCCCTCATCTCTCGTGTGTGCGCTGTGATGCTCTCATTACAACAACTAATACTACAGCAAGAGGGCAATTAACATTTCACAACCTTGTGGGCTGCTTTGGTCTCCCCAAGCACCTCCATGTGGAGGGATTCGGCCCAACATACAGAGCACTGTTCATAGACTAAACCACGAAATAACATCAACTAATTATCCCCGATCATCTAAATATTGATACCCCATAACACTAGGAATGGCACTGGCACACGCGCCATTTGATCACCTTACCCCCAACAAAGTAAACACGCCACTGCAGCACTGCTTCCTAACTGACCACCACGTGTCACTTAACAGCCCCAAGTCGCAAAACAGCACCAACACTTCTTTTGGCTTATGGCTCTTTCTACCGTAATTAGTTTTTAAATAGATTATTTTTAAGATAACATATACAAATTAATTATATTATATATTATCCTAACATACTTTCTCTCTCACGAATAGTCAATTCAATAATTTAAGACAAAATCAATAAGGCATGGCCCAAAAGAACCCAACCGTCAACCGAGGCTCATCAAACAACGCAGAATCTCTTACATCTAATTGCACGGATGAGCTAAACACAACGACGAGACGAGGACAAGTCTACAGCACCATCACCCCGACCCCGAATCTCCGATCCTTCGGGCTCCATTTCGAACGCGAAACGAGCACGAAAAAGCGCAACCACAGAGGAGGTGGCCGGGTGCTGTACCGATGAGGAGCGAGGCGCTGGCCTCCGGGAGGTAGTAGACCCTGCGGCGGCGGAGGAGGTGGCCGAGCACGAACGCCAGCACCAGCATCGATATCTGCAGCAGGATCCCCACCCCCGCCGTCTGCTGCTCCTCCACCATCGCCGCCCCGTCCGCCGCGCCCTGGGGCGGCGCCACCGCCGCCATCCCCCTCTCCTCCCGTGCTCCTCCCTTTTGTCTCGCGCGTGGAAATGCTTCCCTTCCGCCTCTCGATATGCCCCGTTTGATTCGTTTCGTTTTCGGATTCATTTTTCGTAACTTTTCGGGGTTTTATGCGGCCGAAGGGTCCTTCCTTCCGTTACGGAGTGGACTGTGGAAAAGTTCTCCCGTGCCGTGTGTTCCGCACGGGGACTTCTATGCGGGAATCTTAAATGGACGGCTAGGATGGGATTTTCTGTTAATCTGACGGATCGGTAGGTGCGGCAGAGGAGGATAGCGTGCACGGGTCCACATATTCTCCTTGGAGGCAGTCGTATTTCAAACTTGGGGAACGTATCGGCGTAAGGACAGAACGGAACGCCGAGTTCACCCTTCTCGAGAGACACGTTTCCAATTTTCCGTGTGGAAAAACGAAAATCGCAGCAGGATTTTTGACGAAATTTGGGGGAGAGGACTCAGATGATTTGAATCGGTTAGTGATTTTATCCTCGTTTGAACACATGTTTCCTACTGTGAATTATGTTTTTTTTTCTGAATATGATATGGCACACATTTAATGGAATTACTTGCCGTATAAGGGTTGGACAGATTTAATAGATTTATCGTCTGTTTTGATGTGGACTCCCACCATAGATGATGGACTCGATAGGGTCATACACCTCAGTAAGATAGTTTCAAATGGTAAAGTTGATGAGCCATTTCATCATGGTTGTCGTCGTTACAAACAGTAGGCACCAAAAGAGTAGTTGACCTTTTTCACTAGGTATTGCGAGTGCATTCTTGTTTGAAAAAGAACATCAACCACTGTATGCATTTTTACTACAGCCACTACCTCGAAGGAAAAGTGGGGAAAAGACGAGTGCTCATCTGATCTAGTATCAGACCAGAATCCACTGTTCAAACTCTATGGAACTGAGCGTCTTTTTCGCATCACTCTCAAGTATGTGTAGGCTCTAGTGTCGCTATTTTTTTTCCAACAGAGTGTGGAAATTGTTATATAGAATATAAACAAATATACAAAAAAATGCAAAAAGTACTAACACATAAGTATGTAGTGCCTCAATAGATCACAAATAATGAAGTCTGTTTCAGATTTGTTTGAATGTGCAAGTGCAAAAGCCAAAATGCGTGCATATAGCCTCACAGAAAAAAGTGTGCATATAGAGGCTGTTTAGGGGAGTATAACTTGTTCGCTTTTTTTGCCATGAGGTACTTTTTTTTTTTTAGTTTTTGACTGAAAAGCAGCGGTAGTTTATAGATGTAGTTTTTTTTTCCTAAATGGCCGTTTGTCAATCTGGTTTTTTGTTAGGTTCGCTGGCTACTTCATCTGTGGATAAATGTTAAAATGTTTGAAGTGTAACACCCTCGTTTCCGGAAGTATCGGAGAACTGCAACTGCCCCAGGATCCGTACAGTTGCGGCGTGCCGTACAGAAACGTATACACAGCTGAACATACTTACAAAAACAAGATTCAAAGTTTATTACAACATACGACACATCGGTCGAGTTTAACGTAGCGGGGCAACAAGCCCAAATAATGTACATTACAAAAGGACCCACAAACGCTTGAGAGCGGCTAAAACCTACGACCACTGATCCTCGACGCCATCGAGCTCTTCCGAAACCTCTTCGTAAGCTTGACCTTCAAATTGCCCGGCATTTTCTGAATTGTTGATTTAGCAAGTTTGAGTACCACCGCACTCAGCAAGTTATAACAGTAAACCTCAATTTACTAAATGCATGGAATTTCAACGGAAGGGAGTATATTGGTTTATTATTTCATGTGGATGCAGTTTTATTTATAAATAGTTTAAACAATAAACTCCATTATACTAATTGAGGAAATAGGGGTCTCAAAACATTAATTCTTTATTTACACAGTTTAAACCATCAGATAAACTACTTATACTTCGTTACTAGAATCACCCATTAAGCACAGCTTCGTTAACCGGAAGCACGGCGTATTCGAATACAATTAAATTCACTCTGCAGAGTTGCTAAATCACTTCGATTAGTGTGCGACTGTATTGAGAAGGCCGAATCTTTTGCTGCTCAAGTTATTGTATAGACCCTATCCGATAGGTTTAAATCTTTACGAAAATGGGTATCCACGGGCCAATGCGGAACACGACCGCCCAATTTCGTAAAGTCCTATCGTTGTGTATACAGTGCCTACACATCCGTACCACCTCTCCAAACTCTTATAGGGGGTTCAATTAACAGGAGCAGTTACCGGACCAGGATTGACAGTTCAATACTTGTGGTTGAGTGGTTCCTGTGCTTTGTATTCAGCATAAGGGTCTCGTCCTTATATTTTTCACTGAGACTACCAACCACAACCGGTAACCAATACATACACATGTATCGACACCCGTCTGCTGCACCCTCCACCCTAGGGTAGGGTTGTGGACTCGTCCACATCAGGGCACTCCACGGTTTCCACCTTACCCTAGAACAATTTAAATTGTTTTTACCGACGAACTATCAAGTTTACTCGATAGTTTGTTATTTTATGTGAGATCATGCGTTGTTTATTTATATACTAATTAAATATTACTAAGTTTGTCCAGGTGAATGTGGCCTCAAAGTTAAATAAAGGCATTTGTATGGTGGTAGGTGACAGGGAGGGCAAGTGGGCACAGGGGATGGCGTAGGGGCATGGGCGCCACACGACGAAGGGAGGAGGGGAAAAAGCGGCTTTGGCCAGGGCGCTAGGGGGGAAAGCGGAAAGGGCAAGGGAGAGGGGCACAAATCCCAAGGCAAGATCAAGGGTTAGGATTGGCTTAAGATTCAAATAAGGTTTGAGAAAATTCAGATTTGGCTTTTTTTTGAAAATTGAGTTGTTTCATGAAGTATCCATGATGACGAATTGAACATAAGGCTCCTTTTTATACAGTGGCATTTGATGGGTAATTTTCATAACTTTCAATGACAATGTCTCAACTTTAACACACCAAGAGTTAGGAAAGCATCCACTCCCAGCTTTTCAGCTTTTAGTTTATTTTCCCAAAAGCTACTTTTTGCCTTTTTCTCAAAAGCTGATATAAAGCTAATCTGTTTGGGGGCTTCCAACCTTTTGGAAGCAAAAGCCAAATCTTTATTCTAAGAAAATGTATGCTAAATTTTCCTTATGTGAATATTGTGTGACACAAAATTTAGTTAATCTACTCAGAGCTGTCAATACCATTCCGATACCAACTGGTATGGTCGGTAGTACTATACTGTTATCTAAACCGGTACAAGTAGCCTACTATACCAACCTCAATATCGGTCATACTGGCTCATTACCGGTTAATACCAACCATACTGGCTTTGATACCGGTTAATACTGATGGAATTGATAATATCATCTATTGAACTATATATTATATTTTATAGTACTACTATGTATTTGGAACAATATTACAAGTGACATTTGGTGTGCATATAATTAAACAAATATATACTTATAATATATATATATATATATATATATATATATATATATGTGTGTGTGTGTGTGTGTGTGTGTGTGTGTTCATATTATTATATCAAATCCAAAACGATACGTCGGTATGGACCAGTATCGGAAAGTAACATTCCAAACCGGTATGACCTTCGGTACAATATTAACAAATATTTCTGTTCACAAATATAGGTTGTTTGGGTTCCGTGCGGTCAAGTTTTAACCTTAATATATGTTAAAGTATATAGATTGACTATATAAAAATAATTCCACTGAATTTGTCTTGTAAAATACTTTATAATATATATTTTAATTATTTTTGCTAGTATATTATAATTATAAATTATAATAAAATCTTGTATTGGAGACCGTAAAGAGTTAAAAACAGCAATATATTTATGGACAGAGGGAGTAAGAATCTACGAGCCTATATATTTGCGTATATCAGTGATTTCAGCCATCATATCATGCTGTTTGATGATATAAAATAGTTGTACAAGTTTTACTTCATGTGAATTTCACACAAATTACACAACCAGGCAGAGAAGACGGCTTTTAATCCAGTCGGAGGTGTAAACCGCGTTTTCTCACACACAGCCTGTCAGCCGTGACGCAAGCGACGGAGGACGAACGGCATTTATAAACCACCCCGTTCCATCGCGTTTCGGGCTAAGGAGTCATCGTCATCTTCCCCGCGGTGCCGGCCGCCGCCGTCTTCTCAAACGGTTTTCGCCTCCATAATATCCCCCCCCCCCCCAAAAGGGAGCTCGCCTCCAACCACCCCTCCTTGTCGAGCCGCTCGCCCGCCTGGACAACCCTTCCTCGCCTTCCTCCGCCGTCTCGGCTGCGTCGGGTGCTGCGCGTGGCGAAGCGTCGAGGTGAGTACGTTTGCCCAATCCCCTCCGCCCGCAAGATCGATTTGCTCGCTTTGGTCGGATCGGTGGCTGTTTTATAGAGGATTTTTGCCTGGGTGGTCGCGCTTAGGAGGCGAATTTGGGTGGAATTTGGACTGGTTTTAGGCGAGAAGTTACACCAAGTTCTCAACTAGGAATTCGTCTAGTTACATGTGTCTCGTTGGTGCTACTGTGGTAGTGGTACCGAGGAGAATTAAGTTATAAACAAATTATGGAGGTACAAGTGTACTTGCTATAAATTGGATAAAAACCACAAGGAGATCTCTCGAGGAAGCAACACTATTGGGAGTTCTTCCCCTTTTGGTTGGGTGAATACTCGAGGAAAGCTCCAGGCCTGTTGCTTTGCTTCTGACTCGACCTCAGAAATGGGAAGCAGTATTATTTTAACAGTCTAATAATGTTCTGGTGTTGATTAGATTCAAATCTGGCTTGATCATTTGGGTTCAGGATTGGTTTCCTGGTGTTAAATCGATGCTGTGAGCATACTTTGATGCTTAATTTCTTTCTTCCCTGTCGCACTGATAACTCAGTTGATGACATTAAGATATTCAGGTAGTAGATGCAAGCATTACCATATTCTTTTGGCTAATCCGTAAATCTGATAGCATAAGGTGGTCATGCATCAGGGACAAGATGGAAGAGAAGAGAATAGCTCGAATTTCAGTCACTTGGAGAGGCAGACAACTCGATGTCGATGCAGATCCAAGCTGCACGGTGAAAGAATTTGGGCAACTGCTGCAGGATTTGACTAGTGTTAAACCAGAGACGCTGAAGCTCATAGTTCCAGAATCTACCAACAAAGGTTCCAAGCTGATTACACCATTTTCAGATTCCCACTCAAGCTTAACGCTGAAAG
Source organism: Melocanna baccifera (assembly GCA_036346265.1). Lineage (NCBI taxonomy): Eukaryota > Viridiplantae > Streptophyta > Magnoliopsida > Poales > Poaceae > Melocanna > Melocanna baccifera. The sequence goes on along the minus strand of CM070697.1, from coordinate 3,644,076 downwards.
AGGCTGCTATCAGTGAGGTAAGATGCGCATGCACTGCACATACTCATCAACATGTTGCTAGGTTAGTGGATATTGCAATGGCAAATAACATCATTGTTGTTTCTTGCAACAGGGAAAGCCTATTAGAATGATGGGTGTCTTTGATGATGAAATCGAGGACGTATCAGACAATGGCAAAAGACCAGATCTGCGGATAATTGGATTTGATGAGGAAGAACGCCGACTGAGGCAACTATCATCAGGAAGGCCCCAGGTTTCGCTCAAACTTCCACAGGGACAATACATCTTCTGTGATTTTCAGACACTTCGCTTACCTGGGATTGAGGTTAGTCAAACCCTGCTCCCACAATTGTTTTTTAGGCTATAGAAACAGATCCCTTCAATAACAATCACGAAACCATTCTGCCTTTTTCTTACTCCACACATATCATTTGCTTCTTGTCAAGTTATTTTAAATCTCAGTTTTGCACATGTTTCTTTGTACCTTTACATTTTCCTGCATGAATTAAGTATACACTCTTTCCCTCAATTGGTTTGTTGGAGCAGTGTGTACTACATATATATATACATCGGCTTACATCATTGTGTAGGAAAAACTCAAAGTTAAATAATAGTGTGTGGTGTGTGCTATTTTCTTTCTTTAGTTTAAGTAAACGATGTTAATTGTGAAACCTTTTCCATTTCATACAACTACTTTGCTACGATGATCAAAATCATGAAATATGAGTGACTCATAGTACCAGTACTCCATTTCGTACCACTACTTTGCTAGCTTACATTTTTCTAGAAAATATTACTTCCATTTGTACCCCCCCTTCCTTGTTAAAAGACATACATGCTAGTACCGGCACACATCTGTCTCATTTGTATTATTTTGGATAGGCCAATTATGACATCTTGAATTAAGCTGTTGTGTTTATTTACCTTTTGTTTGGTGCCAGCTGAATCCTCCACCTTCGGAAGCTCTAAAAAGAATGCACATGCTTGCATGTGACCCTGGCATAATTGCGATCATGAACAAGGTAATGATCTTCAAGCAGCAAGTCTCTTTCTTTGTGCAGTTTCATTATTTTACAGTTATGTTGTTGTTTTTTTGCAGCATAGATGGCGTGTGGGAATCATGACTGAAATGGCACCAGTAGGATATGTAGGCGTCAGTCCGAAATGCATTCTAGGCTTCAATAAGGTGAATATTACTATATAAGCTATTTGTACTACAGCACATATATAAATATTTATCATGCAGCAAATTCTGAGAATATATCTTTGTGCCTTCCTTATTATTCATACAGAATATGGGAGAGGAGATATCCCTTCGCCTACGAACTGATGACTTGAAAGGATTTAGGAAATACGAAAGTATCAAGAAAACTCTGCTTCATGAACTTGTAAGTCTTTTTCCAGTTTTCTTCTTCATAAAATAGAGTTTTCTTATGCAGATCTCGTTCGCTGTAATTATGTGCTTTTTATATTTTACACTTGTGTATATTTCGATTTCAGGCACATATGGTCCACTCTGAGCATGATGCAAGTTTTTTTGCTCTTAATAAGCAGGTGAATTTTGCTTGATACTGTCATGTTTGGTTGCCATCTCTTTACATTTGAGTTTATCTGAGCTTTAATAAATTACCAATATCTTTCAGTTGAATGAGGAAGCTGCTTCTTTGGACTGGACCAAGTCAAGAGGTCATGTTCTGAGTGGTCGCAAAATATTCGATTCCTATGAAGATGAATTTGTTCTGGAACCAGACACTGGTGTTGGTGTTGTTGGTCACAGGCTTGGGGGAGGATCAAGTTCACTTGCAAGTGCTCGTGTGTTGTTAGGGTCTGCTGCTTATCAGCGTTTCTTGAATGCATCAGCAACAGATTTGGAGAGTTCCCAAAATAGAGTTATTTCGTCTGCAAAGAAAGGTAATGTGCGAGGCACAGAAGTTGAACCTGATCCAGATGATGTTGGTCAAGATTTTGTTCAGGGAAATGTGAAGATGGAACCAGATCCGGATGATAATGATGCCATGCTTGTGGATGTAGCAATTACATCAGGGTCCTCAGGTTCTAGATCATTTACAGAACAAACTATCGTTGGTTATTGTGGGCCTGATCCTGATGATGTTGGCAAGCAAAGCTCTATTGGTTACCTAGAACCTGATCCTGATGATTCCTCAAATGTTGATATTCTTAACCAGGAGCTGAGGATTGATGGAAAGCACCACAGCGAACCTGATCCTGATGATAGTGCTAGTGAATTTGTCCTGGAATCTGGTAACAAGATAGGAGTGGACACTGAACTGAGAAGCAACACCACAATTTTGAAATCTGAACCTGATCCTGATGATTCCTCAAATGCTATTCTGAACCAGGAGCTGAGCATTGATGGGAAGCACAGTGAACCTGATCCTGATGATACTACTTGTGGAGCTGTTCTGGAATCTGGAAATAAGATGGAAGTGGAAACTGAACAGAGAAGAAACTCTGCAAATTTGAAGTCTGAACCTGATCCTGATGATCATGCTGGTGATTCAAACATCAATGAGCTGCAAAGGATCGAAGAGCCAGTGGTGGTCCTCTGTTCACGTCTCCAGAAGGCCATTGAACTTCTTCGATTTCAAGCAACACCTTCAGAGGCAGCTTCTGCACTTCAAACACTTAGTAAGATTATCAAGAATGTGATAGAGCACCCAAATGATATTAAATATAGGAGATTGCGTAAGGTATGCTTGGTTATTCTCTATATTCTCTCATGTTGGGGTATCTTTGATGTGCTAAAACAAATTCCTACTAATCCTCATCCTTTTCCAAACCTGTAGTCCAATCCGCAATTCCAAAGGAGTGTGGCTAACTACAAAGGTATATATCCCTTAGCTCTGCGAGCTGTCACGTTACTCTTGAAAATCTACTCTACATTAACTGTCCTTTTTTTCCTCCCCCAAAACCAGCTGCAATGGAGGTCCTTGAATTGATTGGTTTCTGCGAGGATGTCGTCTCAGATGAGATTGGGCGTGCAGAGACTTACTTGGTATTGAAAAGGAACGACCCTGGATTGCTGTGGCTTGCAAAGTCCTCCCTCGAAGTTTCCATGGCTTGAGAAACGTTCACCTGCGCCCTATTGATTGTATACCTGTATATTATGGCTTTCATTTCCTTTAGTGAGTATGCTGCGCTAGACAACTGGTTTTCCCGAATGAAATTATTGTACATGGGAACATGGAACTGTATGTGGTGTATGTCAGCGCTTCAAAACTGTACATGAAATATGTCATTGCAGATAGATTGTATGATAAATGAATGATGTTTGTTCTTTGTGGACTACATGCCAGAAGTTGGTTCTTGATGCTCAAATATCCTGACCACCCAATGACTAAATCACTGCTCTGTAAACCGTGGATCATCACAAGGTGTTATGTGGAGCTGAAAGAAATATCACATTAATTTGCCTTGGGCTGGAACCACAATCTGATCCTGGGCGGTAAACATGTTGGGCTTGTTGTACAATAGGCCGACGCACCAAGCCCAGAGAGGCCATGCCACGGGGCGCACGAGTCACGACATTGGCTTTGTCATTTTAGTACGTAGCTAATGGCTTTTCGTTACAACCGATGGTTTTGTTTATATTTTTAAGATGTTGATGCTTACGGTACATACGGTTTTAAAGTTAAAAAACAGTTTGAAAAATCTGCTTTAAGAAATTATCTCATTTATTTCGACTTTCGAAGAAATCTAAAGCTAAAAGTAAAAAAGAATAGGACATGCGTGTGTTTTTCCTATGTACTGCGTGGTGCAGGGCATTATTATCCAATGAGTCAGTCAACTCGGTCCATTCAAAATAGCTTTTACTAATAGTTTTTAGTTACGATTATTGGTTTTTAACTGAAACAGACACTACAAGGACTAGCTCTTGACTAAGGTATGTAATTAAAAAATAAAGAAAAAAGCGAAATAAAAAACTGTTATAGCTTCATAAACAATACAAAAAAGTAAAAAAGTCAAAATTTAATACTTTAAAAACGATTTTCGATTTATAGAAAGCAGAAGTCATAAAGTAAATCTGGTCTTGAGCATTCGCTATTTCTGAGTGGCGAGGGGTGAAAACGGATCGAATACGAATCGGATAGTGCTCAAATCTTATTTGCATCCATATTTTTTCTCGGATTTGAATATGAATCGAACAAACGCCGAATACGAATACAGACCAAACAAATGTCGGATATGAATTTGAATCAGATATCTACTTAATTCGGTCAGATCCAGATATCCTCACAACTTATATAGTATGAAGATATTGATGATATTTTATCGTCGTACAATCACACTTAATCATTCTAATTCATTAACTTCATCTAAAGAAACATGAATTTACGTTCAATTAAAAAACTTGTTTAACTAATTAGTTGTATTGTAATAAAATATGCATATTGCTTCGTTAAATACGAATATAGATACGGATAATCTAGATAAAATAATATTTTGAATAATAAAAATCTATAACATATTTGTATTTATATTTTTTAAAGCCGTCGCTTCCTCCGGCTCCGGCTGCGCTGCTTGCTCAGCCCCATCCCGAAGCAGCAGAGGCGATGCGCGCTGGTGGGCTTCATGACCAGACAGCGACCTTACGCTGTCACCTGCAAGCAGCTGCCCCATCCGAATCCTCGCTTCTACGCGGCGGCGGCGGCGGCGAAGGGTAGCAATGCTGGGAGTGGCGGGATTAGGAGGAAGAGGCTCGCGGTGTTCGTGTCCGGCGGGGGCTCCAACTTCCGGTCCATCCTCGAGGTCACTCTGGGTGGAAGGGTGAATGGGGATGTGGTTGCGCTGGTCACCGATAAGGCTGGTGATGATGATGCTTGCTTCCTGCAGCTCTTTGGGCTGTGAGGTGAAGTGCTGGGGTTTAGAGGTTCTGATGTGGTGGAATGGAATGTTTCAGGTTGCGGTGGCGCGGAGCATGCGAGGAGTAATGGCATACCGGTGGTTGTGTTCCCGAAGTCGAAGTCGGCGCCGGAGGGGGTATCGACGGCTGAGCTGTTGAATGTCCTGAGGTCGGTCGTGCTGGTCTCATATCACGGCTGCGGTTTTTCACTGTACAGCTTTTTATTTCATTTGCGTGGTGGTAAATCTCTGGATTTACGGAGAAAAGGTGGTAAATGGTATCATTTGAGCTGTTAACACTTTCATACTTTCACTTTTAGTTGTACTTGCAAAATGCATACACGAATCACTTGGGATTGAAAATTGTCTATCATTTTGTCTATCTTACATATCATGGTTTGAAGCTGTCAATGAAGATTATTTTGTAAATTACTTAAAAGCTTTTACAGATCAAATATGTTGCTGTTATGTACCTTCTAAGCATATTTGAACTTGCTCACAACATATACTCTCTATTTTTGAAATCTGCTCAGTGCTCACAATATATACTTTATTGCATGGTTATCACGGCGGACTCGGTGGCTACGGCGACTGCTGGGCGCCAGGACGTCATGGCGTCCTCCAGGCGTGGTACGGCGAGCAGATAGACCACATGCAGAGAACATGCAGAATTGCAGAGACAGAGCATATACGATGTTCTTGTACTGGAATGATGCAGAGGCAATGCAGAGACAAAGCTAAGAGACATGCGTTCACCACTGAGCAGCATGGGAGGAGGGAGACCACCAGAGCATGACCACTGAGCAGAGTTGGCACTCCACAGCAAGAGGTTGTCCCGGACTCTCGGAGCAGAGGAAGAGGAACAATGCAACCTCGGCTGGTGGAAACGAGGCAAAGGAAGAAGATGAAGAAAGAAACGAGCTTGAGGTGCAGGAGGAAAACAAATCGCAGAGGTTTACAGAGCTACCTTACCTTTGGTCCTTGGCTGCGGAAGTGCGGACGGATCGACTCCTTCGATGGTGGTGGAGGAGTGGAGGGGAGGGATTGCTCGCGGAGGATCCTCGATGACGGCGGTCGGCGGCGCCGCGGAGGGAGTGGCGGCGGCGTCGGCTAGGGTTCCATACCGGGTCGGCTTCTATTCGCTCAGTGAGTAGTCGCCGCTTTAGACTCTAGTAAACAGCTCGACTCCTGTGAACAGCTTCTACAATCCTCGGCTCTGCTCCTCTCTCCTCACTCACGGCATGGCGTTGTCAGAATTCGTCGTGAGACGCCATGGCGGCCGTGGACGACCAGCGCCGTGGCGCTCGCCTAACAGGCCCAGGCGCGGCGAAGCTCCACGGCATCCTCCCTACACCGCGGTGACGCCTAGACGCCGCCGTAACAATCATCTTTACTATTATAAAAGAAGGAGTTGGTGGTTGCCGAAGCCTCCATCCAATCTGGACCGTCGGATTTTCCCTCCCCCTCCCACCACCCGGCCAACCCTAAAACCCTCCCACCCGCGCCTCCCCACCCACCCTCCCACCCGCGCCGTCACCTCCTCTCCCTCCCCTCCCTCCCTCCCCGCGCCGTTCCCCTCCCTCCCTCCCACCCGCGCGCCACCTCCTCCCCCTCCCTCCCACCCCGCGTCGTCGCCGCCTCCCTCCCCCCACCCCGCGCGCCGCCTCCTCCCCTCCCTCCCACCCCGCGCGCGCCTCATCCCCTCCCTCCCACCCCGCCGCCGCCTCCTCACCCCGCACCGCCGCCTCCTCCCTTCCCTCCCACCCCGCGTGCCGCCTCCTCCTCCCCACCCCTCCGCCTCCGTCGTCGCCTCCCCCCCCCGCGCTGCAGCCGCCTCCTCCTCCTCCCCACCTGCGCGCAGCCTGCCTCCTCTTCCCACCCGCGCGGACTTTGCGACGAGTGGCCCTCCTCCCCTCTAGACCACCCCGCGCGCCTCCTCCCCTCCCTCCCACTCCGCTCCGCCTCCCACCCCGCGCCGCCGCGCCTCCTCCTCCCCACCTCAAGACCGGCCGGATGCGGCGACCCCTCCCCACCGCCGCTTCCACTGGCCGGATTTGGTCGGGCCCGTGTGCGTGTACGTCGTCGCATTGGAAGGTGAGTCAAATCAAGCTTTGTAGCATTGGAGCATCCTTCTCCCCCAACGCCGCCACCCCTGTTGCCTCCTTCTCCCCCGGTCTTTGCCGCCCGTCGCCTCACCCGACGCCGCCGTTGTTGCCTCACCCGCGTCGCGCTCATTGATTCCAACGGAGACTTGCGAGTTCGATCAGCTCCCGCGGAATTAGGCAGCGGTTGTTTGTGGTGTTCATTTGTGAACGGGGTTGTTTGGGATGCCATTTGCAGGGCAAGGATGAGGAGTGCGTCCGTAACCAGGAGCAGATCATCTTAGACGCAAGAACGTGCTATATTTGACCTTCTGGATATCCCACTATTGCACGGATGGATAGTGGATCCTCAGGTATGCTTTTTCCTTATGATATATTAGTTTTGCATCGGGCTGCTGCAATTACAGAACCAAATTGGTGTGTGGTTTATGTTTCTTTCAACATGGAACATAATACTTGTGCTCGGATATAGCTTCATGCTGCTTAACAATTCACATCGTCTGTTTTTCTTTAGTCCTGTCCATAGTAAAGTTTATGATTGTCATCTGTAATGACTGTAAGCAAGGTCCAGGAAAAAATAGTATAATATGCATGTTTGTTGGTGCACACTGTTGTTATCGCTTATGTGATCTAGCTTGCGCAAAATTTTTTTTTGCTCATTGTCAAAACACGCTTAAAAGTGCTACAACCAACGGTTTCCCCACTTGCAGGAGAAGTTCCTTGATTTCTTGAAAAGTAAATGTATTGGATGATTCTTCTTATGCTTACTACTGGAGTAGTGCCCTACAAGCTGTTTAGTGTTGAGAGTTACCTTGGGCTGGTTATTCAATGACCCATAAACAAACCTTTGTTTTATTGTTTCAGAGTTATCTTTGAATCAAGTTGCTTGATGAATGACAATTTAACTTTAATTTTGCTTGGTTCTTAATGAGATGTGTAAAGGCTGGCTCTCTCACCTAACTGACATACTACAACTTAAGACAACACCTTATAATTTTTATCAATTACACCACAGGTCCTTGTGGCATGAATGGCCCTCTTAGGTCCATGAACCTGAGAATTCAACATTTAGGTTCCTGAAATTAATTCAACACTATCTTGCATATGGTCCTTAAGGTTACCTCCTTCATCCACTTTTATGTTTCCAAGTTGAATAATATGATTTTCAACTGTGCCCATGAATACATCAATGTGGATAAATCATATATTACATGGATGAGTGACACAGAGCATCAATATTTGGCAAAAAAATGTAAGTTGTATGAATAAAAATATTTGAGTGATGTAGAGCATGCAAATGTATTTTTCTTACAAAGGCATTTCTATGCATGTGCAAGAATAGATTGTCTTCAGTTTTTCAGCTGTGGTCTCTCTGTAAATGCATGTGTCTATGAAATGTATGATATTGGGTTTCAGTGAGTGTCGAGAGTCGATAATATTTTGCTAGGTATTTTATGTGGCTTTATATATTCAGTCTCTAAAGCCTTTGCTTGCAGGTGCGTCCTCCATGGCATATGAATTGACATGCTTTTGCTAGAGGTTGTGAATGTTTATGTGACAGTGACCTTTTTGTTTGCCTTTGACGTCTATATTTGAATACTTAGGTCTCTGCATTTGGATCGGTTCCATTGAAGACTTACCTTCCTGATGGGGACATTGATCTAACTGTACTTGTAAATACATCCTATCATAGTACTTTGATTGATGATGTTTATTGCATCCTTCAGTCAGAGGAGCAGAATAGTGATGCCGAATTTGAAGTAAAGGACTTGCAACACATCAATGCTGAGGTGCATTCTCCTGTTTTCACGTCCTATACATTCTTAGTCATTCATTTGGATTAATAGTTTGGGCAAACTATGTCATTGGCCTTTTAACTTTTTTAGTGTTTTTGTTCCCTGCAATATCTATAATGATCTGATCTCTTACCAGGTATTTTCGTTACTACTCTTTTAATAAATGCTTAATATGCGTGAAAGTTGAAACTCAATTTTTATGTGTCTCTCTTACTCCTTGTATACTGTTATTGGCTCGCACATAGCAATTGCCTCTAAATTTCTCGCAAATGTTTATCCATCCAGTCGAGGCTCATTAAATGCACTATTGAAAATATTATCGTTGATATCTCATTCAACCAAACTGGTGGAATCTGCACACTCTGCTTCCTCAAGCTGGTATTGCAATGCAAATTTATCTACTTTTTGGAATAAATGGTGCAATTTTACAATCTCTGTTCCATTTTAAACTTCAAAGTTTTTCTAGTTAAGTAGATAGTTGTTGAATGTGTAGAATACTCAACATTGGTTTCTGTGCTTGTCTAGGTGTCCTTTTATTTGGTTACTATGCCAAGTCATGGGAAAGTAAACAATTGTTCCTTCTTCAGGTTGACCGTAGGGTTGAAAAAAACCATCTATTTAAAAGGAGCATTATATTAACCAAGGCATGGTGTTATTATGAAAGTCGCCTACTAGGAGCACATCATGGACTAATATCTACTTACGCTACTGGAAATACTTATCCTTTACATATTCAATCTATTCCATAAATCTCTCCATGGCCCTCTGGAGGTAAGTTTCTGAAGTCATGACTATTTTCACTTTTGGACATGCAAAAACATCTTTAGCCAATATGAAATCTCATATCCTTGTTATCTCCTGTGTTTTCTTATTAATAGGTTTTGTATAGGTTTCGAATATTTTAGCAAGTTTGATAGGACAACTATTGCATAAGTTTAAATGGCCTCGTTGCTTTGTCATCTTTGCCAAACCTAATTGGTGCGCTACCTTGTAATCTTTTCCTTGGCAGAGTATTCACCTGATGCCTATTCTTTGTTTTAATCCTAAAACTTATCTCTTGCAGTTGAAGCTACAAATACACATGATGATGACCTGCTGTTTGACAAAGAGTTCCTTAGGAGCTCAGTGGATAAAGCATTTATACCTCCAAGAGATTCCAATGCATGCTATACTAAATTTCGTGTGAACATCTAAACATAATTGATCCATGAAGGAGCACAACAATCTTGGCGTATGTCAACAGAGGTCTGAACTATGAACTAACCAAGATATGTCTATTGATTTTCTTTTTCTAAATTATCCTCTAAAACTTCTACAAACATGTATGCTTGCCTGAGCATCAGAATTCTAATTTATGTATTAAGAATACTATAGAAATATATTGTTTATTATCATTTTAGTACATATTGTTGTATGTGGTGTTTGTTCTATCATGCTTCACTAATATGATGCTTGATTTATTTACGAGTATGAACATGTATGTTTTGTTTGATATATGATGATGTAAGAAAAAGATGATATTTATTATTCAGTTTGAGATCATATTTGATAGTATGCATCACTTTTATTTGGTTTTTCGTTGCAACGTACGGGCATCTTACTAGTACTTTATTATGATGCTTTGTCAGAAGAACTCTGTGCAACATGTTCTGCACAAATTCTATCTGTAAACTTGGTAAATATTGCTAAGACGTCTGCATGACTTGGTATTCTTGTTAACAGCTGGATGATACACAATTATGTCCCACTGTTGACTTCTGAGCTATAAACTGCACAACAGGGCTTTCAGAAGGAGGCAACTAGGGTTTCAGTTGGTATGTATTTTTCGCACGCAACCTATAACCCGGGATCGTATCTCACGTAGAAAGTCTTCAATCGGATTCTTATCCAATACGAGTAGAGATCATATTTCACTCGAAAAGTTTCCAATCGGATTCTTACCGTTCTAACCCATTAAGTGTATAACCCTATGGATTCATGTATATTTGATTGTATTTTAGAAACATCTTTCTCGATCACTGATCAGTAGTAGTCCCTAGCAGAACATATTGAACCCCAAGTGTACACAAAAATCAATCTGAACGAACCTTATGCAATATAATCCACAACCAAATCCTAGTCACTCACGATCAATCCATAACTTTTTATGACCAGATCGTCTCTGGTTACGACTAGTTTGTATCCCTATACGACCAATTCACAGGTCAGTCTATGATATGTCTGACCAGCTCACGACCAGTCAGTATACCCATACTGCTAGTTCATATTTGGTCAAACTAAATGACCTATTTGTGTATTCTCATTTTGCCTCATGATACTGGATTGAATTCCAGGTAAGAAATATGTCATCCATAAATAATTCAATCTTTTCCCAATCTAGTGATAGATAACTTATGTGATCGACTCTTTTGACCACTCATGATATGGCCGTGCACTTTCTTTATTCGATCACATCGAGGCGCCAGGGATATCTCTATGTAGGAGGGGCAAATCCTATATCCGATCAATTACTTTCCTCTGTATGTTTTATAGTATATCTGAAATCTACCTTTATAACTACCTAATTACGTTGTATTGTTTGGCAACCTCTAAGTACACCGTTTCACACGTAGAAAACTATGCTGATCTCAGGTATAAGGATTATACATCATAATTGCTTGAAATCAACTAATAACACATAAAACATAACAATATCAATAATATCTTAAATGGGTCAATCCATCATTATATTCTCTAACACATGTGTCCATATCATTAATTTGATATTTCTATATCTATGATCGGTGAAACATGATCATCAATCAATACATGTGCTAGTCTATAAATCACTAGTGTTCTGACAAGTGACATCCGGCCAGTGATATTTTAGAATGATATCATTCAACAAATAAAGTTCATCAACAAGTCACATACTTGCCAACCTTTATAAATGATAATTCATTCAAAGAGTATAATAACATGTATTCAAAAGATCATAAACATAAACGAGATATATACAATCATATCTATAATTGACTCTAAGGTATATCACTAAAATTAAAACAACTATGTTGCATTATTTCTAGAATACAGACACACGTTAGATACTCAGCAATATAGTTCCTTACAGCAATCTGGGAAACGAACCAGGGAGAAATCATTTTACATTCAATTAGCAGACATCACATCACAAGCACTGCTAACCCTTTTTTTTCCTATGCATGAATATATGCTAAATCGACAGTCTCGTGCTGAAAGATTGGATTGCTATTCATTATATATAAATGAATATATAAAGCATTGTTGTTCAAGCCAGACCAAGATTACCGAGAATACCTTGCGGACAACAAGATTTCCTCTTCCATAGTGTATTGTCTGCTTATTTCGTTAGTAACCCCTTCAATTGTCATGTAATGAGCCACAATTTCATCCCCATCATATCTCCTTGTTGTATTACATGGAGCATCCTTCTTTGTAACTCTCAAGTTTTCAAGTATCATTTCCACTTCCCTCATTGTAGGTCGGTGTTCTCCTTTCAATTTTGTGCACCTTGCCGCTAGTGCAGCTACTTCTTGGACTTCACCATCTTCCTCTTCCATGACTTGCTGATCTATTATGTCAACTAGGTTGCCTTCTGTCTGTAGCGAGGCAAAATGTGGAACAAGGCTGTCACCATTATCGGACCTATAGAGGAATGGTTTCTTTCTAGTAATCAATTCTACAAGAAGAACACCAAAACTGAAAACATCACTCTTGTCTGTTAGACGACTTGTATAATAGTACATGGGATCTAAGTAACCGATTGTTCCTTGAACGGCTGTAGTGATTCCTGTTTGATCAATCGGGATGTATCTTGAAGCTCCAAAGTCTGATACCTTTGCTGTTAAGCTATCATCAAGAAGTATGTTGGAGGACTTAACATCTCTGTGAAGTATCGGTGTTGAAGTAGATAAATGTAGATAGGCTAGAGCTCTAGCAACTTCTAGTGCAATCCTTAATCTATTATCCCATGATAATGATATCGGTCCTTCAACATGAAGATGGTGATAAAGGGTTCCGTTTGAAATGAATTCATAAACCAACAATGGTACTTCTGTCTCAAGGCAGCATCCTAGTAGTTTCACCACATTTCTATGGTTGATTTGAGAAAGAACTACAACCTCGTTTATGAACTCGTTGATTTCTCTCTGTACTACGATCTTTGACTTCTTGATGGCGACAACATGCAGGTTTAGAAGTCCTTTATAGACAATGCCATGTCCACCACCACCGATCTCACGAGTTATATCAAAATTATTTGTGGCCTTCTCTAGCTCAGCTAAGGTAATGATCATCCTTTCGCCAATATCTGCCTCTTGTGATATCAATTGCTGCAATAGCAGCCCATGATTTTGCTTGAAAAAATTTTCTTTCATCTTCTTCACCTTCCGTAACTTGATCTTACGTGTTATGAGGGGAGCAGCAAGTGCGAGAAGCAAAAGAATTGAGCCACCGCTGACTACTAGAGCTATTCTTAAACCTGAAGAAAATAAATAGATACGAAGAGACGAATTCGTGAATATGGATTAGACAAGTTTGATTGTCAAAGATTACCAACGAAGTGTGATAATATGAATTAGGTAAGATCGATGCTACATAACGTAGTGGCTTGTCAGTTGTCACCTGCAAAGGAGTTCTTCATCCTGATGCATCCCCATTTTGTGAAGGGATCCCCGTAGGTTCCATTTTGACATTGACACTGAAAAGTTCCAGGCATATTTGTGCAGATCCCGTAGCATGGGTACGCGTCTGGGTGCTTACACTCGTCAATGTCTAGACAAATCCAATACAACAGAAATGTGAAGGGACACATATAAGCTGGAAAGGAAGTCATACAAATCAGTAGGTCGTAAAACCAACAAAAACAAAAACGATCGTACGTGAGGCGGAACCCTAGCAGACAGCAGGAGCTTTGCCACCAGCCTCTGCCGCTGGACCCTCTTCCTTCTTCTCCGGCTTTCTCGCCGCAGTTGAGTGGGCGGGGGAACTGTTGTTTCCAGAAATAATTTTATTTTACTTTAATTTCTTCTGTGTTTTTCCAAGATCATGTCACTCCAGTTTTTCTCTGGGATTTCCTTTACCCATGAATCCATGATGAAGGCTTTACCTGCACCGACTCATCTAGACAGCGACGCCTACTACACCGAAGATCGACACTGGGTCTAATTGGTCATAAATAAATCTCCTCTGATTTACTTTTGACAACAACATCGCTACCAAGGCAAATGTCCTACACATCTATGGATATCCTTGACGATCTACTTCCCGCTTCTGTGATTGTTGGCAACCATGTTGCCGTTACAAGATTTGGAGTCTTCGACGATGAAGATAGAATTTCAATACATTCATTGACAAGTTGTTTATCGAGGGTCTTTAATTGTAAAAGTTGGGAACTCTTGTACTTTAACATCATGTTATAATTAAAACAAATCAGAAGTTTTTTTCTCAAAAAGAAATGTATATTGAAGGACCATGCAGAGGTTACCCTGGACGTTCCTCGGTTGAGGTGATGAATAATTGACAAGCCATTGGTTGGATTTTGCGAAGTTTGTGTTTTCAGAGTTGCAATTTCTAAATTTGTAGTTTCTTTCAGGTTCAGACGGTCTGACCAGCAGAGCGGTCCAACTGGCTTTTGGTTGGCGGTTAAATTTAAACAGAGATGTTTTGGGGAGGTTGAGTTGGGGTTGTCCGACAGGCCAGTGGTTGGCGGTTCGACTGCTGGTGGTCTGATCAGCATCTTGTTCCCAAATTGTCGAATTCAGGGTTTTGATTTTGGAATTGGTCCTAGGAGCTCAAGACTGATGCATGTGGGTTGCATATTACATTTATGGACTAATGTGGGTCAGATTGTGAAGAATTTGTGTCTAGAAATAATTGCTTGGTCTATTTGTGGGTAGGTGGTTTGGAGTCAACTAGGGTCTATGATGAGAAGGATTGTGACTTTGTTGGGAGAACCAAGCTCTAGAATGGTCATAGCGGCTAGGTGAGATGGTTAGATCCAACCAAGACACTATATGGATAAGAACCATAGAAGACAAAGTTGGTCCATGACCTTGTGAGACAAGATGGTGTAAGTAATGCATCAAGTGACTTGGGATTGTTGCCAAGTAAGCACAATTTGGTGGCACCTGAACACATGAGAGACTTGGTGGAAAGTCATTGGGACCACAAGTAACATGTCGAAGCATGGAAGATGCTTTAGGTAAAGGATTCACAAAATACAGGTAGATGGACATTTTGCTAAATTGTCTAATACCAGGAAAGTGATTAAGCATTGCAGTGGGTTTAGGTCAAGTATGGAGGACAAGTGAAGTGGATTCAGGCTAATGGAGCTTTATGGTGAAGGGCGTTTAAAAAGATTGCACAAGTTAGGTGTGAGTAAAAACCAGATATGATGTGGGTTTTCAGGGTTTCTCATGAGTTTAGTAGACAATATCCATTGAGAATTCAAAATAGGGTTTTGAGCGAGAGGTTGGTTTGAGCCACCTCTATATAAGAGAAGAAAGGGGGAGGTATGCCTCCCATGTAATATCCTATTTCGTTTGTGTCCTAGAAAGCAAGGAAGAAGGAGATAAAGAAAGGAGGGAAACAAAAGGAAATTGGCCCAGACGACCTGAGTTTGTGCAGGTCTTCTTGGCCACAGACTCATGCGCTATTTAGAGGAAACCTAGGTGGCCTCACATGACCTAATAATCGCCAATTTGTTGCGCCAAGCCCTAGTACTAGCCACCGCCGCTGCCCTACAGTTAGCCACCGTCGTGCTTGCCATCACCGCCGTTTGCCACTGCTACACCGCCAGAGGGCCAATGCGCTAGGGAACCGCGGTTGGGAAGCGTTGCCAGCTAGGTAAGTCGTCGGCTGGTGCTCACACAGGCAAGGAGGCAGGTCACGCTGGGTGGTGGTCAGTGCGCTGATCATCGTGGGGGAGCGTGCACGGAGAGGCCAAGCTGCGCACTGGCTGGCCCCTGTTGTGCACTGGTGAGAGCTGGCTTGCGCCGACCATGCCCCGAAGTAGCGGGGAGCGCGGTGTGCTCATCCAGAGTCGTTTTTTTTGCTTGTCATCTCCAAAATCTAACAGCGTCACCTCATGCAGGGCTTGCTGAGGAACCTGTTGGATGTGACACAGAAGGTTCGAGGAACGTGCGCTGGAGCGAAGGTCGAAGGGAAATTGAGGAGGACTAGGAGTTTGATGGTTTCCAACAATCTTTCGGCATGAGGTGAAAACCTAGACCATGTTCCCCGCTGTTTTGGCGTAGTAGAATCGTCATGTGGCCATGTTATTATTGAATTGTGGTAGATGGGTAGTGTTGGAGGAGAATTATCGATGCTGGGGTTCGGTAAAGTTCGCTATTCATTCTTGTGGTGTAGTTTTGGGGACCATATGGCCTTTTTCATGAAATTTATATAACATGAATAGGGATAATTAATGATTTGTCACACTATTGAGTGGCATATGATGAGTTGCCACTCTATGGAGTGCAATTCATCGTTTGCCATTCTATAGAGTGGGTTCATCTTTTGCCACTTTAGACATTTTTGCCCTTTATCTTCAACTTCCTCCCCCTAGTTTCTTCCCGTGTTCAGCCATGGCAGATGGCCTATCACCAGAGATCGTCTCCTGTGACCGCTCCACATGGCACTACTACAGAAAATCGTATCACAGACGGTTCAAAAACGTCATCACAGATGATTTTCTGAACCGTCTGAATTTATGGGTCAGTGATAATTGAAGGTTATCACAGACGGTTTTCAAACTGTTTGTGGAGTAAATATCACAGACAGTTTGTAACTAAAAATTGTCTGTGATAGCTACCATTGTAGACGGGCATGATTTTTAGTCTCAGATTTGTTAGGATCACAGTGCAGCACGGTGGCTTTACCCTTATCATCTCTTGACCTCATTGGCGTACCAATCCCCCTTGATGTTACAGTCTCCTTTCTTTGTCTTCTCCTGACGCGGCGCCGATCTTTTGATTGCCAATTGTTCCAGCTTTTCTCGGACTGATATTCAGCCACTTTCGTTATCAGCTGTCAAATCTTCAGTGGAGAGGCCTTTGCCTGTTTTTCTCTCGAGCAGGGAATAGGCAGAGTAGGGCTAACGCATTGCCTTCCTCTTTCGTGTGTTGGGATTAATTTGGCATCTTACAAGTGGGTTTAGAAGACGGCATTGTACAAATCACAGATACCCAACCAAGTCATGAAGACGGCGCTCGGTGGTGAGGTACCACGCGGTGTAGGTGTTGGTCACGCCCGCCGGCTAACGCTGGCGCCGGCGCCTTGGGTGGATATTCCACCGGATCAGTGCGAGCAGGCTTGTTTGGACTGGCTTGAGCCAGGTTCGTCTAGCAATACTAGTGGATTGTTGATGATTTATTCTTGAGTCCTCTTCCTCAACGGTCTCATTTGTTGCGCGGCGTTGGACAAAGAATCGGGTGAGGGGTCGGAATGTGGCGTTGGTCGGAGGTTTTCGGCGCCGGCGGAGTTGGGGCTGAAGGCCTCGAAAGTGAACCTTTGCTATGGCCTCTCGGGTTCTAGGTTCTGGGCGCTGTCGAGCGAGATGAGTTCCGACGAGGAGGGCGATTTTGTGGTTGAGGAGGGGTTTGAGTTTCAGACTTCGGTTGATTCCTCGCCAGTCGCCGCCTCGTGGGTTCTCGAGTATCGCGGCTCAGTTGAAGGTTTCAGAGGTTAAGTCCCAGGAGGTGCGTTCTTGTTCAGTTTCTGCAGGTTTGCAGATGGGTCGGCTGGCCGGCTGTGAGGTCAAGAAGTCTGCTCGGCGTTAGATGACCGGCAAGCCGTGGCGTGGGCCGCTTCCAGCGCGAAGGGTGTCGCCACAGTTCACTCTGGCCGACGCCGTGGCCATGGCAATTGTGGACTCGCCTCAGGGGGTGTCGCATGGTCCGAAGTTGGGCGCGGTTGCGTCGTCTTCGTCTTTAGCGGCTGATGCAGAGGGCCGACGGCGGCGTAATTCAAATTTTGAGTTCGGCAGGCGAACAGTTGCTGACGCTGATTGGGGAGGTAAGTGGTCGGTCGTAGATGCTGATTGGGGAGGAAAGCGGTCGGGCACTCTGCCGGTGTTGGGCCGTAACAAATGCGCGGCCCATTTTCGCTTTCCTCTTGGCCTTTGCCTATTTTTCTCTCGTGCAGGGAATAGGCAGAGTAGGGCTAACACATTGCCTTCCTCTTTCGTGTGTTCGAGTGAAGTTTTAGTGCCGGCAATGGTAGGCGGTGGAGGTGCTGGTGGAGGCAGCTGGGGCTATGCTCGAGGTGCAGGACTTCAAGGTTTCGAGGCTGGGGGTGCGGGTCGTGGAAGAGGAACTGGTTGCGCCGCAAATCCATGAAGTCGAAGGCGAGCCATCGTGTCGGAGGTGGCTTTCATGGTCCCGCTCAGGGTTTCGATCCTGGCTACGGTGGGTTTGGTCCGTCGGCTCGGGGTCGGGGGTGGCCGCGGCGTGGTTTTCGTTTTCGTGGTGGTCGAAGTCCCTCGGTTCATCGCGGTGGGCTGTCTGGACGCACTGGTCGCGGAGGTGGCTTTGTGCCGGTGGTGAATCAGAAGTCTGGGGGAGTAGCGCCAGGGGCTGCCATGGTTCGGGCACCGCTTGTTTTTGAGGGAGGAGCTCATGAGCAGGTGGGAGCTCTGCCGGATGAGGTGGTCATGGAGGTAGATGGTGTAGCTTTGGGTGTTGAAGAACCTGCTGGAAACAAGATGGGAGGCAAGTCAAAAATTTGCAGTAGATGCTCGCAGAGGGGACATTCTGTTACCGAATGTGTGAATGAAGTGTATTGTTACATTTGCGATGGGCATGATCATGTAAATCATCGGTGTCCAGTGCTTAAGCTTCCAAAACCGGTTGCTCATGCGGTGGGTTACTCTGTGGCAGGCCTCGGTTTTTTTCATATTCCGCATACTCCGCTACCTAGGAAGAAAGACTCTAAAAGTGCTTTGGTGGTTGTTGTTGGTGGTTCTCTGTCTAAGGAACAATTGGTGTTGCAACTTCAGAGGATTGTTCCGGCAAAATGGAGTTGGGAGCCAGAGGCACATGAGGAGAATTCTTTTGTAGTTCAGTTTCCTTCTAAAGCGGAATTACAGAGATCCATTGCTTATGGTGGGGCTGATGTGAAGGTAAATGGGGTGGCGGCAGAGTTCGGTTGAAATTTATGGAGTGGCATGTTAAAGAGGAAGGGTATCTCCTTCCTAAGGTTTGGCTTAGGGTGTCAGTATTCGGAAGAGGTTGAGGGAGTATTTAAACTTATGGGCCATTGGTACCATGTTTGGATCAACTCAAATAGTGGACATGGTCACAACTCGGAGCAATGATTTTGGGCGGATTCTTGTTGCTGTGTTGGATCCCGCCCTAATTCCATCTAGCATGGATGTGGTTATCGGGGATCACTATTTTGAGCTCAAGATTGAGAAGGAGAAGGTAGGTTTTGATTCTGTTGGCGATGAGGTGGAGCTGGATTTTGGGAATAATGGAGATGAGGGGGATGGGAAGAAGGAAAGTGATAGTGAGGCGGATTGGAATGCGAAGAAAGCTAAGCCTTCGGATGTTATGGAGGAGGATCAGAACAATGTTGATGATGTTGGGGCTGAGGCCTTGGTTAAGCACCATGGGGTGGAAAATAATTTCAAGAACATGGCCAATAGCATATTGGATACAGCAGTGAGTGAAGTTTTGGTGGAATGTGTTGACAAGGTCTTTTCTGAAGGTGTTAGCTCGCAGTTGGATGGTTTGGTTCAGACAGGTGGGCTGTTGGGGTCCTTGCGTGGTGTTGGCCAAGGTGATGCAGGATGGAGTGTGCCTGGGATTTTTGATGAGGAGCAGGTTATTTGTGCGGGTTTGCGTCTTCAGGATGGTGGGGCTGGAATAGGTGGCACTGTTCATAGACTGGAGGGTGCGATGGTAGGTGTTGGTGGTCTGGGAGCAGATGCTGGGAGTGGTGATGGGTTGTGTGGTGTTGGTGCTCCACATGGAGCTGCTTGCGGCGCCGTCGTGGCCATGGGGATGCAACATACCCATGATCGTGGCTGCGAGAGGAGGATTCGGCAGGGGTGGGGCGGTTTCGGATGTGGGGGAGGTGTTAGCTGCTGCGGATATCAAGGAGGTTCGAATGGCGCCAAAGCGCTCAAGCCCCCGGTTGGCTAAGCACAACGGCGTGGACTCCTTGAAGAAGGCGGAAAAGAGGGCGGCTTGGAAGAACTTAGACTTCAATGGAGGTAACATCACTGACTGCTCTTTCATTTCTTTTTCTGATGATGTTATTGCTGCAAATCTATCTAATCTAGGTGTTAGCTTGGGTAGTAATCCTAGCATGGTTTCAAACTCTATTAGTCTTTTAAAAGAGGTTGAATTGGCTAGATTGATGACTGAACCGTCTAGAACGGAGGTCTCTTCTAATTCTGTGATGTGTGGCAATGAAGTTGATGTTGAGATAGAAAATGATTCTCACTTATGTGGTGATCTGATAGAGGAAATCATGGATGATGGTTTTGATCAGTTAAGCTGTGATTTTAAAATGTTTTTTAAAAAGAACAAATCTTTCTCTTTGACTAGGGCAAAGAGGAAACCGAAAGTGCGAGTAATTAAAAAACACATAAGAGTTTCATCATGAAAGGAATCTTCTGGAATAGCAGAGGTCTTAGTGACTTGGCTAAATATAGGTTCTTATCGATTTGTCTAAAGAGCAAAAGCTAGACTTTATTGCTCTTCTTGAGATGGAAAGAAGGATTATTCAAGTCGGTCCTGAATAATATCTGTGGAGGTCAAGAATATATTTGGCACTGGACGGAACCTCATGGTCGGTCCGGGGCATCCTTCTTGGGATCAACTTGGAAGTATTTGATATTGGAAGCATTGATGAGGAGACTTCTATGTAAAGTTTCGGCTCGTAAATAAATCGGATAGGTTTCAATGGGTCCTTATTGCAACTTATGGGGCTGCACAAGTAGAACACAAAGAAGCCTTCCTTTTCGAATTGGCCCAAACTTGTGCAAAAGAAAAGATCCTATCCTTGTGGGTGGTGATTTTAATATCATTAGAAACCCGCAGAAAAGAACAATGATAGATATGAGGATCGGTGGCCCTTCTTGTTCAATGCTATTATTGATAGTTTGGACTTAAGGAACTAGATCTATCAAATAGGAAGTTTACTTGGGCCAACTCTAGGAATCACCAACTTATGAAAGGCTAGACCGGATCTTAGTAAGCACGGAATGGGAGTCGAAATATCCGCTTGCAACGGTTCTAGCGTTGACAAGGGAAATTTCTGATCATACTCCACTTCTATTAGATACCGGTAATGGCACTCATGGCAACAAACAATCGGGGTTTAAATTTGAACTTGGTTGGTTGTTGAGAGAGGATTTTTACGAGTTGGTGGTGGATGTTTGGAAAAAGGAATTTAAAGGCAAAACACCATTACAACGATGGCAAAATAAAATTCGGAGAATTAGACAATTCTTAAGGGGTTGGGCTAAAAATGTTAGCGGTAAGTATAGGAAAGAAAAGGCTGAGTTGATTCAGAAAGCTGATGAATTGGATAAAAAGGCGGAGTTTCAGCCACTCAGCAGCAGGGAAATTGATCTAAAATATTATTATAAGGAAAGGCTTGCTAACCTGTTACGGGAAGAAGAACTTAAATGGTATCAAAGGGCCAAGACAACTAGATTAGTATATGGTGACTGTAATACTAAGTATTTTCACCTAGTGGCCAATGGAAAGCATAGGAGATCAAGGATTTTTCGGCTCGAGCAGGAGGAAGGATTAATCGAGGGTGATGTAAATCTTAAGAAATACATTACCAATTATTTTAAAGGTCTCTTTGGAGAGCCGGATAGTAATAATTTTTCGTTAATAGAATCTTCTACGAGTGATATTACACAAGTGTCTCAATTTGAAAATGACGTCTTAACGACGGAATTTACTGAGAAGGAGGTCAGAGATGCCATTTTTCAAATGGAACATAATAAAGCCCCTGGGCCTGATGGGTTCCCAGCCGAGTTCTTCCAAGTCTTCTGGGATTTAATTAAAGATGACCTCATGCCTGTCTTTTCTGAATTTCACAAGGGTAAATTACCACTCTTCAGTCTTAATTTTGGTATAATTACATTACTACCAAAACAAAAGGAAGCCATTCAGATTCAACAGTTTAGGCCCATTTGTTTGTTGAATGTTAGCTTTAAAATTTTTACAAAAGTGATGGCTAATCGAATAACCCTAGTGGCGCAAAAAGTGATTCAGCCATCACAATCGGCTTTTTTGAAGGGCAGGAATATTTTAGAGGGGGTGGTCGTTTTACATGAAACCATTCATGAGCTTCATAGGAGGAAATTAGACGGGGTGATTTTAAAGCTAGACTTTGAAAAAGCCTACGACAAGGTAAAATGGTCATTTTGCAAGAAGCGCTGAGAATGAAAGGTTTTTCTTCATTATGGTGCAAATGGATTGATCAAATCATTCGAGGAGGTAGTGTCGGTATTAAAGTTAATGATGAAGTAGGTCTATTCTTTCAAACCAGAAAAGGTCTAAGGCAGGGTGACCCCTTGTCCCCTATCTTGTTCAATTTAGTTGCTGATATGTTAACAACCTTGATTTTCCGGGCTAGATCCAATGGAAAATTTAGGGGAGTCGTTCCTCATCTGGTAGAGGATGGTTTATCTATTCTCCAATATGCGGATGACACTATCTGCTTATGGATCACAACATGCTCCAGGCTAAAGACCTCAAGTTAGTGCTTAGCACTTTTGAGCAATTATCGGGGCTGAAGATTAATTTTCACAAGAGCGAACTTTTTTGTTTTGGCAAAGCTAAAGATTGTGAACAAGAATACGCAACACTTTTTGGGTGCCGGTTGGGGGGTCTTCCTTTTAGGTATCTAGGTATACCTATGAGTCATAAAAACTTTCGAACAAGGATTGGGCTGCATAGAAGAGAAGTTCGAAAAAACTCTCTAGTTGGAAAGGTAAGTTACTTTCGGTTGGAGGAGACTAGTCTTGATTAACTCGGTGCTATCTAGTTTGGTTATGTTTATGTTATCTTTTTGAAGTCCCTAGAGGAGTTCTTCAAAATTAGATTTCTATCGCTCGCGTTTTTCCGCAATGCGACTAACATAAAAGAAATTTAGACTTACTAGGTGGAGTATCTTGTGTATGCCTAAAGATTTTGGTGGTTTAGGTATACAAAATCTTGAAATTCAAAATAGGTGTCTGTTGAGCAAGTGGCTTTTTAAACTTATTAATGAGGATGGGGTTTGGCAAAATCTTCTAAGAAAGAAATATTTGGCTCACAAACCTCTCACACAAGTGCAGCATAAGCCAGGAGATTCTCACTTTTGGAGTGGTCTTTTGAAAGTCAAGGATGATTTTTTGGCCGGTGGAAAGTTTAAAGTGAAGTGTGGGAGACAAACTAGATTTTGGGTGGATGTTTGGTTAGGGGACAAACCTTTCAGAGAGGCATATCCCAACCTTTTCAGATTAGTCAGGAGGAAGGACGATACGGTGGCAAATGTCCTAAGGACTGTACCGCTGAATGTGTCTTTTAGGAGAGGTTTGGTAAACGAAAATTTGACTTCCTGGTATGATCTAGTATCTAAAGTGGTCTCGGTTAACCTTGAAAATGGGACGGATGTGTTTACATGGAGCCGTTGTAAGAATGGTCTGTTCACAGTTCGGTCCATGTATAGGAACATGATGCAACAAGGAGCTCTTCCGACAAAAAATCATCTTTGGAAAATAAAGGTGCCACTGAAAATTAAGGTTTTTCTTTGGTACTTACAAAAGGGAGTCATTCTTACTAAAGACAATTTGGCAAAAAGGAATTGGAAAGGAAATGTCAAGTGTTGTTTTTGTAGTTCCTTCGAGACTATTCAACATTTGTTTTTTGATTGCCATTTTGCGAGATTTGTTTGGATTACTGTGCTTTTCACATTTGGTATTCAACCTCCCACTAGTGTCTCTAATATGTTTGGTTCTTGGCTAAATGGTCGAGTCTTGACTTAAAACCAAATTTTGTTAGGAGCGCCGCGCTTTGTTGGGCTCTTTGGTTGAATAGAAATGATGTGGTTTTTAACAAGGCTAAGTCCAATACCTATTTACGTAATTTTCGTGGCGACGCTCGATCGAGCGGTGGTCCTGTTACATAAAGAGGAGGAGCGATCGGTGTTCAAACGCGGGTGCAGAAACTTGGAGGCAATGATCATGGCGGTCTTCAGAAAGTTTGGATGGAGCTTTTGGCATCGAATTGGAGCTTAGTCCTTAATCTTTTCCTAGTTACTTGTCGTTCGTCCTAGTTGGGCTGAACCTTGTTGCTGTTATTTATTTTCTTTTGGATGTAAGAGGTTGAGCCTAATGGCTTTGGTTTGTGTCTGACTCTCAGCTGTGTATCATCTTCGGATGGTAGAGGCTGGAACTTAGTTCCGTTATCTAAAAAAGACGGTTTGTAAGAAAAAACCGTCTGTGATATAGGCTTATCACAGACGGTTTTTAACAAAAAACCATCTGTGATATATCAATATCACAGACGGTTTGTAACCAAAAACCGTATGTGATATGGACACATATATAACAACTTAGTATTAAAATTAATTTAATTAATTATTACTACATATATATCACATGCATTGAGGCAATTAATTAGCTAAATCTAAATTAGCTAGATCTTCAAAGTATATATATAACAGTCACCGAAAATTAATTAGCTAGATCAATTTTGATATTGCAACCAAAAACAAATTTCATTACTAACCATATCTAGGGCAACAAAGAACTCAATGAACCTTCAAAGCACTCCTACCAAATAAGCCTCCTTCCACCATGCAAATAAAATGGCCTGACAGCCTTGCCGCCTCCAGCTGCAGCACTGGCTAGATCATAGACGGTTGTTGACTAAACCCCATCTTTGATAGTGGACTATCATAGACGATTTTTTAGTAAAAATCGTCTGTGATAATCCAGATTATCACAGACAGATTTTACTAAAAAACCGTATATGATAGTCCACTATCACAGACGGTTCATTTGTAATAACCATCTGCGATAATCCTTCAAAGATACGATGGTTTCCAAATTAAAATTGATTGTGATAGTGTACATCACGCACGCATTTTGTGAAACCGTCTGTGATTTGCCGTCTAGTATTATGCTTTCTGTAGTAGTGTGGAAGTCCCCTTGCTGGCCATCCACCTCCTAACCGTCCTCTTCCTCCACCGTCTCCGGCGTCGAGCACAACAATGAGAGCCTCCCATGTGGTATACACATATACATATACATATATACGTATATATATATATACATACGCATATATGTATGCATATGTATGTACGTATGTACACATGCATATACACACATATATACATATATGCCTATATATGTATATATATGTATGGAAAAATTAGGTACATACCATTATAAAGTGGTCATATTAGAAATATACTATCATAAAATTTTGACTTAGAATCATGCCACTCCAGAGTGTCCATGTTTTGAAATATGCCATTATGGCCACTTTCATGTATTTCCTATCAAATACACAGCCTGTATTTTCGTAATTCCTAAAATACCCCTACTCCTCCGATTAGATCTGGACCATCCCCTCGCGAGTCGCACCTCTCTCATGTTCGGCGCCAGTCCTGCGGCTTCGGCGCCAGTCCTGCGAGTCGCGATAGCGGGCAACGCTCCGCCTGCGTCAAGTAGAGGCGTCTTGCATCGAGTGGTCGAGAGGCTGAGGATTGCCTCGGCTAGGACGAGCAAGACGAATACTCAGGGCCACGTATATATGCCCGCACCATGGACCATGGACATCACGGTTGTGCTTGCACCCTGAGCCTGCCATGAGCATCACTTAATTACTTGGCCGCCACCACTCTGGTTCGGCCGCGAACAAGTTCGCAAGCACACTGGAAATCTAAATGACGCAACGTGGTGGCAGCTGCATCACGGCGAATTTGGCAACGACACGGTAGACAAAGTGAGGATGCACAGAACGTGTGTGCTGGTGTGCAGGACCGGCGCCAAAGCCGCAGGACTGGCGCCGAACATGAGAGAGGTGCGACTCGCAAGGGGACGGTCCAGATCTAATCGGAGGAGTAGGGGTATTTTAGGAATATGAAAATATGGACTAAATACGAGCTGTGTATTTGATAGGAAATACATGAAAGTGATCATAATGACATATTTCAAAACATAGACACTCTGGAGTGGCATGATTCTAAACCAAAACTTTATAATAGCATATTTCTAATGTGATTACTTTATAATGGCATGTACCTAAATTTTCTTATATGTATATGCATATGTATATACGTATGTATATGTACATACACACACATATATACATATGCATATACATACATATATAGGCATATGCCTATATATGTATATATGTATATGTATGTGTATACATATATAGGCATATATGTATATATATGTATATGTATATATGTATATATAGACACACACACACACATATAGAAGGCATCTGGGTGACTAGACACCCATATCAAGAACCGTCTGATACATGTGTACGTGATTGATAGAATTTTTGGAGTTTGGATATGAAAATGTTTTATACCCTTGATATATTTATAGTAAAAGAGTTTTGAACTCATTTTAAACTAGTTTGAACTGCTTTTGAATTTAACATGACTATAGAGACTATATATATATATATATATATATATATATATATATATATATATATATATATATATATATATATATATCATAAAACTAGTTAAATTGAAGTTAAAATTAATTTTTTTGGAATTTTATATCTCAAATATACTTTTTATAGGTATGTTAAGATAACTACGTCAAATATGACTAATCTCAAAACACACCAACAAGTATTGATTTGGGTGTTTAAGCACCATGGTCCATGAAATACATACATACATACATACATACATACATACATACATACATACATACATACATACATACATACATACATACATACATACATACATACATACATACATACATACATACATACATACATACATACATACATAGTTTCGTGTGGCTAGTATTAGAGTATTTTAGAATTAGTATATAAGTATACCTAAGATGATAAATGAGTACGTTTAGGTGATATATTGTGGTAGGAGTAACTACAATGGAAAGTAGAAAAAATGCTTTATATATACAAGCTAAATTTATAATGGCATGTATATATAGTCAGTAGTCATATATATCTAAGAATGAAGCGTTAGCTACTGTATAGCATGTCTTAATCAATCATATATTTTGGTACCTTCACATCCATTTTGCGTAGAAGCGTTGCCTTTGAAGCCATGACGGCACTGGCAATCATACCCTCCTTGTGTGTTGGTGCAGTGGCCGTAGCACGGGTAGATGTCCGGAAGGGCGCATTCATTGATATCTAAACGAAAACTGAAGTTGATTCATGCATGTAGAACAAGCTAGGGATCGAATGAAAACTAATCAAGTTTTGGTAATAGCTATATATATATATATATATATATATATATATATATATATATATATATATATATATATATATATATATATATATATATATATATATATAGATAATACGTACCGTGGCATCCACCGGAGACGTACGGATTTCCTTGATAACCATCAGAGCAACGACACCGATACCCACCGTGGCCAATTCCATCGGAGCCTTGACAAGAGCTGTGGGCACTGCGACATTCGGGGGCGGACGCATTCGTCGGACAAGTCGAGTTACTGATCACCCAGTCTAGCAAGGCTGGGACCGCTTGAGGTCTCTGGATGACGAGCACGTCGAATGTATTGAATTCCCGATCAACTATGGAGACAAGATCCGAACTATGGTTAAATGATGTGTTAAGATAGTGGATCTGGATGTCGTAGGAAGAGTAGCCTAGAACGATGAGTGCCTGACAGCAGCCAATGCCAGAGCAGGGACTGTCAGTCCCACCACTGTTGGCCCAGATAAATACTCCGCCATCGCCCGATGGGGGGCAGATGGCAGTGCAGGAACTGACCAAACTGTTGTTCTTTCCCCCCCGGATTTCGACCTGCGCGTCGCAGCCTACCAACGCTACACTGTTTGCTAAATCCGATAGGAAGTAGGGGCCGCTCTCACGGAGCCCGGCCCCCCAAGTTCTATTTCTACGGAGCTCGTCGGTCCTGTTGAATACGATGCTGCTGCTGTTGACGCGCACCGTGCCGTTGGGGATGGAGATCTCGAGCACCTGCATGGTGCCGTCCCCAAGGAAAAGCTCGTCCTTCCTGCAGGTGAGGTTGAAGCCGTCGCGGTAGCACCCGGGCTCCACGCCGAACGGGTACTCGACGCGGATGTTGCCGCAGAAGGTTGTGCAGCCGCTGCTCCCTGTGGCTGCCGCAGCCGGTGCCACGGCGCCGAACAGCAGCAGAAGCAGCAGCGCGGCAACTTCAGCAGCAGAGCACGTTGTAACTCCCATACTTGCTACCCTCTCCAAAGATAATTTAGCACACCACCTACTTTCTCTTTGTTTTAGTTTTTTGCGAGGGACAGCAGTGAAGCACTACTTGTTGCCTCACCATACACTGGGTCTTCGTTCGTCGATGCAGCATATTCCACACGATAGTACTTGTACTCCACGCGGTACTTGACCTGGCGGTCCGGAACGCATGCTGAAAGTGTCAAGGAGTAAATTTTCTTTGCGGGTGCCGTATGGCCGGGTCACATCCCCCGTGGTTCACTAAAGTCTAGAGGGGTTCGCTTGATACATGTCAATCGATCCTCAATCCATTCATCCCCAAACTGACTAGTCAATCTATCTTTTTTTGGTAAAATATGTCAATCACTTCCATGTATACATGTCCGTGGTTGCCATGGAGCGAAAGTCATATTAATTGGTACACACGTGGTCAACATGGACAAGGGGATGCACGAGACCTCGTCAACATATAAGCAGCAAGGTTAATTGAAACGGTAATGTCAATGTGTGTTCTTTTGGACTGAAACTTATGACTGTGATTTTTAAATTCTGATATGTTTGTGAGAGACAATATACATAGAAAATTAGTCGTATGCGATTTTGGCCGATACAATTGAATTCGGTACAGTTTGTACTACAATTTACCTGTAGACCATGCCTTAAAAAAATACCATTTAATAGCGAGTTACTATAAAAATAGAAACCAAAGAGTAAGTATAAGCTCAAAAGAACTGGGCCCAGATTTGGTGGCCTTGATCCAAAGCAACAACTAAAAACCGAGACGACAAATTTTGGTACTCACCACTGACCAGCTTTTGCTCGCAGTAATGTTAATGAGAACCTTTAGGACTCGTGCACTTTCTCCTCATGGTCGGCGCTAACCGCCGACAATCAAGTCGTCGATCTTATGAATTATGGGAAAAAACCAAGTCTCACAGAAGTATTTAAAAGGACAATAGGGACTATCTTTATTGCTATGAATTAGTTACAAGATGCTCTTGACGAGAGATTACAAAGGGGATGCTATTAGCCGTAGAATCGCTACTTCTTGCCTCTATAATATGCTATTTAGTCAAGAGATCTCACTTGATTCTCTAGAATCTATTATGTCTTGCTTGTCTCATCTCTCGTCAGACTTAAATAGTACCGAAGAGGTGTCGGATGTCCACGTGAGCAAAAACCTTGTCGATTCCTCACGTTCGGTTGAGCGAACAATTGCTGTTAGCAAGAGAAACCCGACAATAACTTTCCTTGGGTTATTATTAGTGGAAGAGAATCATGTGGTTAACCGCAAGGTAGTTATTATCAGAGAAGCATAGTTGAGTCATTGTGCGGTTAGGAGGAAGATAAAGCACGTGCTTTATCCTACCGTGTGGGAGGAGTTGCCTAAAGGTAGGCCCGCATATCAGTTCATAAGACCTTTGAGTGGCGATTGGCGGGTGAATGAACAGTGACCCCCGACTAGGGGTACTCAGGTATGTGTTCTTTGGTAATTCACAATCACATTGATGTGAGCTCTTAATTGAGAATGAAAGCCGCATTTAATAGATTATTTAATCATCATCGCCAACGGTCTAACTGGTTGCTTGACCGAGAGCCAAAAATTTTGCCAAACTTTGTAAAATCCAGAGTCCAACTTTAGTAAATATTAACAATAGTTTATCATAAATAGTTTTGGATCTTCTCGTATGATTCCTTGCCCTCTTCTTACCCACGGTCATGTACCTAACGTTATTGAACAACTATTCCTCTTCGAAAAGTAATGAGTACAATGCAGACCTGGCATCGACGTTCCCGACTACCTCCAATGATCAAGGATCATGAGTACCTCTTCATCGAGGCCGACACGTACAATGCTGCTTGGCAATCTCACACCGTCTTACCAGAGTCCTTAGACTACAATGTAACACTAGCTACCAATTTTCTCCCCCCAAGGATGTATAGATGCCAACTAGCTAGTACTTATCTATAATTTCTTATTCAATCAGGAAAAAAAAGGTTATGGGTGAGTTTGGAAAGGCTTAAGCTTTGGATTTTTGATATTTTATTACAGTAACTAACTTTTAGACTATGTGTTTTTTAAAATAAGATCTACAGATAGATTGTAGTAGACAATGTATCGAGTTCAGCTATATTAACCAAAATCGTATGCGATTGTTTTATTTTGCTTACTGTTTCTCACAAACAGTCAGAATTTAAAAATCATAAGCTAAAAGTGCCCAAAAAAAACCCACCCCGAGGAGTTCCAATTTCTGTTAGATAGATGTGAATTGATGGATGGAGATTCAAATGTTTGGACGTGTAAAATATAGTTTCCAAATTGAACGTGTCCGTATGTATAGTCAATGAAATAGAAAAACATTTCTAGTACTACTATCACATATTGAACAATATAATTTCAGCAATTCAGTAAATAGCCATCCGCGACAGAGTTGTTGGTCATATGTTTGAGCCAACTGTGATAATATTGTTGGTGAACATAACTCAATAGCCGAAAGTGCTGTTACTAAATGAGGGGTGGGGCTGTGTATGCAAGTCCATCCGACTTGACATTTTTCGGCAAAGGTGGACACCAACATGGCTGTCGGCATTGAATCCCCATCCCCGACACGGCATTACTGACAGGAAATCCCCAATAGTCAGTTGTCAGAAAATGGTATACCCGACAGTTTTCAGCGCTTTGCCAACAGTTTTTAACTATTTGTAATTACTGTAATATGGTGCCACCCAACGCACTACCTCCCGCTACGCCTCCTCCCTAGGTGGCCACTCCTCGCAAACACATCGAGTGATCAAGGAAAAAAAGGTTATGGAGTCGAACAACTGGCAACGTAGGTGATCAAGGAGGGTAGGGTTAGTGCCGTGCCCTTTCCTGTCAGTGCCCCAAACATGATTCACGGGTAGATAAGAACAATCTAACATTGTCCTTGTGACGGATCTGCGACTGGCGTACAGGTCATTTCGCATGGTTCGCTGTCGCTAGTTGTTTGACTCACAACAAGGAAAGCGACATGTTGAAAATGTCACGAGTAAATTTCTTAGCTGGTGCCCGCGTAATAGCCATGTCCTTTCCTGTCAGTGCCCCCCAACCATTTTTCATGGGTAGACAAGGATAATATAACATATACTCCTTGTGACGGATGTGCGACTGGCGTACGGGTCATTTCGCGTGGTTCACTAGAGGTGTCCCATGGCGAGAAAGATAACACACGGTATCTTACTTTCTTGAGAGCAACTCTCTTTGACCGAAACAAACTCGTGAGCACGACCCCTTCACTAGAATAAGTGAGCTTCTGAAATTATTAGGCCAATCAAATCTACACCGTGAGTGAGATGTTGAAATTCGTGTTGCCAAACTCGGCTGTGTCATCCACAACAAATATTTCTACCTCCCTTGATGTCTTGGCATCACTTGCTCTTCCATAAGGTGATACTAGTATATCTTCTTAAACTTCATTGACAGCAAGACGTGACATAATATCTCCTTGATGCTTTATTACGTGGAGGGTGGAGCTTTGAGAAGTTTGATTTTGCGCTGTCGACGAAGCTTCGGAACAATAAGCAGGATGAACGGAAGGATGAAAGTGTAAACACCAATAAAACAGCTTACGCGTTGATCAGACGCCAGCTTTGATCGGTCAACAGTTAAAGCAAGTGATCTATTTTAAAAGAATAATTAAATACTAAAGCAGTGGTTTTAACACACAGAAAGAGTAATGGAAAAGAGCGATCGTGAGAGTCAGAAAGTGTAATGGAAAGAGTTATTACATCTGCAAAGAAAGGTAATGTGCGAGGCACAGAAGTTGAACCTGATCCAGATGATGTTGGTCAAGATTTTGTTCAGGGAAATGTGAAGATGGAATCAGATCCAGATGATAATGATGCCATGCTTGTGGATGTAGCAATTACATCAGGGTCCTCAGGTTCTAGATCATTTACAGAACAAAATATCATTGGTTATTGTGGGCCTGATCCTGATGATGTTGGCAAGCAAAGCTCTGTTGGTCACCTAGAACCTGATCCTGATGATTCCTCAAATGTTGATATTCTTAACCAGGAGATGAGGATTGATGGAAAGCACCACAGCGAACCTGATCCTGATGATAGTGCTAGTGAATTTGTCCTGGAATCTGGAAACAAGATAGAAGTGGACACTGAACTGAGAAGCAACACCACAATTTTGAAATCTGAACCTGATCCTGATGATTCCTCAAATGCTATTCTGAACCAGGAGTTGAGCATTGATGGGCAGCACAGTGAACCTGATCCTGATGATACTACTTGTGGAGCTGTTCTGGAATCTGGAAATAAGATGGAAGTGGAAACTGAACAGAGAAGAAACTCTGCAAATTTGAAGTCTGAACCTGATCCTGATGATCATGCTGGTGATTCAAACATCAATGAGCTGCAAAGGATCGAAGAGCCAGTGGTGGCCCTCTGTTCACGTCTCCAGAAGGCCATTGAACTGCTTCGATTTCAAGCAACACCTTCAGAGGCAGCTTCTGCACTTCAAACACTTTTTAAGATTATCAAGAATGTGATAGAGCATCCAAATGATATTAAATATAGGAGACTGCGTAAGGTATGCTTGGTTATTCTCTATATTCTCTCATGTTGGGGTATCTTTGATGTACTAAAACAAATTCCTACTAATCCTCATCCTTTTCCAAACCTGTAGTCCAATCCGCAATTCCAAAGGAGTGTGGCTAACTACAAAGGTATATATCCCTTATCTCTGCAAGCTGTCACGTTACTCTTGAAAATCTACTCTACATTAACTGTCCTTTTTTTTTCCTCCCCCAAAACCAGCTGCAATGGAGGTCCTTGAATTGATTGGTTTCTGCGAGGATGTCGTCTCAGATGAGATTGGGCGTGCAGAGACTTACTTGGTATTGAAAAGGAACGACCCTGGATTGCTGTGGCTTGCAAAGTCCTCCCTCGAAGTTTCCATGGCTTGAGAAACGTTCACCTGCGCCCTATTGATTGTATACCTGTATATTATGGCTTTCATTCCTATAGTGAGTATGCTGCGCTAGACAACTGGTTTTCCCGAATGAAATTATTGTACATGGGAACATGGAACTGTATGTGGTGTATGTCAGCGCTTCAAAACTGTACATGAAATATGTCATTGCAGATAGATTGTATGATAAATGAATGATGTTTGTTCTTTGTGGACTACATGCCAGAAGTTGGTTCTTGATGCTCAAATATCCTGACCACCCAATGACTAAATCACTGCTCTGTAAACCGTGGATCATCACAAGGTGTTATGTGGAACTGAAAGAAATATCACATTAATTTGCCTTGGCCTGGAACCGCAATCTGATCCTGGGTGGTAAACATGTTGGGCTTGTTGTACAATAGGCCGGCGCACCAAGCCCAGAGAGGCCATACCACGGGGCGCACGAGTCACGACATTGGCTTTGTCATTTTAGTACGTAGCTAATGGCCTTTTTTGTTACAACCGATGATACATACGGTTTTAGGGTCGAAAAGTAGTTTAAAAAAAATCTGCTTTAAGAAATCGTCCTATTTATTTCAACTTTAGAAGAAATCTAAAGTTAAAAGTTAAAAGTAAAAAAGAATAGGACATGAGTGTGTTTTTCCTCTGTACTGCGTGGTGCAGGGCATTATTATCCAATGAGTCAGTCAACTCGGTCCATTCAAAATAGCTTTTACTAATGGTTTTTAATTGTGACTATTGGTTTATAACTGAAACAAACACTATAAGGACTAGCTCTTGACTGAGGTATGTAATTAAAAAATAAAGAAAAAAGGGAAATAAAAAACTGTTATAGCTTCATAAACAATACAAAAAAGTAAAAAAGTAAAAAATTAATACTTTAAAAATGATTTTCGGTTTATAGAAAGCAGAAGTCATAAGGTAAATCTGGTCTTGAGCATTCGCTCTGGCTGAGTGGCGAGGGGTGAAAACGGATCGAATAGTGCTTAAATCTTATTTGCATCCATATTTTTTCTCGGATTTGAATATGAATCGAACAAACGCCGAATACAAATACAGACCCAACAAATGTCGGATATGAATTTGAATCGAATATCTACTTAATTCGGTCGGATCCAGATATCCTCACAACTTATATAGTATGAAAATATTAATGATATTTTATCCTCGTACAATCACACTTAATCATTCTAATTCATTAACTTCATCTAAAGAAACATGAATTCACGTTCAATTAAAAAAACTTGTTTAACTAATTAGTTGTATTGTAATAAAATATGCATATTGCTTCGTTAAATACGAATACAGATACGAATAATCTAGATAAAATAATATTTCAAATAGTAAAAATCTATAACATATTCGTATCTATATTTTTTTAAAGCCGTCGCTTCCTCCGGCTCCGGCTGCGCTGCTTGCTCAGCCCCATCCCGAAGCAGCAGAGGCGATGCGCGCTGGTGGGCTTCATGACCAGACAGTGACCTTACGCTGTCACCTGCAAGCAGCTGCCCCATCCGAATCCTCGCTTCTACGCGGCGGCGGCGGCGGCGAAGGGTAGCAGCATGCTGGGAGTGGCGGGATTAGGAGGAAGAGGCTTGCGGTGTTCGTGTCCGGCGGGGGCTCCAACTTCCGGTCCATCCTCGAGGTCACTCTGGGTGGAAGGGTGAATGGGGATGTGGTTGCGCTGGTCACCGATAAGGCTGGTGATGATGATGCTTGCTTCCTGCAGCTCTTTGGGCTGTGAGGTGAAGTGCTGGGGTTTAGAGGTTCTGATGTGGTGGAATGGAATGTTTCAGGTTGCGGTGGCGCGGAGCATGCGAGGAGTAATGGCATACCGGTGGTTGTGTTCCCGACGTCGAAGTCGGCGCCGGAGGGGGTATCGACGGCTGAGCTGTTGAATGTCCCGAGGTCGGTCGTGCTGGTCTCATATCACGGCTGCGGTTTTTCACTGTACAGCTTTTTATTTCATTTGCGTGGTGGTAAATCTCTGGATTTACGGAGAAAAGGCGGTAAATGGCATCATTTGAGCTGTTAACACTTTCATACGTTCACTTTTAGTTGTACTTGCAAAATGCATACACGAATCACTTGGGATTGAAAATTGTCTATCATTTTGTCTATCTTACATATCATGGTTTGAAGCTGTCAATGAAGATGATTTTGTAAATTACTTAAAAGCTTTTACAGATCAAATATGTTGCTGTTATGTACCTTCTAAGCATATTTAAACTTGCTCACAACATATACTCTCTATTTTTGAAATCTGCTCAGTGCTCACAATATATACTTTATTGCATGGTTATCACGGCGGACTCGGTGACTACGGCGAATGCTGAGCGCCAGGACGCCATGGCGTCCTCCAGGCGTGGTACGGCGAGCAGATAGACCACATGCAGAGAACATGCAGAATTGCAGAGACAGAGCATATACGATGTTCTTGTACTGGAATGATGCAGAGGCAATGCAGAGACAAAGCTAAGAGACATGCGTTCACCACTGAGCAGCATGGGAGGAGGGAGACCACCAGAGCATGACCACTGAGCAGAGTTGGCACTCCACAGCAAGAGGTTGTCCCGGACTCTCGGAGCAGAGGAAGAGGAACAATGCAACCTCGGCTGGTGGAAACGAGGCAAAGGAAGAAGATGAAGAAAGAAACGAGCTTGAGGTGCAGGAGGAAAACAAATCGCAGAGGTTTACAGAGCTACCTTACCTTTGGTCCTTGGCTGCGGAAGTGCGGACGGATCGACTCCTTCGATGGTGGTGGAGGGAGTGGAGGGGGAGGGGATTGCTCGCCGGAGGGATCCTCGATGACGGCCGGTCGGCGGCGCCGGCGGAGGGAGTGGCGGCAGCGTCGGCTAGGGTTCCATACCGGGTCGGCTTCTATTCGCTCAGTGAGTAGTCGCTTCGCTTTAGACTCTAGTAAACAGCTCTCGACTCCTGTAGTCCTGTGAACAGCTTCTATAATCCTCGGCTCTGCTCACTCTCTCCTCACTCACCTGGCATGGCGTTGCTGTAGAATTCGCTGTAGACGCCAGGGCGAAGCCGTGGACGACCAGCGCTCGTAGGCGCTCGCCTAACAGGCCCAGGCGCGGCGAAGCTCCACGGCATCCTTCCTACACCGCTGTGACGCCTAGACGACGCCGTAACAATCATACTTTATTATGATGCTTTGTCAGAAGAACTCTGTGCAACATGTTCTTCACAAATTCTGTCTGTAAACTTGGTAAATATTGCTAAGACGTCTGGATGACTTGGTATTCTTGTTATCAGCTGGATGATACACAATTATGTCCCACTGTTGACTTCTGAGCTATAAACTGCACAACAGGGCTTTCAGAAGGAGGCAACTAAGGTTTCAGTTGGT
Source organism: Melocanna baccifera (assembly GCA_036346265.1). Classification (NCBI taxonomy): domain Eukaryota; kingdom Viridiplantae; phylum Streptophyta; class Magnoliopsida; order Poales; family Poaceae; genus Melocanna; species Melocanna baccifera. Next base: position 3,607,539 of record CM070697.1, on the reverse strand, counting down.
ATGTATTTTTCACACGCAACCTATAACCCGATACACCCTTTTATATAGAGACTCCGACTGATTCCATATCTAATACTAATAGAGATCGTATCTCACGCAGAAAGTCTTCAATCGGATTCTTATCCAATACGAGTAGAGATCATATTTCACTCGAAAAGTTTCCAATCGGATTTTTACCGTTCTAACCCGTTAAGTGTATAACCTTATGTGTTCATGTATATTTGATTGTATTTTAGAAACATCTTTTTCGATCACTGATCAGTAGCGGTCCCTAGCAGAACATATTGAACCCCAAATGTACACAAAGATCAATCTGAACGAACCTTATGCAATATAATCCGCAACCAAATCCTAGTCACTCACGATCAATCCATAACTTTTTATGACCAGATCGTCTCTGGTTACGACTAGTTTGTATCCCTATACGACCAATTCACAGGTCAGTCTATGATATGTCTGACCAGCTCACGACCAGTCAGTATACCCATACTGCTAGTTCATATTTGGTCGAACTAAACGACCTATTTGTGTATTCTCATTGTGCCTCATGATACTGGATTGAATTCCAGGTAAGAAATATGTCATCCATAAATAATTCAATCTTTTCCCAATCTAGTGATGGATAACTTTATGTGATTGACTCTTTTGACCACTCATGGTATGGCCGTGCACTTTCTTTATTCGATCACATCGAGGCGCCAGGGATATCTCTATGTAGGAGGGGCAAATCCTATATTCGATCAATTACTTTCCTCCGTATGTTTTATAGTATATCTGAAATCTACCTTTATAACTACCTAATTACGTTGTATTGTTTGGCAATCTCTAAGTACACCGTTTCACACGTAGAAAACTATGCTGATCTCATATATAAGGATTATACATCATAATTGCTTGAAACCAACTAACAACACATAAAACATAACAATATCAACAGTATCTTAAATGGGTCAATCCATCGTTATATTCTCTAACACATGTGTCCATATCATTAATTTGATATTTCTATATCTATGACTGGTGAAACATGATCATCAATCAATACATGTGCTAGTCTATAAGTTACTAGTGTTCTGACAAGTGACATCCGGCCAGTGATATTTTAGAACGATATCATTCAACAAATAAAGTTCATCAACAAGTCACATACTTGCCAACCTTTATAAATGATAATTCATTCAAAGAGTATAATAACATATATTCAAAAGATCATAAACATAAACGAGATACAATCATATCTATAATTGACTCTAAGGTATATCACTAAAATTAAAAAAACTATGTTGCATTATTTCTAGAATACAGACACACGTTAGATACTCAGCAATATAGTTCCTTACAGCAATCTGGGAAACGAACCAGGGAGAAATCATTTCACATTCAATTAACAGACATCACATCACAAGCACTGCTAAGTGCTAACCCTTTTTTCCTATGCATGAATATATGCTAATTCGACAGTCTCGTGCTGAAAGATTGACTTGCTATTCATTATATATAAATGAATATACAAAGCATTGTTGTTCAAGCCAGACCAAGATTACCGAGAATACCTTGCGGACAACAAGATTTCCTCTTCCGTAGTGTATTCTCTGCTTATTTCCTTAGTAACCCCTTCAATTGTCATGTAATGAGCCACAATTTCATCCCCATCATATCTCCTTGTTGTATTACATGGAGCATCCTTCTTTGTAACTCGCAAGTTCTCAAGTATCATCTCCACTTCCCTCATTGTAGGTCGGTCTTCTCCTTTCAATTTTGTGCACCTTGCCGCTAGTGCAGCTACTTCTTGGACTTCACCATCTTCCTCTTCCATGACTTGCTGATCTATTATGTCAACTAGGTTGCCTTCTGTCTGTAGCGAGGCAAAATGTGGAACAAGGCTGTCACCATTATCGGACCTATAGAGGAATGGTTTCTTTCTAGTAATCAATTCTACAAGAAGAACACCAAAACTGAAAACATCACTCTTGTCTGTTAGACGACTTGTATAATAGTACATGGGATCTAAGTAACCGATTGTTCCTTGAACGGCTGTAGTGATTCCTGTTTGATCAATCGGGATGTATCTTGAAGCTCCAAAGTCTGATACCTTTGCTGTTAAGCTATCATCAAGAAGTATGTTGGAGGACTTAACATCTCTGTGAAGTATCGGTGTTGAAGTAGATAAATGTAGATAGGCTAGAGCTCTAGCAACTTCTAGTGCAATCCTTAATCTATTATCCCATGATAATGATATCGGTCCTTCAACATGAAGATGGTGATAAAGGGTTCCGTTTGAAATGAATTCATAAACCAACAATGGTACTTCTGTCTCAAGGCAGCATCCTAGTAGTTTCACCACATTTCTATGGTTGATTTGAGAAAGAACTACAACCTCGTTTATGAACTCGTTGATTTCTCTCTGTACTACGATCTTTGACTTCTTGATGGCGACAACATGCAGGTTTAGAAGTCCTTTATAGACAATGCCATGTCCACCACCACCGATCTCACGAGTTATATCAAAATTATTTGTGGCCTTCTCTAGCTCAGCTAAGGTAATGATCATCCTTTCGCCAATATCTGCCTCTTGTGATATCAATTGCTGCAATAGCAGCCCATGATTTGCTTGAAAAATTTTCTTTCATCTTCTTCACCTTCCGTAACTTGATCTTACGTGTTATGAGGAGCAGCAAGTGCGAGAAGCAAAAGAATTGAGCCACCGCTGACTACTAGAGCTATTCTTAAACCTGAAGAAAATAAATAGATACGAAGAGACGAATTCGTGAATATGGATTAGACAAGTTTGATTGTCAAAGATTACCAACGAAGTGTGATAATATGAATTAGGTAAGATCGATGCTACATAACGTAGTGGCTTGTCAGTTGTCACCTGCAAAGGAGTTCTTCATCCTGATGCATCCCCATTTTGTGAAGGGATCCCCGTAGGTTCCATTTTGACATTGACACTGAAAAGTTCCAGGCATATTTGTGCAGATCCGTAGCATGGGTACGCGTCTGGGTGCTTACACTCGTCAATGTCTAGACAAATCCAATACAACAGAAATGTGAAGGGACACATATAAGCTGGAAAGGAAGTCATACAAATCAGTAGGTCGTAAAACCAACAAAAACAAAAACGATCGTACGTGAGGCGGAACCCTAGCAGACAGCAGGAGCTTTGCCACCAGCCTCTGCCGCTGGACCCTCTTCCTTCTTCTCCGGCTTTCTCGCCGCAGTTGAGTGGGCGGGGAACTGTTGTTTCAGAAATAATTTTATTTTACTTTAATTTCTTCTGTGTTTTTCCAAGATCATGTCACTCCAGTTTTTCTCTGGGATTTCCTTTACCCATGCATCCATGATGAAGGCTTTACCTGCACCGACTCATCTAGACAGCGACGCCTACTACACCGAAGATCGACACTGGGTCTAATTGGTCATAAATAAATCTCCTCTGATTTACTTTTGACAACAACATCGCTACCAAGGCAAATGTCCTACACATCTATGGATATCCTTGACGATCTACTTCCCGCTTCTGTGATTGTTGGCAACCATGTTGCCGTTACAAGATTTGGAGTCTTCGACGATGAAGATAGAATTTCAATACATTCATTGACAAGTTGTTTATCGAGGGTCTTTAATTGTAAAAGTTGGGAACTCTTGTACTTTAACATCATGTTATAATTAAAACAAATCAGAAGTTTTTTTCTCAAAAAGAAATGTATATTGAAGGACCATGCAGAGGTTACCCTGGACGTTCCTCGGTTGAGGTATGAATAATTGACAAGCCATTGGTTGGATTTTGCGAAGTTTGTGTTTTCAGAGTTGCAATTTCTAAATTTGTAGTTTCTTTCGAGTTCAGACAGTCGACCAGCAGAGCGGTCCAAGCGCTTTTGGTTGGCGGTTAAATTTAAACAGAGATGTTTTGGGGAGGTTGAGCTGGGGTTGTCCGACAGGCCAGTGGTTGGCGGTTCGACTGCTGGTGGTCTGATCAGCATCTTGTTCCCAAATTGTCGAATTCAGGGTTTTGATTTTGGAATTGGTCCTAGGAGCTCAAGACTGATGCATGTGGGTTGCATATTACATTTATGGACTAATGTGGGTCAGATTGTGAAGAATTTGTGTCTAGAAATAATTGCTTGGTCTATTTGTGGGTAGGTGGTTTGGAGTCAACTAGGGTCTATGATGAGAAGGATTGTGACTTTGTTGGGAGAACCAAGCTCTAGAATGGTCATAGCGGCTAGGTGAGATGGTTAGATCCAACCAAGACACTATATGGATAAGAACCATAGAAGACAAAGTTGTCCATGACCTTGTGAGACAAGATGGTGTAAGTAATGCATCAAGTGACTTGGGATTGTTGCCAAGTAAGCACAATTTGGTGGCACCTGAACACATGAGAGACTTGGTGGAAAGTCATTGGGACCACAAGTAACATGTCGAAGCATGGAAGATGCTTTAGGTAAAGGATTCACAAAATACAGGTAGATGGACATTTTGCTAAATTGTCTAATACCAGGAAAGTGATTAAGCATTGCAGTGGGTTTAGGTCAAGTATGGAGGACAAGTGAAGTGGATTCAGGCTAATGGAGCTTTATGGTGAAGGGCGTTTAAAAGATTGCACAAGTTAGGTGTGAGTAAAACCAGATATGATGTGGGTTTTCAGGGTTTCTCATGAGTTTAGTAGACAATATCCATTGAGAATTCAAAATAGGGTTTTGAGCGAGAGGTTGGTTTGAGCCACCTCTATATAAGAGAAGAAAGGGGGAGGTATGCCTCCCATGTAATATCCTATTTCGTTTGTGTCCTAGAAAGCAAGGAAGAAGGAGATAAAGAAAGGAGGGAAACAAAAGGAAATTGGCCCAGACGACCTGAGTTTGTGCAGGTCTTCTTGGCCACAGACTCATGCGCTATTTAGAGGAAACCTAGGTGGCCTCACATGACCTAATAATCGCCAATTTGTTGCGCCAAGCCCTAGTACTAGCCACCGCCGCTGCCCTACAGTTAGCCACCGTCGTGCTTGCCATCACCGCCGTTTGCCACTGCTACACCGCCAGAGGGCCAATGCGCTAGGGAACCGCGGTTGGGAAGCGTTGCCAGCTAGGTAAGTCGTCGGCTGGTGCTCACACAGGCAAGGAGGCAGGTCACGCTGGGTGGTGGTCAGTGCGCTGATCATCGTGGGGAGCGTGCACGAGAGGCCAAGCTGCGCACTGGCTGGCCCCTGTTGTGCACTGGTGAGAGCTGGCTTGCGCCGACCATGCCCCGAAGTAGCGGGGAGCGCGGTGTGCTCATCCAGAGTCGTGTTTTTTTGTTGTCATCTCCAAAATCTAACAGCGTCACCTCAAGCAGGGCTTGCTGAGGAACCTGTTGGATGTGACACAGAAGGTTCGAGGAACGTGCGCTGGAGCGAAGGTCGAAGGGAAATTGAGGAGGACTAGGAGTTTGATGGTTTCCAACAATCTTTCGGCATGAGGTGAAAACCTAGACCATGTTCCCCGCTGTTTTGGCGTAGTAGAATCGTCATGTGGCCATGTTATTATTGAATTGTGGTAGATGGGTAGTGTTGGAGGAGAATTATCGATGCTGGGGTTCGGTAAAGTTCGCTATTCATTCTTGTGGTGTAGTTTTGGGGACCATATGGCCTTTTTCATGAAATTTATATAACATGAATAGGGATAATTAATGATTTGTCACACTATTGAGTGGCATATGATGAGTTGCCACTCTATGGAGTGCAATTCATCGTTTGCCATTCTATAGAGTGGGTTCATCTTTTGCCACTTTAGACATTTTTGCCCTTTATCTTCAACTTCCTCCCCCTAGTTTCTTCCCGTGTTCAGCCATGGCAGATGGCCTATCACCAGAGATCGTCTCCTGTGACCGCTCCACATGGCACTACTACAGAAAATCGTATCACAGACGGTTCAAAAACGTCATCACAGATGATTTTCTGAACCGTCTGAATTTATGGGTCAGTGATAATTGAAGGTTATCACAGACGGTTTTCAAACCGCTCGTGGAGTAAATATCACAGAGCAGTTTGTAACTAAAAAATGCGTGATAGCTACCATTGTAGATGGGGCATGATTTTTAGTCTCGATTTGTTAGGATCACGATGCAAAGACGGTGGCTTTACCCTTATCATCTCTTGACCTCATTGGTGTACCAATCCCCTTGATGTTACGTCTCCTTTCTTTGTCTTCTCCGACGCGCGCCGATCTTTTGATTGCCAATTGTTCCAGCTTTTTTCGGATCGATATTCAGCCACTTTCGTTATCGGTGTCAAATCTTGATGGAGAGGCCTTTGCTGTTTTTTCTCGAGCGAGGAATAGGCGAGTAGGGCTAACGATTGCCTTCCTCTTTCGTGTGTTGGGATTAATTTGGCATCTTACAAGTGGGTTTAGAAGACGGCATTGTACAAATCACGATACCCAACCAAGTCATGAAGACGGCGCTCGGTGGTGAGGTACCACGCGGTGTAGGTGTTGGTCACGCCGCCGGCTAACGCTGGCGCGGCGCCTTGGGTGGATATTCCACCGGATCGCTCTGGCAGAGCTTGTTTGGACCGGCTTGAGCCAGTTCGTCTAGCAATACTAGTGGATTGTTGACGATTTATTCTTGAGTCCTCTTCCTCAACGGTCTCATTTACATGCGCGGCCGGACAAAGAATCGGGTGAGGGGTCGGAATGTGGCGTTGGTCGGAGGTTTTGGCGCCGGCGAGTTGGGGTCAAGGCCTCAAAGTGAACCTTGCTATGGCCTCTCGGGTTCTAGGTTCGCGCCGCCGAGCGAGATGAGTTCGACGAGGAGGCGATTTTGTGGTTGAGGAGGGGTTTGAGTTTGGACTTGGTTGATTCTCGCCACCCGCCGCCTCGTGGGTTCTCCAGTGTCGCGGCTCGGTTGAAGGTTTGAGGTTAAGTCCCGTGAGGTGCGTTCTTGTTCGGCCGCAGTTTGCGATGGGTGGTGGCCATTGTGAGGTTAAGAAGTCTGCTCGGCGTCAGATGACCGGCAAGCCGTGGCGTGGGCCGCTTCCAGCGCGAAGGGTGTCGCCACAGTTCACTCTGGCCGACGCCGTGGCCATGGCAATTGTGGACTCGCCTCGAGGTGTCGCATGGTCCGGTTAGGCGCGGTTGCGTCGTCTTCGCCTTTAGCGCCGATGCAGAGGGCGACGCGGCGTAATTCGAATTTTGAGTTCGGCAGCGAACGATTCGACGTTGATTGGGAGGTAAGTGGTCGGTCGTAGATGCTGATTGGGGAGGAAAGCGGTCGGGCACTCTGCCGGTGTTGGGCCGTAACAAATGCGCGGCCCATTTTCGCTTTCCTCTTGGCCTTTGCCTATTTTTCTCTCGCAGGAATAGGCGAGTAGGGCTAACGCATTGCCTTCCTCTTCGTGTGTTCGAGTGAAGTTTTAGTGCCGCAATGGTAGGCGGTGGAGTCTGCCGTGGAGGCGGTGGGGCTATGCTCGAGGTGCGGGACTTCAAGGTTTCGGTGGGAGTGCGGGTCGTGGAAGAGGAACGGGTTGCGCCGCAAATCCATGAAGTCGAAGAGGCGAGCCATCGTGTCGAGGTGGCTTTCATGGTCCCGCCAGGTTTCGATCCCGCTACGGTGGGTTTGGTCCGTCGGCTCGGGTCGGGGTGGCCGCGCGTGGTTTTCGTTTCGTGGTGGTGAAGTCCTCGGTTCATCGCGGTGGGCTGTCTGGACGACCGTCGCGGAGGTGGCTTTGTGCCGGTGGTGAATCGGTCCGGGGAGTAGCGCCGAGGGCTGCCATGGTTCGGGCACCGCTTGTTTTTGAGGAGGAGCTCATGAGCGGTGGGAGCTCACGGATGAGGTGGTCATGGAGGTAGATGGTGTAGCTTTGGGTGTTGAAGAACCCGCTGGAAACAAGATGGGAGGCAAGTCAAAAATTTGCAGTAGATGCTCGCAGAGGGGACATTCTGTTACCGAATGTGTGAATGAAGTGTATTGTTACATTTGCGATGGGCATGATCATGTAAATCATCGGTGTCCAGTGCTTAAGCTTCCAAAACCGGTTGCTCATGCGGTGGGTTACTCTGTGGCAGGCCTCGGTTTTTTTCATATTCCGCATACTCCGCTACCTAGGAAGAAAGACTCTAAAAGTGCTTTGGTGGTTGTTGTTGGTGGTTCTCTGTCTAAGGAACAATTGGTGTTGCAACTTCAGAGGATTGTTCCGGCAAAATGGAGTTGGGAGCCAGAGGCACATGAGGAGAATTCTTTTGTAGTTCAGTTTCCTTCTAAAGCGGAATTACAGAGATCCATTGCTTATGGTGGGGCTGATGTGAAGGTAAATGGGGTGGCGACAGGAGTTCGGTTGAAATTTATGGAGTGGCATGTTAAAGAGGAAGGGTATCTCCTTCCTAAGGTTTGGCTTAGGGTGTCAGGTATTCGGAAGAGGTTGAGGGAGTATTTAAACTTATGGGCCATTGGTACCATGTTTGGATCAACTCAAATAGTGGACATGGTCACAACTCGGAGCAATGATTTTGGGCGGATTCTTGTTGCTGTGTTGGATCCCGCCCTAATTCCATCTAGCATGGATGTGGTTATCGGGGATCACTATTTTGAGCTCAAGATTGAGAAGGAGAAGGTAGGTTTTGATTCTGTTGGCGATGAGGTGGAGCTGGATTTTGGGAATAATGGAGATGAGGGGGATGGGAAGAAGGAAAGTGATAGTGAGGCGGATTGGAATGCGAAGAAAGCTAAGCCTTCGGATGTTATGGAGGAGGATCAGAACAATGTTGATGATGTTGGGGCTGAGGCCTTGGTTAAGCACCATGGGGTGGAAAATAATTTCAAGAACATGGCCAATAGCATATTGGATACAGCAGTGAGTGAAGTTTTGGTGGAATGTGTTGACAAGGTCTTTTCTGAAGGTGTTAGCTCGCAGTTGGATGGTTTGGTTCAGACAGGTGGGCTGTTGGGGTCCTTGCGTGGTGTTGGCCAAGGTGATGCAGGATGGAGTGTGCCTGGGATTTTTGATGAGGAGCAGGTTATTTGTGCGGGTTTGCGTCTTCAGGATGGTGGGGCTGGAATAGGTGGCACTGTTCATAGACTGGAGGGTGCGATGGTAGGTGTTGGTGGTCTGGGAGCAGATGCTGGGAGTGGTGATGGGTTGTGTGGTGTTGGTGCTCCACATGGAGCTGCTTGCGAAGCGCTGGTCAGGGCCATGGGGGATGCAACATACCCGCAGTCAGGGGCTGCAGTAGGAGGATTCGGCAGGGGTGGGGCGGTTTCGGATGTGGGGGAGGTGTTAGCTGCTGCGGATATCAAGGAGGTTCGAATGGCGCCAAAGCGCTCAAGCCCCCGGTTGGCTAAGCACAACGGCGTGGACTCCTTGAAGAAGGCGGAAAAGAGGGCGGCTTGGAAGAACTTAGACTTCAATGGAGGTAACATCACTGACTGCTCTTTCATTTCTTTTTCTGATGATGTTATTGCTGCAAATCTATCTAATCTAGGTGTTAGCTTGGGTAGTAATCCTAGCATGGTTTTAAACTCTATTAGTCTTTTAAAAGAGGTTGAATTGGCTAGATTGATGACTGAACCGTCTAGAACGGAGGTCTCTTCTAATTCTGTGATGTGTGGCAATGAAGTTGATGTTGAGATAGAAAATGATTCTCACTTATGTGGTGATCTGATAGAGGAAATCATGGATGATGGTTTTGATCAGTTAAGCTGTGATTTTAAAATGGTTTTTAAAAAGAACAAATCTTTCTCTTTGACTAGGGCAAAGAGGAAACCGAAAGTGCGAGTAATTAAAAAACACATAAGAGTTTCGTCATGAAAGGAATCTTCTGGAATAGCAGAGGTCTTAGTGACTTGGCTAAATATAGGTTCTTATCTGATTTGTCTAAAGAGCAAAAGCTAGACTTTATTGCTCTTCTTGAGATGGAAAGAAGGATTATTCAAGTCGGTCTGAATAATATCTGTGGAGGTCAAGAATATATTTGTAATGGACGGAACCTCATGGTCGGTCCGGGGGCATCCTTCTTGGGATCAACTTGGAAGTATTTGATATTGGAAGCATTGATGAGGGAGACTTCTATGTAAAGTTTCGGCTCAGAAATAAATCGGATAGGTTTCAATGGGTCCTTATTGCAACTTATGGGGCTGCACAAGTAGAACACAAAGAAGCCTTCCTTTCGAATTGGCCCAAACTTGTGCAAAAGAAAAGATCCTATCCTTGTGGGTGGTGATTTTAATATCATTAGAAACCCGCAGGAAAAGAACAATGATAGATATGAGGATCGGTGGCCCTTCTTGTTCAATGCTATTATTGATAGTTTGGACTTAAGGGAACTAGATCTATCAAATAGGAAGTTTACTTGGGCCAACTCTAGGGAATCACCAACTTATGAAAGGCTAGACCGGATCTTAGTAAGCACGGAATGGGAGTCGAAATATCCGCTTGCAACGGTTCTAGCGTTGACAAGGAAATTTCGATCATACTCCACTTCTATTAGATACCGTAATGGCACTCATGGCAACAAACAATCGGGTTTAAATTTGAACTTGGTTGGTTGTTGAGAGAGGATTTTTACGAGTTGGTGGTGGATGTTTGGAAAAGGAATTTAAAGGCAAAACACCATTACAACGATGGCAAAATAAAATTCGGAGAATTAGACAATTCTTAAGGGTTGGGCTAAAAATGTTAGCGGTAAGTATAGGAAAGAAAAGGTGAGTTGATTCGAAAGTCGATGAATTGGATAAAAGGCGGAGTTTCACCACTCAAAGTGAGGAAATTGATCTAAAATATTATTATAAGGAAAGGCTTGCTAACATTACGGGAAGAAGAACTTAAATGGTATCAAAGGGCCAAGACAACTAGATTAGTATATGGTGATTGTAATACTAAGTATTTTCACCTAGTGGCCAATGGAAAGCATAGGAGATCAAGGATTTTCCTCGAGCGGGAGGAAGGATTAATCGAGGTGATGTAAATCTTAAGAAATACATTACCAATTATTTTAAAGGTCTCTTTGGAGAGCCGGATAGTAATAATTTTTCGTTAATAGAATCTTCTACGAGTGATATTACACAAGTGTCTCAATTTGAAAATGACGTCTTAACGACGGAATTTACTGAGAAGGAGGTCAGAGATGCCATTTTTCAAATGGAACATAATAAAGCCCCCTGGCTCGATGGGTTCCAGCCGAGTTCTTCCAAGTCTTCTGGGATTTAATTAAAGATGACCTCATGCCTGTCTTTTCTGAATTTCACAAGGGTAAATTACCACTCTTCAGTCTTAATTTTGGTATAATTACATTACTACCAAAACAAAAGGAAGCCATTCAGATTCAACAGTTTAGGCCCATTTGTTTGTTGAATGTTAGCTTTAAAATTTTTACAAAAGTGATGGCTAATCGAATAACCCTAGTGGCGCAAAAAGTGATTCAGCCATCACAATCGGCTTTTTTGAAGGGCAGGAATATTTTAGAGGGGGTGGTCGTTTTACATGAAACCATTCATGAGCTTCATAGGAGGAAATTAGACGGGGTGATTTTAAATCTAGACTTTGAAAAAGCCTACGACAAGGTAAAATGGTCATTTTTGCAGCAAGCGCTGAGAATGAAAGGTTTTTCTTCATTATGGGGCAAATGGATTGATCAAATCATTCGAGGAGGTAGTGTCGGTATTAAAGTTAATGATGAAGTAGGTCTATTCTTTCAAACCAGAAAAGGTCTAAGGCAGGGTGACCCCTTGTCCCCTATCTTGTTCAATTTAGTTGCTGATATGTTAACAACCTTGATTTTCCGGGCTAGATCCAATGGAAAATTTAGGGGAGTCGTTCCTCATCTGGTAGAGGATGGTTTATCTATTCTCCAATATGCGGATGACACTATACTGTTTATGGATCACAACATGCTCCAGGCTAAAGACCTCAAGTTAGTGCTTAGCACTTTTGAGCAATTATCGGGGCTGAAGATTAATTTTCACAAGAGCGAACTTTTTTGTTTTGGCAAAGCTAAAGATTGTGAACAAGAATACGCAACACTTTTTGGGTGCCGGTTGGGGGGTCTTCCTTTTAGGTATCTAGGTATACCTATGAGTCATAAAAAACTTTCGAACAAGGATTGGGCCTGCATAGAAGAGAAGTTCGAAAAAACTCTCTAGTTGGAAAGGTAAGTTACTTTCGGTTGGAGGAGACTAGTCTTGATTAACTCGGTGCTATCTAGTTTGGTTATGTTTATGTTATCTTTTTTTGAAGTCCCTAGAGGAGTTCTTCAAAAATTAGATTTCTATCGCTCGCGTTTTTTCTGGCAATGCGACGAACATAAAAAGAAATTTAGACTTACTAGGTGGAGTATCTTGTGTATGCCTAAAGATTTTGGTGGTTTAGGTATACAAAATCTTGAAATTCAAAATAGGTGTCTGTTGAGCAAGTGGCTTTTTAAACTTATTAATGAGGATGGGGTTTGGCAAAATCTTCTAAGAAAGAAATATTTGGCTCACAAACCTCTCACACAAGTGCAGCATAAGCCAGGAGATTCTCACTTTTGGAGTGGTCTTTTGAAAGTCAAGGATGATTTTTTGGCCGGTGGAAAGTTTAAAGTGAAGTGTGGGAGACAAACTAGATTTTGGGTGGATGTTTGGTTAGGGGACAAACCTTTCAGAGAGGCATATCCCAACCTTTTAGATTAGTCGGGAGGAAGGACGATCGATGGCAAATGTCCTAAGGACTGCATGCTGAATGTGTCTTTTAGGAGAGGTTTGGTAAACGAAAATTTGACTTCTGGTATGATCTAGTATCTAAAGTGGTCTCGGTTAACCTTGAAAATGGGACGGATGTGTTTACATGGAGCCGTTGTAAGAATGGTCATTCACATCCGGTCCATGTATAGGAACATGATGCAACAAGGAGCTCTTCCGACAAAAATCATCTTTGGAAAATAAAGGTGCCACTGAAAATTAAGGTTTTTCTTTGGTACTTACAAAGGGAGTCATTCTTACTAAAGACAATTTGGCAAAAGGAATTGGAAAGGAAATGTCAAGTGTTGTTTTTGTAGTTCCTTGAGACTATTCAACATTTGTTTTTGATTGCCATTTTGCGAGATTTGTTTGGATTATCGTGCTTTTCACATTTGGTATTCAACCTCCCACTAGTGTCTCTAATATGTTTGGTTCTTGGCTAAATGGTGAGTCTTGACTTAAAACCAAATTTTGTTAGGAGCGCGCGCTTTGTTGGGCTCTTTGGTTGAATAGAAATGATGTGGTTTTTAACAAGGCTAAGTCCAATACCTATTTACGAGTAATTTTGGGCGACGCTCGGATCAGCGGTGGTCTGTTACATAAAGAGGAGGAGCGATCGGTGTTCAAACGCGGGTGCAGAAACTTGGAGGCAATGATCATGGCGGTCTTGAAAGTTTGGATGGAGCTTTTGGCATCGAATTGGAGCTTAGTCCTTAATCTTTTCCTAGTTACTTGTCGTTCGTCCTAGTTGGGTGAACACAGTTGTTTATTATTTATTTTCTTTTGGATGTAAGAGGTTGAGCCTAATGGCTTTGGTTTGTGTCTGACTCTCAGCTGTGTATCATCTTCGGATGGTAGAGGCTGGAACTTAGTTCCGTTATCTAAAAAAGACGGTTTGTAAGAAAAACCAAATCAGTGATATAGGCTTATCACAGACGGTTTTTAACAAAAAACCATCTGTGATATATCAATATCACAGACGGTTTGTAACCAAAAACCGTATGTGATATGGACACATATATAACAACTTAGTATTAAAATTAATTTAATTAATTATTACTACATATATATCACATGCATTGAGGCAATTAATTAGCTAAATCTAAATTAGCTAGATCTTCAAAGTATATATATAACAGTCACCGAAAATTAATTAGCTAGATCAATTTTGATATTGCAACCAAAAACAAATTTCATTACTAACCATATCTAGGGCAACAAAGAACTCAATGAACCTTCAAAGCACTCCTACCAAATAAGCCTCCTTCCACCATGCAAATAAAATGGCTCGATGACCTTGCGCCTCCAGTGCAAAGACCTTGGCTAGATCATAGACGGTTGTTGACTAAACCCCATCTTTGATAGTGGACTATCATAGACGATTTTTTAGTAAAAATAAATGCGTGATAATCCGATTATCACGCATGCATTTTACTAAAAAACCGTATATGATAGTCCACTATCACAGACGGTTCATTTGTAATAACCATCTGCGATAATCCTTCAGTAGCACAGATGGTTTCCAAATTAAAATTGACTGTGATAGTGTACATCACAGACGATTTTGTGAAACCGTCTGTGATTTGCCGTCTAGTATTATGCTTTCTGTAGTAGTGTGGAAGTCCCCTTGCTGGCCATCCACCTCCTAACCGTCCTCTACCGCAACAACACCTTATCGGCCGTCATGCTTTGCCTCTTCCTCCACCGTCTCCGGCATCGAGCACAACAATGAGAGCCTCCCATGTGGTATACACATATACATATACATATATACGTATATATATATATACATACGCATATATGTATGCATATGTATGTACGTATGTACACATGCATATACACACATATATACATATATGCCTATATATGTATATATATGTATGGAAAAATTAGGTACATACCATTATAAAGTGGTCATATTAGAAATATACTATCATAAAATTTTGACTTAGTATCATGCCACTCCAGAGTGTCCATGTTTTGAAATATGCCATTATGGCCACTTTCATGTATTTCCTATCAAATACACAGCCTGTATTTTCGTAATTCCTAAAATACCCCTACTCCTCCGATTAGATCTGGACCATCCCCTCGCGAGTCGCACCTCTCTCATGTTCGGCGCCAGTCCTGCGGCTTCGGCGCCAGTCCTGCGAGTCGCGATAGCGGGCAACGCTCCGCCTGCGTCAAGTAGAGGCGTCTTGCATCGAGTGGTCGAGAGGCTGAGGATTGCCTCGGCTAGGACGAGCAAGACGAATACTCAGGGCCACGTATATATGCCCGCACCATGGACCATGGACATCACGGTTGTGCTTGCACCCTGAGCCTGCCATGAGCATCACTTAATTACTTGGCCGCCACCACTCTGGTTCGGCCGCGAACAAGTTCGCAAGCACACTGGAAATCTAAATGACGCAACGTGGTGGCAGCTGCATCACGGCGAATTTGGCAACGACACGGTAGACAAAGTGAGGATGCACAGAACGTGTGTGCTGGTGTGCAGGACCGGCGCCAAAGCCGCAGGACTGGCGCCGAACATGAGAGAGGTGCGACTCGCAAGGGGACGGTCCAGATCTAATCGGAGGAGTAGGGGTATTTTAGGAATATGAAAATATGGACTAAATACGAGCTGTGTATTTGATAGGAAATACATGAAAGTGATCATAATGGTATATTTCAAAACATGGACACTCTGGAGTGGCATGATTCTAAGCCAAAACTTTATAATAGTATATTTCTAATGTGATTACTTTATAATGGCATGTACCTAATTTTTCTTATATGTATATGCATATGTATATACGTATGTATACGTACATACACACACATATATACATATGCATATACATACATATATAGGCATATGCCTATATATGTATATATGTATATGTATGTGTATACATATATAGGCATATATGTATATATATGTATATGTATATATGTATATATAGACACACACACACATATAGAAGGCATCTGGGTGACTAGACACCCATATCAAGAACCGTCTGATACATGTGTACGTGATTGATAGAATTTTTGGAGTTTGGATATGAAAATGTTTTATACCCTTGATATATTTATAGTAAAAGAGTTTTGAACTCATTTTAAACTAGTTTGAACTGCTTTTGAATTTAACATGACTATAGAGACTACATATATATATATATATATATATATATATATATATATATATATATATATCATAAAACTAGTTAAATTGAAGTTAAAATTAATTTTTTTTGGAATTTTATATCTCAAATATACTTTTTTATAGGTATGTTAAGATAACTACGTCAAATATGACTAATCTCAAAACACACCAACAAGTATTGATTTGGGTGTTTAAGCACCATGGTCCATGAAATACATACATACATACATACATACATACATACATACATACATACATACATACATACATACATAGTTTCGTGTGGCTAGTATTAGAGTATTTTAGAATTAGTATATAAGTATACCTAAGATGATAAATGAGTACGTTTAGGTGATATATTGTGGTAGGAGTAACTACAATGGAAAGTAGAAAAAATGCTTTATATATACAAGCTAAATTTATAATGGCATGTATATATAGTCAGTAGTCACATATATCTAAGAATGAAGCATTAGCTACTGTATAGCATGTCTTAATCAATCATATATTTTGGTACCTTCACATCCATTTTGCGTAGAAGCGTTGCCTTTGAAGCCATGACGGCACTGGCAATCATACCCTCCTTGTGTGTTGGTGCAGTGGCCGTAGCACGGGTAGATGTCCGGAAGGGCGCATTCATTGATATCTAAACGAAAACTGAAGTTGATTCATGCGTGTAGAACAAGCTAGGATCGAATGAAAACTAATCAAGTTTTGTAATAGCTATATATATATATATATATATATATATATATATATATATATATATATATATATATATATATATAGATAATACGTACCGTGGCATCCACCGGAGACGTACGGATTTCCTTGATAACCATCAGAGCAACGACACCGATACCCACCGTGGCCAATTCCATCGGAGCCTTGACAAGAGCTGTGGGCACTGCGACATTCGGGGGCGGACGCATTCGTCGGACAAGTCGAGTTACTGATCACCCAGTCTAGCAAGGCTGGGACCGCTTGAGGTCTCTGGATGACGAGCACGTCGAATGTATTGAATTCCCGATCAACTATGGAGACAAGATCCGAACTATGGTTAAATGATGTGTTAAGATAGTGGATCTGGATGTCGTAGGAAGAGTAGCCTAGAACGATGAGTGCCTGACAGCAGCCAATGCCAGAGCAGGGACTGTCAGTCCCACCACTGTTGGCCCAGATAAATACTCCGCCATCGCCCGATGGGGGGCAGATGGCAGTGCAGGAACTGACCAAACTGTTGTTCTTTCCCCCCCGGATTTCGACCTGCGCGTCGCAGCCTACCAACGCTACACTGTTTGCTAAATCCGATAGGAAGTAGGGGCCGCTCTCACGGAGCCCGGCCCCCCAAGTTCTATTTCTACGGAGCTCGTCGGTCCTGTTGAATACGATGCTGCTGCTGTTGACGCGCACCGTGCCGTTGGGGATGGAGATCTCGAGCACCTGCATGGTGCCGTCCCCAAGGAAAAGCTCATCCTTCCTGCAGGTGAGGTTGAAGCCGTCGCGGTAGCACCCGGGCTCCACGCCGAACGGGTACTCGACGCGGATGTTGCCGCAGAAGGTGGTGCAGCCGCTGCTCCCTGTGGCTGCCGCAGCCGGTGCCACGGCGCCGAACAGCAGCAGAAGCAGCAGCGCGGCAACTTCAGCAGCAGAGCACGTTGTAACTCCCATACTTGCTACCCTCTCCAAAGATAATTTAGCACACCACCTACTTTCTCTTTGTTTTAGTTTTTTGCGAGGGACAGCAGTGAAGCACTACTTGTTGCCTCACCATACACTGGGTCTTCGTTCGTCGATGCAGCATATTCCACACGATAGTACTTGTACTCCACGCGGTACTTGACCTGGCGGTCCGGAACGCATGCTGAAAGTGTCAAGGAGTAAATTTTCTTTGCGGGTGCCGTATGGCCGGGTCACATCCCCCGTGGTTCACTAAAGTCTAGAGGGGTTCGCTTGATACATGTCAATCGATCCTCAATCCATTCATCCCCAAACTGACTAGTCAATCTATCTTTTTTTGGTAAATTATGTCAATCACTTCCATGTATACATGTCCGTGGTTGCCATGGAGCGAAAGTCATATTAATTGGTACACACGTGGTCAACATGGACAAGGGGATGCACGAGACCTCGTCAACATATAAGCAGCAAGGTTAATTGAAACGGTAATGTCAATGTGTGTTCTTTTGGACTGAAACTTATGACTGTGATTTTTAAATTCTGATATGTTTGTGAGAGACAATATACATAGAAAATTAGTCGTATGCGATTTTGGCCGATACAATTGAATTCGGTACAGTTTGTACTACAATTTACCTGTAGACCATGCCTTAAAAAAATACCATTTAATAGCGAGTTACTATAAAAATAGAAACCAAAGAGTAAGTATAAGCTCAAAAGAACTGGGCCCAGATTTGGTGGCCTTGATCCAAAGCAACAACTAAAAAACCGAGACGACAAATTTTCAGTACCTCACCAGCCTGACCAGCTTTTGCTCGCAGGTAATGTTAATGAGAACCTTTAGGGACTCAGGTACTTTCTCCTCATGGTCGGCGCCAACTGTCGACAATCAAGTCGTCGATCTTATGAATTATGGGAAAAAACCAAGTCTCACAGAAGTATTTAAAAGGACAATAGGGACTATCTTTATTGCTATGAATTAGTTACAAGATGCTCTTGACGAGAGATTACAAAGGGGATGCTATTAGCCGTAGAATCGCTACTTCTTGCCTCTATAATATGCTATTTAGTCAAGAGATCTCACTTGATTCTCTAGAATCTATTATGTCTTGCTTGTCTCATCTCTCGTCAGACTTAAATAGTACCGAAGAGGTGTCGGATGTCCACGTGAGCAAAAACCTTGTCGATTCCTCACGTTCGGTTGAGCGAACAATTGCTGTTAGCAAGAGAAACCCGACAATAACTTTCCTTGGGTTATTATTAGTGGAAGAGAATCATGCGGTTAACCGCAAAGGTAGTTATTATCAGAGAAGCATAGTTGAGTCATTGTGCGGTTAGGAGGAAGATAAAGCATGTGCTTTATCCTACCGTGTGGGAGGAGTTGCCTAAAGGTAGGCCCGCATATCAGTTCATAAGACCTTTGAGTGGCGATTGGTCGGGTGAATGAACAGTGACCCCCGACTAGGGGTACTCAGGTATGTGTTCTTTGGTAATTCACAATCACATTGATGTGAGCTCTTAATTGAGAATGAAAGCCGCATTTAATAGATTATTTAATCATCATCGCCAACGGTCTAACTGGTTGCCTGACCGAGAGCCAAAAATTTTGCCAAACTTTGTAAAATCCAGAGTCCAACTTTAGTAAATATTAACAATAGTTTATCATAAATAGTTTTGGATCTTCTCGTATGATTCCTTGCCCTCTTCTTACCCACGGTCATGTACCTAACGTTATTGAACAACTATTCCTCTTCGAAAAGTAATGAGTACAATGCAGACTTGGCATCGACGTTTCCGACTACCTCCAATGATCAAGGATCATGAGTACCTCTTCGTCGAGGTCGACACGTACAATGCTGCTTGGCAATCTCACACCGTCTTACCGGAGTTCTTAGACTACAATGTAGCACTAGCTACCAATCCCCCCCACCCCCAGGATGTATAGATGCCAACTAGCTAGTACTTATCTATATTTTCGTATTCAATCAGGAAAAAAAGGTTATGAGTGAGTTTGGAAAGGCTTAAGCTTTGGATTTTTGATATTTTATTACAGTAACTAACTTTTAAACTATGTGTTTATTAAAGTAGGGTTTATGGATAGATTGTAGTAAACAATTGTAGTAAAGCAAGTGATCTATTTAAAAAGAATAATTAAATACTAAAGCAGTGGTTTTAACACACAGAAAGAGTAATGGAAAAGAGCGATCGTGAGAGTCAGAAAGTCTCTCAGTCGATAAACGTCACTGCGGCCCGCGGTCCCGCACAAGCTAAAGCAGAAAGAGCGACAGCGTGCCCAATGTCCACAGCAACATCGATAGCGGTAACAAGACGCTGCTCGAGCGAAGCTCTGTACCAGGTCACACATTGATTAACACGACGGTCGACACATCTATGTCAAGAACGTACGACCAGTCAGTGATCGTTGGTTCTTTCTTTTTTGGTGGCCGTCGATGTGCAGTATATCCTGGACACGGCGGTGCTGCCGCGCGAGCCTACCCTTCTCACGGACAAACACGAGCGGTACGTACTGCGCGCTATACATGTCACTCTTTTTAGTAGCGGCCGCTTTTCACTTGTATAGTTGCATTGCCAGCCATGTATGCCAGTATGTGATTAATTAGTTTGCTGTTGTTAGATTGGTGTCATGAAGGTGTGCCATGGTGTCGTCCCTGGACGAGGCCCAGCTGCTGGGGATGCGGATCAAGATGACCAGCAATATTTTAATTTTAAATATTAACAGGAGGAATGTATTGTAAAATACTAATGATGCAAGACTCAAAACTAAAGGCAGCAGGGAAATCATATTTGTACTTCTAATATACGCAAGAACATAATTATAACATAGTCGATCGGTCGTATGAATGACGTACAATAGGGTTGATGAAGAAAATGGTTGAAGCGCAAAGGCATGTTGTCGTGAAAGTAGTCGACGTCGATGAAGAAGACGAGCGGTCGCACGGGTTGTATTGTCCAAAAACCTTGTTACCACCCTGTGCAGGTACTCTCTATGGCAACAACTCAGAGATAGTCATTCTCCCTTCTTTCCAGTGCATGCCGAGAGGAAGCATAATTCACAAGAGGAAGAAGATGATATGAGATAGGAATGGATGAATTCGATGTCACTAGCCCAAACGTCTCTAGGTCTTTTATAGATGTGCAGATTATCCTCTAGAAATTGGCACCATTAACTCAATTAAACCGAATTTATCCAGACATTTGATTTCACATTCAAATAGAATTAAGAAAGAGATGATAGCATAATTCAGCAAAATAAAAGTTAGATTTAATGTGCCAGGAACAACGCGGTCACGCATCACAAGTCACATGTTTCCACATGAATACGCATGTGGGTGCACACTCCTACTTGCACAAGTAATGTGGGACTAAACCATACTATACTTTGGATTTTTTAGGAATAAATTGGCATAACACTCATGGGCTCAATACTAACAAGAGGTCAGTGAGTTCACTGGCCACTCACCACTGCCCTCGCACTCCCCAATGATGGCAAGGTTGTTGCGATCGATGTTAGCTAGGAGTACTTTGACCCAGGCCTGCCCGTCATACTGAAGTGTTAGGATACGAATAGGCTACACTAACGTGAACATGATATTACACCCGTGTTATGAAATAGGATGTGAGTGCACATGATGTGAAGAAATAAGTGGAGGAATACCGTAAAGAGTGCCAGATAATAGCAACTAAGCAACCACAGCAAAAAGGAAAGAGTTAGCAAAGCAATTATGTAAGCACAACTTCGAAAGGTCATAGGTTACCGTCCCTACTTTCCTAAAAAGAAAAAAAACTATTCTTCACGTGAGTTCTCTAAGGAATACGATAAGCTGAAAGTGTCAGGTAGTGAAATCCTCAGCGGGTGCCGGTGTAAATGTAATAGTCGTA
Source organism: Melocanna baccifera (assembly GCA_036346265.1). NCBI lineage: Eukaryota > Viridiplantae > Streptophyta > Magnoliopsida > Poales > Poaceae > Melocanna > Melocanna baccifera. Next base: position 3,586,121 of record CM070697.1, on the reverse strand, counting down.
GTGATGGAGTTGTGATCGACGATTTGGATCCCTTTATTCACGGCTTCTTAACCTCCTTGAGACCAACTTTTTTTTATGAGGTCCTTGAGGGTAACTCTCTAGACCAAAAGAGTCCTGCAAATGATATTGTTATACTCTGGTACTCCTTATTTTAATGAAGCAGCATCTAGATCGGATCAGAGTTTAAGAGCTACGACACGGGCGTGCACGATACTAAGAATGAAGAAGATAAATCTCGTAGAGAGAACCAAAATAACGACATTGAAGCAAACACGACGAGAGAGAAAAGATTTAACGAAGCCAACCGCAAATTCCTTAAACACAATTTTAAAAGGGTACAAGTGATTGTCATTTACTCATAACCCTCTTGAATTTTTTAGGACAACGACCTTATCGTTCTCCTCAATTTTCTCATCCACACTAGTCAACTGTGTGATAAGCTTGTTAAAGATATTGGGATGATCAATGAATAGTGTATCTTTCTCCATATGCAACCTCTACAGTTGTCGCTTCAACATCCACCGATTTATTAGCGACTTTGCTATATACAATTATTCTAAGTCCGTCTATAATTTTTCGGTGAATTCTTCTTGATCACCGAGTACTTTACCTCATCGAAGAGATATAGATGGATTATACTGACAACCTTTCGTTCTATCAACTTTTAGTCTTCATCGGACGTCTTTTCTGGTTTGTCCCCTTCAAAAGCATCGATTAGCTCCTATTGGACAAGAATATCTTTCACCATGTATTGCTACACGCTGAAATCTCCTCCACCATCAAATTTCTCTACTTGATTCCACATCGCCAACATCGATCTTGATTTTGTGCCATCTGACACTTTATCAATCTTCTCACAAATCAGATTAATCCAACATTAGTTGTGATATTACTTGTTACATTTTGATACCCCTTCTTATGCATAGCAACCCTCGGATCGGATCAGAGTTTGTGAGATACGGCACTAGTGTGCACAATATCAAAAACAAATAAGATGAATCTCGTAGAGAGAACTAAAATAATGGTATTAAAGTACCACAATGAGAGAGAAAAGATTTATCGAAACTGACCGCAAATTCCATAAGTACAATCTCAAAAGAGTACAAGAGATTGTCTCTCACTCACAACCCTTTCAATTTTTTTAGGATCATTGAGTCCTTGCTATATACAAGTATCTTAGTGCTAAAGAATATTCTAGCTGTTGGGATACAAGTAAGCTACACTAGTGCAAATTAAAATTTCTACCGCGTAAATCAGGAAGCCATGCGAGTAAGAGATCATAGATCATTACCACTAGACGCGTAGTGCAGCGGAAGTAGAGTTGAAGCAGCCGATTCAACGAAGAGCGCGTCGGTGTAGGCAAAAGTAGTCGATCGTCATTTAGCCAACCGTCTCCTCCTTGCGATCGTCCTGATCAGTGCCGCAGTTGTAGCAACGCCTCTACCAAGGTCCACACATCTAGGGAGGGAACAACGTCCATTGGTGTGCTAGCACCAACGCGTACGGCAGGGATTATGAGAGGTGGCGGCTAGGGTTTTTTTGGATGTCGCCCTTAGCCCTTGCATCTCTCATTATATAGTCTCCAATTGGATCCTTATCCGATACGAGTGGAGATCGAATCCCACTCGAAAACTATCATTCAGGCCCTTATCATTCCAGCCCATTAAGTGTATGACCCTGTAGGTTCATGTACATTTGACTATAGGCCGAAAACTCCTTTTCAGTCCATAGGTCGGTAGCGGTCCCTAACAGGACATAACGACCCCCCAATATACATAAAGATTATATCGAACGAACTTATATAATGCTTATGTATCGATCCCTTTGCCTCATGATACTAGATCGAACTCAAGGCAAGAAGCGTGTCATCCTATGATAGCTCGATTCTTCACTCGAACCTGTGATGGATTACTCAATTGTGATTGACTCTTCAATCACATTCGGCATGGCCATGCACTTCCTTAATCCAACCACATCGAGGGGCCCAGAGATATCTCTTCTATTATATAGGAGGGGCAAATTCTATCTTGATCGCTTATATCCCTCCGTATATTTTATAGTAAACCCAAAAGCTACCTTTATGACCACCCTGTCACGGAGTAGTGTTTGGTAACCCCTAAGTAAACTATTACATATGTAGGAAACAATGACGATCTCAGATCTAAAGATCCTACATACACTATACATGAGACCAACTGATGACACTTAAGAATATAACAATTCCCACAGTGTCTCATGGTGGGTCAATCTAACATCATGTTCTCTAACATGTGTCCATATTATTGATTTGATATCTCATATCTATGATCCGTGAAACATGATCATCAATCAATACATGTGCTGATCTGTAAATCATAATTGTCTCACATAATGATATAAGATCAGAGATAATTTAGAATAATATCAAAAATATAAATAAAGAGTTTCACGAATAAGTCACATACTTGTTGATCAATATGAAAGACATTTATTTAATGGACAAAATAACATATTATTCAAAAAATCATAAACATAGAAGTGATACAATCATCTCCATGATTGCCTCTAGAGCATATCACTAACACTAGCCTCTAATCCTCTGATACGTCATCTGCTTTGAATGAGTAAGCTTGATTATTTTGTTGCTTGGTTCTCTCTATAGTCACTCCATGGTTTGTATAATCCCTCCTAGTCCTTTTTTAATTTAAAGTATGAATCATAATTTAAATAGGAGTAGGAGTTCTAATAGGATTAGTCTAGAATTCTTTATAGCATATATTTTCAAATCCTGAAAGACTATATAGAAGTCCCCTGTCTCAACAGATTTAATCGAAAGAAATGCCTGCGTATAATAATGGCATTGTTGTTAAGCCCAAAACAAAACGTCATCGATGACACCTTGCCGACAACTACATTTCCCATTCCGTAGTGCATTATTGTCTGCTTGATTCCTCAATAGCCCAAAACAAGAAAATGCAATGCATCCTAATTTGGTACCCATCATATTCGTATGTCCGTGGACCATGGTGCTGTCTTACGATTTACGGGGAGGATGGAGCTTTCAGAGATTCGATTTTGTGCTGTACTGCTGTGGATAAACAAGATGAACACGGGAAAAAAACACCTTACACTGTCGATAAGCAAGAGAATCTTTTAAAGAAATAACTAAAGTCCAAAGCAGTGGGGGTTTTTTGACAGACAGAAAAAAGACTTTTGGAAAGAGCGACTGAGAGAGAATCATCACCAAATCATTTGCAGTAGATAAATATCACGCCGAGCTAGTGGGGGTGGACACTCCAACCTGTAGTACCATGGGAGAAGCCGCTCAGGGAGGCAGCGAGCGAGCCATGGCGACCGGCGGCGACAGCGTGCCCAATGTCCACAGCAAGTTCAACAGCAGTAACAAGACGCTGCTCAAGAGCAAAGCCCTGTACCAGGTAACACACTGAATAACACGACAGTGACACACCTACCTATGTCAAGAACATACGACGAGTCAGTGATCGTTCGTTCCTCTCTTTCTCTGCTGATGATTACATGGCCATTTGCCGTCGACGTGCAGTATATTCTGGACACGATGGTGCTGCCGCGCGAGACGGAGTGCATGCGCGAGCTGCGCCTCCTGACGGACAAGCACGAGCGGTACGTACTGCGCGCGCTATACATCTCACTCTAGTTTTTAGTAGCAGTCGCTTTTCACTTTCATTGCCACTTTGCCCAGACATGTATGATGGATGATGCGTGTTTTTTTTTGCTTAATAAATTTGCTGTTGTTTGGTCTGTGTGATGAAATATATATTGGCATGTGTAGGTGTTCCATGGTGTTGTCCCCGTATGAGGCCCAGCTGCTAGGGATGCTGATCAAGATGACCGGCGCCAAGAACACCATCGAGGTCAGAGTGTTCACGGGTCACTCTCTCCTCGCCACCGCGCTCGCGCTCCCCGACAACGGCAAGGTGGTGGCGATCGACGTCAGCCGGGAGTACTTCGACCTCGGTTTGCCTGTCATCCAGAAGGCCGGCGTGGCGCACAAGGTGGACTTTCGCGAGGGCGCCGGGCTCACGAGGCTCGACGAGCTCCTCGCCGAGGAGGGGAACAAGGCGCGCTTCGACTTCGCGTTCGTGGACACGGACAAGCCCAACCACGTGCGGTACCACGAGCAATTGTTGCGGCTGGTGCACGTGGGCGGCACCATCATGTACTGAGAGCGTGGAATATTTGGGATAATCACGCAATTGATTCATTGATTCAACTCACAAAGGGTTACATATATATAGCCTGATATGGCTAATTGGAATGCATGACTAATATGAACGAAAATGGATAATGGGAACACATGACTAATATAAATACAACATATGATTAATATGAACTCAAGGTTGGCTAGAGTCGAGGCGACGCACGGGAGCCGAGGCTGTGTGAACACGTAAGACTTGCTAACATGTACGACAACACGCTGTGGGGTGGCATGGTGGTGCTGCCGCCCGACGCGCCCATGTCAGACCTGGACCGGCAACGCTCAGCCGAAATACAGGATCTCAATGCAAAGCTTGCTGCCGACAAGCGCGTTGAGGTGTGCATGCTCGCCATTGCCGATGGCGTCACCATCTGCCGCCGCTTCGTGTGACCTACAGTGGTCATGGCTCAGCGTTTGGGTGGTTTCAACAAAGATTCATGCTTTCAATAAAGATTTCTGAAGAACCACGTAAGAAGGTCCGGAATTATGTTGTGATAAATAATTGCTATTTAACAAAAGTGAAAATTTGTATTTGCATTTGTTGGATTTTTCTGGATGACTCATAGACCTAGTGGCAGTCAAACCACCCCTTACAAGCGGTCAAATCGGTCTCTTCTAGCGGTCGGACCAGCCACCATTAGCAGTCAGACTGACCAGAGTAGGTGGTCTGATTGGCTGGGATCAAGTTGTGAAGAATTTGTACACAAAAATGATTTCTTTATCGTTGAATGTATAGTGTAGTTTAAAGTCAACTATGGTGAACGACGAGGATCGGGACAATCTTCATGGAGGAGCTATAGCGCATAATGATCAAGGATGTCGTGTGAGATGGTTAAGCTCAAGCATGGTATCAAGAAGATGAAAAATATTAAAGGAGAGTTTGAGCGACGGAGTGCACCATGTAGCTTGTCGATTCAAGTGAGACGTGGTCCAGTGAAACCGAAATGGGAGGACATGTTGACCTGTGGCAAACTAATGGTGGATTTATATGTGGTAAGCATAACGATTGCTTGTAATGGAAGATGAAGACCAAGTCAAGAAATGGTAAATGGTAAGTTAACTAAGATACCGAAAACTACATTGGATCAAAACCGCCGCGCTTGTGGCGCATAGGAGAGCGGTTTAGGTCAAAGAGAAGTTAAGAAGATCAAGTTGAATCAAAGACTAAGGATTTAACGTACTCGAACTTATATGCTTTAAAATGCGTGCATATGTGTAGAGTGTGAGTGAAACCCATGTTATGTGAGGTTAATGAGTTCCCCCATATGTGATAAGTGGATAGTATATACTAGGATTAGATAAATGTTGGTTGTTTTATCTATTTAATGGTTTGTGATTGAGACTTACTTACGAACCGTCCAACTATCCAATCTTGTTCATGGAAGTCAAATGTTCTAGGGTTAGAGTTTAAGAAGTTAAGTGTTGTAATGTGCTATCTTGTTCTCCAAGTGAAGTGGCTGTAAAATATTTATCTTTAAGTAGCAATATATCAACTTTGTTTTTCTCTAATGAATTTCTCTTGTCTTAATTGATTTACTCTTGATTTGATTTGTTTTGATCTTCTCTATCCCCTTCTTGATCTTGTTGTACCAAATATGTGTAAGAGATGGAGATGATTTCTGAAGATCAATCTTCATCCATCTAGACATCTAATTGGCAAGTTCTTAAAATAACTTGGTTTTGGTGGGATTTGACATTTCTGAATAATTTCTTGATCCAAGTGTTCTTGTCTTGATTTTTGTTGTGTTCTTACCTACTGTGACATGTGAAATATATCTAGAGCCATCTTAGTCATTATTCACCTACGAGCAACTCATATTCACCGTTTTTGATATTAGCCCGGTTTTAGTGCAATCTTGGTCTATCTTAAAAAAGGTCTAAATTTTGACATGGATTCTTGTAATCCTTAGTTGGAATAGATTTATGAGATCTCAAACAAGGTGTGTGCAAAATTTCATATCTCAAGAAAACAGAAACACATCCGATACTCAGCTTTGGTTCCTTTATCCAATTGGACAACGAATTGGCAAGGAAACAATTCAAACTCGATTAATTAACAGACATCAACAAGTACCACTGGCATTGTACTTCTTTATACATGAATATATACCGAATCGACTAGTCAAAACACGATTACCGAAAGATTTACAGAATAATTTAGGTAGAGACCAAATTAGGAAAGAACATTCCTTGTCTTGATATGTAGTAGAAACGATTAAATTATAAGTAATTGTTGTCCAGGCCTGAACAAGATCACCGAGGATACCTTGAAGACAGCAAGAATTCCTCCTCCATACTGTATTGTCTACTTGCTTCCTGAGTAGCCCCTTCAGCTGGGATGGTATCCCGGTTCCTTGGTGTTGTAGGATGCGGAGCAAGCTTCTTCGTAACTCGAATGTTTTCAAGTGTCATCTCCACTTCCCTCATTGTAGGTCGGTCTTCTCCGTTCAATTTAGTACATGCGACCGCTAGTACAGCTACTTCTTGGACATCCCCATTTTCCTCTTCCATGACTTGTTGATCAATTATGTCAGCTAGTTTACCTTCCGTGAGAAGCGAGCCAAACTGTGAAACAAGGCTATCACCATTGTCGGACCTATAGAGGAATGGTTTCTTTCTAGTAAGCAATTCTATGACAAGAACACCAAAACTGAAAACATCACTCTTGTCTGTTAGACGACCTGTATAATAGTACGTGGGATCTAAGTAACCAATTGTTCCTTGAATTGCCGTAGTCACTCCTGATTGATCAATTGGGATGTACCTTGAAGCCCCGAAGTCTGACACCTTTGCTATCAAATTATCATCAAGAAGTATGTTAGATGACTTAATATCTCTGTGGAATACTGGTATTGAAGTAGCTGAATGTAGATAGGCCAAAGCTCTAGAAATTTCAAGAGCAATCCTTAATCGATCATCCCATGACAGTGATATCGGTTCTTCGACATGAAGATGATGATCAAGAGTTCCATTTGAGATAAACTCATAAACCAGTAATGGAACTTCTGTCTCAAGGCAACATCCAATTAGCTTCACGACATTCCTATGGTTGATTTGGGAAAGAATTGCAACCTCATTAATGAAGTCATCGATTTCTCTCTGTACAACAATCTTTGATTTCTTGATGGCCACAACCTGTAGGTCTAAAATTCCTTTGTACACAACGCCATGTCCTCCACCACCAACCTCACGGGACTTATCAAAATTGTCTGTAGCCTTCTCTAGCTCCCCTAAGGTAATGATCATCCTTTCGCTGATGTCTGCCCTTTGTGACATCAGTTGCTGCAATAGTAACCCATGATTTTGCTTGAAAAATCTTTCTTTAATCTTTTTCACCTTTTGTACCTTGATTTTGCGTGTTATGACAGGAGCGGCAAGTGCCAAAAGCAAAAGACCTATGCCACCGCCAACTCCTAGCCCGATGCTTAAACCTGAAAAATACAAAGAGCCAAATCTGTGAGTGTGGAGGTAACGGGTAATTTCATTGAGAATGATTATAAATGAAGTGTTATACATACTGCTATAGTCTCTATAAAACTGTGGTGATAAAAATACATTAATGAGGTAACAGATGCTACATTATATATAATTGTCACCTGACAAGGAATTCTTCCTTGTGATGCAACCCCCTTTTGTGAAAGGATCCCCGTAAGTTCCATCACGACATCGGCAATAAAAACTTCCGGGAATATTTATGCAGATTCCATAGCATGGGTAGAGATCCCGATGCGAACACTCATCAATGTCTAGACAAGTACAACATAGTAAAAATATGAACACACCATAAGCTTGAAAGGAAGTCATACGAATCAGCAAGTAGCAATAACAGTACTAACCATGCCGAGGAAGGGTAGAGCTATAAATGACAATTGAATCTAGATAGATACGCAAGAGGCAAATCCATATAACATGAAGTTAGTAGGAATAAAACTCTGGTTGGTAGAGGTGCCACGCCGGCTAGACAATTCAACGGTTGGCATAAGCAAGCTAATCTCAAATCTACAATAACATATACAAATCTAAGCATACAACCATAGTTACTAAGTTGTAACCAATCAATCAATCTGATACGTATTCAGCTGGTATACCTTTGCATCCATTTGGTACAGAAGCGTTGCCCTCGAAGCCAAGAGGACAGTTGCACTGATACCCTCACTGTGTGTTATTGCAGTGGCCATAAAATGGGTAGATATCTATGCATAGGCCCACTTCTTTTAGTTAAAAGGCAAGTATATGGTAGACGTGTTGTTTGCTCTTGTTATCTTATGTTTTTGAATTGTTTACCATATTGTTTTATATGATCATTATTGTTTACCATGATGTCTCTATGATGACGGTTAAATGACAATGATGACGAGCAAGTTCTAGGCTTAAGTTTTGATTTCGGCCTGGTTTTGGTGCAACTCGGGTTTGAGAGCAAAAAGGTCTTAACCAGATCTCTTCATGTTTTAGCTTCCTAAGGTGTTGTTCTACCTTGGTTTCAACTTTCAAATCATTTGGATACTCGGTGTGAAAGTTATGCAAGTTTTAGTCTTTAGCTGTTTTGTTATCCTTTGTGGGAGGACAGACCGGCCACTAGTTGGAGTTTAGACTGTCCCTCTATGTCAAAGCTTGTTTTGCTCCATTTTTCGTGGTGTTTCCACTGTGTGTGTTTAGGCTTTCATCTTTATAGTCCTCTATAGTTATTGAAGTGAAAAAACCTTGAAATATTTGAGGAAAAAAGTTTTTGGCCCCTATTCACCCCCTCTGAGTGCCACCCACAATACTCTCTCTCTCTCTCTATACACACACAGTAGCACTATTCTACGCTTTGACCATAACAGGAGCCGCGTGACCCAACCATGCCCTATGCGCTCGACCACGACCCACCGCGCCCAAGCGCTTCCCTATGCAACCGATAGTAAAACCGCACGACCCTATTCTTCCACCTCCCCTACCACCGTCTTCCACTACCCCCTGCTGCCGTCTTCCACCGTCCACCCCTACTCATCATCTTTGACTGTGCCGCACAATGGTGCCGCGCGGAGTCGACGATAAAATGGCGTAAGACCATCCACCATGAAGTTGTGGGAGTCCACCCCATAGCAGTAATTGATCACTGTCGCTGTGTCATAGAGTTTTGTCATCGATGCACGTCCGCCATCTCCCATGCCGACGCCACCACTGTGTTATGGCGACATTAAAAATGGAAATCACATTTACGGCCAAATGCAAATCAAGTTACGACTAGATGAATGCACTTTTACTTTATTGACCAATTTACCAGACACATTGTTAGAGTTTACTCACATCTAGCTGTTGCGCATGATGGCCATGTGATAGTGGCAGTAAAAATGAATACAACATTTTACGTTCAGATACATTTTAGTTTATGGTCAGATGAAAAAATAGAACTGTTGTGTGATAGTGGCAGTAAAAATGGATACCACATTATGTCCAGATGCATTCCAATTTACAGCTAGATGAAAAAATGGAACCACTATATCACAACGATAGTAACAATAGATACCATGTTTACGTCCAGATACATTCACATTTACAGCCAGATGAAACTATTTTTACTGTACTCATGAATTTATTGGACACGTCGTTAAAGTTTACTGCCTCACCCAACCATGGCACATACTGGCCATGTAACGCCAATGTCGGGGTTGTGAGTTTGGCGCGAGCAGGTAGGGACAGGCGGGTAGAGCATCTTGGTGGGGGATGGGTTCGGTCGAGGCGGGGGGAACTAGATGGAGTGTACGATAACAGGCACAAAAGTGTGTGTATAATTATCTGGGACACCATGGTGTCAGAGTACCATGATCTCAAATAGGTATTTCCTTTATGTAAATGTGCGAAAATTTTTAAAATTTTTTAGATGATGAGTTTAACTAGTTTACTAACTAGTTCAAACAAGTTGAACTAATATTTAAATTATAGTTGCCTTTTTTATGATCTGATTGTAGATGTATGCTGATTGTATATAAATCAGCAAAGCATGTGATCTAAATTTTTTCAAAATCATTGAATGTGAGTATATTTTTTCAAAGGTATGCATTTTATTTGAATTGTCATAGATAGGTATATATCCTAAAACTAAAATTTTGAAGAAATATACCTGAATTTGAGTTGAATTCGTGTATTTGAAATCATGGTGTCTTGACACCATGATGTCCTATTTAAACGATCGCATACATGCATGCATGCATACGTACCACAAGCGAAAATGGTTCTATACCCTTTTAATTGTGTTGTTATATCTATTTATCTATTTGAGCATAATCTAATAATAATTATAAGATACTCCAAAGTGAGTTCTATGAAAATTTCATTAAAGTTCACTTTTTATTGCATAATTTGTATATATACTCTTTTTATACATGAAAAAGTGTATTAGCAAAAATAAAGGACTCTGATAAAATTTTTACTAAGTCGCATTTGAGTATCTTAAAATTAGTATTTAAGTATACAAAAAATGATAAAGAGTTATAAAATATTCGTTTAAGTGATACACACACACACAGAACCAAACAGATATAAGAAATTAAGCAAAGGAAGATTAGTCTATCACGAACAATGCAAATGAATACAGAAAAAAAGAAAAGACAAAAAAGCCAAAAACAAAGCCAAAAGGCTAAAAAAAATGAAATTAAGAAATAATAAATTAAAAGCTAGAAGCCCGAAAACAAAACAAGCACAAAGCGTCAGGTACCTTCACATCCATTTGGCGTAGAAGCATTGCCTTTGAAGCCATGAGGGCACTGGCAATGATACCCTCCTTGTGTGTTGGTGCAGTCGCCATAGCACGGATAGATGTCCGGAGCGGCGCATTCATCGATATCTAAACGAAAACTGAAGTTGATTCATGCATGTAGAACAAGCTGGGGATCGAACAAAACCAATCAAGTTTTGGTAACTAGCTAGATATATAGATATTACGTACCGTGGCATCCACGGGGGATGTATGGATTGCCTTGATAACCATCAGAGCAACGGCACCGATACCCATTCTGGCCATTTTGTGCATAGGAGTCTTGACAAGAGCTGTGGGCACTGCGACATTCGGGGGCGGACGTATTCGTCGGACAAGTCGAAGTACTGATCACCCAGTCCAGCAAGGCTGGGAGCGCTTGAGGAGCCTTGATTCTGTGGAAGATGAACACGTCGTACACGTTGAAGGTATAGTTGAATTCCTGGTCAACTATGTAGACAAAATCCGAAAGAAGGCTAAATGATCCGTTAAGATAGTGGATCTGGATGTCGTAGGAAGAGTAGCCTAGAACGATGTTTGCCTGACAGCAGCCAATGCCGGAGCAGGGAATGCCAGCCAATGCGTTACTAACGTTGGCCCCGACAACTATTCCGCCATCGCCCGATGGGGGGCAGATGGCAGTGCAGGAACCGATCAAATTGTAGTTCTTCCCCCCCCGGATGTCGACCTGCGTGTTGCAGCCTACCAACGCTACTCTGTTTGCAAAATCCGACAGGAAGTACGGGCCGCTCTCACGGAGCCCGGCCCCCCATGTTCTACTTCTACCCGCGTTCCCGCGCTCGTCGGTCCTGTTGAATACGATACGGCTGCTGTTGACGCGCACCGTGCCGTTGGGGATGGAGATCTCGATCACCTGCATGGTGCCGTCGCCAAGGAAAAGCTCGTCCTTCCTGCAGGTGAGGTTGAAACCGTCGCGGTAGCACCCGGGCTCCACGCCGAACGGGTACTCGACGCGGATGTTGCCGCAGAAGGTGGTGCAGCCGCTGCTCCCGATGGCGACGAACGGCAGCAGAAGCAGCAGCGCGGCAACTTCAGCAGCAGAGAACATTGCAACTCCCCTACTTGCTACCCTCTCCATCTGTCATCTGTGCGTATCCAAAGATACTTTAGCGCACCACCTACTTTCTCTTTGTTTTCCTTTTCTTTTGCGAGGGACTTGTATTCCACACGGCACTTGTACTCCACGCGGTACTTGACCTTGCGGTCCGGAACGCATGCTGAAAATGTCAAGGAGTAATTTTCTTTGCGGGTGCCGTATGGTTCAGTAAAGTCTAGAGGGGTTCGCTTGATACACGGTAATCGATTCTCAATCCATTCATCCCCAAACTGACTAGTCAATCTATCTTTTTGGAAAAATAATCAATCACTTCCATCTATATATATCCGTGGTTGCCATGGAGCGAAAGTCTTATTAATTGGATAAGGGGGTGCACGAGACCTCGTCAACATATAAGCAGCAAGGTTAATTGATCCGGTAATGTCCGGTAATGTCAATGTGGGTTCTCCATTTGTGTGTATCCAAAGATAATTTAGCGCAAGACCGACGTTTTCTTTGTTTTCCTTTTCTTTTGCGAGGGACAAGCACTACTTGTTGCCTCACGACACGACGAGGCCACGCATTATACGTACGTATTAGCTAGTTTTTGTTGAGTGGAAATGGCGCAAGCACAAGGGGTATGAAATAGCTTGCGGTGTACGCGCGGGCGGTGGCCTGCAGGTAGACAACGCCGTGGCATGCTGGGCGCCGGCCGGCGCAGAGAACATGTTGGAAAATCAGCCAGTGTCATTGTCTTTATTCTCAGAGGTAGAATTAAAAACACATTCTATATGGAGTGTACAATAACAAAGCGTTAGCTACTATATAGCAAGTCTTAATCAATCATGTATTCTGGTACCTTCAAGGCTGGGACGTCGATGGTATAGTTGAATCCCTTCCCTGGTCAACTATGTAGACAAGATCCGCACCAAGGCTAGCTGATTCGTTAAGATAGTCCAAACATAACAGGCAAGAAACCAAGAACGTCCAAATTCCAAGGGGAGAATTTGAACGTTGTTTGTGCGGGCAATTGTTGTCAGTTTCTGCCGAGAACCACTTGGAGGTTAATTGGAAGACTGGATATGAAGGCAACCCTTACATGTGTTAGACTATATTTAGTAGGACTTATCTCTCCGATGGTTGAGATTATCTTTCCTACTTTAGCGCTTATTGCTTGCCGTGTTTAGCTCTGATTAGTTGTCGTGTTTGGCTCTGATACCATGATAGCGCAAATATTCGCAATGCATTGAACGATGGAATATGCGTTACATATATAGCCGGAGGTGAGTTTGTTTCTCTCGCAGCACCAGTATGTTCTGGATATTCTTAACCGCTCCGGCATGTCTACCTGTAAGCCGTGCTCCACGCCCGCTGACACCAGCTCCAAGTTATCCAGTTCCGATGGTGTTCCAGTGACAGATCCTACTCATTATCGCAGCTTGGCCGGCGCTCTGCAGTATCTCACCTTCACACGGCCCGATATTGCTTATAACGTCCAGCAGGTGTGCTTGCATATGCATGATCCCAGGGAACCTCACTATAACTTGATTAAGCGCATTCTGCGCTATCTTCAGGGAACACTAGACTATGGATTGTTGCTCCACCGCACAACTCCTTCTTCATTGATAGCTTATTCTGATGCTGATTGGGCTGGTTGTCCTGACACACGTCGCTCTACATCTGGCTATGGACTTTTTCTTGGTGACAATCTGATCTCTTGGTCTTCTAAGCGTCAGCATACTGTTTCTCGCTCCAGTGCAGAGGCCGAGTATCGTGCTGTCGCTGAAACCACTTGGCTACATCAGTTGTTATCGGAGCTTCACTGTCCGGTCTAGCATGCTACTCTTGTTTACTGTGACAACGTGAGCACTATTTATCTCTCAACAAATCCTGTGCAGCATTAACGCACCAGCAAGCATGTTGAAATTGATCTTCACTTCGTCCGGGACCGTGTGGCTGCTGGCGCCCTACGCGTTCTTCACGTCCCTACGACTTCATAGTACGCGGACATCTTCACCAAAGGTTTCCCATCGTCAGTGTTCTCTGAGTTCAGAACCAGTCTGAACGTCCGACCTGCTACCGCTCCGACTGAGGGGGGGTGTTAGACTATATTTAGTAGGACTTATCTCTCCGATGGTTGATATTATCTTTCCTACTTTAGCGCGCGCTTATTGCTTGCCGTGTTTAGCTCTGATTAGTTGCCGTGTTTGGCTCTGATTGTTAGCACCTCCGGCTATATATGTAACGCATGTTCCATCGTTCAATGCATTGTGAATATTTGCGCTATCAACATGCCAAATGGACGCCAAGGTATGCTAATTTTCATGCAGATCTAGCTTCACTGTGCGATTGCTTTGCACTATTTAACTTTGTATTTGTGTTGTCGCAGACATCGACGAGTGCATGCTGCCTAATCCACCTCCATGCTCTGGGACATGCCTAACTACAGTAGGACCAGATGACTATCTGTCCGGATGGCACCTCTAGTAACCTCCAAATAAAAAATGGATGTGTTTCAAGCAAATTGAAAATTTCAGGTAAAAAGCAGAAAGTACACCCAATATTGGGAACTTTTGTTTCAGGGCTATCCTTTTTGTTGACAAAAAAATCATAACAGTAAATCATTCAGAATTTACTAATTTTTGTACATTATCCAGGATTAATCATTGCATCGGACTTGGCAGAGATTCTGTCACTGATCCTTTCTGCTGTCTGTCATAAGGCGAAAGCTCAGGGCTCGAAAAGCCAAAAAACTGAATTCTTCAAGCAGAACCGAGGGTTGTTGCCGCAGCAACTAGTAGACAAGGATATTGCTGAAAGGATGATATTCAGCTTAGAAGAACTCGAAAAGGCCACTAAGAGTTCTGATGAGGCTCGGAAGCTTGGTGGTGGAGGCCATGGCACTGTTTACAAAGGCATTTTGTCTGACCAACGCATTGTTGCTATTAAGAAGTCAAGACGTGCAATTAAGAAAGAAATTGATGACTTTGTCAATGAGGTGGTCATACTTTCTCAAGTAAATCATAGAAACGTAGTTAAGCTTTCTGGATGTTGTCTTGAGACAGAGGTTCCATTGCTAGTCTATGAGTTCATTTCAATGAAACACTTCACGAACATCTTCACGTCAATACTACAAAATCACTACATGGGAGGAGCGACTGAGGATTGCCCTCGAAATTGCAAGATCTCATGCTTATGGTTCAGCTTGATGATCGGCTCATAATTATGCTGAGTCGATCATCAGGATGAACCATTCATCAGCTGAGGAGAGCATTGCCAACCTCAATGCTAATGCTAATTATTGTGAGAGGAGTGTTTTCATTCTTTCCTCTTTAATAAAAGCAATACTAATATCAAAATATATGAAGAGACAAGTAACATCTATCTATTATTTATTATACTTTAAAAATTATACAAATTACTGCTTAGAAAAGCATAGCACCATCCTTATTATGATCACATCACGAGCAGGCGATACAGTATGGAAGACGAATTCTGGTCATCCATGAGCTTTCCTCGTTGACCAGCTGGTTCCCATCCAACTCAAGATTTTCCTACCTTTTTCTCTTTCGGTCTTTCTAAGCTTCTTTAGAAGCATCTGCAAGCAACTTACATATTGTGTCAGTAGGGTCCTCCATTAGTGGCACTGTTGCAAAAAACTTGAAAAGTGGCCCTTTTCTCCAGTCCTATGCATACCCATATTTAGTTTTGGAGTGTCATTATGTCAAGCAAAATAGTACTACTTTTGCAAGTACCCACACCGTTTCCTTAGAACAAAACCGGGACAACAGACCGTCTCCAATCTTTTTATCTTCCGGCCTGATGCTTATTACATTTTTTTTGTTGTGCTTTCTTGACTCCTCCATGAAGTCGTCAGTAAGTAACTAGCCATGCGTATAAACTAAGTATAAATCCAATAATCTTGTTTTTTTAATACAGAATAAATGCACGACGATAGGGACTCCTCGACTCCTCGTTGCCAGACATTTGGACTAGACAAGCTTGCACTTTCCATCCAGTTCTGTTTATTTATGTAATGAAATGTTGCAAGAGAGAAAAGTAGGCAGATCTGGATCTTTGTATCGGCCGGCGACGCATGATATCTCCTGTCTGTTCTGCGGTAAAACGTAAGAAAAAAAGAGTAAATTGCACCATAAGTACACAAACTTGGGTAGATGTATAGTCACTAAACTATGAAACCGTGCATTTATGTTAATGAACTTGTCAAACCGTGTAAAAAAATTCAAAAGAGGTTTTGTGACGTTTATGTGGGAGCTATTCTCCTTTCTCTCCTCACCCACTTTTTCTCTATTCTTCACATACTCTCTTTTCACTCTCTCCGTCAAACCCCAGTTGGCCGCGGATGAGGATTCTTGATCTGGTCAATATATTTAATCAACAGGAGTCAAAATAAATCCCCTTATCTAGGTTCACATAGTTAGTGTTCATTAACTATCTTGTCTAGCCTATGAACATATATAAGAGGAAGTTTTTCCTCTTTGATAAATATAACTGATCAAAGATCAGTTACACCCAAATGACGACTAGCTGTGGTCAATTATGACCAGTAACCATTCGCTTCCTCAAGTAGAGTATTAGCTAATTAGGACTGACACAGTTTTCCATGGGGGTGTTTAATTCAACACGTGATAGCGGTTAATGACGTTTCTAACAAGTTGCGATGTTTGAGAAAGGACACAACATTTCAAGACACAAAAAAGACACGTGCGTGAAGACAAAAGGCATATATTCAAACATTAACTGTCACCCTTTAGATTTGTATAAATAGGGAGGCCTGCACGCCTACAACAACACAACGACATCATTCATATTCATTGACATACTCTTGTAAATACTCTTTGACTATTAATAAAGTCTTTTTAGGCTTAGTGTTTCTTTTTGTTATTCTCGCAAGTTCAATAATAGGCAACCTAGTCCCATGCATTGACAACCACTTTCAGGTCTCAGACTGCACCCTCTTTGATGCGGATACACATGTTAATGTTGATGTGACCATACCACAAACGCATACAACCACAACTCCCAAGAATAAACAAAAGGTGAATTCGTTTCTTCGGTTTTAAATTATCTTAAATGAGAATATGATGCTATCTAATGACGAGGACATCCCAGCTACTTCCACATCTAGTATACATGAGAATGTTCATGAAGCCGAACCTACGATACAAGGACCAATGACCCGAGCGCGAGCGCATCAACTTAACTATCAGGTGAATGTGTTTCTAACTTTGCATATAAATGTTTTAAAGAATAGAATACTATTTAATCCTTGTGATGACTTAATTGTCCTTAGGAACAATGGACAAGGACCACGCGAGCCAAAGTATACATGTGAAACCGTCAAGCGCAAACCAAGTCATGTTCGTGAGTTCGGTTCTCCTGACAGCGTCTAATTCAAACGGCCATAACTTTTTATCCAGTAAGAATCTCAAGGCCCACGAGTACTTGTTGGAAAGCTATTGAAGTCTACTTTCATATGAATCTAGCCCCACCTCTAAATTCCTTCTTTGCGCACCGCAATTACCAAAATAATCCGACGCTAACTCAGCCTGACAGGACCAATTTTAAAAGCTCATAGATTTCGCATCAAGAGTCCATTTGGAATGTGTGAGTACAGTATGGAAAGCTTATCACGTTCTCTTTCCAATGGATCTGGCCCCATCCAAAAAGTCCCTTTGTGCGCGACGTAATCAACAAAACAATCTTCGGTGCCAGAAATAGAGATAGCATTTGATATGATTTGATTACTTTCCATGTGTCGAATACTTTCCATAAGTAAGGGCCTGCGTGTCCCTATATATAGAGGCTCCATTGGCCATGTAAAAGAGACCACCTTTGAGAATTAAAGTACTATTGTTCGTGCTTGAGTTATTCCTTTGCTACCGAAGTTCCGTGAGGGAATTATGAGTGTTCTTCAATCAAGATCGTTCATCCTTTTCGCTGGGAATTGGGTGCATGATAGATCTTCGCTTGGTGGTCGGCGAAATCGACGCGAGTGTGTTTTGGAGGATTAAAGAGTGTTCATCCCTTGCACTGGCATTAGAGGATTGCTACGATTCATCAAGACTCCCGCGAGTATCTATCCTACGTCGAGAAGGTCGGGCAACCCCGTATCACTCTTGTTGAGAAGTAGGAGCAGTATGATCCATGACGAGGTGTGGCGGCAGAAGGAGATGATATCAATAAAAGAGGGGCGCCACTTGAGGACTCATTGTGTTCCTCAAACAAAGACTGCAAAAAGTAGTAACTAGGGGTGCAATCGGGTTGGATTCGGACGAATATTGTTCATACCGTATCCTAACCCATATTTTTTTCCGGATTCGAAGTCGGATACGGTAAGGCCGAATACAAATACAAATTCGGATTATTCGGAGTTTTGAATATGGTGTCATCGGGACAGATACATAACAGTTTCGAATCGAAAACAGATAATATGTGTATACATAAAGGAATATACACTGAACCATACCACCATCACTTCAAGCTTTCAACTAGCAATAAATTTATCTAGATTACTTAAGTATAATAGCCGATACAACACAAGTTCAACATAAGCGATAAATTCATACATAAATTTGAAAACTGATAAATTTATACATTAGTTTGAAAACCGATAAATTCATTCATTAATTTGAAAATCAATAAACGGAGGTATAGAGTACATAGAGTAGCAAAGAATAGTGATCGTGTAGTAGATAATAGTGATCGTGTAGTAGCAAAGAATAGTGATCGTGTAGTAGATAATAGTGATCGTGTAGTAGCAAAGAATAGTGATCGTGTAGTAGATAATAGTGAAAATCAATAAATTCCTCGGCGATGCATTGGACAAACGGAGGTATAGAGTACATAGAGTAGATAATAGTGATCGTGTAGTAGCAAAGAATTAGGTTTTGGCTCACCAAAGGTGACCAATCGATGATGGAGGACGTAGTAGATTGGATTTGAAAAAAAAACTCGATTTCCATCAAACGGTTGCAAGAAAATTAAATTAACTTCATATAAGCATACAAGATACTCGGGAACATGAGGAGACACGAAAGGAATACAAAGAAATTCACCAGAGTACTTGGAACGCGAGTTGGAGCGATGGACAATTTTCGGGAATGGAGGACTCTCGATGACGGCGGTGTTTTGAGGTTTGAAGAGGCTTGGCAAAGATTGAAAATGGTCGAGAGGGGTCACAGAGTCGTATATAAGGACTCGGAAGAGATAGAAATAGACTTAAATTTATAAGATTCAGATTTGAGTTGGTTTAGGAACGAACGAGATAAAAGGCAAATGGATGAACAAATCGTGAAGGGACTGGAAGGAATGAATTTCTTGCTTGATTTTGAGCAACTTTTGTTTTGGCAAGACTTGGAGATAAGATTCGGTTGAAGAGTGGCTCGAGGGAGAAAGAGGCGCATGGCCCTCTGTTTCTACTTGGTCTGTTGCTGATCGGTTCAAGAAGATGAACAGTAGCCATGGATGAATAGTACCCGAGAGGAGAGAGAGATAAAAGGAAAAAGAAAAGAAAATATAGGTAAAAAAATAGGTTGGACCTCAAAAAAATAGAATAGACATTTTTCTGGAGATTTGAAGTGGTAGGGCAGTCTTCTCTGTTCAATTTAGTACATATTGCTTCAAGTGCGGCCACTTCTTTCTTTTTTTACTAAACCAGGAGCTTCAAGTGAGTACTCATCAAGAGGATTTCAATCATGGTTGATACATGATATAAAAAAAATCCATTGTTTTAGCCACATACACCGGACACTATCTGGAGACGCTTGCTCATATTACCGCGCGCTGCACAGTTAGCCTCTCTCCTAACATAAACAAGTTCAAAACTATCAAAAACATTACTAAGCTCCCGCATAGTAGAATTCTCCATCTTCCTCTTCCATGACTTGAAATCTTTTGTTCTAGAGATGTCAACACTTACTTCCAGTGATGTTTTTCTTTGAGATGATGAGTTGTTTGTTGCAACACTTCAAATGCTAGTTTATGCGAGAGGGAAAGAAGAAGGGGATGGTGCAAATGGCAGCCATTCTTAGCGAACCCTTTCAGACAGCAAGATCCTGCCGTGCCTTCCTCCATTTCGATTTTTAATTACTCCACATTTAAGTGTTGGATGTGGGCTGTTGGATGATTCTTGAAGCAGCTAAGGTTGCTTCTTGTGTTCATCCTTCTCAATTTGTTTTATATCCTGAAGATGGACAGGTAGCTCATCGTCGGGGCAATCTGCATTTCTTTCCCATTGGCAGATTGCAGTCGTCGATGCCTACATTTCAGAGTGCCCGACATACACAGCTACAGGACTTCGTGCATGGTACATACAAAAGAAACCAGAGAAAGCAATCAGTTGCATACTCTCAAGAAAGCAGACAAACATCCGATACTCAGCTTTGGTTCCTTTATCCAACTGGACAACGAATTGGCAAGGAAACAATTCAAACTCGATTAATTAACTGCAGACATCAACAAATACCGCTGGCATTGTATTTCTTTATACATGAATATATACCGAATCGACCAATCGAAACACGCTTACAGAATAATTTAGGTAGAGACCAAATTAGGAAAGAACTTTCCTTGTCTTGATATGCAGTAGAAACGATTAAAATATAAGTAATTGTTGTCCAGGCCTGAACAAGATCACCGAGGATACCTTGAGGACAGCAAGAATTCCTCCTCCATACTGTATTGTCTACTTGCTTCCTGAGTAGGCCCTTCAGCCGGGATGGTATCCCGGTTCCTTGGTGTTGTAGTATGCGGAGCAAGCTTCTTCGTAACTCGTATGTTTTCAAGTGTCATCTCCACTTCCCTCATTGTAGGTCGGTCTTCTCCGTTCAATTTAGTACATGCGACCGCTAGTACAGCTACTTCTTGGACATCCCCATTTTCCTCTTCGATGACTTGCGGATCAATTATGTCAGCTAGTTTGCCTTCCACGAGAAGCAAGCCAAACTGTGAAACAAGGCTATCACCATTGTCGGACCTATAGAGGAATGGTTTCTTTCTAGTAAGCAATTCTATAACAAGAACACCGAAACTGAAAACATCGCTCTTGTCTGTTAGACGACCTGTATAATAGTACGTGGGATCTAAGTAACCAATTGTTCCTTGAATTGCCGTAGTCACTCCTGATTGATCAATTGGGATGTACCTTGAAGCCCCGAAGTCTGATACCTTTGCCGTTAAACTATCATCAAGAAGTATGTTAGATGACTTGATATCTCTATGAAATATTGGCATCGAAGCAGCTGAATGTAGATAGGATAGAGCACTAGCAACTTCTAGTGCAATCCTTAATCGATTATCCCATGACAGTGATATCGGTTCTTCGACATGAAGACGACGATACAAGGTTCCGTTTGAAATGAACTCATAAACTAGCAACGGAACTTCTGTCTCAAGGCAACATCCTAGGAGCTTCACGACATTCCTATGGTTGATTTGAGAAAGAACTGCAACCTCATTTATGAATTCGTCGATTTCTCTCTGTACTACAATCTTTGATTTCTTGATGGCCACAACATGCAGGTTTAGAATTCCTTTATACACGATACCATGTCCTCCACCGCCAACCTCACGAGTTTTATCAAAATTGTCTGTGGCCTTCTCTAGCTCCCGTAAGGTAATGATCATCCTTTCACCAATATCCGCCTTTCGTGATATCAACTGCTGCAATAGCAACCCATGATTTTGCTTGAAATATTTTTCTTTCAACTTTTTCACCCTCCGTAGCTTGATTTCGCGTGTTATGAAGGGGGCAACAAGGGCCAGAAGCACAAAAATTGAACAACCGCTGACTACTAGAGCTATGCTTAAGCCTGAAAAAAAAAACACATGAATGAAGATCGAATTCATGATTTTAGATATAGCAAACAAGTTTCATTCAAAAAGTATTAAATGGTGAATCAGGTATTGGATATAATATATTGGCTCGTCAGTTATTAAATTTTTTTTGCGAGGTTGCCAGTTGTTACCTGTGAAGGAATTATTGGTCGTAGTACATCCCCCTTTTACGAAGGGATCCCCATAGGTTCCATGACGACATCGGCAATGAAAAGTCCCGGGCATATTTATGCAGATTCCGAAGCAAGAGTGCTCTTCTGGGTGTGCACACTCGTCAATGTCTACACAACAAAGCAAAATATGAACTTTGTTTTTTGTTATAAAGAAAAAATGAACCAACCATGCGTATGGTCGAAAGGAGGTCATGCCGATAAGTAAATCAGTAGAACTGCAAAACCGTGCTGATAAAGGGATAAATGTAAGAGTAAATGAAACTAAACAAATAAGCACAGCTAAATCTATAATGGCAGGTATGCATTAACGCTGGTAGTGGCAACTGGCAATTCAATCAGTTTGATTTGCATTAATTCTGGTACGGCGGAACCTTTGTATCCCTTTGGTATAGAAGCATTGGATGCACTTGCTTTTGGCCTAGAAGCATTGGATGCTCTTGCTTTTGGCCTCAAATCTTTAAGTGCTCTTGCTCGGTGTGACATATGAAAACTTATTTAGAACCATCTTGGCTATCTTCAACCTACAAGCAAGTCATATCTTTAACTTTTTGAGTTTTGCTCTATTTTGATGCAACCTTACTTATTTTTAAAGAAATATTGGAACTTTAAATAAGATTCTTGCGATTCTTAGATAGATTAGGTTCATGAGATTCTCAGTAAGGTGTATGCAAAGTTCCAATTCATTTGGACATGTATTTTAGAGATTGCACCAATTTTTGTTTTGGCTCAGGCTAATTTCTAGTTCTAAAAATAGGGGTGCGGTCTGACCGCCCCCAAGCTTTTGGTCCGATCAGAGGCCGGTCAAACCGGTCATCTACGACAGTCAGACCACTTGACCAATGTAACCGCTCCCTCATAGCAGCTTGACCAGCCCAGAGGAAATGAACTCCGTTTGCTTCCGCTCTTTTGTGAGATCTTTGTTAGTGAGCAAATATGATCTTCTTATCTTTTAGTAGCTATTAAAGTAAAAAGTTTTAAAATATCTTTTGGAAGATTGTATTTGAAAGCATCATTCACTCCTCTCTAATTGCCATATTGGGTCCAACAATACGATTATTATTGTTTACCGTAATGTCTCTACGATGACGGTTAAATGACGATTGTGAGACATGCTAATTGTTTCAAAAATTTTCGCATGCGATACATAAGGAAAATATATATTTTAAATTATGGTGTCATGTGTGTATGTGTGTGTGTGTGTGAAAATGGTTCCATTCTCATGAGAATACGTACTTTCACTTTTAATATACTCCTTTAATGATGTTATTATACCTCTTTATCTATTTGAACATACTCTAATAATGATTGTAAGATGCTCTAAAGTGAGTTACATGAAAATTTTCATGAAAATCCACTTTTTATAGCATAATTTGTGTATGTATTCCTTTGTACATGGAAATGTGTATATAGTAAAAATAAATGACTGATGAAATTTTTTCAACTAAGTCATATTGAAGTATCTTAGAATTAGTATTTAAGTATAATTACACCCACCTCTAATATACCACCTAAACGAACTTGAAATACTCCTTTATCACTTTGGGTATATTCGTATACTAATTATAAGATACTTCAATGTGAACTACATGAAAAAATTACAAGAGAGTCCATTGTTTTTAACGTATTTTATAAATACCTTCATATACGTACATAAAAAGGAGTATGTCCAAAAAAATCTACATACTACCTCTGAAAAATTGTTCATACCACCTAGATGATCTTAAATACTCGTATATTATACGTACATACCCTCCGTTACGTGAGATACTTCCTACGGTATGAGATACGACATAGAGTGTAATTACACCCGGGTGTAGAAAAGAGGCTTCCTATATATATATAATCTCATGTATATATAGTCGATAGTCATATAGATCTAAGTACGGAGTGTTAGCTACTATATATCAAGTTTTAATCAATCATATATTCCAATACCTTCACATCCGTTTCGCGTAGAAGCGTTGCCTCTGAAGCCATGAGGGCACTGGCAATGATATCCTCCTTGTGTGTTGTTGCAGTCGCCGTAGCATGGGTAGATGCCCGGAGCAGCGCATTCGTCGATATCTAAATGAAAACTGAAGTTGATACAGGCATGTAGAACAAGCTAGAGATCGAATGAAACCAACCAAGTTTTGGTAACTAGCTAGATATATAGATACTCGTACCATGGCATCCACCGGGGACGTACGGATTTCCTTGATAACCATCAGAGCAATGGCACCGATACCCACGGTGGCCATCTGCATAGGAGTCTTGACAAGAGCTGTGGGCACTGCAACATTCGGAGGCGGACGCATTCGTCGGACAAGTCGAGTTACTGATCACCCAGTCTAGCAAGGCTGGGAGCGCTTGAGGAAATTTCCCGTTGTAGAACATGTCGAAGGTATAGTTGAATTCCTGGTCAACTATGTAGACAACATCCGAATTACCAAGCACGCTAAATGATCCGTTAAAATAGTGGATCTGGATGTCGTAGGAAGAGTAGCCTAGAACGATGTTTGCCTGACAGCAGCCAATGCCGGAGCAGACACCGGCTTTCCAATTGGCGGTCCCGATAACATTTCCGCTGATACCGTCCCCGGTATCGTCCGATGGGCAGATGGCAGTGCAGGAACTGACCAAACTGTTCTTCTTTCCCCCCCGGATGTCGACCTGCGCGTTGCAGGCTACCAACGCTATACTGTTTGCTGAATCCGACAGGAAGTACGGGCCCCTCTCACGGAGCCCGGCTCCCCATGTTCTACTTCTACCCGCGTTCCCGTGCTCGTTGGTCCCGTCGAATACGATGACGCTGCTGTTGACCCGCACCGTGCCGTCGGGGATGGAGATCTCGAGCACCTGCATGGTGCCGTCGCCAAGGAAAAGCTCGTCCTTCCTACAGGTGAGGTTGAAGCCGTCGCGGTAGCACCCGGGCTCCACGCTGAACGGGTACTCGACGCTGATGTTGCCGCACAAGGTGATGTTACGGCAGCCGCTGCTCCCGGTGGCTGCTGCAGCCGGTGCCACGGCGACGAACGGCAGAAGCAGCAGCAGCGCGGCAACTTCAGCAGCAGAGAACATTGTAACTCCCCTACTTGCTACCCTCTCCATTTGTGTGTATCCAAAGATAATTTAGCGAGGGACAGCAGTGAAGCGCTACTTGTAGCCTCACTTTACTTCGGTCGTCCATGCAGCATTTTCCACGCGGCACTTCACTTCAGGGGCGGACCTACAGAGGACACTGGGTCTTCGGTCGTCGATGGAGCATATTCCACACGGCACTTCACTTCAGCGACGGACCTATAAAATTTATGTTTAATATGCATCACAAATATTTAAAGATGAAATAAAATGATAGCTATTAAGTAATTATCAGTTGGTCGAATGTTAGCACCGAGTAAACCATATATGACTGAACAATATTGATGCAACCTATTTATGTTACATATATCTTTAAAATGTAAGTAAAATGTCTTATATAAGATACTCAGGGTCTGTTCTTTTCAGCTTCTCAAAACGGTTTTTAGCTTTTGCTACAGTACCTAACTTTTAAACGGAGAATTTTTTAAGATGAAGTCTTCAAGTTAATTATAGTACACGTTAAAAGCCCAACATCTGTATCATCCAAAATCGCAAGCGAGTATCTCTCTCCATAATCTCTATTCAAACAGCTAAAATTCAAAAATTTCAACCAAAAGTCATAAACCGCAGCAAAAAAAAAATAGACCCTCAATATTAATTTTGAATCATTGCACTCATCATGATGGTCACAGCACCACAACAGATAGAGAATTAGACACTTGATTTTTGACTTAAAAACTAAAGAAGTTCTTAAGAGCTAAATACAATAAAGTACTTTCGTACGTTCACACGCTGTCACATATGAAGTTTATAAGATCTAAACGGAGTGTATAGAATATAATTTGTATCTAATTTACTAAAGTATTATCAAATTATATAGAAGTCCAAATGCAAATGAAGCATATATCTACTAGGTACTAAAGGTATGTGCATAAATGAAGCACCGAAGAAGTTATGGTATGAAAAAAAGAGTACTAACTCTTACACGCTGGTGGAACATGTTACCACTCCACCACGCCTCGGCATTTCTTCTCCAGTGGGGCACCAATTACGAGGGGTTAGGATTAGGGTTCACCGGTGATTAGGGAGGGGTTCCCCATTCCCCCCTCCCCCCGATATAGAGGGAGGAGTGGGCAGCGAGCGGTTATGGTGGTGCGCCAAGGTGGTGGTGGCGTTGCCAGCTATGGGCTTGGAGGAGGTGGTGGGCCGAACAGCAACGACAAAGTGGACAAGTTAGGGCGGGCAGGCCAGTGGTGGCGGGGTGAGAAAGTGGAGGCGGAGTGACAAGGGTGCTGCTATGCACAGGTGATGGCTATGGTGATAAGAGCACAGGGTAGCACTCTCAGTGAAAGTATTACTAAATCATTTTTTCTTAATTGAATTTTTTTAAAATCAATTTTTTCCAATTGAATTTTTTCCAAATTGATTTTTTCTCAATTGATTTTTTGTTCTTTTTAATAATTGGAAAGTTTCTTAGAATTGTTTGAATGTTTTTTTAGGATGCATAAGGAATGCCTCCATGAGTTGCCAATCTCATGATGCTCTTACAATAGTTGTACTCTAAAATAAGATGGGAGTCCACATTATATCAAAAACAAAGTTGAGTGAAACAGTAGGAAAGTAGTGAAGCAACCATAATAAAAGGAAAAGATTGGCGAAACCAATTGCCACTCTAAAAGAGTACAATGCATTGTCAGTGTCTCAGCTTATCAAATATTTTAGATCCTTAGATCCTTTCTCTAAGGAAGAATTTAGTGCTCAAGGATATCTTGATCCCTAACCCTCTCAACTATCCACAATATCTTGTTGGATATATTTATCACTTCAAAGAATGATGTTTTAGAATTTGCCACTCTATGAAATATAATCAATCTTTTGCCACTCCAAAGGTTGGATTCTTTAGTTTTACCCCAAAATGACCCCTTTCCCCTTCTTCCTCGCATGTCGACCATGGCTCTAATCACCAATACCTACCTCTAGCCTCCGCTACCATCGAAATGTGCAACAAGAGGTCATTTTTCCACCTTCTCCCTCCCTTCCTACTCGATGTTCACCTCCACACCTCCTTCTCTTACCATGTTTGTTCCATGTTGCCACTGGCCACGCTGCCTCTTGTACCCACTCACGTCGCCACCCAACACACCACCTCCCGCTATGCCTCCTCCATAGGCGGCCACTCCTTGCGAACATCAAGGAGGGAGAGGAGGAGGTTCTTGAGGATGATAGAGTTGGGTGGGAGGGTGACAAGATCGAACAACTGGTGGTGGAGGTGATCAAAGAGGGTGGGGTTAGTGCCAGCAGCAAGGAGATGAAAGACTATAGAGGGTGTAGAAAATGTGCTAGCGGTAGCAGAATTGGCCGAAGGAACACAGGACAGAGCCAACGGCAATGAAGGCATAGGAGAGGATGGCTGCCACTGTCGCAAGGGGTGGTGCGGTTGAGGGATCTAGCCAGAAACCATGGCTGGTGTGGTAGGAAAAGGGCAAAAGAGTCATTTTTGGGGCAAAATGGGAAGGATCCAACTGTCCTAAAAAAAAAAGAGCACAGTGTATTATTAATCCTATCCTTTTCCCCAACATTAAAGACATAGTTTTCACAGGGCTCACAACAAGGAAAGCGACATGTTGAAAATGTCGCGAGTAAATTTCTTAGCTGGTGCCCACGTAATAGCCATGTCCTTTCCTGTCAGTGCCCCCAACCATATTTCTACCTCCCCTGCTGTCTTGGCATCACTTGCTCTTCCATAAGGTGATACTAGTGTATCTTCTTGAACTGCATTGACAGCAAGACGTGACATGTAATGCGCCGTAATTTTGGTCCCCATAATATCTCCATGATACTGTATTACGTGGAGGGTGGAGCTTTGAGAGGTTTGATTTTGCGCTGTCGACGAAGCTTCGGAACAATAAACAGGATGAACCGAACGGTGATGTCGAGCACCTGCACGCCGTCGCCGAGGAACAGCTTGGGCGGGTGGTACGACTGGTTGCAGGTGAGGTTGAAGCCGTCGAGGTGGCAGCCAGGCTCCACGCCGAACGGGTACGGGATGCTGATGTTGCCGCAGACGGTGGTGCAGCGGCTATCCCCGGTGGCTGCCGCAGCGCCGGACGGCGGTATCATCAGCAACGCGGCAGCTACAGCAGTAGTGAATGTCATGACTCCCGCTCCCCTGCTTTCTAGTACCATTTCCATATGTGCAAATTAGGCGCTATACTTGTTACCTCACCATATATGCATATACACTACACACACTACCGAACAATCAATGAATCGAAACTAGCACGAGGAATTAATTCCTGGGTCTTCGTTCGTCGACCGAGCATATTCCACACGGTACTTGACTTGGATGAAGGTGTCGGTACTTGACTTGGATTAATGTATGCTCATATTAACTTTTGATTTTAGTATTGTTTTATAAATAGTAATAACTTATAGAGAAGTTTACAGAAAAAGACACTCGCAAGTGATTTTCGTCGATATAAATGAAGTCACAATAGTGTGTATTACAGTCGACTAATAGATCCCGTCTTAAAAAAATATTTTGTTTAAAAGCTAAATACTGTAGAAAAATTATTTACTATAGCAAAACAGCTTTTAAAAACTAATACGAATATAGCCTAATTCTGTACTGCTACTGTACTTAAGGTCCAACGAACTAGCTACATGGGCACCAGATTTTCATTTATAGCATTGGAAGAGTTATGTTATTAAAATGTGTGGGTTTTTTTTCGGACTGATGTTTTATAGTTGTGTCTAATAGTTTTTATCAATAGTACGAGTATTCGTACGAATAAATTGAATGATGATAAGTTGTTTTGAAAAAATATCCTAATAAATCACTTTAAAAAACAATAAATAAATTATTTTATTTATTTATTTAGAGATAAATTATAAATCGAAAAAGAGTGGACTAAAAGATAGTCGTGCTCACACGACATCGAGAAAGCCGCGGTATCCTTCAGAAAGTATCTGACCTTCCTAGCTAGTAGCTAGTGATCCCTATGAATCGAAATGGCTGCAAAGCGAAATACCTGAGATTTGTTCATCGTGCGGGCAATCGCAGACCACAAAAGAAGAATCATGGTTTTCTTCTCTTCTCGGGGGTAAATTACATGAAACTTCCTAAAAGTAGTCGCGGTCATAGCCTGATATGAGTAGTTATCCCTACTCTAGGATGGATTTAATTGTAACACCATGTAGTCCGAAATCTGACGGATCAGGCAAGAAGGAACCATAGTTATTTTAGTGGAGTAAAATTTTAGAATTTATAAATTTGTAGATTTTTTAGATAATTTGTAGAAATTGATAATTTTAGAAATTTGAGTTATGTGATGATTTGGTGACTTAGATCAGTAGTTATAGATTACATGAGATATCTTATTGCTAGTGTAGATGAAGTTGTGAAAAACTTATGCCCAAAAATGATTTCTTTATTTTTTTGGATGTACAGGCTCGTTTGGAGTCAATTATGGTCAACAGTGAGAATCAGAGTTACGTTCATGGATGAACCAAGACCTAGAATGAAAGAATACCGTGTGAGATGACTAAACTCAAGCATGGTACGAGAAAAGCGAGAAATATTGGAGAGAAGTTCGAACGACGGGCTGCACCATGTGGCTTGGTCAGTCCAAGTAAGGTATGGTCCGGTAGAACTAAAACGGGAGAGACTTACCAATGTATGGCAATCCAGTAATGCACCTATATGTGGTAAGCATGATGATTACTTACAATAAAAGATGAAGACCAGGTCAAGAAAGAGTATTTGGTTAGTTTGACCAAAATATCGGAAACTACGTTGGATCAAAGCGTGGCACTTAAGCGGAGTTTAGAAAGATGGTTTAGGTCAAGAAGATCTTGAGAAGATTAAATTAGATCAAAACTAAGAACTTAACGGATTCGGAATTATACACTTTGAAAAGTGTGCATAGGTGTAGTGTGTGAGTTAAAACCCGTGTAGGAGTTATCGGGTTTCTCTTATATGTGCTAAATGAATAGTATCAACCAAGAGTTAGATGAGACTGGCTAATATATCAATTTAATGGGTTGGAATGGAGACCTATAGTTAACTATCCAACCATCATCTCTTGAGACTAAATATTTATAAGTTTTAAGGTTAGGATTTAAGAGAAGTTGAGTGATATAGTGTGCTCTCTTATCCTTCAAGTGGAATGACTATAAAACCTTTATTCTCAAATAGCAATACATCAATCTTTATTCTTCTCTATGTGTTAGATCATGTGGATGGTCATGAATAAAGTGATGATGAATAATTGAATTTTGGATAGCTTTGGATTTTGCATTTGTGAAAGTTTCGGTTGATTGCAGCCGAAGGTTTCATATTCGAGTGGTTTTTGTTATGCTACGAGTGTTTTTCTCCGAGCGGTTTTTGGCTGCGTCGAATAGGTTCAGACCAGTCCGATCGGTTAAGTGGTATTGGACGGCTATCGAGTAGCAACCAACATTGGACGACGCTCTGCTTCAAGGACGTTCGAACCAGTCCAATCGGGTAAGTGGCATCGGACGATAATCGAGTAGTGACGGACATCAGACGGCGCTCCGCTTCAAGAATATTCAGACCAGTCCGATCGCTAAGTGACATCGGATGGCCTTCAAGTAACATCAAAGCATCAGACGACTTTCGAGTGGCATCAGAGGATCTAATGACTACGACCACATTCGGCTTCAACCACATCAAGCTTTGAACATGTTCTACTTCGATCACGTCAGACTTAGACCACATCTGACTTCGATGCAGATGCTGATGTAGCCGCAGTGGTTGGTGCAGTTTAACAATTTTGTGCCAGCCGCTGGCAGTTGCTGCCACGTCAAGCTTCAATCTAGATATTGGATATAGATGAAATAGAAATGAAAAGTATAGATTTTAGTAATTTTGGTTTGAATTTTGTTCAAATTTTAGTAATTTCGGTTTGGATTTTGTTCAAATTTTGGTACTTTGAATTTGAATTTTGATGAAAATTTAAAATTTTGAGAAAGAGATTGTAGAGATGAACTAGATATTGGATATAGATGAAATAGAAATGAAAAATATAGGTGAACCAGGCGATTCTTTGCCACCACTGCCGTACCCAACAACTTCTTCTGTACGTGCGCAGCAACCAAAGCCGCCGTGAATGACAATACCTGCACTCTCCAACAACTCGCTGCTAGCCTCTCCATAGTTGTCGCGCAACGACTAGCTGTGGCTGATGGATTTTCTCCTAGGGGGTGATCAGAATAGCGATGGCTTTTGGCTTTTAGCTGAAAAAACATTGTAGCTGGCTGAAAAAACACTGTAGCTGAGTTAGTGGATAGTGTAGTGAATAGTGAAAAAAAAAGCTGAAACTAGAAGCTGAAATCGAAAAAAAGCCAAATCGATCACCCCCTAATCTCCGGGCTAATCAAGCACGCTTCTTACCTCACGAGCTAGTTAAGCTATGCGTCTACGTACCTAGCTACCGAACGGAACAACGAGGAATTGGGTGGTCTTCGTTCGTGAATCACATGCCGCACCATGCACGACCTAACTCCCTGATTAAAATACCTGCAGAGACAAGGTAAAATTAGGCGAGGCCTCTGCATCACGCGGGCACAGCACTCGGGCAGGTCGCAGCAGGATTCCACCGCGTGGTGGTTGCAGCGTGACACGCTGGCCGGCTGATGGTTTTTATTTGCATGTTTTGAGATAATAGTGGATAGACCTGTGCATCACATGGGCGCAACACTCGGGCAGATCGCAGCAGGATTCCACCGCGTGGTGGTTGTAGCATGACACGCTGGTCCTGTTTTTTAAGCTGTGGTTGATGGTTCGTTAACCTTTTCACTTTCTAGAGAATAGAGTTCAGCTTTCGGCCCACACGACCAACGCGGGTGCCACAAGTCGAGAGATGTGTGTGTTAGTGGCAGGGTTCGGGAAGCCGGCCAGCTTTATGTGTACTTACCGATTTTCCCTTATCCCACTTCGTTCTCATTTGAAAAGATGTCAATTATTTATATTCCAATCATCAGAATTTGAAAACTACAAATCCAAAACCGCACAGGTTTTGCCACTGACCATGGGCTA
This sequence comes from Melocanna baccifera, assembly GCA_036346265.1. Lineage (NCBI taxonomy): Eukaryota > Viridiplantae > Streptophyta > Magnoliopsida > Poales > Poaceae > Melocanna > Melocanna baccifera. The sequence goes on along the minus strand of CM070697.1, from coordinate 3,553,961 downwards.
CTTGCTGTCAAAATCGGCCCAACTTTGAAGCAAACAATAAGATATACATTAGGCCACACCTTGCCACATGAGGTTAAGCAAGTGACTATTTTGGAGGCTCAATCTAGCTTTTTTTGGCGCGGTGGCGATCGACTTTTGCTTCAAAAATACTGTAGCACACTGTAGCACTTTTGTCTCTTTCCTCTTTTTTTTGTTTTTGGTATTTTGGTATTTTGTTTTTTTCCTATATTTCTTTGCATTGTCCGCTCTAGATTAGCGTGTCGCTTTTATTTTTACATTTTTTAAATTTAATTATGCCCAATAAGCTAACTCATTCTGACAAAAAAATAAGCCACTACTGGTGAAATTTCAGCAAAAGCCAAAAGCCATCGCTACTCCGAACACTACCTTAGCTAGCATGGTGGCTACACATGCATGGATATTATTATTAGAGCATATTTAATTAGTTTAGCGGTATATATGTGATGATAATAAAGGGACTACATATGAAAAATAAAGGGTTATAAATCACATAAAAGAATTCAAATGTTAAAATTTTAGAACGCTATCAATTTTATTTGGCTTCCATGTGTGTAGAATTGGTTTCATTTGTGAGATGAATGTATAGCAGTATTTGTTAAAACAAATAGTATAGATTATATCTTTGAGAGGACAGCCTTGTTCTTTATAATAACCAACAATAGAGATCTCCAATAATAAAGACAATAGTTGTATCCGTAAAAATATAATTAAAATAATGCAAATTATAATCGTACTGTAGGCAAGTTTGTGTCTGTGCGTAGATCACTTGAGTTCAATTCTATCTCCAGTATCTCACCTCTTAATTTCATACAAGAGTTCCTCAATTATACGTGCATACATATCATGATATAAATTAACTTTATGTGCACTTACATAGATCAAGAAAAACCATTAATTATGATTTATTAATCATAAAAAGGGTCCACCTAATTAAGAGCTAGATGATTTTCTTTTTTTGAGAATTTCTAGCAATTATTCTCATTTATCAAGTAACGAATGAAATTTTTATTAATGGCTTACGACTGGAATTTTTAAATTTTGGACTATTTGTGAGAGGCAGTACGTAGAGAAAAATAGTCGTATACGATTTTGGAAGGTATAAATGAACTCGGTACAGTTTGTACTACAATATACTTGTAGACCCCGTCTTAAAAAATACACCATTTAAAAGCTAATCACTGTAACATAAGCTAAAAGCCATAAGCTATAAGTGCTAAAGAACCCACCCTTTAGTATGGGCTATCTAGGATTCTTTTATTTATTGGGTTCATCTAGAATCTATAATGGGTAAACTTGTCTTATAAGATTTTATGTTTTATCTAAGACATCCACTGGTGATCATTTGCTGACCATAATAAGGGTCTAAATCAAGGGATGGATATTTTTTCTAAGAATTTGACTTTTAGTATGTAATATATAAATTTTATTTTTGGGGATTTACTTTGAAATTTGTATGGAAATGAAATTGCTAATTTTTACTTTTCCCCCTAAATTTTACTTATTTTGTATTGTACTTGCATGGACTCTTTTTTTAAATTTGCTAATTTTTATTTAATTATTACTCCAAATTGTAGTTATTTATGGATGCTACGTTAGATGTCGTATGAAAATCAAATTGCTAATGTTCTTTATTTTTTATGCTGAATTTCATTTAATTTGGATTATTCTTTCTTTTAATCTGAGCTATTCTAATTTGGGTCCGTGAGATAGATGACTATATTTTTCTGGTTACTACGGGAGCTTGTAGTAGTGAATTTTCCTAATTATGTAGCTCCATACTATCCTTTCTGCGACAAAAGATTGTATACTTGGAAACATTCCTAAATCAAATCAATTGGTATTCCTCCTGAGACAGAGGACCGTCCTGATTTGCTTTTACAAACAAAAAAAAGGATCACCTAGAGGTATTTAAAATTTTTAGTAAGTATAGTAAGCAAATTTTATATACGTATCCTTTCAAATTAAACTAACAATTACATGGATGGCACTTCTTTCTCTTAGTTAGACCAAATCTCAAGCTAAATGAAAAAAGCAGTGTCTTCATGTATTCTCCGATTCAATTTGCTTCCAATGTATGATACGTCAAAACAAAGTTGTATCGGAAAAGGTTACACGAAGTGCAATTTATTTCCTTTTTTTTCGTAGCTCCATGTCTTCGTGAACTCTGGGGAGGGACGGTATTTTCATCTCTTTTAAATTAAGAAGAAATATATCTTTAAATAATAACATCTGATAGCAGCTATAATTTTATTTAATTAGGATCCACTTAATTAAAGGCTAAAGGCTGTTGTTTTACTTTTTTATAAGAAATTTAATTTTCTCTCTTTTTTAGCAACTATAAAATGTCTACTGTTGATTTTTAGTAATAAATAGATGTTTGGTTTGCAGCCACAGTTGTGACGTGTCGTACTTTTCTAGCATCTAGCATCTTCCTGCATTTGGATTTCACGTCTTCCTCGCTCGATTTTGAGAAGGGACATAAAAAGGCACGTTGCCACGTAAGGTTAAGCAAGTGACTTTTTAGAATAATATTTGGTTTGCAGCCACCACTGTGACGTGCCATATTTTTCTAGCATCTTGGTCCACCTGTCGCATACACATACTCATGCTGAGATTTGCTAAAGCTTAGGCGGCCGATTTGGGCGTATTAGTGTGGGTTCGACATGGGAAAAAAATGCGCTATACTCCAGCAAAGATCAGTGGTATTATCTCAAGAATACATAAAAACATGAGGCAGTCTGAGAGACTCGAATCAGCAATTGTAGTACCTTACAGCAAACTGGATAGTGAGAAAGGGAAAGAACTCTGCACATTCAATCGACAGAAATGAAAGCACTGGCATTGCCCCATTTCGGTTTTTTAGACAAGAAAATACACGAAATCAACTGACTTAAACAAATGTGGCTACCAAAAGATTCATAGATTTATTTAGAAGAGAACAAAAACAATATCATTTCCTTTCAAAAATATAAGAAAGCGATCAAGAACATTTGCTCTAATTTGACATGCATGACTATATATTAATGGCATTGCTGTTGAGGCCAAAACAAACGTCATCGAGAATACCTTGCCGATAACAAGATTTCCTGCTCCATAGTGTATTGTCTGCTTTCCTCAGTAACCCTTTCAATTGACATGCAATGAGCAGCAATTTGGTGCCCATCATATCTCCTTGACGTTGCTGTATTGCTCTGAGCATGCTTCTTCCTAACTCGCAGGTTTTCCAGCGTCATCTCCACTTCTTTCATTGTAGGCCGGTCTTCTCCCTTCAATTTAGTACACATTGCCGCTAGTTCAGCTACTTCTTGGGCTTCTCCATGTTCCTCTTCCATGACTTGCGGATCGAGTATGTCAACCAAATTGCCTTCTGTGAGTAGTGAGACAAACTGTAAAACAAGACTCTCACCACTATCGGAGTAATATATGACAGGTTTCTTTCTAGTAAGTAGTTCTACAAGAAGAACACCAAAACTAAAAACATCACTCCTATCTGTTAGTCGACCGGTGTAATAGTACATGGGATCTAAATAACCAAATGTTCCCTGAACAGCTGTAGTCACTCCTGTTTGGTCAATCGGAATGTACTTTGAAGCTCCAAAATCTGACACCTTGGCTGTCAAACTATCATCAAGAAGGATGTTAGAAGACTTGACATCTCTATGGAATATTGGCATAGAACTAGCTGAATGTAGATAGGCTACAGCTCTAGCAATTTCAAGTGCAATTCTTAGCCTATCGTCCCATGGAAGTGATATTGGCCCTTCAACATGAAGATGGTGATAAAGCGTTCCATTTGAAATGAACTCGTAAACCAACAACGGAACTTCTGTTTCAAGGCAGCATCCCAGGAGCTTCACCACATTTCTATGGTTGATTTGAGAAAGAACTGCAACCTCATTTATGAATTGGTCGATTTCTCGCTGTACTATTATCTTTGATTTCTTGATGGCCACAACACGTAGGTCTAGTATTCCTTTGTACACAATGCCATGTCCTCCACCACCAACCTCACGAGTTCTGTCAAAATTGTTTGTGGCCTTCTCTAGCTCTGCCAAGGTAATGATCATCCTTTCTCCAATATCCGCCTGTTGTGATATCAACTGCTGCAATAGCAACCCATGATTTTTTTTGAAAAATTTTTCTTTTGTTTTTGTCATCTTTTGTAACCTGATCTTACGTGTTACGAACGGAACACCAAAAGCCAGAAGCAATAGAATTGAGCCACCACTGACTACCAGGCCTATGCTTAAACCTGAAAAATTATCAAAATAGAATTACATATCTCATGTAAAATTCTTGTCTAACTAAAAAGGAAAGACTATGTGCACTAAGTACTAACAATTCTTTTCTATCTCTTTTTTTACAAAAATTTATCCAAACCCTCCATACATCTTACATCCAAACCAACTCTTGATTTCTACACCCTCTGTTCATCTGCATTATGCAATAAGATATTGTATATAGTTTTAGTATGATGTGTAGCATTGGTCTTAAATAAATTACTTAGTTTAGCCTTGTTGGTTTGAGACCATAGAGTTCATCAATTACATTTGGTTATGTAGGAAACTTGACACAATTAATCACTTTTCCCTTTTCACTACGATGCTATATTATCTCCACAAATGCACACATGACATTCCTACCCAAGTCAGAATTCTTTCTATGAAAGCAACTAATCAAGCTCCACTGAAAATGTAGTGATAAGTTAGCTTTAAACTTCCTCTTCTGTAGAGGTGATCCTAAAATAATCACTACTAAAATAGAGGTGGTAATGGCCAAATGGTTACAGAAGAACCATCAGTTTCAAACTACGAAGATTACTAGATTGAGAATTTATTTTCTTGAAATAATGGGAGTGCTGTGATGTAAGTAACAAAACAATAAGAGCAAAACATAACAAACATATAATAGAAGGGATAATGTAAATTTTCTCATGTATAAACCGGTTTCTTGAAAAAAAAAAGCCCCATTGAACTTCTCAGCTTAGCAGTGGGATCATGGAGTTGGTGCACAAGTTTAAATGGCATAGAATTAATTAGTGAATTATTATTCAACTACCTACAGGGTGTTACTACTATATAGAGAGCTGTGATGAGCTGATGATATGAAAACATAGTGAGAGGTGCTCAAACATAGCTTAGGTAATCGGTGCTGCGTAGTGATTGTCACCTTGAGAAGAATTCTTGATCTTGATACATCCCCCTTCCATGAAGGGATTTCCATTGGTCCCATCAGGGCATCGGCAATGAAATGTTCCAGGTACATTTAAGCAGGTTCCATAACATGAGTGGAGTTCCCAGTGTGCACACTCATCGATGTCTAATCAAACAATAATGCAGCACTGTAAAATAAACAGGACTGATAAAATAGACATATATGTGGCGGATATAGATATGTCTAAAACTAAGCTGTCATCAGGATACCAGATCAACCTAATTTGCATTTTAACTTCGTAACATTGAGGAAATCGAACCAGGTTGATTTAACTTGTATACCTTGGCATCCGTTCGGAACGTAAGGGTTGCCTCCATAGCCAGCAGAGCAGCGACACCGGTACCCGTTGTAAGCATAGCTTGTATAGTTTTGACAGGAGCTGTTGCTGCTGCGGCATGCAGATGCAGGTGTGGTAGATGGCTCTGTACCACATGTTGAATTGCTGATCACCCAGTCCAGCAAGGCTGGGAGAGTATTTACAGATTCAAAGATCAGGCTTGTGACATTGTAGGACCCCTCCTCAGCTATGTACACTGAGGATTCTGCATCAAAATCGGAAATATTATTAGGGGGCTGGACCTGGATGCTGTAGGAAGCGTAGCCTTTTGGGATGGCTGCACTGCAGCAGCCAATGCCGGAGCACTCGTTGCGCATGGGGTACTGAAATGGCTGGCCTTTTTCTGGGGCTGGTGGGCAGTAAGTGGCACAGGCGTTGACAGTGCTGTTGTCCTCTCCAAGGAGGAGGACTTGGACGTTGCTGCACGACAGCACCAGGAACTTGTTCTTGTCCGGCGAGACGAAGAACGGGCCACCCCCTCTGAGGCCACCCCATGTGTGATACTTGCCTGTCCAGTTGACCTTGCTGGGTGCACCATCAGTAGTAGTATTAGAAGCTGATAACGGCACGATGCTACTGCTGTTGATGCGCACCGTGCCACTAGGAATGGAGATCTCGAGCACTTCGACAGTGCCATCCCCCAGGAACAGCTTGGGCGGTCGGTGCGAGTGATCGCAGGTGAGGTTGAAGCCGTTGTGGTAGCAGCCGGGCTCAATCCCAAATGGGTAGGAGATGCCGATGCTGCCGCAGCCGGTGCTGCAGTTAGCTGTTGCTTGTGCCGCTGCCACCGCACCCAACAGCTGCAGCAGCACCGCTGCAAATACAGCCGCCGTAATTACAACTCTCCTACTTGCTAACCTCTCCATAGATACAACTGTAGCTATCTTAATCTCCACGAACAGATGGTGATGATCATGGATTTTCTTCTAATCTCCATTCTCCAAGCTAATGAAGCACTACTTAACCAATAAACACTCTACCTACCGCACGAAACTACGAAGAATTTGGGAAGCGTCCACATGACTTGAATACCTGCTTAGAATACTACTTTTCTTCGAGGAAGACGGTCAGTATTTCGTGTCTACCGGCTAACCCGTGATTGAAACAGCGCTCTTCTTTTTTTGAGAAAACGACAGGGCTTCTTTTCAAAAGATGAGTCATGATTGTAATAATTTTATAATACTACTAGTCGCAAAGGCCAAATTAGGTGACTTGATTAGCTTTTAGTATTCAGGGAGTAGAATTGAACTTTTCGTCGAGACTCCAGACCAGAGGAGCACGAGTAGGAATCATGACTTCGTTAGCTGGAAGATTACAAGAAACCTCCGTTTTCACATGTGCTCAAGTCCAAAAATTAAAAAACACTGCAAGTCCGAAAAGGGGGGAAGATTGGGGCTAGATAACGAGAAAAAAGGGAGGCCAGATAACAGGACGAAACCTTCGCCGATCAGATGATGGCGCCGTCGGTGCCAAACCGGCCGTCCCCGGCCTGGCCCCTCCGCCGATTTCCTCGCCCCACAGAGCTCGACGCCGCCGCGTCGGCAGCAGCGCCGCGACACGAAGCCGCCGAAGTTTGCCTTCCTGCGTCGGGCCGCGGAGACCGCCGCGTGGCCTTGGGAGCCATCGGAGCTGGCCAACGTCGTCGCTGCCGCGCTCCTCTCGGTGGTTCTCTCCCCCGACCCTACATCTGGGGGGCGGTGCCGCGCGAATAGGTTCTCTCTTATACCGTGATGTGCTCTCGTGCGTCACTCATAGGACACCTCGCCATAGCCACCACTAGTATACAACGCGAAATATCATCCTGGGAAACGTATTTACAATTTACGCTCTCTGATCCACGCGTTCACAGGTACAGGACGGTTTTGTTTGCTCTTGCAAAATAAAACTCATTTCTTTTAGGCTGAGAGCATATACAATAGTATAAATAGCGGTTATCTATAATATATCTTTATATTATTTATAGACAGAACTAAAAATAATATATACAATATATTATCTATATAGTTATCTGTAAAAATTAATGTGTTATCTATATAATTACTTATACAATGGTATATACAGCAAAAACCATCTATTAAATAGTAGACATCATCTTTCTCTCTCATTTATCTTTCTCCTTCACATCACCTAAAATCATATATGACATACGTTTACAGACAGCTGACATGTACCATTGTATATACCCTTATGCTTAGGTTTTAGCTTATATTTCTATAGTAACTTATCGTTAAATAGTATAGTTTTTTAAGACAGGGTCTATAGGTAAATTGTAATACAAACTGTACTGATTTCAGTTGTATCGACTAAAATCACATGTAACTATTTTTCTCTGTATATTATCTCTCATGAATAAATCAAAATTTAAAAACCACAGCCATAAATCTCAGTCCAAAAGAACCTAGTCTCGTTACAAGACACCTAGATAGCAGATGACAGAAGCTAAATTAGCGTATGTTGAACAAGCTGCAATAGTTCCTCCACTGCAGTTCATGCAAATGATGCATAAGTCTCACGAAGTTTCGACGATCTATTAATTATTTTTTTCTTATTGGATTGATTATTCCCATCATCTTATGAACAGAGCTATTATGTTTACTTGTATTTAAATGTGAAATTTACTTGGAAGATGCTTCCACAAAGAATTCATTTGCAGTTCACTTAAGACACAGGTTCAGTGTCAGCTTCAGAAAGCAGAAAGAAACCAGACGGCAAGCACCCTGCAGCCTACATTCCTAACAGTTTGCTTCTTCAACAAAACAAAGTTATTTTGAATTCTATCAGATCTATTATATTATTTAAGCAAAGGTAAAATGCACCACCACGTTCGCTTTAAAAGGGTATAAATTTCCACAATAATCGGAGAAAAAAGATAAAGATCCATACCGTTGATCGCGGTGAGTCTAGATTCTAAGGTCTAGAATAACTGAAATTTGGAATAAAAAGTAAAATTGAATTAAAATTTTGATTTCTATACGAATTCATAAGTAAAATTACATAAAAATAATTCATAACAAAAATTAAAAAATTAACAATTGGATTTGTATATGAACTCCAACAATAAAATAACTAAAATTCGGAATAGAAACAAAATAAATAAGCAATTTGATTACGATCCGAATTCTAAATTAAACACTCTAAATAATTGTAAATCGCAATAACAATTAAACAAAATTAGCAATTTGATCTGCGTATGAATTCCAACCAACAAAAATGAAATTCAAAATAGAAAATAAAAGAAAATTTGTAATTTGATTTTCATACTATTCCAAAATAAAATACTTAAATAACTAAAGTTCAAAATAAATTAAATAAAACTACCAACTTGTTTTCCATATGAATTCTTAAGTAAAGTCCCTAAATAAATATAATTTAGAATAAAAATTAAAAAAAATTAGCAATTGGATTTGTACACGAATTCTAACAAAAAATTAATTGAGATTTAGACTAAAAATATTAAAATTAGTAATTTGATTTCAATATGATTTTCAAAGTGAAATCCATAAACAACTATAATTCCTAATAAAAATTAAACAAAAATTAGCAATAGGATTTGTATACAAATTTCAACAAAAATAATTGAAATTTGTAGTAAAATAAAATAAAATTTGTAATTCGATTTCCAAACAATTGCAAAGTAAAATTGCAAAATAACTAAAATTCAATATATTAAATAAAATTAACAATTTGATTTCTATACGAACTCCAATAAAAATAATTGAAATTTTTAATAAAAATAAATGCTATAACAAGGATAGCGTGAATGGTATTGAAGGAGACCACGAAAGAGTACAATGATGTCAATTTGTCCAACAAGAAGACATAGATCCACTGGAAAGCGAAGAGCCGAGATGACGGTAGGGGAGATGAGGACAATATCGTGATGTCCACCTTGCCCGTTCGACAAAGGTAATATTGTGCTACTCACCAAAGTTGTTGGAGAGAAAAACCAAAATCAAAGGAGTTAAGGGCCACAATGATGAGTGGTGAGTGTCAGCATTATTAAAGAAGTCAATGTCCAAATAAACTCAATAATAGAGAAACTTTGGCAAAAAGGAGATGAAACTTTGTATTAAAGATGAGCCATAAAGATATGGGGTCATCAAGTAGCTAGAAGCGTGTCATCGCTAGTAAAGAGCACGACGTCACCTATGACGGTAAGAAGATTATCTATATCATTAGATAATGATTAAAGCAGACTAACCAACATCAGTGAAGATGCAATATCGTCGTGGTTAGTGAGGAAGCTATAGAGTTGAGGTGACCAATGTTGAAGAAAAGAAGCGATCGACATGGGAGAAGAGAGACATCGAATACGTATAATATCATGTATATTTATATACATGTATGCACTTGTACAAATAAAAGCATAGACATACAGAAATAGAGGAGGAAATAACTTAAAGTACAGATGGCGCAGCCATAGAGAATAACCTTAGGGTCACTCGAGAAAGCATTACAAGTGTCCTAGCAGGGATCAGCAACAGATGCATGTGTATGCATGTTTTATGTTGTAACAGCCATCATTAAACAATAATTGAAAAAAAGTAGAAGATAACTATATGGTGGAGTTGGAATATATAGTACCTAAGAGACTGTATTGGAATGGTTAAGAGGAATCAATTAAAAATTGGTCATGCTATTGGAGGTTGAAGTAGAAAAGTTGTAATAACAAGAAGAAATAAAATACACACGGTTCATCGGTGTATGCGTGAGCAATATACTCTAATACTATATAAACTAATGAGATTGCCGCATATATAATTAAAGCATTGCTTTTATATTAAATAGAGATACATGCATATGCATATATTTTGGAAAAGAATAACTAATGGAGGAAGATCAGGGGCATGTAGCTACATGATCCATGCATATAGAGAGTGATTATTTCTTTAAGAACCTCAATCCATCAAGCTCATACTTCAATTACATTTCTCAAATTGTATTTTTCTTCAAGTCTCTATTGTCATTTTCAATGTTTGTGATGTATTAAAATCCTAAATAGCCGACAAGATATATAAACATATTCTTAAACATCTAAATTATATCATTTGATACTGAAAACTTCGAAATAAATCTAGATACGCAAATGCGCGGGCCACCTTGCTAGTTCTTTGGAAAATGGATGGTGGCTTCTGCAAACTTTATTTTGTTTTCAGGTATTTAAGCATGCTACTTCTAGGATTGTACGAGTGAGCTGAAAACATGCATCATTATTCTGCCAATCATATCATACATCAACATGCCGAGTACTGACTGGAAGTGGAAAGGCAACCAAGTCTAAAAAAAAATACTAGTGATGAGTTTGATGCTGGGTGTGAACACGATGCCAAGATCACCGTTGCAAGCTTGCTGATAACATGATCTCTTCCTCCATACTGTATTGCCTACTGCTATAGTTGTCACCGGCATCAGCATTGCTTCCTAGAAACGATGGGCCGTTCAGTTCAGCCACCTGCTCTTCCATTCCTGAATTGCTCTGAAAGTTGTCCTCTGAAACCTGCAGCCCTTGAAGTCTCATCGCCACGTTCCGCATCGTCGGCCTGTCCTCTCCCTTCAACCTCAAGCACATTGCTGCTATCTCTGCCACTTGTCTGGCCTCGCTTTCTCCCTCTTCGATGACTTGCTCATCTAGTATCTCACTGAGCTTGTCTTGACTCAATAGCATGGCAAAGTGTGCTACTAGACTGACACCTTCAGGTGAACTGTACAAGCTTGGCTTCTTTCTTGTTAGCAGTTCAACAAGCATGACACCGTAGCTATAGACATCGCTTTTGTCAGTCAATCGTCGTGTGTAGCAGTACTCAGGATCCAGATATCCATGAGTCCCTTGTATACCGGTTGTCACTCCTGATTGATCGATTGCGATACCTCTCGAGGCACCAAAATCCGACACTTTTACTGTTAAACGATCATCAAGTAGTATGTTGGCTGTCTTGATGTCCCTGTGCACTATCGACATCGAAGCAGCTGAGTGAAGGTAGGCCAGAGCACTTGCAACTTCGAAGGCGATTCGCAGACGATCTTTCCATGGCAGTGATTTTTGAGAGCTGTCGACATGAAGGTGGGCATGAAGTGTTCCATTCGGAATGAACTCATAGACTAGCAAAGGAACTTCTGTCTGGAGGCAGCATCCAAAGAGCTTCACCACATTTCGATGATTTATTTGAGAAAGGATGGCAACTTCATTGATGAATTCATCGATCTCTTTTTGGATTACAACTCTTGACTTTTTAATGGCAACGACATGTTGGTCCGACAAAATGCCCTTGTAGACTGTACCGTGCCCTCCACCACCCAATATGCGAGCTTCGTCGAACTTATTTGTTGCCTTTTCAAGCTCTTCCAAGCTGAAAATCATCCTCTCTGCGATGTCCTTATCTACCAGTTGCCGGAGCAGCAAGCCGCGGTTTTGCTTGAAGAAATACTCCCTCATTTTCTTGGCCTTTCGAACCTTGAGACTTTGGGCTGCAAAGATGGCAGCAAGAACCAGAAGCAAAAGGCAAATACCAATGCCAGCGCCCATGGCAAGATACACTCCTGTGGAAAATGTTTCAATCTCATCAAATTCCCAATCTTCAAATCAATTGTCATCGTGCAGTTAATGCGCTCCAGAAGGTGATTGGATCGAGCTTAGTTACCGGCGGCGAAGTGAATTCGAGGGCCTTTGCACCCGCCTGGCACGTAAGGGTTGCCATCGTAGCCGTCGTTGCAACGGCAGACGTAGCCGTAGGCGCTGCTCGTGGAGTTGAGGCACTCACTGTTCTTGCTGACGCAGCCGAAGTCGGACAGCTTCGCCGCAGCGGCGCACGACGACTTGTTGAGCGTCCAGTCCAGCACGGCCGGGATCACCAGCCCGGCCGCGCGCCCGGAGGTGAGGAGCGACATCTTGACCGCGAGCACGTTCTGCGTGTCGCGCCACCACTCCTGCTCCACCGTGAGCACGCTGGCGTTGGGAGTCACCCACGGTGGCCGGGCGGCGGTGGCGTTCTGGTCGGGCCAGGAGAACTGGACGCGGAAGGACTTGAGGCCCGTCGGGATGGGCACCTGGCAGCACCCGACGCCGTCGCACCAGCCGTGCCGCAGATTCTCCGGCTCGTCGGCGGGACAGGACGGCGCGCACGAGCCGAACGTCGTGCCGCCTCCCTGCTGGGACGATGGCATCGTCCGCGAGTCGGCCTGGAAGCCGCAGCCGACGAGAACGAGGCCATTCCGCGCGGCGGAGAGCACGTAGGGCCGGAAGTTGGCGGGGAGGACGTTGATCACCTGCACGTCGCCAATGGCGCTGCCGGCGGCGAAGGACCAGACCGCGCCGCGGACGCGCACCGTGCTGTTCCGGACGGATATCTCCAGCACCTCCGGCCCGTCGCTCTCGAGGAAGAGCTTGGGCGGCTGGTACCCTTGGTCGCAGGTGACCTTGAAGCCCCGCCGGTGGCAGCCGTAGCTGGTGCCGAACGGGTAGGGCACGTCCACGTCGCCGCACTTGCTCTTGCAGCCGCGCAAGGCGATGTTTGCCGGCGCCGCCGCCGTGGTGGTGCTCGTCACGAGCAGCACCAGCAGCAGCGACACGACGAGGCCACGCATTATACGTACGTATTAGCTAGTTTTTTCTGAGTGGAAATGGCACGTGTGGCGCAAGCACGAGGGGGACGAGGGGAGACGAAATAGCGTGCCGTGTACGCGCGCGCGGTGGACTGCAGTAGACAACGCCGTGGCATGCCGGGCGCCGCCGGCTTAGTACGACAGGTTTCGGCAGGCGCGGCCATTTGCTCCTGTTTGATTTGCCGATTCAATTTTCAAAGTCAACCATCAATCGTTGAGTCATGGTGTTGGGTGGTTTGCTCTGTCAAGATCAGAGAAGAATGGGTGAAGCTCTGGATCTCTTTACCATCTTCCCAAAGAGAATAATATCCATTGCCATCTTGCAAACAATTGTGAGAAAATAAAAAGAGGGCATGATTTGAAGGCCACGGCCTGGCGTGATTATATTGTAGTGCGTGGTTCGGTGACCAACCATTTCAAAGAGACCAGCTAGCTCACGTGAGCCCCGAATCGTACAAGCCTCGGACACCAAAGATGTATGTACATAGACATAAAAACGGATCAGATAATGTCTAAATTATATTCGTATTTGTATTTATAAATAAATCTAAATCTAAATATTTTTTAATACAAATATAAATTAAATATTGTAACGAATTCGAATTGAATATATACTCAATTTGATCGATCTAGATATTCTTATAACTTATGTAGTATAAAGACATTAACGATATTTTATCATCGTGTAATCACACTTAATCATTTTAATTCATTTACTTCACCTAAAGAAACACGACTTTACATTCAATTAAAAAGACTTGTCCAACTAATTAGTTGTATTATAATAAAATATGCATATTATTTCATCGAATACGGATAAGAATAGTCCGGATAAAATAATATTTCAGATGGTAAAAGTCTATACCATATTTGAATCTATATTTTTTATGTGAATTCGAATACAAATACGAATATGATAGAAATAGTTAATCAGATGAAAAAAATCTATACTACATTCGCTTCCTATCAAATATGGTAACTAGATAATATGGATAATTCGTATCTACTTTTCACCCCTATATGCATAGCATTTTCCATGTTCTCCTGAGCAGTTTTTTGGATTGAAAACCCAACCAGTCAAAAGCATCAAGTCGAATCTGTTGCAATCAATCAAAACATGAAGCTAACTCTTATGCAATGAATCGATGTATTAGATTGTTCGTTGAATAAAGATGTGCATTAAATTTTATACTCCCTCTAGTCGTAAAAGAGGACAGCTTAGGGGGTGATCGTTTCGGTTTTTTTCAGCTTCAGCTTCTAGCTTCAGCTTTTTTTTCACTATTCACTACACTATCCACTAACTCACTCTGATGTTTTTTCAGCCACCACTGATGTTTTTTCAGCCAAAAGCCATCGCTATTCCGATCACCCCCTTAGAAGCATTAAATTTTATACTCCCTCTAGTCGTAAAAGAGGACAGCTTAGAATGCGTACGCCGAGACGAATTAATTTTGACCAAATATGTTGTCTATAATGCCTGATTTGGATATATGAAAATAGTAGGAGTGAACCAAGACTCTTAATTTGCAGATTCAATTTTCAAATTCAACCATCAATGTTTGTTTTCCCCTTCAGAGGTTAGCACGTGAGGAACATAAATTACCGACGACGACAAGCATATCGGCTCTAAATGCATAATTAATTATCCATGTATCACCGGTAGGACAACATACTACAAATTAAGTAAACTTTCAAACCAAGACTCCAAATCATTTTAAAATTGATATGCACCTTTTCTAGGATGTCAGAAACCTATTGTAATTAATGATCAAGAAAATTATTGCCAAAATTTTAACCTTTTTTGTTTGAAGGAATGTTGCACTAAAATTAGACAAAAACAAAAAAAGATTAATACAATTTGCTCGTGGATGAATGATGGCCAAAATGACTCTAAATGTATTCTCACATATCATAATAAGCTGGAACACCTAAAGAATCGAGTTAAAAATAACTAGATCAAAAAAATTACTCGAGACGGTCAAATCAAGCCAAAATCGGGTAATTTCAATAACTTGTCAAACTTGATACTTAGATAAATGAGGATTAATCTCCAAGTTATATCTCTATCACCTGTTTATCTTTGATATCCAACAAAATCAAGAAAGAGAGAAGAAATATTAAACCAACCAAAATAAAAACAAATCAACCAAAACAAGGAGACCCATGAGAAATGAACAAAGTTGATATATTGCTATTTGAGAATAAAGATTTTATAACCACTTTATCTAGAAGACAAAAAAGCACACAACAACACTTACACTTCTTATGTCCTAATCCTAGAATACTTGGATTAAAAAAGCAAAGTGTAGGATCGAAATGGCGACAGAGGGGGGGTAAATGTCGCTCCCTTTTAAAAAAAATGCTCCTGAAAATTCGCTTTTCAAAAAGATGCAAAACAAAGCAACTCACAGAAAATTAATTATGGACTGCATGCAAAACAATAAAATATTGAGACGCATACGACACTTAAAAATTCAGCATAAATCAGAGACCTACCAGCAAAAATTTCAGCTGAAAATAATGTTGTTTGGACTGCATGCAAAAAGTTTGAAAATCAGTAAAAGAAAAATAAGGACATGCACTAAAGAGGATGATGTGCTGTTCGGCTGAAGGAATAAAAAGATGCTGCTTGGAAATTGAACACGCAATAGAAAATAGGAGACCAACTTGCTGGAACTGCGGGCTGAACTGAAAGCTTCTGTAGTTAACCGAAAGGAACTGGCCCACCTGAAACCAGCAAAACCGAAAAGTATTCCCTCTGCTGAGAAGAACAAAATAGCTGCACCCTGCGGTAAATTAAACCAGCAAGAACTGTAGATGCCGAGCAGCAAAAAAAAATTAAATAAAGACAGACCCAAACAACTGCAGTACAACTGTGAGCTGACCGGACACAGGCACAACCAAAAGTGCAAACTGTTGTGCTTGACAACCTAGAAAGGAACAATCGGTAGTGTTGTTACTATTGCACACTGAAATCAACAACTTGCAGTAGCAAATAAACACAAAAGACAACAGAGAATCAGATGCAGTTTCAAGAACACACGCTGGTCATTACAAAAGAAAACTGTCCACACTTGCTACAGGCAACAACAGAGAGGTTGAATAATAAGTACTAGAGGTTGGAGACTACAAGAACTGCGAACAGGGACTGCAAACCAGTTGAAACCTGCTGCCTGCTACTCCTGCCGAAAGGAACTACTGCTTAAAGAAGAAAAACTAGCAACCCAAAAGAACTGCTGCTCCCAACAAAGAACTGAACTTGAAACCAGGACCTGCAAGCGAAGACAGCACCAACCGAACCTACAGCTAGCAATACCAGAAAATACAAACTGCACCTAGCAGCCGAATCTGATTGCTATCAAGTTCTTGCCAACAAAGATACTACTTGCACCATATATATGTATATATATTTAGTAGCAACTAGAAGCAATACGAACAATAAATCTAAAGAAAACAAGGAAATAGCACAAGATATAAAACAAGCATGTTCATATTGAGACGAAGAGCGATGAATGTTTATATCAACTCTTCCATGTCTCACTCAAGAACACCCACAAGGAGAGAATAAAACACTAAAACTTGCATACAAATTTTCTCTCCCAAGAGCACAAGCATTAGGAAACCCTAATACTCATACCCATTTCTATTTCTCTCTCTCTCAAGTGCACTTCTCCACCTAGAGAGCACCTCTATTTATAGCCTTCACTAATGGGTTTAGAAGCCTACTTTACCCATTATGTCACACCAACTCTCCACTAATGGGTTTACAAGCCTACTTTGCCCATTAGATCACACCAACTCTCCACTAATGAGTTTACACACAATTTTTATCCATTAGGTTACAATAACTCTCCACTAATGAATCATTTTCAAATAAAATCCGCTTCCGTTTGTGCAGCCTTGTGCATTTACCAAAATACCCCTCCTGCACCCTTCTGGAAGCTTCCTCATTTCTTACCGCGTACGTCTCGCAGCCACTTCGAGTCCTTGCTGTCATCGACACATCCCGACCGCTCTGACCTCAGCACCGTCTGTGCCTACTCCGGTCACCTGTGTCTCGCCACGACTCCGTCTCAAAGTCCTGCAGTTATCACCGACAAGAAAATACATTACATAGGACCGCACCAGATGATATAATCAAATATTTGCATCGGTAATTAGCACAAAAATGCCCGGAACAAACTCAGACTTTTTAGGACACGCGTCAATTACTCATCACACAACTGGGGTTACCTCCACATGGTCTCTCACAAAGCTAGGTGGTTAACTTGCAAATTTTCATACAAGCCCGTTAAATAGACAAGACAACTAGCCCCATTTAACCCTAATGGATACTACCAAGTTAGTGTAAATGGAAAAAAATCTGTTAACCCTACATAACACGGATTTTACTAACACACTAAACTTATGCACGTATTTCAAAGAACATAAGCTTGAATCTGCTACGTCATTAGCTTTTGATCCATTTGATCATCTCAGCTCTTTCTTGACCTAAACCGCCGTCCCAAGCGTCACTCAAGCACCGCGGTTTTGATCCTAAATAGTTTCTGATATTTTGGTCAACTTACCAAAATACATTTTCTTGATCCAGTCTTTATCTTTCCTTGCAATCGTGAATGCATCATTGACTTGTCACACGTCAGCAAATCTCTCCCATTTCGGTTCCATTGGACCACATCTTAGACTGACCAAGCCATATGGTGCAACTCGTCGCTCAAATTTCTCTTTAATATTTTTTGTCTTTCTTGTACCATGCTTGAGTTTAACTATCTTACCCAATATTCTTGATCGTTCTGAGCCTCGGCTCCTCCATAAGCGTATCCCTAATCGTCACTGTTGACTATAGTTGACTCTAAACGTCTCTGTATATCTAAAAACCAACAAATCATTTCTGAATATAAGTTCTTCGCAACTTAGCTCATGTTAGCTGAAACATACATCATACCACACATATAAATTGACTTAGACCAGACCAAATTATTCCATGACTCAAAATTTTCAAAATCATCTATTTTAGCCAAAGTAATACAAACTGGCCAGACAGAACGTCATATCTGCAAACTATCTAGAAAAGTCTAGAAATTTATAAATTTAAAATTTTTTTACTTTTCTAAAATAACAATAGTTTACCGTAACATAACCTGAACCTTCTGATACAGTCCTTCTGATACGCATACGTATGGATATTTCCTTCTGTGCGCGTACTTCCCTATAAAAAGGTTTTTTTATTACAGCTTAGGATTTGTTTGCTGACCTTAAGATCAAGAATGTGCGATTAATACCTGAAAGGTGTGTGCCAGTGTAGTGACTATTTTATTTAAAAAAATCTGAAGCAGCCGGCTAGAGCTAGTTTTTCCCATTTCCTGTATCTGTCGTGGACTGATTCTGAAATAGGTAGCACAGAACAATTTAGAAAATCCGCCAGCGTCATTGTCTTTTTCTCAGAGGTAGAATTAAAAACACATTCTGAAGTAATAACATTTGTTTCTGCTAAAATGTAATATGAACAAGCTTTGTACGAAGCATCCAACATAACGCAAGAAGCCAAGAACGCCCAAATTCCAATAGGAGAATTTGACCATTGTTTGGGCGGGCATTTGTTGCTCTTTTGAACCGCGATTTATACTCTGTAAGATCTTCTACGATCATCGAGTTATAAGATGTACTATGGCTACTTAGTCGTAAGTTCTTCTATGATTACATAGTCGTAAGTTCTGCTACAACTATCTAATCGTAGGTTCTTCTACGACTATCCCTTTGTAAGATGTGCTACGATCACCTAGTCGTAAGTTTTTGTACGACTACTTGGATGTGAGTCCTACTGCAACATGCTGATTGTTCTCCTGATTCTGCCACGGCTAACTCACTCCCGCAGTAAGGAAGCCTGACAAGGCAGTTAATATGTACATAACTGCACATGATCTACCCACGTCTCTCTGGCAATAACCATCCTATAGTTATTGCTACTCACGTCTCTCTGACAATAACCATCATCCAGCGGTTAACTCCTAACGCATGAAGCCATCTTCTGGCAAGAGACAACCGCCGCTACTTCGCTGACAATATAAAGTACAAGTCTCGAGAGATCGAGGGACACAACACATCAGAGGAGAACACATCGGAGAGAATGGGGGATCATATCAGGGAGAGCATAGGTAGTAGTGATTCATTGTATTGTTCACGCGTGTAAGTTTTCCCTCAGAAACAATAGCACATAACGTAAAGTTATTATTCTCTTAGGAGAAGATCCAAATCTGAATAAAATTCTTATGTCTTTGTTCTGTATGTTCATATAGTCACTTTGAGTGTTTTTTCTTGAATCAAAAAATTATACGTAAAATTAATATTAAAATATTAACAGTTGGAAGAGCGGATCAGAATGAAGGATTTTTCTTTCACATTAAACATCAAGCGGGCCAACCATGAAGGACGTTGATGTTGTGTCTCACCTACTTCGAATCGAAGCAGGTGGAAGCAAACCGCGAGCGGCCGCCGCGCCAACTGAGGGGGTGATCGGAATAGCGATAGCTTTTGCTTTTACTGAAAAAACATCAGAATTTGAAAAACACCGAAATGAGTTAGTGGATAGTGTAGTGAATAGTGAAAAAAAAGCTGAAGCTAGAAGCTGAAGCCGAAACGATCACCCCCTGAAGCCGCACGCGCTCGGGGACTATTTTATTTTAAAAATCTGAAGCTGGGTAGAGTTATGTTCTTTTTAGCTGCGATTGATGATTTTTGACTACGGTTAATGGTTTTTTGGCTGTTTGCGATAGATATTGCGAAAAGAGAGATACTCGCTTGCGATTTTTGATGTTACAGATATTAGTTTTTTAACACGTACTACAATTAATTTGTAGACTTTATTTTAAAAAAATATTTCATTTAAAAATTAGTTACTATAGTAAAAATTAAAAGTGGCTTTTAGAAGCCATAAAAGAACAGGATCAGAGCATGTATCTGTCGTGGACTGATTCTTAAATAGGTAGCACAGAACATGTTAGAAAATCAGCCAGTGTCATTGTCTTTTTCTCAGAGGTAGAATTAAAAACACATTCTGAAGTAAAACACTTGTTTCTGCTAAAATGTAATATGAACAAACTTTGTACGAAGCATCCAACATAACGCAAGAAGCCAAGAACGTCCAAATTCCAGTAGGAGAATTTGACCATTGTTTGGGCGGGCATTTGTTGTTCTTTTGAACTGATGTTGTGTCTCACCCTCTTCGAATCGAAGCAGGTGGAAGCTAACCGCGCGCGGCCGCCGCGCCAACTGAAGCCGCACGCGCTCGGGGACTTCGTGGTTCAGCAACGGGGTTCGGCCGCAGGGCATATCTGCATGCCTCGTAACCGAGCTGGCCTGCGTCTGGCACAGGCCGCAGCACTTTGACGGCGCCGCGCCGCGCCCACTACCTCCTCGGCCGTGCCGTGCGGCGCGCGTACGTATTGCCCGGTCAGGTACGCCTCATCCATGAAATCCTTTTGGACCAGGGAACGCAAACGTTGTGGCATACACGCAAACACATCCCAGGCGCCTCTCTGACCGCTAACCACATCTCACCGATTGACAGAAAACGTCAGGGATGGCAATCGAGTGTGGCGGGTATGGATAGTACTCGTCTATACCTATATCCGCGATTTTGATTTACGCCCACGGGTATACCTGTGAAAGACAACGGGCGACGAATGTCGTCTATACCCGTCGCCCGCGGGTATACCCGTTTACCCACGAATTAAGAGTCATCATGTACTTTAATATGAAATCTTCCAACACTAAAGTATTGCAACATATTAAAGTATTGCAATTTTATTTGTAACATATTATCTTTCTATACCAAAGTATTATAACATGTTATCTTTCTACACCAGAGTATTGTAACATATTATTTTTCTACACCAAAATATTGAATATTTGTAACATATTTATAAATCGTGGACTCGCGGGTAAACAGGCGAGACGGGTATAGGTGGAGCTTACCCATACCCGTACCTGTTTACCCGATGGACTAAAAGTTTTCCACATTTTCATACACATAGGTAAAGAATACATCTTATACCCAGCTCTATTAAGCTATTTACCCATAAGTACACGAGTAAATAGGTACAATTACCATCCCAAGAATTAGTGCCTGAATCGCAAAGAGAGAGAGAGAAAAAAAGCAATACCTTTGATTGAATCTGAGGAGCAACATGCTTGCTTCTTCGGGAGGGCTGGGAATAACCTCACACAGCGGCCATCTATATAAGAGGGCCGACTAGGCCCACATAGGAAAGCCCAGTTGGCTAAAATGTCTCTTCTTTCCCCGTCCTCCACTCCTCCCGACCGTAGCAGAGGGTTCCGCGCGCGAGAGAGGGGCCGCCGCCGCCAGGGAAGCCACAGCCGCGGGTGGCCGGCCTCAGCTGTCGTCGTTCATCCTCCTCCTCCACCACTAGTCCCCGTCGGGAAGCCACTGCCGGTTCTGTGAGTTCATCGGCTCTGCGCGCCCTGTTCTCCAGCTCTTCCTCTTCCGCTTCTACAATTGCAGTTTTCGATATAGTGAGTTGTGTGATGATTCATTGCGCACTGAACAATTATTGATCACGAAAGCCCATGTGTTGGATTAAATCCGCCGAACAAGTCAACAAGCATTGTTAAATTCACTCAAGTCTTCTTAGGTCATTGCCTTATTGATCACTGAAATCGTCTTAGAAACCTATTCATTGGCTTAAATGTCAGTACTTTGTAGTTAGTGCTAGTAGAATTGCTGAGTGGTGTAGCGACTCTTCTGGAGAACTGTTGACTCAGTTCAAACGATCACACTCACACATCATCTAATGACATCTCTAACAGTATAACCGGCCACTGTCCAGGAAACTTCCCAAGGTCTTGGCTTGGGTATATTCCTTTTCTATGTGCATAGGCCAGGTCCTGCAAATGCTTTCTGATTACTTGTATATGTGGGGTGAACTTGCGCCTCCCAGCAACCAAGCCACATTGACTAGCGCATCTCTTTCCATAACCATAGCAACTCTGCACTTGTTGCAGTTTCTACCAAGCCTACCTGTACTACTTTCATATAACATAGCATTACCCGATTGCACTGACACATGCGGCAATGTAACCATACCTTACCCATTCGGCATCGGAGATGAAGTGATGGCAGTGGATATCCCCCAAATTATATCGGAAATTTGGGATTACAAGCTCCAACAGAATCAGATAGCAGCAGAACTTCACTTAATTGCAAACTGGTGTCCTCATACCTGTTGACAGAATTTCAAGTAGTTATTCAAATACCCCGCTATCACATTCACTGAACTCCAAACATAATCTAGACTATTATTATCCTCATTTGGCAGCTACAAATAGTAGCAATGACAAGTAAAGTAACAACAAATTTGTCTAAGTGTTCTTTGGAAGAACAGAAATCACTAGCTATCCAAAGTTCCAAACTAAGCAAATTGTTTGTCACGATCCCTTTCATCTTTGCTATAATCACCATAGCCTTGTCATATTGATATGTCCAAGGCTTTGTCACAGCCTTCTATGCAGAACAAGCAATTTAATTTACCAAGGACATCCAATTAAAGCATGCACGCCTGTCCATATATACATGTTGGTGCACCAACACGAGGTGATCAAATTAATCCATTCATTATCTCAGCTCACCCATCCTCTAGAGGAAAAAAATGTGCTTACGGTGTAGTCGTTCTTGCCATCTCATGCTGATTTGGGACAGAATGATGCCCAGCTGCCTGCAGAAGCAAGAGCATGATGAAAGCATGGCAGTAGGAGCAGAAGTGAGACAACTCACTCTTGAAGAAATTTTGTATCCACCACCAAGCTGGGAGATGGACGCGATCGGAGCAACACCAGTTCGAAGGAACTCTCCAAAGGTCTGCCCACTGAACTTGGACTTCTCTTCCGAGAGCAACTCACCAATCATCAATGAAAGCATCTCCATCAGTAGAGCGTCTCTCAGAAGCCAAAACAGCATCGTGAGGAGAGTTAGCTTTAGATCACCTGATGAATCTGATGTATTTATCATTCCTGCAAGAAGCGATTCAGATGATGACTCCAGTGATAGTGAACCACGCAGGATGTGAACAAAGGAGGGATTGTGCAGAGAGGATTCGTCATGCTAAAGCCAGTTTCTGACAGGCTTGCTATCCTAACAAAAAAAAGATGAATATTAGAAGGAAAATAATCTTGTAGAGTTTACAATCCATTTTTATAGAGCACACCGATGTACAATAGTAATAAAACTACGTATTTGCATACTTGGGCTCATGAAGAGAACATATGCAATACCGGAATTTCAGAATTATTACTTTCTCAGCAGTAAAAAAACATATGCATTTTACATTTTTGCCCTTAGCTAGACAGCTCTCCACATTGCAGCAAGCATCACAACAGACTTTCGTACATTTTGGCACTAATATGTAAAGTGAAGAATATATGTTACGTGAAGATATCCTTTTATACAAGCGTTCACTTGCTAAATGTGTTGTTTGGTCAACTGATAAGCGTTAGACATCAAGTGTTTTGTTTGGTAAATAGATAAGCGTGAGGCCGACAATACATTCTGCGAGCTGTATACCGTGCGTTTTCGAAGGTAAAAAAAAGGTTAACAACTAAGAATTGCATATCACCACATAAAAGCAGCCATGGCTATAGGCGATTATACTGTGAAGAATGCATTAGTAAAGCAGGATAAGAAAGACTATGTTTTCCTACAATTTGGGGGTAATTTCATCTGTAGCCTGCCCTGGAAACAGCAAATCGATTGTCCCACAAATTATAGTTGCGCACTTGCGCCTAGATTAGAACGAGAGAGGTAGCAATTTTGATTTACTGGCTGAATTACTGTGTACCTCCCCGCCCGACCCACCTGCAGCCGTTGCGAAAAAAGCCCAAGCGCGCCAGAGCCCCTCGCCCCCATCCCCGTCAGCAGGGGTGGACCGAGAGAAGACCGCCCCCACTCAACTTTGAATTTGTGGTAAGAGTAACCAACTGTTTTAGCATTTTGGTCCTCACTTGAGCAGCTCCAACGTCCGGTCTACTACGGCATTGTTTGTCACACGGCGCGGGCAAAGTGGCCCCACTCAATTTTTGTTTTAGATCCGCCTTTGCCTGTCAGTGCGTCGTTCGTCTCCTCCTCCTGCGAGCACCCACCACTCTCCGCGGCCATGAGCCCACAAGGAGACGTTGCAGCCTTGGGCTCTCGCCTGGGCCAACTCTGGAGAAGGTTGTCAGGTTCACCGTGATGTCGGGGGAATTCTTAGCGATTCCAGCCTTTCAGGCCGTGGGCACGGGACACATTGCCAACGGTCCATGGTCCGAGTAAAGTAGAACATGTGTATCCCTAGATGCTAAATTAATATTATAGAAGAGAGAAATTTTTTTAGCACCGATGCTAAGGAATATATGAGTAAGTGTTAAGCCCGGATTGCATGGCACCGAAGCAAACCTTGTCAGCTGGTGCTATGTCAGAAAAAAGCTGAACCTTTAACACTTGGTGCTAAAGGTTAGAATAAAAATAGGTAACAATGATCTTATAGAGAAAAAGGTAATGTGTACATATTAATATCTATTTTAAATGCTAAAGGATCTAAACGCTTTTAGAGGGGTGTTTGGTTCTAGCCTAAAAAACCATACCAAAAATTGATCACACCTACAACATTGGCTAGCCAACATTTGGCGTGAACCAAACCGCCCCTAGGTTTCGGCCGTCCCACGTCGGTCGGCCTTTCTGTTTGCCATGGCAGCAGCAGCCGCGCGGGCCGCACAAACCCACCGCCCACGCGGACGGCCGCACATATATTGCAGCTACCGACACGCTATGGTTTTTCTAAATACTACAAAAAAAACCTTATTATACCTTATTATGCACAAATTATATGGTATGACATGTGTGCTACTTCAAAATTTGTTCATCTAGAAAAACTTCAAAAATTGTTTTCGGGTACTTTAGTTCCTATAGACTGTAACATTCAAACAGGCCGTAAGTATGGCTAGTTAGCTCCAATTAGTAATAACATCTTTCTTTTTTTAGTCATAGTAAATGGAAATAATATGAATATGGAACATGAAAATTTTGAGGCACAACAGTAGTGATGGACTCACAACGGTGGTGATGGAGGGCCTCGCAGGAAACAGAGGAGGCGGTGGAGAGGAGCAATGTTGGTGGGTGAGGCTGTGAAGGCTACAACAGGGGGCTGGCGAGCATTGTTGGTGATGGTAGCTATTGCGTGTGCCAGCAATGGGTAAGGGTTAGTGTTGGAGGGGGATATTATATAGTATGGATGAAGGCAGAAAATCCACATGATTTACATCGAAGGGCTAAAATGTAACTGATTTTGATGTATAGATTACCCAACAAATAGTTGGTGACCTTCCGTTTTAGGTTATAATAAGCATTTTTATCGACGAATAAGCCCTTTTTACATCTCAAACTTTGTAAAAACAAAACTAAATCCATATAACCTGGAACAAAACTACAAAGATTATATTTGACCCAACTTACAAAACCATGTAACTTTGTACCCTGAGATGGTTTGGGAGGTTGGTTTTGTTGATATGGAGGTGGTTTTGCCACGTGTACACCTTATATCACCACATCACGGCGGTATCAGGTATGGGGCTTGCTTCTTGCGGGGGTGTTGCAAGGATGAGGAAGGGTATCTCCAATGTATAAGATACATGTTGGTCTTAAGGTATGGTGATATAGCTTTGTGCAATCTGCTACAATATATATGGCCTTTGTGGGTACTAAGATGGGCCCACATCCTAATAAAAAACTGACCTTTAGCTTATAGTGGGGGGAGAGAGAACACATGATTCAATAAAAAATTATGTTTTAATGCTTATAGCTAGGTCTTTAGCTTGAGAACTGATCTTAAGCCTTTTTTGCTTATAACCTACTTTAAGGCCAACCCTGTAATGTATAAGATCGACTTTAAGATGACTTAAGACCCCCTTTTTCATACATTGTGGATGCCCTAAGAGGTCTACGTGTCTATTTGGTGCCAGTGGTGGGGCGGCAGCGGTGGTAGCTAGTAGCTACGATTAGGAAGGAAGTAGGGTAGAAAGTATATAGTAGAGATTATGATAAAAAAATATTAAGATCTAAGAGCTCAAAACATTACTGATTTTTAGTAGATCAGTTTTGTCTAGACAACTATAATTAGTATAGCCCTAAATGTCTAAATGCGAACAAAGGATGTAGAACCTGGTCTCCCCCTATTTAACATAGTTGTAAAATGGGTCTAAGAGGCCGCTCAGTTAGGCTGAAATTTGGTGATTTATGACTGAAATTGCATTGTAACTGGTTGAAATTACAATGTAACTAACGGTGACTTATTTGGTGTAATTAATTTAAAAAAAATCTCAAAATAAAAAAGTTATCCCATCACGTATAATGCAAATGAATACAGGAAAAAACCGGTAAAAAGGCTCAAAAAATGCCAAAAAGCCAAAACAAAGACGAAAAGTATGAATAGTACAAAATAAACCAGAAGCCTGAGCCCAAATAAGCAGAGCCTAAGTGTGCTACAGATGCCTAAAGTGAATCTAAGTGTAGCTTCAAAACCACTGTGGTTTCCCTACATATACTTGGAAAGTAGCAATTTGTCACCTCTATTTCTTTTAATAAATGCCAATATCTTCAGTTTTTTTATTAAACACCACTTGTATTTCCTTTTTTAAGAGAGCAATTGGTTTTTTTTTTTCTTGCGAAGAAGTGCATTTAGTCTTTATAGATTAGCAACATACTAACAAGAGGTCAGAGGATCAGATTCCAAAAATCCATAAATAACATTCACCAAACTGTAGGTAGCGGGACTAGAACAATTCCAAATGTAGTGCAGGCGTGGTCGGGTGACGGACAGATACCATACCATAGCCTAAATAATGGACCAACCCAGATAAAGGTTAGGTTATTTCTAACTTTAGCTTTAATTATTGTTTTTTATTCTTTTAAATATGTATTTTTAAGATAAAATCTATAAATTTTAATTATACCGATTAAAATTATATATAACTATTTCTCTTTATATACTATCTCTCTTATAAATTAATAGAATTCAAAAACCATAAATCAAACAAACCCACCAAAATCTCGTCCCAACCTCACATGTTCACCCTAGCCTAGGTTTGCGAACGGATGGACCGGCGGCTCGCCTTCCTTCGGGCGGAAAAGGCCCAAGTTAGCCCATGGTTAGGCCTTCCTTAGATGGCATCCAACTTCCAAGTCCGCAACTAATTTTTGCGTCCGTTTGTGACACAGAAATTTCGTAAAAAAAATCACCAGAAACTAATCGATTTTCGTAGAAACATAGGAAAAATCCTGTGTTCCAGATGGGCCTCGGAGCGGTCAAACTGGGGCTCAGGAACCGCATGCGATCGCAGCGTTATATTTCTCGCTCGCTTCCCGTGTGCAAACGAACCCTGAAATAACCTAAGCTGCCATCAGCAACTCAACCTTCTCACATGGATCGACAGATCAGTCGTCAGTGAACAGCGATGTACATGCTCGGACGATCGATACGTCGGCCAGACAGCTACCCTCTGACTGCTTGATTCGAGCGCAGAGACAAGAAGCAACGCATGCAGTGGTCGAAGTCGGATCGGTGGCCGCGCCCTCTTGTCATGGGAATATTTCCCCCTTGGAGTCCCATCACAACATCAACATGCATGCAGATGCAGGCGATGGGAGTGCGACGCGGAGGATCTCTAGCACAACGTCCAATCTCTCTCTTTCTTTCCCAGCGAGTATACGTGTTCTTTTGAACGTGACTTTTAATTTATAGCTTTTAAATTTTACCTATTTATGAAATATAATACGTAAAGAAAAATAATTATATACGATTTTAGACGATATAACTGAACGTCTACTATAATCAATTTACATATCACATTTGTGAGTCAAAATATTCGGTGGACCACCAATCAACCCCTCCCCCCGCAGCCACTTTCTCCCGAGTCTCCCTGAGGCTGTTTGGATCGCTTACAAATTTTCGCAAAAATTTCACATGGGAAGGCGCTATTTGGGACGTCGTGGCTTCATATAAGTTTTGCGAGGATTTCATTGAAAACAGTTTGATCCCCATGGAAATGGACAAAAATTTACGCACTCCAGATTGGGGCCAAAACGGTTTGATTCTGATCCACCCGGTAAAAAAACTCATGTCCCACATGGGTAATTTATATGTAGGATACAACATGCTCTCATATATTGGTACTACTAGAGTAAAAGTGTACTGTTGGTTTATACTAGTAATAGAGTTTTTTTTCCTATTTTGACTGACATCGCTTGCTATGGTTGTCATACTCAAGTCATGCTAATTTAATTTGCCTGGTAATGTACTCAGAAGATGCTGTATGCATGATATTATAATTGCGTCGAATCTACTATTAAAAAACAACAATTTTGTGAAAAAACTAAGCATTTTACATGTAGCTGGGATGTACTAGCAAGATTTGTTCACTGCACTGTCGGCTGGCCATCTCTGCCCTCATTTTTCAGTCAAATAATTACTCATCTGGAAAAGCAGTAGTTGCAAGTACAAGGAGATTTTCTATGGTTGCCTTCAAGGCTTTCAACAGATATTTGACTGGCCTGGAAGTGAAGTCAGTTGTCATAGAGAGTGACATGACATACATAAAAAAAAAATTAAAGCCTTTGCCTTCCATTCCCTGGTGCAGGTAAGGTAGGCATGAAGTCAATGTCGCGCATGGCCAAAGCCATGAACTTTTGCGTACAAGTAAAACTAACTAAAAACTAGTATTAGCTACTACTAAAAGCAAATCCAGCTGACACAGTGCACCCGAAGATAATCAAAATAATGCATAAATGCATTGAAAGAAAGATTGGACTGAAATACAGATGCAACACATTGGACTAAACAAACCTAGGGGTTGCTCTGAACGCAAAAATTTCAAAATATAAAATAAATCTATATAACATTCTAAACTTTGTTTCAAAATCTGTCTAACACCCTGAGCTATGAAATCAGATATTTAACCCCTCCAAACTTTGCAATTCGGTTCAAATAAATACCTCAACTTGATTTCGTATGATGGTATTGCTTACGTAGCACGATAAGTGAGCATTTTTGTCATATGCGATGACACTAGTCAAGTTGGGTCAGTGATATGTTAAACCCACAAAGACTTCTCCTCTATCGAACTCCTAACCATACTTCTATGGCGACTGCTCCCTGTAGTTTCCTTTCTCTTTATTTCGATTAAGGAGAGAATTTCATGTGGGTCCAACTTGTCATTTATCAAAATTTGATCAGCGTGCCATTTTACATGGTAAAAACATCTCCTTATCACACCACGTAGGCAATATCAACATCTAAAATCATGCTAGGGTATTATTTAAACTGAATTACAAGGTTTAGAGAATCAATTGTGCGGGTTCATAGTTCGAATCGTCAATAAATTTTCAAGCAAAATTAACGGTGTTATATAGGTGGTGATCGCTTTAGCGATGGCTTCGGCTTTTGACCAAATTTCACCGTAAGTGGCTGAAATTTCATCAGAAATGAGTTAGTGGATAGTGTAGTGAATAGTGAAAAAGTCAAACTAGAAACTCAAGTCGAAAAACCAAACGATCGGGTCATAAAGTTTTTCTAAAAGATTTTCACGTGAAACAACTCAGCTTCCTTACCAAGCCTAGTGTAGACGCTTGGGCATTCGTTTTAACGATGGTTTCTGGATTTTGGTTGAAATTTTACTATAGTTGATTTGGCTTTTTGGGCATAATTAAATTTTAAAAAATAAAAAAAATGTTAGTCCATCACGGATAATGCAAAGAAATACAGGGAAAAAAGAAAAATACAAAAAAGTCTAAAAAATCTAAAAAAATTTAAAAAAAATCGAATTACTGAATAATAAAAAAACTGAAACTAAAATTTAAAACTAAAAAAAACTGAAACAGCGAGACTACCTGTTCTCGACGCCCGAGGACGCCAATTTCTCACATTGGCAGAGCATCCGTCCTAAAGTCAAAACCAGCAGCTCAAGAACACAGGCAGCGGTTTATCTCGCATCGATTAAACAAAGGCGACGTTAATGCCACCCTTAATTAGTAATCAATAGCGATCCGCTTTTCCTGCCGCGTATGCTTCCGGGGCATGGTTTCGTATATTTCTCGCCATACACTTGGTCGGGGGGAGCGTGAATCCCGAGGACGGCAAATTCTTGGATGCGTGCGTGCTTTGCCGTCCATGTCCACCAGCACCGATGAGGCGTGTAGGTCAGAAAATCAGAATTTCTTAGATGTGCCTCGAGCAATGGTGCCCCGAAGGGTGTAGCTCTATTCAGAAGAGGTTAGAGGTCACTTGATTAGACTAAAATTTGATGATTTATAATTAAAATTATACTATAATAAATTAAAATTATATTATAGCTGATAGTGATTTATTTATTATAATTAATTAAAAAATCTAATATATATATATATATATTAGTTCATCATGTATAATGCAAATAAATACGGTAAAAAAAGAATTGGTAAAAAAGTTTAAAAAATATCAAAAAACCAGAAAAGACAAAAATTATGAATAATAAAAAATAAACCAGAAGTCTAAATTTAAATGAGCGAGGCCTAAGACCAGTTTGGAAAGTAGAAAACTTCAGAAAAGATTTATAGAGAAATAGTTCAATTTTGTTCAAAAAACCGTAAGAAGTCATGTGCTTCAATAGGGCCTTAATTGAACTTTTTAGAGAAGCAGCTCGTAAGCTAGCCTTTTCGGATAAGTTATAGGGAAATTAGAGAGACCTAGTTTTAGTTTTTTTTTTTTTTTGAGAAGCAGCTCATAAGGCAGCCTTTTTCAAATATGGTACTATTAGAGATATCTTTTTTTCTTTGTAAAAGGGGTTTAATCTTCCTACTGAAAAGTCATGTATTACTAGTTTAAGGGGCATTCGGAATAGCGATAGTTTCTAGTTAAAATTTCACTGTAGCTGGCTTATTTTTTACTGTAGCTGAGTTGACTTATTGGCATAATTAAATTTAAAAAAATAGAAAAAATATGTTAGCCCGTCACTAACAATGCAAAGGAATACGAAAAAAATAAAATACAAAAAAGCCCAACAAATCTTAAAAAATCAGAAAAAATGAAATTACTGAATATTGAAAAAAAAATTGAAGCTGAAAAAAGCTCAAATGAGCACTCCCTAACTGCGTTCTGTTCGAGAGGGTTTAATTATTTTGTTGGGCTCGAACTAGCATTTGATCTAAGCTATTGTTTTTCCCCCGAATGGGAAGCACATTGTAAACATATATAGTTGTTGCAACTGTTGAACAATTGCATCAGATACACATCCCTAAAAGGGAAGAATTTTCTTGCCCCTCTAAATTGAAAATCAGGTAAGTTAAGTGGCTTGACCGGTCAAAAAGAGCTTACAGGGAGTAACAGGCAAAGGAAAGTATGCACAGTTGTGATGTCAACAGGTTATGGACAAGGATGTGACTCAACAAAACGAGGAGAAAAAATATGATGCAAAGTGTCCTTGGAGGTGGTTGTTAGGGCACGAACAAGTAGAAGTGTAGAAGAAAGCTAGCTGTACATCAACAGCATAAAATAAAAAAAAAGTGTATATAAGCTAGCTGGATAAATATCAGAAAACAAACAAGAAGAAATGTGACAGAGAGGAGTGCACGGTAGTGCTTCAACTGACTTATAAACCATAGTTTTTAACTTTTTATACAATATAGTAGCTAAAAATATATTATAGTTACTGTTGACTTTTCTACATAATTAAATTAAAAAATAAAAATATTATATCATTATAAACAATACAAAAGAATAAGACAAAAAAGAAGAGACAAAAAAGGTAAAAAAAACAAAATTAACAAGTCAAAGCTGGAAGCCACATGTCAAGCCTGTTCTTTTGGTCATGGGTTTTGGTTTTTGCTGAATTTTGAATTTTAGCTGCTTATGCAGAGATTACGGAGAGAGAGATATTCGCTTGTGATTTTGGATAGTATAGATGTTGGATTTTTAACGTG
The DNA here is from genome assembly GCA_036346265.1 of Melocanna baccifera. Classification (NCBI taxonomy): domain Eukaryota; kingdom Viridiplantae; phylum Streptophyta; class Magnoliopsida; order Poales; family Poaceae; genus Melocanna; species Melocanna baccifera. Next base: position 3,521,793 of record CM070697.1, on the reverse strand, counting down.
TACTATAATTAACTTGTAGACTCTGTCTTAGAAAATACTCCATTTAAAAGTTAAGTACTATAGCAAAAATTGAAAATCATTTTAAAAAATTGAAAAGAACAATCCTTAGTTCTTCCGCTACTCAATCATAGAAGCTATCACCCAACGTAACACGAAGTGCGTGGATCGGTCCGTTAGTCAAGACTGAAGTGTCTCAAGACTACACGCTAAAGGCACCTAAAAGGCAAAAGCTACTTGCATAATGTTTGCTCAGTGATTCTTGCAAGGACGGGAGATCTCAAGTTTGCACTGCAAAAATCTATCTAGGACTGTTCTATAGATATTATTCTACACAGGCAATACTTACGAGAGATGAAATGGAGAAGCAAGAATTATATGTACGATTGATTTAGTAAATAGTAAGTTAGGAACGCATTGCACTCCAAATCCAGTCAAGATAGAGCAGATAGAAGAGTCTGATGACCCATTTTAAGAATAGGATTGTCGTATTTTTCGTAATAGTTCAGGAGTTTAGTTGCAGACATAAAAAGTATCATATCTGTTCACAAGTATTAAAAAATAACTTGATTAAAATATGACTTAATGGCTAACCTACAACAACTTTACAAATGTTTAAACTAAAAACTTAACTTACATTCAGAAGAGCCGATGAAATTCCCCAGGAACACTTGAGTGAGGTCGTAACCCTAATATGTTAGTTGATGCATCCTTTCTTTTTCAAGTGTTTATTTTGATAAAAATAAGCAAATTTGAGTATACTAGGTACTAAGCAAGCTACATGGAAGGGTTATTTAAATATTATACAAAGTATTCAACTAGATAGAGTCACATGTTGTAATATATTATGAATAGATGCAAGTTTTCAGGTAAAGAACTTTACACTTCAAATAGTAAAACAACATTAATTAGTAAGGGGGATTTTGTCATCCGAAATTTCTACGTTAAAATTACCTAAATTCTCCTTATGCTTTGTTATAAGAATCATCCATAAAATATAGCTCTATTGACCGGGAGCATGACATATTCAAATATCATTTATTATACTTCGCAGAGTTTTTCATATTTATCCACAAGATATCTCATGACATGTCTAGCCGAGGTGAGATAGGCCGGGGTGGCGTGGAAGTGATGGTGTAGTGAAGCTGAGCTGGGCACAGTGTGAGGTGGCGCGGGCGAAGGCGATGGCTGGTTGAGGTGGTGCAGACACGCGCAAACGGCAACGCCACATGAGGCAAGCAGCAACAGGGAGGAGTTAGGTTTGCAGGAAGATGCCTCTTCAGAGCATAGGCATATTTCCATAAGTGGAAAGCGGGTTGGCTTTGGTTTCTTTTTGGATTTAGCAAAAACTTCCAAATTCACGGAAACTTTCTCATATTCAAATTTTTTTAATTTTGGGTTGTCACAAGATGCATGATTCACATGTTCATGGCTCATTCTTTCGAGAACATTACATCTCAATTCTCAAATGCGTAAGAGAGGATTAGACTTGTAAGCTCTAACATTGCACTTGATTAAGCATTTAAGCTCCATGCTAAACGATGACTTTACACATAGTTATATAAAATCTTTATGACCATATCGATCTCCGATGACAACATCGATGACCTTAAAATTGTAATAAATCAAGCTACAAATAGTCTCAGGATCACAGCAAGCTAGAGCAACAAGAACAGGAACAAATACCAAGGAGAGGAAAGCGAAAACAAAGTCTGAATTGAGAAAAATGCCTGGCTTTCCTGCATACCAAATACATCGGTATCATGGAACGATTTCTTCTTCACCAAAGCTCGCCATTTGTTGAGGTAAGTTTGCATGAGGGCCTCCATGGCTTTGCTCTGCGAAAGAACTGAGGAGATGAAGAAGAGGCATCACTGAAACGGCCTCCCCGAAACGAGGAGCAAGGAACCACGCTGAAGAAGAGATGGCAGGTTGCAAGAGATGGTAGCATTGACATCCTCCTCATCCTTCTTCATGTCCCAACGAACTGCTAATCGCAAAAGGCACAAGCAAGTACGGGAGAGAGAAGGTTTCTTTGCACTGTATGCAAACACTGACGATTAGAATACTAGAGGTTTTTAAACACACACAACCCCGCAGGAGCTCACATCAAGATCATCTGTGGCTGCATACATGTGGCACACCTATCGCCTATGTGTTCACAAAGCTAATGTGTTTCGACTTTATATATCAATCAGTTCACTTAAAAATCTAAAATATAGTTAAAAACACATATAACCTATATGTTTGCAAAGCCTATTGTATATGAGCTAGCTTTACATGTCAACAAATTCACTTAACATCATAAGTCATAGGCAAAAGACATACAAATACTACTTAAACTTCAACATTTATTTTAGGATGACTGCTTGCATCCTTGGAAGCATGTATGCTGTGATGCTAAGTGCAATTGCAGGCAGTGATGCAGAAGATCAAGATAAGACAGAAGATTGTTCTCATTAGAGGTGGCCAATGGGCCGGGCCTTGACGTGCCGGCCCATGACCCAAAGATCGTTGGCTCAGATTAAGCAAAGACGCCCGTTTAGATCGTGGGCCATGCTGGCACGGCCCAGTGGACCGTGACGTGCCTAGGTCGAGGGGCGTACATCGGGCCAAGACGGGCGCACGGGCCGATATGGTACGGCTCGAAAACAGTCGCAGGCCAGGCCGACACGACGCGGCTATAATTTTCTAAAATTTTTCTATGATTTTTTTTCAATTTCTATAATTTTCTAGTCATGTAACAATCTATAATCTATAACTTCATATTGATATTCTACAGGTTAATATAGCTCATTATGTGATATTGCCAATATTTATATTGATGATTAATAATGTCTAAAATTTTCTAATTTTTTTTATAATTTTCTATAATTTTTTTAAAATTTTTTCCTTTTTCGGTTTAATGCATCAACCGCATTCAAACATACCCATTAAACCTTAACCATGCCTATGTTGGCACAGCACGGTGGTGGGCTGTGTTTGGGCTCAGACGACAATCCGTGGGCCGGTACGATACATGTTTATTTTTTGTGTTTAAATAGGTTATACCTATATTGGACCCGTCTGTGTGCCACCGCTACGCCTATGGGACAGTCTGTTCCCACAAGGAGTCGACCACGGATGAGCTCTTAGGCTTTGGTTTGCTGATCAAAGGAGCAGGTAGGGGGTCCAAAAGTGGAAAAAAACAGCCCCTTTTTTTCCCAATCTCACGTGGGTCGGTTCCATCTTTCCCACAGTGAAAGGAGGGAAGAAGTTTTTTCTCCTGCTGTTAGGTTAGCTTAGCAATTAGCAGTGGCGACTTTTGCTTTGGCCGAGGAATTGATGATCTGGATCAATGTGGATGAGATTTTTGGGGGATTTCAATTTATCCCGAGATATTCACATTTTTCTCATCCAACTCGATCCAAACCATTCAAAGCTTGATCTAATAGCTCTCAGCATACCGAATGGCATGGCAGTGTGCACCTCTGCCTTTTCCATGCAAAAGCAGAGGATGTCGTCCGTAAAACACCCCGTATGTTTTCGTCTCAAAAAATTAGACCTTTTTGCAGAGCTTTAGATTGACCTGTACTTTTGATTAAATATCAATCTTGACAAGCCAAAAACGTTTAGATTTTTTTTACAAATAGAGAGCATGTAAAAAAATGTAAAAAAGAAAATGCACATGCTAGACTAGAATTTGCAAATAGAGATTCGCTAGACAACATGTATCTGGTTTTTGCTCAAATGTTGGGCAATTTTTTTGGACTGTTTAGGGTGCACCCCAAGTCTAACCCTATATTTGTTGGGCGGCAACAAATCGACAATGAGCAGTGGCTGGTGGCCGGTTGTGGGCTAGATCAATAGAGGTGTGACGGTGTGGATAACGGTGACATGGAGCTGGTGTGTATAGGTGGGGTTTGGAGTGGCGGTGGGGCTAAGGGGAGATGGAGAGAACGGGTGGGTTTTATATTAGGGTTGCTATGAATACGGGCGATGCAATAGTTCAAAATGCTTGATTCATTAGAAAAACATATAAATGATTATCTACAAAAGTATTGTAAAGTGCTAGAAAGGAAATTACAATTGTTCAAAAGGCATGTGTTGTTGACCACCTGTGTATTTTGCAAGAAGAAAATGTGTCAAACACATTTTTGTAAACAAGGTGTAAAACACATTCATCCTCCATCATGTTGTTCAAAAGGGCACGGTAGGGTGAGCCCGTGGATGCGAAATGATGATCTAGATCAACATTAGACAAGATCTTGGGGGCTTTCAATTTTGTCGCGAGATATTCGTATTTTCTTGTCTAAATCGATCTAAGCCATTCAAAGCTCGACCCGACAGCTTCGAGCATGCCGAACGACACGGCACGGTGTACCTCTACCTTTTCCATGCAATGATACAGAGGATGCATGTCACGAAGGATGCACATCCGTAAAACACACCCTTTGTTTTCCTCTCGAAAAACTAAACCTTTTTAATAATTTCTAGACTACAGTTTTGATCATGCTAGATTTACATGATAGATCAATCTTGTCAGGCCAAAGACTTTTAGGGTGGCTTTTTTTTGGCTTATGGTTTGATTTTATATAGTAATTAGCTTTTAAACAGAATGTATTCTCAAAATGGGGTCTACAAGTCAATTGTAGTAGACTCTGTCCCGACTTTATTTATATTTATGAAAATCACATGTAAGTATCTCTCTCACGAACAACTAGAATTTAAAATTTTATGCCAGAAACTCTAAGCCAAAGAACCCACCTCTGGACTTTTTACTAAGTTATCATTTTCATTTGATGCAAAGAGAAGAATGTAAAAAAGAAAAGCATATGGTTAAACTAAAATTTGCAAAAAGCGAGACTCGCTAGCCAACATGTACCTAGTTTTTCCCAAATGTTAGGCAATTTTTTGGACTGATGAGGGTGCACCCAATTCGAACCATATATTTCCTGGATGGTGACAATTTGACGGTGAGCAATGGCCGGTGGCAGAGGCACTACCGAGCATGGCAAAATGTGGATAACAATGATGGTGGTGAGGTGAGGTGGGGGTCGGAGTGGCAATAGGGCTAAGAGGGATGGAGAGGAGGGAGTGAGTTTTATATTAGTGTTACTGAGAGTATCGACGATCCAATATCCGGATGAGCCTCGATTTGTTATGAAAACGTATAAATGGTGCTTATCCATGAAAGTATTTAAAATGCCAGAAAGTTAATTGCAGAAATTCAGCAATCAAAGAGAATGCCAAAACACGCTCAAGATGGATTCGTTGATTTCGCTCTCCTAAACTGCTAAGGGTGTGTTTGGTTTAGTGGATGAGGATGGATGGGATGGGATGATCCAAGATTTAGTGGAATGGAATGGAATAGAATGATCCTAGTAGCTTGTTTGGTTGGATACATGGGATGATACGAGAATGTATTTGGTTGGATGGATCAGATGATACAGAATGAGAGTAGACAATGTTTAGCTGATCAAATTGTATTAGAGAAAAACTAAAATTCTAATATAAATTATGAATTAGTTTTGATCATCATGAATTAACTAAACTATGCACTATTACCTTTCATTAATAACATTTAATACTACACTAATCAACCCTCACTAACACTAATTACAAACAATTATCACTTATCAATGTTAACTTTACACTAATATTATTAATTAATACTAAACATGCTAACAATCACTAATTGTCATGATTAATCGAGTCTCGACAAGCTCATCCCGCTTTTTCTTGAACCAAGCCATCCACCGTATGAGGGAATATTCTATAAAGTTGGATTAACTCATCCAAATGGCTTCGTCTTATCCACCCAACCAAACATAGAGACAACCTCTAAATCTCCTCAAACACCAAACCAAACACACCTTGAAAGTACAAGAAATGGAACTGCTAGTCATGGCAGAGGCAGTAGAGTCGCCGGCGGTGAGTGCAGTATCAGCCATGGCGAAAAATATTCACTTAGAAATGGGAAATCAATGATTTTTAATCGAATTGGTGTAGATCTGAGACCCAAAAAAGGCCAAGAAAAAAAGAGTTCGGACAAGAACAAATGGAGAAATTATATTGGAAAACACAGAGAAAGATGTGGAGCTTTCTTGGACCAAATTAACGTAGAAAAGGGCAGAATTTTTATTTTGTTTTGAATCTTGAGAAAGACCAAATTCCAATAAGCAACCAAGCCAGGAGAAGATACTACACACAAATCAGGACGAATCCAGAAGAAAAGCAAAAAAGAGACGACCTTTTTAGCTCGGAAGCACCAAAGCACGGGTTTTCCTTGACCAAATCGCAGCAGGAACCCAGATCAGTTGGGCTTGGGAAAGCGGCGGAGAAGGGAAAAGGTGCGAGCTTTGGGAAAAAGGGGACAGGGGGAGAGAGAGACGAGTTGGCCTCTTTTTTTGAGCAGAAGAGCCAGAGGTAGTGGACAGCAAGTGGCTCTGATACCATACAAGAATAAACAATACTCGACAAATCCGGTTGTATTACGTGCGGCACCATAAATAGGCGTGGTTACAAGAGGTTGTACAGGAGTGTGGAGATAATCCATCGCTAACCAACTATCCTACAATGCCGGTGTGCCACTGGACTTGGTATACGCTTGAATGGAAGGAACGCCTGAGCCGTTGGAGTGCTGGACGTGAAGTGCTGAAGAAACGGTCTTCCAACAGAAAGTGGCCCTACATGACCACTTTTGCCCTCTCAACGAAACTAGTGTTATGGAAACATTTTTGTTGTGTTGTCGCCTCACAACTTTTGATGGACACGGAAGCAAAAGTAGAGCGTGTGAGTTGTTTCAAAGAGGAGAGACAGAAAGAAGTGAGATAAAGGAGGTGATTCCATGCACCAAATGCACAATAAATTACACTACTTGATGCATATTTAGGGGTGATTCTACCTATTTATCCCTTGAGTATGTTAAATTTAGTGCAAGCTATTATAGAGAGGGCAATAATAGAGTCAACGCTCCTGAGGTAATTCCCAACGTAGAGAGAGATTCTTGCATTAGAGTGAAGGGGAGAGGGGAAAAGCGGCCAGCGAGAGCCCAAAGGAGAGGGAAATAGGCCATGGTCCACCATGCACCACACCACACCACGAGCTTCCTGTACAGAGCAACAGGCACTTTGACCTCCAACGCCGGGGCTACCACTCCGTCTCTACCACCTAACATGCAAGTTGGGCCCACCACATCCACCCACACCACACCATATCGGCAATAGGCCCACGGTTGCAGGTCCACGTAGGATCCAACTTCAAAGAGTATCATGGTACACGCACCAAATGAGGAGAGGGCATGATGGTCATTTTACCCACCATTTCATAGCATTTTCGAGGATCGCACGTGCGGGTTTCCAGGGCCAGAGCCGCCGGTTAGACGCTCCCACCGATGCCCGCCAAATCGCTCAAGGCCCATCCATGGACAGCTTCGATTCCAATCAGTGCCTGCGTCCGTCCATCCATGCCTACGGTGGTATGGTAGCATCCAACCAGAGCAGCGTTGTCGCCGACTCGCTGTTCCAACGTGTAAAAAACAGAGCGGCTACTGTGGAGACAGACAAGGGGCGCACCATGTGAAACAACATAGGCTGGCAAGTTGAGAGCTAGTTCTCAAAAATAAAACAGGCACTAGCTAGCATCTAGGCTAGCTAGTTCTCAAAAATTACGAGCCATCGGATCATTGTAACTTTCCACGTGATTTGTGTTTGGGGATAGGCTCTGGCCCTATTTTTCTTTTTTGTTACAGCCGGTGATTTTTTATTGTATTTTTGAGACAATGATGGATGATGGAGAGTTGATATAGATAACGTATTTGTCGGTGAACTTAAAAAATTATTTAAATAAATTTAAAGAAATCATCTTATTTATTTTGATTTTTAGAGGAATCAAAACCAAAGACCACCTAAGAGACCAAAATAACAGGTCGTTTAACAGATGTGGTGGGTTCGCTGGTTTGCACCAGGGGCCGTGCGGGCGAAAGCAATGGACGGTGGGGATTCGATCCGACGGTACGTCCACGGCGCACATTGGGAGACGCGCAGAATAACCACCTCAGATTCTGTGGCCCTCCTTCTATTGAAGGGAGGCTTTTCGCTGCTGCTTTTTGATCACGCAGGACTCCGTCTGGTCTGGAGAAAGAGAGAGATTTCTTGGCTCATGCAGCAACCAAATCGCACGGGCACGACCACGGCTCTCGATCACTCACGATCCCATCGAATTGGTGTGGACGTACCCTGTGTCTATTTCTATGAACCATTTGGAACGCAAGAAGACATAGAATTCTAGAGCAACACTTACGTAGTTTCTGCGAGACTCGTACGCTTCAACTTTCAAACGGTATTTTATTGGGATTTTGAACTTGCAATTAGCAACTGATCCTCTCCAATCTAGCCTTTTTATTTTAGAGAGAGAACTCTCCGGTCTAGCTAGGAGACTAGGAGGGTTCATGGCATGTAACTCGTGGTTAAACACGTCACGGGCCAGACCACAACTAAAACGCAACTTACCAACATTACTTCCAGGCCGGCCCATGCGATGATGTGCAACTAACCCATTACTCCGTTGCAACTGCCCGGGCTCGACCTCGCCGTCAGCAACGTCAGGCCACGCCGGCCACCGTCGATTCCATCCATGCGCCGGCGGCCGAGCCGAAGACCACCACAACTGATACCGAATTGCGCTGGTTAGCCGTTTGCCCATCGCCACATGTCATCTCGTCTCCTTTGCAATCCTAATTTTCACTTACATCTCTCACCAGGAGCCATCTCGTCCAGTAGCAGCATCGGTAAAGCCGCAATTTGCAGGCATTTTTTTACAGGCAACCAGATCCGTTCAAGTAAGGCCGGCTACTGTGTCAGAATTCATAACACTCTTAACGGAGATAAAGTGTCCACGGTGGTAACTGAACTGCTAGCCAACTTGATGCAAATTTGACTTCTTGTCTTCTTGGATGCAGTTCTGTTGATGACTTGTTTACACGATACCTACACCGGTAGGAAGCCAGACAGCCAGAGAGAAGCACATGTTGAAAAGCTTGGATCATTATTGAGAGGGCAAGTGGAGCTTTAAATACTAGCAATCGTCAACTAATCTTAAGATATCACACACACATTTCACATTCACACATCCTGCAGACACGAACTGACTGCATGTGGAGGACAGCGAGCTAAGCTCAGGCACATTCATGTGGAAAAGTATTGTGCCTTTGCAGATTTTTCAGCTCATCACAGCAGTCCTCAAAAAGCTCATCAAAGCACAACTACTTTAGTGCACAAACCACCTTACTTGTACAGTTGCACTGCATCCATGGTGTTTCTAGCAACAAGAATTCATCATAGAAGAGAAGGCCGACCACGCTGCTAATCTCCCATTGTCATGTAAGAAACATTAGACAGACAGCTCAATGGTAAGGACAACTTCTTCATCAAAGAATTGCATGCCAACTACAACAAGCAATCATTTTATTTCTTTTGAGTAGCCAATTAGTAACTTGCTGTTAGCCAATACTTCACCTCGCAATTCATTTTCTTCAACAAGCATCATATCCAGGCATGACAAATACCAGTCATCAGCTCTAGAGATCAGAGTATCAATTTCGAGTATGAAATACTTTCTGCATACATGCATCAAATCAAGTATCAACAACCAGTAACCATAGAAGCATATCTGACGCAAATACTCCACAACTCAATCCTAACACGATGCCTACTATGTCCAAAAAAATGAATCCAGCAACAATCCATATAAAAATTTAAGCAGGGGGAGCATGAATAAACCCTGTGCCTCAAACATGTCAGGAGCCCCTCACCACAGGAGCATCAAGCCACCTGAGATGGCAAGCGCCAAGTAATTGACAACACCAACACCGACGTGGTATGATGAACTCTTCGTCTCTGGCTTCGCCTTTGCGCTTGTCGATTTCCCTGGCAGCGGGCTGGGAGCCACATCGGAAGCCTTGGCGTCTGGGGCAGGTGCGGGGGCTGGGGCGAGCGGGGGGTCGCTCTTGAAGATCTGCATTGGCAGGAGCACCTTGTCGACCTCGTACACCGCAACCGGGCGGGTGGAGTACACGCTGCTGCTGATCTCTGGGTTGGACCACATCGACTTCACGCGGATGCTGCCCATGTTGTCGGTGAGGTTGAGCGTGTACTGCGAGCCGGCGAAGGTGGTCACCGGGTTGAGGCTGCTCAGGTTGTTGAACTCGGCCAGTGAGTAGTACTTGGGGAACGCGTGGTACAGGAGCAGGGACTTGAGCTGGTCCTGGGTGAGGTTGGCAAATGTGGTCTTCCTGAGCGCGGCGAACGCCGAGTCCTTGGGAACGAAGATGGTGATGCCCTCCTTGGTGTTGTTCGCCTGGTTCTGGAAGGTCTCAAGGACATTGGTCTTCTGCAGGTAGTCCAGGAAGGTGTGGAACGGGCCGGCCACGCTGAGGAGATCGGCGAGGTCCACGTGATGCGGCGCGGGCGCGGGTGCCGGGGACGGTGGAAGGATTGCGACCGCCGGAGCAGGAGCGCGCTTGGCCTTCTGAGCTAACGCGGGAGAGGAGAGCACAATGGCTAGTATGGCCGCGGTAAAAATGCCTGCTTTAAACACCATCATGCAGTGTATCTGCTTGCCTTCTCTTCTTCTCTGATCCAAATCCCTGAGGTCACGCAAGAACAGTGAAGCATTAAGCGCCCAATATATCGTGCATTCTTATGTAAATCTGAATTACCAAATATTACTAAGTCTGCGAATTCCACACTGACAAGTAATACGGGAATTCGTAATTAAGATCTTAGTCGACAACAAGAGATCTAAATCGAGGTTCCTGGTCTGAAAATGCCAGAATAGTAACTTCTTGCGCTTCAATTTCTACAATTGCCAGTAATTTTGAAACATTGACGATGTTGTGCAGTAGGAATTAACAATAGATCAAGGAATAGGGTGCTTCTTGATCTGCAATGACATATTGGTGTTCAGATCTTTCTGGTAAAGATCTCAGATCAGTAGGAGCGAGCACAACTTCAAAACTAATTAATGGGCCTTTCCCTATCACCAAGAAAGACAAATGTAGAAAAAAAGAGAACAATTCAGGGCTGATCTAGTCGAATTGACCGACATTATAGAACTGTAAGGTGCCACCTACCAAATCAAGACAGGACACTAAACTAATACATGAACAAAATAGTACTACATCTTGCAGATCTCAACATCAAGAAAGAATACAAAGCTAAAAAAAACCAAGTAACCAAGTCAACCACCAAATTAAGCATTCCAGAGCTTGGGCCAAAATTACACAGCATTTGCTTCAACTTTAAGGAAAAGAAACACAGAACACTAAGGAGATACTGTGCTCAAGAGAAAACACAAAGATGTGTTCTACCTCGGCCCAAGAACTGTGAGAACAGATCCAAATGCAACACCGCACAGCGCACTAAACACAAAGTACCTCTAAGCTACCGCAAGAACCTCAAATTGTAACACACAGAGGCCAGTAAAAACAAGAACAATAAGGAACTTTTAGCATTGCACCATGGCATTGGATTGAAATGTGAAAGACAGGTTGAGGAGACTGACCTGAGCAGAGGAAGTGAAGTAAGGATTAGGATACGAGAGGAATGGAGGGTGGTGGGAGGGGAGTTAAGAGGGAGGGGCTATATAAAAGGTAGTGTGTGGGGGAGTAAAAGGTAGTGAGATCGTGGGTGGCAGCTGTTGATGAGGAGAGAGAGAGAGAGAGAGGGTTGGCTCTCATGGGAGCTGCCCCTTTCTGTCCGGCCTCTGTTGTTTTCTGGAGTAAATCGTATTGCTTGTGATATGTAGTCTGTTTTTTTAGTTGTGGATTATGATTTTTGTTAAAATTTTTAAATTTTAGTTATATGTAATAAAGATTACGGAGAGAGATACTCGTTTACGATTTTAGATCGTACAGATGTTGGGTTTTTAACGTGTACTATAATTAACTTATAGACTCTATCTTAAAAAAATATTCCGTTTGAAAGTTAAGTACTATAGTAAAAATTAAAAATTATTTTAAAAAATTAAAAAGAATAGACTCTAGTATCCATAAGCTACAATACGACATTTTGTAGTACTCTCGTAGTGTTGCAGGGCTTGCAAGTAGGGATGTTTCTCGCTTTCTGATCATGTTGTTTGTTGTTTCTTGAATGTTTCTTTTGTCCAGTTGGATGGCAACTGAGTTATACGGTCACTTTACCTCTTTTTATGCGGTGTCTAGTTGATGCCATAGTCAGTGATTCTTTTTATTTTTAAGTTGTTAATTGTCTACCTGTATTCACATTGTGTTGGTTTTCTATGTCCTTTTTATTCAAAAGTACCATAGGATAATCGCTTTGTTAAACTACTCAATGTTATCATCCTTGCTTTAGTGTAAAATACAAAAGCAAAAAGGTTGAAATGTAGTGAACCAAAAAAAGGTGAGCATATACGCTTTCTGGTTAAGGCCCTCGTTTGACTTTTTTTTCAATTTTCACTTAGTTTCAGCTTTTTTCACTATTCAAGAATTTGTTTTTTCTGAATTTTTTAGATTTTTAAGCTTTTTGCATTTTTCTTTTTTTCCCGTGTTCCTTTGCATTGTCTGTAATGGGCTAACATATTTTTTCTATTTTTACATTTTTTTTAAATTTAATTATGCCCAAAAAGCTAAATCAGCTACAGTAAAAAAATGACAGCTACAATGAAATTTCAACCAAAAACCAGAAGACATCGCTAAAACATCACCCCCTTAAGATGAGCAATGCAACTAACCGCCCAGTGAGCTCATATGCTGTATGGTGTACTGACAAAGCACCAATGTCCCCTTTTGGCTTGTTTTCCAACTTTCACAGTTTCAGTCTGCCCAAAAGTACTAACTCATTTTTATTTTAGGATTTATAATTATAATATTTCCATGAGCTAATGTAACATACACACCATCTGCAATTCCCCAAGCAAACTATACAGCATAATAAAAAAATCGAGAGAAGAAGAAAGAAGAAGCTTGTGCTGCTGTTTCCAGTGTATGGTCTGGAGAACTTAGTTCGCTGTGTAGTTCTGAACAGAAGCTTCACTTTTCTGAAGGCTGCACATGTTTAGCACAGCCATGAGTAGCAGTTTTTGCGGTGTCATACTAGAAATCATACCAGCAAAATGCTAGCTTCACATGCGTTCCTATTTTTTTCTTTTTTTTCGCAATCCACATGACAGTGCATGTCCGTAACGCCCCGCATTTTTTTAAACTAACATAATCAATGTAATTAGCATTAACATAAATAATTAAGCTATCGAATTGACAGTGTCAAGCAAGTAAAGTAATTTAGTTTGGATCTTTTAACTGGGCTTCCAAATTGAATGCAAACAACCAAATAAATAAAAATAAGTCATGTCTTTTATTTCAAACCCAAACCTGATCAGTTCAGTGTTAATAACACATCATGTACAACAGAGGAATTACATTATAGGAAGGAAGTCATTATATACATACATCGATACATTCCAGATGGTAAGGAATAAATTACAGATATAATAATTACATGCATCTAAACTAAGTAGGAAGGTGAAGTTACATGTATAGCATTTCTTATAGTAGAATTCTTGTGGTATAGCGGCACCCGACCAGCAGGTGTATGATGGATTCCGGCTCCTGTCTACATAAGGGGCACATGAGGTGAGTAGGCCAGCGACTCTTGTTCAGGTGATCCATGGTCTATTTTGTAAGGCTAATCAGGCGAAGATTTTATATCTCTGATTATTACTTCCAATAATTGTACAAGCACTGCCTAAACCGCATTAAGGTGTAAATCGGATGTGGTTACGTGAGCTCGTAGCCAAGGAGGTGTCCGGTGAGCACACCTTCCCTAGGACAAAGAAGGACCATAGCTGTTCCGGCGGTAGGTAAGAAATGCTTAATCATCAAAGGAGAGTAGCATGCAGTTCTTGAGCTGTCATGTTCAGCTGGGTTCCCAAGCTAAATCATGGGCACGGATGGGGCATCTAGTAGTGATACTAGCACTACTTTACATCCAATCCAATCAAATATACTAGCACAGTTGGAAAGCCACTGTAAATTCAGTATTCAAGTGCATTTCAATGTGTCAAAATTAAGCACAAGCTTTTCCTGGCACCATCATCCTGGGTATTATTTCACATGATCACCGGGCTCTTTCTTCCTTCAGTTTGAAGGAAACTACCATATCTGTGTTGCTCCTACCCTTTAAGATCGCCATTAATCACGCAGAAGAGCTCTCACTTTTTTTGTAACTTCAGCCGAAATCTTGAACAAAAATTATTGTTTCAGGTTGCTGGACCACTACAAGAGCAGAGACCTTGTTTCTCGGGACACTAGATTTGTGGCTCTTTTGCTTTTGACCAACCACAAGGTTTAAGCAAGGGTTTACTTGATCTGCAAAATGCACTCCCTTTTGTGTGCCTCATGCCCTCATGCTGGCTTCCAGTCGGTGCTACGAAAAAAGATCAGCTCCCGTATCAAAATCACAAGCTCCATAGTCCACATGCTTTCATATTCTCTCTCTTTATTTTGGAGCATGGAGATTGGAGTCACATTTCATTCAAGTGATCCCATTGCATTTGATTTAATTGGATTCCATGGTTAGGTAGACGCACGCCAAAAGAAATCACTAAGAAACTGAACATTCGTAGCTTAAATTTATGTGCTATTGCAGTTTCAGACATGTGA